>CM077095.1:51463253-52060346 GCA_039513925.1 Platanthera zijinensis
TATATAGGGATCTACTCGAGTATGTAGACTTAGAATTATTCTGAGATGAGAAGCACAGATCTACTCGAGTATGAACAGACCACTTACTCGAGTAACTAACCAACTACTCGAGTACAAGTTATCATCTACTCGAGTAAAACAGTCTACTCGAGTATGTAATCCAACTTACTCGAGTGCAGACCCACTTACTCGAGTTTACAAGAGATGTACTCGAGTATGTGGACTTAGAAAAAAATTCTGGATCTAAAAGCAGAAGGATTTACTCGAGTATAAGATATGATCTACTCGAGTGACTGACTATCTACTCGAGTATAAACTTATCTACACGAGTACACAGAGTCTACACGAGTATGTCTAATGATCTACTCGAGTACTAAGTCACTTACTCGAGTATATGAAGAAACATACTCGAGTATGTGGACTTAGAAATATTTCTTCTGAAAAGATAAACTTCAAAACTTCAGTCCACCAATCCAAGTGCTTGTATAGGAAGTGTATCCCAATAGAGAGGCTATACATGGGCTAACACTTTGGATCACACAATGAGGGATTACATTGTATGGTCCTGTGTTTGGTGACCCATTATAGACTGACATTGGTCTACACTTGGCAATGAGAACCTGCACACATACAACTTAAACACAATATCAAATACACCTTAATTCATCTTAGTTCAAGGTCTGACCTCCTACAAATCTGAGGTATTGTGGAGACAAATCCCAACAATCTCCCCTTATTTGTAGATGTCAGCACCCTCTACACTAAGGTGAATTACTTAAGAGTAAAAAGAGCAATACACATATACCCCAAAAAAAAAGTAAGCTAAAGCAGGGTAAATAACAAGATAGCCAAAACCAGAATCAAATATATATATAGAAATGTTTTTAACAGATTAAGAATATCCATTTCCACATTCTCATAGACTCAAGCAGGGGCTTCTTTATGCATCCTTTCTCTCTTCAGCTCTTGCCTCTCTAGGTAACTGAATGGCTTAGGAAAATAAGTTCTGGGCCTAGGAGGAGCAGCTGGGTTGTTGTGTCCCCAATTCCTGTCATGAAGTCTGATTTTGATTTGGGACATTTCATAGGCTTTCCATTTTGAAAAACTGTAAAACTGATCTCTATTCTCACCAAGATCTGTCACTAACTTCAAGGTATCCAGGATTAGGGATTTGGAGGTTGGACTCCAAACCTCAGAATGAACAATTGGTGGTCTACCTTCAGAAGCTAGGGCAGGATCTTTTCTGGGTGCAGAACGACTGGCAGAAGCACCTTCACCATATTTTCTCTTCTTCCTTGGGGCTGGAATTTCATCTTGCCACATATCATCATAGGAGAGAGGGGGCTCAGTCACATCACCATCAGGTCTAGGTGAGAAGACTGGCACACCTTCTAGAATGGTTGTCTGGGCTGGAGCATCTGCTGGAGGTTGTTCTACAAGAGGATTTAAGAAGTGTGGAATGATGGTAGGGTTGAGCTGGGCATTAGTGAAATTCAGGTTGTGCAGCCAAACAGCAGTGTCATAAGTATAGAACTTCACAGACTGGAGCTGGGATATAATATCTGCTTTCATGTCTTTTACAAGACCATCCACAGCTGTTTGAGCTTGTTTAGATAGGATTTCAACTTGTTCTTTTACAGCTGCTTGAGCTTGTTCAGATAGTTTGTTCACTTGTTCTTTTACTACCTTCTCCCCCTTGGTGATATCTACAGATAGCTAAGCAATAGCTTCATCTCTGAATGTGCCAACTTCTTCACATATTTTCATAAGATTGGCTTCAGCATTCTTGTCCAACTGTATCTGATTATTGGCAATAGTTTCTTGTTGATTTCTCAGTTCACCTATGCTTGTGATAGTGTGGTCTATTGCTTTTCCACCTATCTGGAACAGTTTCTTTAGCTCATCAGTATTGACTTGGATTTCAGCAAAGCCTCTACTCATCTCTTGTTCAAGAGTAGTGACCTTGTTATTGACTGATGCTAGAGATTCATCAAAGTGCTTTCTCTGTTCAATAAGCATCTGTTCAATCTTACTCACTAGATCTGAAGAATAAGAAGGGGCTGAGGTTGGTGCAGGAACTGAAGGAGCAGGAGCAGGAGCAATCCATGGAGGGATTTCTGTAATGACTACTGAGCTGACAGCTCTTTTGAAGGGTTCTATCTCAACAGAGTCTTCTGTGTTGATGAAGGAAGGAAGGGTGAAGTCCAGTGTCCTCAGAGGGGCATCCACTAGTTCTGGAGATACTTCCTCATCATCAGACAACAGAATCTGTTCAGACTGGCTGGACTCTTTAGCTGAGGACTGGGCAGGAGATTGTACATATCTGAGGACTGGCTGGACTCTTAACCGATTTTATCAAACACTTGTCAGCATGAAATTCAACTACGTATCCTTTGTCGCATAGTTGGCTTATGCTGATGAGATTGTGTTCCAATCCTTCAACATAGGCTACATCCGAAAAGGATACGCTACCGTTAGAGATCATACCATAGCCTTTAGTTATTCCTCGATCTGAACCTCCAAAGATGACCTTTGGTCCGTTGCAGACTGAGGTGTAATTCTGGAGTAGGCTCCTTGTCCCGGTCATATGCCGAGAGCATCCACTGTCCAAGTACCAGATTGGCATTTTGGTGGCCTTTGGACATACCTGCAATTACAATCATTTAGCCTTAGGAACCCAAACAAGTTTGGGTCCTTAGTCTCGAGTTAGAATACTCCCCCTACGAGTATTAGCCTCATGAGTGGTCACTCTCACGTTGCTAATTTTAGGGGTTGCAGCATTTTTAGGATTGAGCCAACAATCACTGGCAAAATGACCAATTCTGCCACAACACCAACAGTCGAACCTGTTGTATCTTTGCCTTGTGTAGTCCTGCTTGACTTTCTGGAATGAAGGTCTAGTAGGAGCTTTACTCTTGGAGGAAGAGGCTTCATGATGATGACAATTACATGAAGTCTTCTCCTTCATAGGCTTTTCTACAATGGGTTTTACTTTTGGTGTCTTTTTGATATTGTGACCATGAGCATAAGGTCCATAGCTTTGAAGTTGAATCTCTTCATAAGGTGCTTTGAAGGCACTCTCGCCGAAGTTACGAGGACGAGTCCAACCTTAGTATCTTGACTTAGGCTTCTCAGGGATCGGCCTGGAAAAGTGTCCATAGGTAGACTCATAGTCGAGCTCGTTCGTAGGAAAGATAACTTTCTTGAACAGAACAGGTTCCAAGGGAGCTTTCCCTTTTTCTTCCGCTAGAGCCTTCCGGGCAGCCTTATTCTTTCTCCTTACCTTGTTTCTCTTAGAGGATTTACTAGAAGAGCCAATGTGGCCTAAACCAGCACCCTTGGCCTTAGCAGAGAACTCAGCAACGATTGGAAGAACTGTCTTAGGCTTTGAGAAACTCTCAACAAGTTTCTTTTCAGCCTCGAGTTGTTGTTCCAATTCTTTGATGATTTCCTCTTTAAGGTCGAGATGCTTGAGAGCTTGATTGTATTCATCCATAGCATTGTTTAAGATCTCTTGAAGAGAGTTAGTCTTATTGACTTCTTCTCTCAAGCTGCTCTCACTAGCCTGTAGAGATTTTATCTCTTTGGCTTGAGTTTTCACTACCCTACGACATTTTTCGTAGGCTGTGAGTAACTCCTTATACTGACCCATGAGTTCAGATTCATCTTCAGAGGAATGACCCTCTTGCTCATTATCATCATCAAAATCAGAGAGAGGAGTGTGAGATTTTACCTCCCCAGTGAACTGGGGGACTTGTTCATCATCTGAGTGAGCCATGAGCCCAAAGTAAGCTTCCTCTTCTTCACTTGACTCAGATGAGTCGGAGTCGCTGAGAGTTTTGCTCTTCTTGGCTACTAGACTCTTCTCTGTCCTCTTCTTATGGTGTGAGGATTTCTTTTCCTCTCTTCTTCCACCTTCTTTCTTTTTGTGAGGGCAGTCGGCGATGACGTGACCTGGCTTATTGCAACAATAGCAAACGATGTCAGTCGAAATCTGTTTGTTCTGTTTAGAGTTATACCTGTCATGGCTACTTGACCCTTTCTTTCTCTGATCACTATCACGTCGTGATCCTCTGAATGAGGCATCTTTGCCTCTCCATTGCTTCTTCTTACTTAAGAATTTCTTGAATTGCCGGGAGAGCAATGAGAACTCTCCTTCAGATAGTTCTGAGCCAGATGAGCTTGGGTCAGATGATTCTTCTTCATCAGCTTCAGGAACTGGGGCAGGAGAGCTAGCCTTTGTCTTCCTTGAGCTATCTGCCTTTAGAGCGACAGACTTCTCCTTGGATGCAGACCTACTTATCTCTTCTTCAGCTTTTCTTGAGTTGATTTGCAGCTCGTAAGACATAAGCTTTCCGAACAGATTCTGCGGGTCTGTCTCAGCTAACCTTCCAAACTCCCGAATGACACATACCTTATTGTCCCATTCCTTGGTTAGGGATCTTAAGAATTTGTCGTTGAGTTCCCCATTGGTGAAGACACGTCCATAAACTCTGAGGCCATTTACTATCTTGAAGAAGTTCTCAAAAGTGTCAACTATGGCTTCCTTATGACCCTGCCTGAAGGCTTCATATTTATGGTTCAGGAGGGACCTTCGATCATCCCTCACTTCTTCAGTACCTTCCATTAGAGTCACTAGGGATTGCCACATTTCCTTGGCAGATTGGCAATGAATCAGATTCTGCAGCATTGAGTCATCGTCTGCACTTGCTATAATATTTTTAGCTTTCTTGTCCAGAGAGACAAGTGCAATCTCATCCTTATCTAGATCCATCAATTTCTTAGGAACTTGCTTGGTGGAATCTATGGTGGAAGTAGTCATAGGAATGTGGGGACCTTCTTCAACTATCATGAAGATCCGGGGATCTACTGCTTCCATGAAGAACTTTACTCTTTCCTTCAACATAGGAAAATTGTTCTTGGTGCAGATAGGGAGTTTAGCAAAATCCTTGGTCTTACTCATGCTTGATACTATTCAAGAGGCAACTTAGAAGGATACGATCAAGGTGTTAACCTTTTAACGATCAAGCTGCCTCTGATACCAATTGAGAGTGCTAAGTTGTTAGCCTAAATCACCTAGAGGGGGGGGGTGAATAGGTGAAATGCGTGTCAAATGCGGAATTAAAAAATAAACACAGCACGCATCAAGCAATCACAGACGACAAGATATTTATAGTGGTTCCCCAATCTTGGGTACGTCCACTTTCCTCACCGATCTAGCAAATCACTAGACTCGGCTACTCCACTATCTCGGATTGAAAACAATCCTACACCTCGGAACCACGTTCCTACAAACTCGATCCAACTGGATCTACAAAACTCGGAAGAAAAAAAAAACCTTCCTACAAATCTCGGAGAACAAAGCTCCTACAAAGTAAATTGTTTGAAAGGAAAAGTACAAACAACAATATTCTCAGATCTGGATCTTGACAGTCTTCTTTCTTAAGAACTTTGGCTTGATCAGAGTATGTTGAAGATGACTTGAGAGAGATCCACAGATCTGAATAAAAAAGGAATCACCTCGATCGAGAAAATAGATCTGAAATCTTTGAGGCTCGGCGAGATCGAGTGATTAACTTTCTTCTGGATCGCTGGAGAATAAAAGTCGAAGGCAGCGATCGAAGATCGTCGATCCAGAGTTTCTTCCGTGAACGTCAATGGCGGCGGCGGCGTGAGGAATTAGGGTTCACGGGATTTCCTTTTTCTCTTACTTAAAATAATTATCTTTTAAAGACTTGTTTTTAGTCAAATCTGAGAGGACCTATTTATAGGTGGACTCCAACGGTCAGAAAATTAATTCGGGATGACACGTGGACCAATCAGAAATGATTGATTTGAAATACACAGAGGAATTGACTTAGAGAAATTTCAGGAAACGTTTAAACAGATATACTCGAGTCATAAGAGAAACATACTCGAGTATTAGATGGTATATACTCGAGTGGATAAGAAGGAGCATACTCGAGTATATGAAGGGAAACTACTCGAGTGATTCAAAGATCAGCACTCGAGTGAATTTAGAACTACTCGAGTATGAGAGTATATATTCGAGTAAGAATACTTAGAAAAATTTCTCAGATAAGAGGAGGAACTACTCGAGTAGAAGAGTTGGAGATACTCGAGTAAGAGAAGAATGAATTACTCGAGTGTCTTGGAAAAGCTACTCGGGTAATCATTGAACTACTCGAGTATGAAAAACATCTACTCGAGTTCAGCGTCACTTACTCGAGTATATAGGGATCTACTCGAGTATGTAGACTTAGAATTATTCTGAGATGAGAAGCACAGATCTACTCGAGTATGAACAGACCACTTACTCGAGTAACTAACCAACTACTCGAGTACAAGTTATCATCTACTCGAGTAAAACAGTCTACTCGAGTATGTAATCCAACTTACTCGAGTGCAGACCCACTTACTCGAGTTTACAAGAGATGTACTCGAGTATGTGGACTTAGAAAAAAATTCTGGATCTAAAAGCAGAAGGATTTACTCGAGTATAAGATATGACCCACTCGAGTGACTGACTATCTACTCGAGTATAAACTTATCTACACGAGTACACAGAGTCTACACGAGTATGTCTAATAATCTACTCGAGTACTAAGTCACTTACTCGAGTATATGAAGAAACATACTCGAGTATGTGGACTTAGAAATATTTCTTCTGAAAAGATAAACTTCAAAACTTCAGTCCACCAATCCAAGTGCTTGTATAGGAAGTGTATCCCAATAGAGAGGCTATACATGGGCCAACACTTTGGATCACACAATGAGGGATTACATTGTATGGTCCTGTGTTTGGTGACCCATTATAGACTGACATTGGTCTACACTTGGCAATGAGAACCTGCACACATACAACTTAAACACAATATCAAATACACATTAATTCATCTTAGTTCAAGGTCTGACCTCCTACAAATCTGAGGTATTGTGGAGACAAATCCCAACAGACCCTCTATTATATCCTACGTGACGGGTAGAGGTGTTACACCTTTACTCCTCCTGACCCTCAGAGACTAAGGGGTAGTAGTATACCGTACAGGTTAGTTCACCTACGATGAGTAGAACTTATACAAGGCCTTCCACCAACTTTCCTCACAATAAAGTGGACTCATTCTGAGGGTCAAAGTTATCTATGTGGAGGCTTGTGACCTTCTTTGACTGAGCTTGTCTCAGATAGCAAGTTTGTGATGCCTCCTAATCTCCTCAGATACTGCTCATGCTGTCTAGGGTTATGAACTTCATCGCCAGGTGTGGAATGGAGGGGGTTTCCCTGAATGCATCATGGAGAGGTCTACAAAAGATGGAGTCGCTGGTGGAGCAGGACTCCACAACCATGAACTGAATGTTGTGAGTTGTTTGACTCGTTAATTTCCCCCCCATTTTTACCGGGAGAGTAAACATGTCCCACAATAGGACAGTTCAGTTAACAAATTAGTATATTGACCCACCTTCCGTTCTGAGTTGTTCAACAATGATTTTCATGCTCTGGAGTGTGGATACAAATAAAACGTCAACTAGGCTTTCATTGTCCATGAGAACCCTTTTGACATGAAAAATGGGGTCCCTGATATATCCCCACGTTGATGACAAGAGGATCCGGGTGGGGCAGTCGTATCCCCCACAAGTCTTCATCTCCAAACCGGATGTCGGTGTCTAGGCGTGCCTTCATTTTCACACGACTCTTCTCATCTTGAGTGATGGAGAGGACTTAAGTAGAAAGAGTAGGGGACCCGACATTAGTCTCCACCTCTATTACCATGGGTTTGACCCCCAACGCTTATTAATGCGCCAAAGACCAACTACTTGCAGAAGCTGGCGGAACCGGCGTAGCCATTGCCTCTTTAAGGGGTGATGTGTTGCCATCAGGAACCGGGTTGCCGGCGGTGCAAAAATTTCTCCACACCATTGCTATCAGTGGGGAGTGCTTGCATGGATAAATCACTATCTTAATGGTCACTTCAGATAAATGGTAGCACCTCTTTTGTCAAACTATTGCAGTTCACTTAGCGCTCTCTCGGACAGGATGAGTTGTACTGCCTTAGCTTGAGAGTGAGTCAAGTGCACAAACAGACAAAAAGAAAACCAACAATATAATGATTGGGCAATTTACGTGGAAAACCCGGAAAGAAAAAAAACACGGGTCAGTACAGGTCTGACTTAATCCACTAGATTGTATGCGATTAAATATCTTAAGCTCTCGGAAGGGTGACAGGTCACCACTCCTTTTACAATTACTTAGAGAAAATAAAGAAAAATAATTGTCTTTTTCGGCACTCGTGGGACCGATCTCTGGAACAAACTTCAAAGCATGTGTTGTCGTGAGGAGAACAACGAGTAGGAGAGTTGTCGAAATCAGAACTGATCAAGAGAGCAGGCAGAGTTAGAACTGAGCATGAGAGTTGTCAGTGTCAAAACTAAGCAGGAGAGCTATTAAAGTTAGAATAGAACATTAGTGCTATCGGAGTCAGAATTGAACAGGAGAGCTGTCAGAGTACCAACTCTTCTCCAGAAAACTTCATAGCTCTGTCTTCGATTTTTGGTTGTGTGTCCTCAAAGACTTACGATATTTGTAAAGCTTTTCTTGAGTGTGGGCGGTATTTGCGCCCTCTTTGAAATTTAACATGCGAATGGGAGCGCGTGAATCAGATCACCAAGATTGCCAGGAGTCGCAGAAGGAATCACGCACTGGCGCCTCCAGAATCATAGAAGGGGATCTCACACTGACATCGCCAGATATCGCAGAAGGGAGCTCGCCCGCCATCGTAGCCGCCAGAACTCAGAAAGGAGCACACTCGGATGAAGGATCGAGGAAATGAGGAGCGGGAAAGCCCTAGGCGCAATACGCAAAAATGTTGATCAGACGCGTGCCCGACCATGTCTTAGGGTGGTGGGTCCACCCATGCATATAAAAATTTATAATGTTATGAAAAAATGATTTCATTATATATGTATAGGATAGGTAATAAAGATGATATTGAAATGATTTCCTCTATATTATTAGGGACTTGGGGTTCCTTCATTTTGGACGTCATTGGGTCTTCCTTGACTTTGAAACTGAAGGTCGGATTTTAAAAAATAAAAAATTAGCCTCATATTTAATTTCAGAGCACTAAGGCTCCCTTTGACGCTTTTTTCTTGGGTCCGGGTCTCGGAAGGTGTCCGGGACTAATGAGAAGGTGCAATTGTGTAGGCCCCGGGCAAAATTTCATGCCAGAAGCCATAATGTTCAAGAAGGGACCTTTCTTTGCAAGCATTTTCAACCTTCTACTTAGTCCCGGGCGCCAGCTTCGGGCCCCAGACCGAAGAATTTCTCCCCATTGACACTGTGATAGTGACGTGAACGTGGTGGTTTTTAACTATCGTTCGTAAAAGTCAAACCTCACCTAAGGAAACCTCATTCACTTTTATATTCAAAAGTTTTTAATTTTTATGATAATGGTCATAACCATTGCCATGTCAAACATACATTCTATGAAATCGGTGTTTTTGTCCAAACTCACCGGGACAAATTTTTTCGAGTCTGTTAGGCACGCATATATTGGCTTTATGAAATTGACTTTGGTCAGAAAACCATTATCTACAAGAATTGGTTTTGTGCAGAAAACAAATTCTGTTGTTCGGCTGCAGGATGAAATTCAGTGAACAGAATTGGAATTTATATATAAAAGTTGTTTGGTTGCACAATAAAATTGGCTTTCTGAACATGGAATTTTAAAAATTTAAATAGTTTTAAATTAAAGCAACAAATTAAAGTACTGTGTGATCCATGATAGCCCAAAATCACAAATTTATGCACTCATGAATAAAACAGCGAATGTGTATAATAAACAATGTGATCTGAACAATATGTCGCATCAACAAGGTGATCTGAACCTTATACACGTTGAAACCTGAAATCCGTCTGTGTAGTTCGGGGTCCCAAAAGGGTATGTCCTCACACCTACGTCCCTCTAGCTAGCACTCAAGTCCGAAGTTTTTCAGGAACTTAGGAATAGAATTGAGGTCTCAGTTAAGAGATCCTACAACACACCCAGAAGGTTAAGGAACTCTTCCTCTCCCAAGCCAATACTGAGCTTAGGCACCTTGGAGAGAGCCTAAAGAAGAAAGAAGCAAGAGGAAACTCTTGAACTCCCTATCCAAATGTGTCATCTCGGTTCTATTTATAGGTTTCCAATATTGGTCTGCCAACAGCGTAACTCCGTTGTTCCTAAGTTCCTAAATAAGTCGCATCCCCGCAATGACTACTTCATATTCCGCATGATTGTTGGTCACAGGGAAGTGTATCATCACGGCTTGTTCAATCTTTGTTCCATGGGTACTCTCCAAGACCACCCCTGCTGATAGTTTTAACTTCAAGACAACCTAAACACCTAGAGGGGGGTGAATAGTTACTTTTCCTTGTTTTAAACCTAAGGCAGAATATAGCTACAGTTCTTTGAGTAAATCAGTTATCTCTATAGCTAATACAGCACAACAATCACAATCATACACACATCACAGATTGCACACAGATTTATAGTGGTTCCCCAAGGTATGGGTACATCCACTTTCCCCCTTCACATATCTAGTAGTGTGCTAGATTCGGCCTAACTTCTTCCTTCTTCTCAGATCCACAGATCTTACAGCTCAGAACTATAAAAGGTTCCTACAACTCAGAACCCTATAAGGTTCCTACAACTCAGGCTAATAGCCCTACCTCAGCCTTGCCACAAGGCGTACAACTCAAAGAACTGATTCTCCTACACTCAGGCTCAAACAGCCTTACCACTCAGAGATCTAAATATCCTACACTCAGCCTTTATAACACAGGCTTACAACTCAGAGATCTGAATCTCCTACACTCAGCCTTTATAACACAGGCTTACACTCAGATCTTTGAAAAGATCCTACAGAATATGATAAGTAATTTGATGGACTCTTACCCTTATT
This sequence comes from Platanthera zijinensis, assembly GCA_039513925.1. Classification (NCBI taxonomy): domain Eukaryota; kingdom Viridiplantae; phylum Streptophyta; class Magnoliopsida; order Asparagales; family Orchidaceae; genus Platanthera; species Platanthera zijinensis. The sequence continues at coordinate 51,474,192 of CM077095.1, forward strand.
GAGAGAGAAAGGATAAAAAGATTCTTGATCAGCTTCTTGAAGAATCTGATGACTGAAATCAACCTGTTCTTAGCTTTCTTCAAAGCTTCTTGAATCTGAACTTAGTAGGGTTGATCTCCTTTGAAGTTGACTGACTGGCAGCTTCCTTCTTGGATTGCAGAAATGGATCTGGATCTTCTTTGTAGAATAGTTCAGGATCTACTTCTTAAGAGACTTGTGATTGCCTCCTTCTTGACCTCAAGACAGCTAGAGCTCTCTCTCCCCAAACCTTCTGAAGTTACTTCTCAATTCTGAATGAATTCCCCTTAGACAAAATCTGAGTGGATAATCACTCCAGAAATGTCTTCTTAGATCTTCTCACGAAGATCTTCTTCTGTGACTTGCACTTTCTTGATCAGAGATTAATCTCACAATAATTGTGTTAGTTGTATTTATTGTCACTTTCTTGTATATTCTGATTTGACACAGTCCGTCTATATATATGCTTCACCCATGGTAACCGGCTGATCCGGTTTCTAACAAACTTCTGACAAGTCTGACAGCTTCAGTGAACTTGTAGTAACTCACAGCTGTCAAGTCTTAAAACAGTTCTTGAGCCTTTGTCTCTGTCAGCAAAGCGTCGAGACTTTCATTAAGTGTCGAGACTGACTGTCATAAAGTGTCGAGACAATCTGTCAATATGTGTCGACATAAGTGACTTAAGTGTCGATATAGACTTTGGTGGTGTCGACATAGCTGCCTTGATGTCGACATAGCTTCTTGACACTGCATCTTGAGAATGTGTCGACACTGATTATTTGTGTCGACACAATCACTTCTCCACTCCACAACAATAATTTATGTTGAACCTCTGCTGAGTGTCGACACAAGTCCTGTGTGACGACACAGTTGATTTAGTCTCAGAATTTGTGTGTCGACACTGCCTCCAGGTGTCGATACAGTTGATGTCGACTCTGCTTCTGTATGTCGACACTGCCTCCCGGTGTCGACACCGTTGATGTCGACTACAAAATTCTGTGTGTCGACACAGTTGCTTCAGGTGTCGACACAGCTTTTCCAAGTGTCGACACAGACTTCCTGAAGTGTCGACACATGGACTTAGAAACTTTTTCTGCATTTTAGCCAATACTTAATCTGCACATATAAACTCAAAAAAACATCAAAAACACCTTGATGTATATCATTGAGCTAATTGAGGGTTCTCCAAATCAGGTACACATTTTTCAATGTACCCAACACCTGCGCCCAAGGAGTGCTTCGTGATTCCCCATCCACTAGCAGCCTCCATGCCACAGGATGGCTCAGACCCACCTCTTCTGACTCCGCCACGCAATCTGCCAAGAAGTCTGCCACCGCTTGTGCTTTAACTGATAGGCGCAGGACGAAAGAGATGTCAAACTCACTCAATTCAACCGACCACTTTGCCAACCTTCCTGAGAGTTCCACTCCTTCGAAGATGCCATGCAGCGGGTGATCTGTCACCACCCGAACTGAGTACCTGAAAGTAAGGTCGAAGCTTCCGGGCCAAGATGACCAATGCAAAAGCCAACTTTTCCTAGATGGGATACCTGAGTTATGCCTTCTCCAAGACCCGACTTACATAGTAAATTGGCAGCTGCTTCTTGCCCTCTTCCCGGACCCGGACGACACTTATGGCCTCTGCCCCCACTCAGAGGTACAAGGTCAAGTCTTCCCCTTCTTTGGGTCCTTGGAGCAGCGGGGCCTTGGAGAGATGACATTTTAGAGACTGGAAAGCCTACTCATATTCCTTTATGATGGAGTTCAATGGTTTCCTCTTGCTTCTTTCTTTTTCAGGCTCTCTCCAAGGTTCCTAACTTAGCATTGGCTTGGGAGAGGAAGAGTTCCTTGATCTTCTGGGTGTGTGGTGGGATTTCCTAGTTGAGATCTCGGTTCTGTTCCTAAGTTCTTAAGTTCCTGAATCTTTGGTCTGGAGTGCTAGCCAAAGGGAAGTAGGTGTGATGTCATACCCTTTTGGGACCCTAAACTCCATAGAGACCGATTTTCGGTTTCAACACTTTTGCTTCTTTCTTCTTGACGCCTGCTTGCCCCCTGCTCCTTCTCTTTGCTTCCTCCCAACCTGGCCAGCTTCCAAGCAAAGTGGGGGTTTGTTTCCTCTCCTTTGATCTCCTACGCTGCTCTTTCCATTACCTCTTCGAATGACAGTGGCGGTCTCCGCTTCAGTGCTACCCTAAAGAACCCTTCTTGCAGCCCCAAGGTAAAAACCATCATCAGGGTAAACCCTGGCACCTCCTCCACAATGAGGACTTCCTCCTGGAACCGATCAACGTAACTCGCCAGGGTCTCCTCCGGTCCCTGCTTGACTGCGAAAAGAATCTTCGCACCCTTCTTTGTCTTCTTCGAAGTCGAGAACCTCAATAGGAAAGCCTGGCGCCGGTCTACGTAGCAGTAAATTGAACTATTGGGAAGCTGGTTGAACCAGTCACTCTTCTTGTCTTTGAAGGTGATGACAAAGAGCCGGTACTTGAAAGCGTCGGTCATCTGCCTTATGGAGACTGCGTCTTCGGACCACTGGACGTTCTGAACCGGGTCGTACCTACCGGTATAGTAAGACATCTCCGGCTCCTTGAACCCCTCTGGAACTAGGGCTGACACGACCAACTCGCTGAAGGGGCTCCCACCTATCACGCGAGTGGGTGGCTCTCGCAGGATCACCTCACTGATCCGGCCCGCACTCGGCGAGTCGGGGAATAGTTCTCACCCAGCGTGATCCCGCACATGAATCTTGCCTTCCTTTCCCCTCCTGGTCTGCCTGATCGGGGTGTTCTCGCCCAGGGTGGGTTGCGCGGCGACTAGGACAGCGGGAGTTGATCTCTCCCCACGAGTGGCGTTGAGCTGATGGTGCAAGGTCTCCATGACCTCCTTTTTGAAATCCTCGAACATGCCTACAGTCGCCAGACCCGACTGGGGAGGCGACTGCTTCCGGCCAGATCCTTGCCCTTCGTCTCCAGCTATTGAACTAGCTGAGATTCTTCTGTGCTGGTCACTCCACGCTCACCGCATCAAAGTGTTGAAACTGGAAATCAGTTTCTGTGAAGTTCGGGGTCCCAAAAGGGTATGACCTCACAATACATATCATAATTTTTTACATATATGAATGAAAATCTTAGATCTGAAAACTAAGGTTTGAAAAAACCAGAACTTGAAAAGTTCCAATCATCGATCATGACTATACCTAAGAGGAAGAAGGAAATCATTCATGTGGGCGAGGAAGATGGAAAATCTTGATACAATCCTGAAAAAACATGGTAGGAATGAATTAAACGGGATCTGAAAAAACACTAGATAAAGAGAAAGGCACAGGAAAAGAACGAGATGCAGGATTTCAGAGGATGTACAGGACTCTGACGGATGTAGAAGAGGATGCACGGGACTCCGGCGGATGTAGAAGAAATTATCTGTAGGGAAGTTGAAGATCGGCAAGTAGCGAGCTTGCCGTCGAGGGTCGGCGAAAAAAAACCCGAAAACCTGGGTCGAAAGGTAAGTTTTGGGAGCTTTAGATTTGCATGGAGTTGAAAACTGTAGGATTTAACTTTCAAAGCCTATGCCTTCTCATTTCCTGTGCGCCGAACATTTGAATTAACTTTCTGGAATCAAAAGCCTATTCCAAAAAGTCAATTGCTACGTGCCGAACTTAGATGGACAGAGTGAGAAAAAAAGAAGAGGAGCTAAATTTTAATGAATAATTTTATGTATTATTGAGCCTTTTAATTTACATGAATTTATTTCTTATATTTTAAGTTTAAAAAATAGCGATGCATGACATTGAAAATATATATGTAAAAAGAGTGGTGCAGGATAGGAGCGACACCGCAGAGCGAGTGGTACTTCTTCAGCCACAAAGACCGCAAGTATCCGACGGGGTCGAGAACTAACAGGGCCACTGGCGCCGGATTCTGGAAGGCGACGGGGAGGGATAAGTCCATTCGCACAGCATACAAGAAGATCGGCATGCGGAAAACCCTCGTCTTCTACCGTGGGCGAGCCCCTCACGGCAAGAAAACTGACTGGATCATGCATGAATACCGCCTTGACGACTCCGACGATCCCCGGGCCACCGAAACTGTACGTGTGCATGCGCTCATCTAATTTTTAAATAGTCTTTCTCCATGTGTGCTTGAATGATCCGCAATTTTGATGCTTAATTAGCATATTGCATATATATACCTTGTGAAATTTGATAATCAAGTTCAAATTTTTTTTTTTTTTTTGAGTGAAGGATGAAGATTTCTTTGGTTAGGCTGTTCCAAATCGATCTAAGTCCAATACATTGAATGGAAGAGCTGAAGGCAAGGAAAAAGAACATGCCGCTTATCGCATGGGCAACGCGGTTATAAACACGGCTAAAGTAGAGAAATTCAACCCGAGAAAGATACCTTGCCATCTCTAGAGTATCAATAATAAGCGGCCGATCTAATGAAAGAGTAGCCACCCCCTTTGCCAAATATCAGATCAGCGTAGCACAATCACCGGAAGGCCACCCAAATTCGACAGCCAGGTCCATGGCCAATCGAGCCGCATATGCCTCAGCCATCACCGGAGACGACATATGACCCCGGGTACCGGAGCGCCAAGCAAAACAGCGGCACGAAGTATCCTGCGCAATCAGCCCGGCCCCCACCAATAGGCAACTTTGTTGAACAGCCCCATCAAAATTCATGTAACAACACCTTGAAGAGGAGGAATCCAAACCTCAGTGGAAAAAGCCCGGAGAGGATGAACCCCTGCAGGAGGCGGCACATCCCAAGAGTGAATAAAGGACGACATTTCCGCCAAAGACTGAAAAAGAGCCCTCCCAAAGCATATGATTTTTACGGCACCAAAGAGCCCAACAAGCCGTCACAAATACAGAGAACTTCATCGCACTCAGAGAGTCATGGACACCATGAAGCCATTCCAATCATGAGCAAACGCTCCACTAAAGCTAAAATTTGGAAATCCCAGAAAAGCACTGTAAAAATTTCTGAAGCAGGAGCTAACTGAGGTCGCAGGAACACTCAATTACAACCGAAGAAAAGTAAAAGACAGCATCAACAGTAGCGCAAGAGTTTTCAATTGAAATTAACTTCTTTTATAGGCTGAGACATACATTGCAAGACATGATTTTACAATGTAAATCAGGAAACAAGAAAACAGTAACCGCAAAATCAAGCGTGAGCTCATTCTTACTGTTCACTGCTTACTTATGATGAGCAGAGGGGTCCTATTTATAGATGTTAGGAGGAGTGTCGTCACCACCTACACCGATATAATAACCGCCCATCAATCCTTTTGGCTAACACTTGTATCTGCACAACACGGTCACCAATATCAGATCGCCAGGTCACACCTATCAACAATGCTAGATAGACGACCAGTCCGCCAACCCTGCGGACACTGCTACAAGTCCGCGCTTCCCACAGCCCGCGACTTGGACAAAATCTGTCCAGCAAATACTGCAAAACTCGGCGGAGCAGCCCGCACTGGACGAACTCGGTGAAGACCATATCAGTTCGCAACTAGGCGAACTCAGCGAGCTAAGAAACTAACTGGACTTAGTCCTCCCCCAGACCTATTTCGTCAAACTCTGCGGTCTCCAACATAACCGCACCACCTGAAATCAAGATTGCGCCTTACTAAACAACTCCAGTCCGCCACCATGCGGACTAATCCCTCAGTCCGCGCGACCTCCAGACAACCTGTCCGCACAATTGTGCCAACTCCACAATCTAACATCCAGATCACAAACACAGAACCATGCTGGACACTGGCGAGCTCCAGAAGAGTCCGCAACACCAACCCTGGTGAACTTGGCGAACTCCAGATTGAGTCAGCCGCACCTGCAACCAGAACTTGTCAAAATGACCAAGTTCATACCAACAAACTCTGATCTACCTCCCCCAAGAAGGCACCAGCGACCTGACAGAAAGCCATCTCAGTCCGCGATATCCGTCTGCCTTCTTGTGATCCAGAGAACCAGCAAACTTGGCGACCTCCAAAGGTGTCCACCACTACATGTGGATAACCAATCATATCCGCCCGGTTACTCCACCAGAGTGCTTGCTGGTCCAGACCGCCAAAGAAGAGTCACAGCCGAAACCGGCTTCCCGACTAAGCTATCCGCCAAAGTTATCCGCCTAGTCTACGCGGTCTTTTATGGTCTGTGCGGACTCTTGAAACAGTCCGCCCGACTTCCACCACTTCACACTTCAACAATTTCAACACTCCCCTTTGAAGTGAGAAGTGAAAACCAGCCCGAGCAACTCCCGCAACCGAATAAATAGCCCCTTTGGCAATGGCTTGGTAAAAAATATCTGTCACGTTGTCCTGACTCCACATGTAGTCAACCATCAAAGATCCCTCCAGCACCTTCTCCCGTATGAAATGATGCTTGATCTCAATGTGCTTCGTCTATGCGTGCAAACTGGATTATTCACCAGTTTGAGAGCACTCTCATTGTCGCCGCGAATCAGAGTAGGATGTCGCACCTTCTCATGGATGTCATCCACTAGCCTCCTAAGACAAATAGCTTCCTGAGCAGCCAAGGACTTTCCTTGTACTCCGCTTTAGTAGTGGAGACGGACACTGAATCCTGCTTCTTACTACACCACGAAACTGTCGTCGATCCCGTGAAGAAGACATAACTGGTTGTCGTCTTCCGATCATCTGTATCTCCCCCATAATCATCAGCTATGTAGCCATGAAGACAAAAGCTCGTGTCCCTCTTATACAAGAGAACAAACTCTAAGGTGGACTTGACGTACTTTAAGATACCTTTAGTCACCACCAAATGAGGTTTTCGAGGCACCGCCATACACTGACTCGCCTGACCAACTGCATAAGCAATATCTGATATATTAATAGTCAGATATATAAGACTCCCCGCGAGATTCCGAAACACCAAAGGGTCTGCAAGAACGCTTCCCTAAGCCTACCCAAGTTTTAAGCCAACCTCCAGAGGAGTAAAACTACTCTTCTCTTCCCCCATATCGAATTGCTTGACGATCCTCTCTGCATTTCCTTCTTGGAAAGGAGCATGTCGTTCTTTTGCCTCTCCACCCCGAGCCCAAGGAAATGGTGAAGCTCACCTAGATTCTTCATATCGAACCGGATAGCTAGCTCAGCCCAAAGCCTAGCTGCTTCCTCCTCCGAGTTCTCCATAACAATCATGCCGTCAACGTACAACAGAACGAGGACATGAATCCCCCTGCTTCTTAATGAACATACTGGAATTTGAGTATGAAGCACTGGAGATATTATGCGATCTTCATATACCACGCCTGAGGTTCTTGCTTCAGACCGTAGAGGGTCTTCTTCAGCTTGCAGATGTGCCCTAGAAATTCTTCAGATACGTAACCCAGTGGTTGCACCATGAAAATATCATTGTCAATCTCACAATAAAGAAAAGCATTCTTCACATCGAGTTGTCATATTTTCCACCCTTGGCAAGCTGCCAAAGAGACCACTACCCATACTGAAGTCATCTTGGAAACAAGGATAAACATCTCCTTATAATCTGTCCTCAAACTGTTGAGATAACCCTCGATCTACAAGACGAGCCTTGTACCGTTTAATACACTTGTCAACCATCTTCTTTAGCTTATACACCCACTTGCACGTCACAAGAGTGTTGTCTTCGACTTTGGGCACAAGAAACCAAGTCTCATTCTTCCTGAGGGCAGTCATCTCCTCATTTATAGCATCCTCCCACTCCTTGATTCCTGTGGTGTTCTCAAAGCACGAAATCTCACGTTCATCTAAGAGACCTGAGAAGAAACGTGAGACAAACTCACCATTTTTCATCCCTATCTATACCGAGCTGGTGGAATAATAATTCTCTTGGACCTCTGGAGGGCTTGACCCTGATCCACCACTCTCGCTACTTCTTCTATGCTAGCTCTAATCATGGGCACACCAGGAGCATCACTTCCCCTTCTTCCAGATCCAGAATCCTCCACCCCAGAGCTAGTTGTCGGCGGAGCACCTGGCGACACATGCAACTCCACTAGAAGATCCCAAGAAGCTTCTCTTTGCCGTCCATCAAACTTTCTATCCCGTAGCTCCACATACGAGCTACCCTCGTATGACGTTAACTTGTCAAATACCACATCTCGGGAGATAACAAATTTCTATATCTCTGGATCCATGCACTTGCATCCATTCTTCCGCTCATCATATCCGACGAAGACTAGCTTCCTTGATTTTGTATCTAGATTCGTTGAGCGAGTCCGGAACGTGCACGTAGCAAGTCGACCCGAACACCCAAAGATGTTCCACGCGGGGCTTCTCCTTAAATACCAACTCTTGAGAATATCTCATGTTGTTAGGACTGAGGGGCATCATATTGATCACATATGCCGCACATGCCATTTCCTCTGCCTAGAAGGCCCTGGGAATGTCTCTGGCATGAAGCCAACATTTGTAGGTTTCCGTCAGATGACGGATTTTCCGCTCTGCAATCCCGTTTTGTTGTGGATTGTGAACACAAGTAATCTCCTGTTGAATGCCGAACTTTTTACAGAAGTTAGAGAAATCATGCAAAGTAAACTCCCCGCCATTGTTCGTTCTCAACTTCTTAATCTGCAGACCGAGCCGACCCTCCACAAGCTCCTTGAACTCCACAAACTTACCGAACGCTTCTATCTTCTCCTTCATAAAGTATACTCATGTATACTTGGAAAAGTCATCAACAAGAACAAGCATATACCTGCTTCCAACGAGACTAGGCATGATAGTAGGCCCTGTGAGATCACTATGGATGCATTCCAACGGTGCTCTACAGTTAGTCTATAATATGTCAATTAGAAGCCGATGTGCCTTTCCATACTAACAACCGGTACAGACATGACCGTCACCGTAAGAAAAAAGACTAGACAGGTCATGCACTAGGCCTTTCACCGCCATAGCCTTTAGCTTATCCATCCTAACATGCCCAAACCTCTCGTGCTAGATCGCAGTGCCATCATTCGCTATCATCTTATCAACATAAGAACTTGTCGTCAAAACGAACAAGTCTTTCACCTTCTCCCAACATGAGTAACATCAGCTTTCACAGCTGAAACGTTCCTGAGAAACCTCACTTCTGTCGGGCCGAACAGAACGTGGTACCCAGCATCCACCGCATTGGTCACCAAGAAGAAATTTTTCCTCATCCCAAGCACGTGATACACACTCCGCATAGTGGGTGGCCCCCTATCACTGACTAAAGAAATCGATTCCTCTTGCTCCACCGTATGCACAGTATTATCAGCAGTAATAATAGCAGCATTATCTTTATACTCATGTAGAGAAGAGAACCTGGACACGTCCCTGGTGAGATGATGACCGCACCCAGAGTCCAGGATCCAGTGCTCCTGATAGTCAATGGAGGAAAGTGCCCAGATACTAGTGCTTGTCATGAAAGCACTTCCCCGTCCTTCCTCTCCAGGCTTGGACTCAGCCTTCTTCTCTGCAGCATGCCTCAGTTGAAGTTTAACCCTGCAATCCTTGTGGATGCGACCAATCTGGTTGCATCTTTAGCACCAAGGTCCGCCCTGCTTCTTCCTGTAGTCGGCCTAAGGAGGCTTTCTCCTATCCTACTATGATAAAGAAGATGGACCATCACTAATAGATGTCTTCTTCTTTCTATACCATCTCTTCTTCTTGCCCGAGAATAGAACATCGACGTCTCCCTTGGAGACCGACACTCCAGCCATCTACTTTGACAAGCTCTCCTGCGAATCTAACAGGTTCTACAGCTGTAGCAAAGACGACTGATTGTCCTATCCCTGAACAGAATCTACAAAGTCAACATATTCCTTCCACAATCTGTGGATGATGGCCTTTTCAGCTTTGCCTCTGAGATAGGCTCTACAGTGTCCAGGGGCGAAATCTCAGCGTAGATGTTCTTCATCTTTAAGAAGAAAAATGACACTGACAGGTCCCCCTGAGTGGCCTTACCTAACTCATTCTTCAAGAATTGCAGACAAGCTACATTCTTCTTGTTCAGCAGGCCATCCAAGGCCATCCAGATCTCAGTTGTCGGCCGACAATCAATAATGTGGTCGAACATCTCCGGTGAAATAGCGCGCTTTAGAGCGAATGCAGTCTTGGCATTTGTTCGCTTCCACGCCTTCACTGTCTCAGCATTGCCTCAGATAACGACCACTTCTTGCTGGTTGTCCCCACCGACAACCTCCAACAAATCCTTGCCAAAAAGGTAGCTCTCCATGCACAACCTCCAACGCTTGAAGTTGGTCAGCATTAAAGGCTCAATTCCAATCTCACTTGCGAAATCGGCTTCTATTGCTATCAATTGAATCACTTGAACTTCAACGAAGGTATAATAATCTTAGATCAGTGAACTGCTACTCTTCAACACTCCTCTGATACCATGTAAAAATTTTTGAAGCGAGAGCTGACTGAGGTCGCAGGAACACTCAACCACAACTGAATCCAAGTAAAAGACAACAATAATAGTAACACAAGAGTTTCCAATTGAAATTAACTTCTTTTACAGGGGGAGTCATACATTGCAAGACATGATTTTACAATGTAAACCAGAGAACAAGAAAATAAGAAGAAGAAGAAACCGCGCGGATAGAATCCTGAATCTGCACAAGCCGCCTACTCGCCAGCTGAGTTCGCTGAGACCGCCGAAGCCGCCTATCCTCGGCTAACCGTGCAGACTGCTATTATTGAAATGCTGAGCCAAGAATAGAATCTGCTGATTGACCGGGCGAACTATTCCACTTATCCACAAGCCCGAGAAGGAGATCAAGCCGCAAAGACCACGACCTGCTGCTTAACCGCTGACTGTATCCGCGAACTGTACCACACCAAACTTCCACTAGTTGCCTAGCCGCCTGGTGTTAGTCACATATCCTGCACATAACCAACTTCCTTAGTCGCAGTGGTTAGAAAACCGTAACCGCAAAATCAAGCGCAAGCTTGTTCTTACTGTTCACTGCTTGCTTATGATGAGGCGAGGGGTCCTATTTATTGATGTGAGGAGGAGTGTGTCACCACCTACACTGATAGGATAATCGCCCATCAATCCTATCAGCTAACACGTGTATCCGCTCAGCGCGGACACCAATATCAGATCGCCAGGCCCCTCCTATCAATAATGTTGGATAGATGACTAGTCTGCCAACCCCGTGGACACTGCTACAAGTCCATGCATCCCGCAGCCCATGACTTGGATAATATCCGTCATGCCAATACTGCTGAATTTAGCGAATAGCAGAGCAGTCCGCACTAGTCGAACTCGGCGAATACCAGAGCAGTCCACAACTATGCGAACTCGGCGAGCTAAGCAACTAGCTGGACTTTGTCCCCCCAGACCAAGTCCATCAGACTCCGTGGTCTCCAATTGTAATCGCGCCACCTGAAACCACTATCGTGTCTTACTGAACAACTCTAGTCTGCCACCATGAAGACTGCTTCATTAGTCCGCGCGACCTACAGGCAACCTGTCTGTACAACTGTGCCAACTCCACGTTCTCACATCCATATCGCAAACACAGAACCATGTCGAACAGTGGCGAGCACCAGAAGAGTCTGCAACACCAACCCTGCCGGACTCGGCGAACACCAAATTGAGTCTGCCACACCAGCAGCAGGAACTTGTCAAAATTACCAAGTCCATACCAGCGAACTCTGATCTACCTCGCCCGAGAAGGTACCAACGACCTAGCAGAAAGCCACCCCAGTCTGCGATATCCGTCTGCCTTCTTGCGAGCCAGAGAACCCGCGAACTTTGAGACCTCCAAAGGAGTCAGCCACTACCCGCGTATAACCAATCCTATCTGCCCGGTTTCTCCACCAGAGTGCTTGTTGGTCCAGACCGCCAGAGAAGATCCACAGCCGAAACTCGCTGCTCGACTAGGCTATCCGCCTAGTCCGCGCGGTCTTCTGCGGTCTGTGCGGACTCCCCAAATAGTCCGCCCGACTTCCACCACTTCACACTTCAACAATTTTAACAAGCACAAATTGGAGCCATAAGAGGGAACTCACCAAAAGCATTCCCAATATCCTCGTTAAAGTAATCACATAGGGGGCATCCCATAATGTCTAAATAATGTTGTCGGCATAATGTAGAAGTCGTCGGTAAGATATCCTGAGCACGACATTAGAGAAAATAATGCACCTTTGGTTGAACCTAAACTCGTCAGAGAAAAGTCCATGAAGGAGCAAGGAGGAGGTAGATTCCCCCCTCCTCTAGAAAGTAATGTCTTGAATGCCAGAGGATAGGCACTTTTGACAAAAAAGGTACCATTTGGGAAATAATGCCAAACCCAAGCATCTAGAACCACATGGAGGCCGAGGAGAATAGATAAAATGGCAGTCGCATTATCCTCAAAAACCAAGCCCTTTATCTTAGCTGAGCCCCACTCTCATCGACTACACCGATATAGCTCACAAACCCAACGCACAATCACATTGGGAGGCCGCGACGATTGGATCCTGAATGAGGTTGGTACAGGCATCCACCGGTCATTCCATATATCAATAGTGTTCCCGGAGCCGACCGATAAGTGTGACCTCTCTGCAATTAGGTCCCTAGCATTGACAAAAATCGCCAACAATAGGAAGGTCGATTTCCCAAAGAAGCTCTGAAAACATCACCATCCGGGAAATAGCGAACCAGATACACCCTCACCATACCAAGGAATCTGGCCTCATCAAAAATCTTCATACTTGTTTGGCCAAAAGAGCGGAATTAAAAGCTTCTAGACTGTGGAAGCCCAAGCTCCCCACCTTTTTTCCCCGCATAATGACTGACATGCTAGCCATCTTGTGCCCCGGCCACCACCGCCATCCCACCAGAACGAAGAAATAATATAATCCATCTCCCAAATGAAGGTCTGTGGGATCCAGAAAAAACTCATAATAAAGGGGGGAATGGACTTCAATACCGCCTTAATAAGGACCTCACATCCCGTTTGCAAGAGGAGTCGAACCTTCCAACTCCGGATCCACCTCCATTCCTTGAGATAAGCAAAGCCACCGAGAGTAGCCAACCGACTATGGCACTCCCAAATATAGGTCATGTGGATCACAGTGATTCACCCCCAAATTCTTCTAAATATTCTGCTCAACCAACTCTGGCATAGCACATCCAAACATTGCCTTAGACTTTTGGTAGTTAATCACCAGGCCTGGCGCCACAGAAAAAGATTTCAAAAGCCTAGATATGGACACAGCTACCCTGCCCTCAACCTGAGCAAATATGTGTGTGTCATCCGCAAAGAGCAGGTGAGATATATATAGGGTCGATGAACAAACTACAACACCACAAAAGAAAACCCGCCTGCTCAGTGCACACAAGCATCCTTCTAAGAAACTTTGAACCCATCAAAAATAGGTATGGACAAAGAGGGTCACCTTGCCGGATCCCGCGATAGGGAACAAGGTTCCCAAACGTCTTTCCATTAAACAAAAAGGTCTACCAAGCCAAAAAAGCACATCTCATATAAGGGCAATAAAAGAGTCATGCAATTCAAGACACACTAAAGCCCAAGCGAGAAAAGGCAACTTGATTCTATCATAGGGTTTCGAAAGGTCATGCTTGAGGGTAAAGGATGACTCAACTCCCCTCTGGGTAGAAGATAGAAAGTAATTAATTTCAAGCCACCAAGATATTAACAGTAATAAGTCTACAGGGTATGAAGGTCAATTGAAAAAGAGATATGAGATAGCCCATATAGGGTCGCAGTTGGTTAGCAATAGATTAAGTGGCAATGTGGTATATAACATTACACATGCTAATAGGCCTAAATTGATTCAAGGATGACGACCGATCACATTTCGGAATCAACAGCATGTTTGTAGCATAAAACGTGGGAGAGAACACAGGTTTTTAAGAAATTTAAATTCAACTTAGTGACATTAGATCCCACCGCCGGCCAAGGTCGGCATAAGACTGCATTCATTTCATCTGTCACCACCCCATGCTCTCTAGCAAAAACTTCCTCGAACTTCCCCGCCGTAGGACCAGCCAAAGTAAATAATTTTTTAAAAATAATATGAAATCATCTCCTGGATACCATCGCGAGATTCCACACAAACACCCCCATCATCCACAAGCCAATCAGTATGATGTTACGCTGCATAACTCATTGACACGCGACGAGACCGATCCGCGTTGGGGGCGTACGTATCAGCGCCGACCACCCGCCACGACCGCATGATGGAAGTTTAGCAACTTTATGTTTATATGCTATTTTATTTCCGTATGTGTGTTTCTTATTGGACCCACGTGTTTAAGCTCAAGTGGGGGCATTTTGTGAACTTGGATATATATATTGTTTGGAATTTTATGATGGTATGAGAAGAATTAATCCTTCCTCCCCTATCTCTCTCTAAAACTTTCTCTCGTTTTCTCTTCTACCGATCGAGCCCTAGCCGCCAGGGCGTCCGCCGACTCCGCGACAAACGCCGCTCGGCCCGATCTCCCCTCCGGTACTCCTCTTCTTCTCTCTATTTCTCTCTTTCCCTTCTCCTCTCTCTCCTTCTCTTACCTTCACCTCCAGCCATAGCTACCGTCGGATCCAAGACGGGTTCCACCCAACCGGCGAGATCGTCCTCTTCCATTGGATCGATCACTAGATCGAGTTCGGGAGACCGTAACAACTTTGTATCAGAGCCAAACACCGGCCCTCCTCTCTCCGGCACCTACCTAGCCACCAACACCGGCCTTCGCCGGCCGCCGATTCCTCTTCCTCCGCCTACAAACCCCGTCGGACTTCTCCCAACGCCAACCACAACCCCTGCGCGGCCACCAACCATGGCTGATGACGGCCCTGTTGGGTTTTACTAGATGACACAACACTTGTGCGCGCAATGGAAATAAGAACAAGAAAACCCAAAAGAATTCGGATCTGGCAATATTCATGAATCAAGAAGTAAAGCTTGCCATAATTTAAATTACCTTTGTGGGATTGAGTCTATACTCAACCTAGATACTCCAGAAAAATCCAGCCGGTAACTTGGTGGCTTTAGTCCTGAGCGCAGAAAGTATATCTGTACCTCTATAGGAAATCCACACGATCGGGAGAACACGTAGCCATTTTTCGAACAAGCACTAGGTCAGGAGAGGACACTCAACGTCTCCACAGTCTGCTAGATCTGTTAGAGGAGAGGCGGCGACGACACTCACCGGGATCGAGATCGGGATAAGCGACGGCGAAGGCGGAACGGCTTCCATTCGCTTTCTAGGGTTATCGGTCTTATCGCACAGTAACTGCTCGTGTGCTTAGACAGAATGATTAATCGCCCACTGTAGAAACCCTAAAAATATCTATTTATACTCCAAGAGATAAATAGAACAGCCCGTCGCTAATCGCAGACCCAAGAACTTAAAATCCAGAAATTCGGTCAGACAACCCTTGTCTCGACGAATCGTCGAGTATCTACAGCATACACGACGAATCGACAAGTATCATTCCATACTCGATGAATCGTCGAGTATCTATAGGATACATGACGAACTCAATGCCACCTTCAGTCGAATCAACACTTGACATCGACGAAGGCGTTGAATGGAGTCAACGCTGTCAATGCTTTCTGCGCTATGGCGTTGAGTGCACTCAACGCCTAAGGCTAGATTCGTCGAATGGCGTTGAGTGACCTCAAAACACTCAACTCCTAAGGCCAAATTCGTCGAATGGCGTTGAGTGAGCTCAATGCACTCAACGCCTAAGACTCAGATTCGTCAAGTCAACACTTTGACTCGACGAATCATTGAATGGACTCAGCACACTCAGCGCTTAAGTACAATACTCGACGAATCAGCTCTGTGACTTGACGAATCGTTGAATATACTCAACTCACTCAACGCCACCATTCGACGAGTCAACTCTTAACTCGACGAAGGCGTTGAGTGGTCTCGAAACACTCGACGCTTTTGCCTTAGAATATTTTAAGTCCTTTTCAACTCATCATATGAGCTATACCATACAGATCCAATCTCCCAATTTCTCCACAATCTTATGTGCGACCATGATAGGCTCATACTGAGTTGGTAGTGAGGCTACATGTTTGATCACTTCCAGATCACAATGGTAACACCAACAGTCTCCCACTTGATCTAGAAAGTATCAAACAAAAGCTTCATAAACAATGAGCGGCATCTAGCAATACATCATTGCTCCCCAAAAAGTAAGAGTTTATAAACTCAAAATCCATTGTGACCAATGTTACGGTGTTGTCATGTCCCTTCGTCCCTTACATCCAGATAGAACTAGAGGTATAGACCGTGTCACCATCATAATCGCTCAATCCCAGTTTCCTGGTCCAGAATGGACTTCCAGAAATTGGTGAGCCAAATATCATATATTGACTCAACCAAGCTTGGTCATGCATTTCTCAGTCCCATTCCATCAAGGGGCCCATGGATGCAACTCCTGTCATAAAGGAGGACAAATCTCATCTTTGCTCACACGCAAACATCCAAATGATTCGTAATGTACCCAATAACCACATTTATCCTCCAACATTCTCAAGACTGGACTTTTAATGGAATCAAAGCACGCTCTTCCTCACTCGATAAATGTTGTGACTTCAGGACAAAGGACCACAAACAACATTGCCACTTGAGTCATACTTGTGACACGTTCATATAACAATTCACAAAGTATTCTCACGGTGGGTATGTTCAGTACAACTTGTTCATAACAAGTACCCATGTGATGACTTGATATCACAATATCATGACCTGTGAGGATGGATCATCAGTCAACACATATGCTAGTCTTAAAGGTATCGTCATCGCTCATAGCTTCTAAGATGATACAACGACCAGGGGCCTTTAAGAATGAAGTTTCTAATAACATATGTTCTCACATTCAAGTCACTACTTGACCTATGAAAGTAAACATTTTAAAGGCATTTATACAGTTAACTATTCTATCACAATAGAAATAATAACACAATAAAAGAACTTGCCAAAATATAAAAAATAAAATGCATATAGTACATTATTCATTGAATGAAAAATTAAAGCCAACAAACATACAATCCACATGACTCTAACTAGAGTTGATCATTCAGGTATCGTATACCCAAAGATCTAACATGATCATCATGCTTTCTCTGTATGAGTAGTTTTGTAAGTGAATCTGCAATATTCTCCTCAGTCGGCACTCTACTAATGGTCACATCTCCTCGATCGACAATCTCTCGAATTAGATAGAACCTCCAAAGTATGTGCTTGAAGCGCTAATGAGATCTAGGTTCCTAAGCAAGTCCAATTGCACTGTTGTTGTTACAGTAGAGATCTACGAGACTAACAATGCTAGGAAGTACATCTAACTCACCGATGAATTTTCTAATCCATACAGCATCTTTTGCTGCATTTGCAGTGACGATATACTCGGCCTCAGTTGTAGAATCGGCAACTATCTCCTGTTTAGAACTCTTCCAGCTAACAACACATCCATTCATGCAAAATATAAACCCTGACTAAGACTTTGAGTCGTCTCTATAAGTTTGGAAGCTAGCATCCGTGTAAACTCTTACAACGAGCTCTTCCTCTCCACCAAACACCAAGAACATATCCTTAGTCCTTCTCAAGTACTTCAGGATATTCTTAACGGCTATTCAGTGTCTTTCACCGGGATTATACTGATACCTGCTAGTCATGCTCAAGGCGTAAGAGACACTGGGTCTAGTATATATCATTGCATACATGATTGACCCAATAGATGAAGCACATGAAATCAACTTCATGCGGTCCTTATCTTCACAAGACTCAGGACACTGGTCCTTAGAGAGATTCACACTATGAGACATGAGTAAGAATCCTTTCTTGGACTCAAGCATGTTGAACCGTTTCAACACCTTGTCAATATACGTACTTTGGGTTAAACCCAGCAACTTCTTCGATCTATCTATATAGATCTTAATAACAAGTATATAAGTCGCTTCACCCAAGTCCTTCATTGAAAAGCAGTCCTCTAGGTTGTTCTTAACAACTTGCAGGGTCGTTTTGTCATTCCCGATAAGCATTATGTCATCTACATACAATATCAGAAAGACAACTATGCTCCCACTAATCCGTTTGTAAACACATGGTTCGTCCTCATTCTTGATAAAACCAAACTCTTTGATATTTTCATCAAAACGAAGATTCCAACTTCGAGAAGCATGTTTTAATCCATAAATGGATCTCTACAACTTGCATATTTTAGTGGCTTCACCTGGAGATACAAAACCCTCGGGTTGTGTCATATAAACTTCCTCAAGGAGGTTTTCATTTAAGAAAGACATTTTGACATCCATCTGCCAGATCTCGTAGTCATAATATGCAGTAATAGCAAGCAGAATTTTGATGGACTTAACCATGACAACAGGGGAAAGGTCTCATCATAGTCAATACCATGAATTTGCTTGAAACCCCTAGCCACCAGTCGCCCTTTGAATGTCTGTACATTCCCATCCATGTCGGTCTTCTTCTTAAAGACCCGCGTGCACCCTATGGGTCGTACCCCTTCAGGTGGTTCCATCACGGTCTAAACTTGGTTTTCATACATGGAGTCCATTTCAGATTTCATGGCCTCAAGCCACTTCTCGGAGTCCGGTCCATTCATAGCCTTTTGGTAGGTTGGATGCTCATCACTATGATCCATAAGCAACATATTAACTATTTGTGACACGATAAATCCATATCTCTCAGGCTCAAATCTTGGTCTTCTATATCTACGTGAAACTTGTGTTTCCTGAGTAAGTTCTCCAGCTACAACAATTTGTATTCCTGACTCATGTTCTAATTCTGGTTCATTCACAATTTGTATCTCTTGAACTTTTTCAAGTTCTACCCTGGCAGTCTTTCTACTCAAGAACTCTTTCTCAAGAAAGACACTAGTTCTCAGGATAAACACTTTGCCCTCGAACGGTAGGTAGAAATAGTATCATTTAGTCTCCTTAGGATACCCCACAAGATAACACTTATTTTACGTCTTACGTAAGCCTCACAACCCCAAACCTTAATGAATGACATACTAGGATGCTTCCCAGTCCATATCTCATATGGTGTCTTTAGAACCCCCTTCGTTGGAGCACGATTTAATATTAAAGCAACAGTTTCTAGAGCAAAAACCCAAAGGGAAACAGGCAGATTTGCATGACTCATCATCGACCGTACCATGTCTAATAGACTACGATTCCTCCGCTCAGACACACCATTATGCTGTGGTGTTCTAGGTGGAGGGAGCTGTGATACAATACCACACTCTTTCAGATGATCACGGAACTCACGACTTAGGTATTCTCCCCCTCGATCAGATCAGAGTTCTTTAAACTTTTTACCCAGCTGGTTCTCTACTTCATTCTTAAACTCTTTGAACTTTTCAAAGGTCTCAGATTTGCACTTCATAAGATACACGTATCTATATCTACGAAAATCATCAGTAAATATAGCAAAGTAGAGAAACCCACCTCTAGCCATAGAACTCATGGGTCCACATACATCACTATGTACTATACCAAAGAGATCATAAGCCCTCTCATTGTTTCCAGTGAAAGGGACCTTAGTCATCTTGCCTAACAAACAAGATTCGCATCTCTCAAATGATTCATAATCAAATGAGTCCAATAGTCCATCTCTATGGAGCTTGGGTATACGTTTCTCATTTATATGACCCAAACGATAATGTCAAAGATTCGTAGGGTTTGAGTCATTCGTTCTTAGTCTTTTAGTATTTTCTATGTTATAAATTTGATGGTTTAAGTTCAAAAAATATAAACCATTAAACATTTGGGTTACACCATAACAAACATCATTCTTAAATATAGAACAATAATTATTCTTAATAATAAAATAAAATCCAACCATGTCCAAACATGAAATGAATATAATATTTCTAGTTATGGAAGGAACAAAATAACAATTATCTAATTCTATTACAAGCCCACTGGGAAAAGAAGACGATAAACTCCTACGGCAATAGTAACAACTCTTGCTTCATTGCCGACACGTAGGTCCACCTCTCCTTTACTCAGCATTCTTCTCCTTCCCAGTTCCTGCACATTTATGCAAATGTGAGAACCACATCCGGTATCTAATACCCATGATGAAGGAGCAGAAAGGTTTATCTTTATAACATATATACCTGAAGCGGAAGTCATACCTCCCCTCATCTTTTGCAGACCTCAATGTATAAAGGACAATTCTTTCTCCAATGACCAGTCTTGCCACAATGGTGGCATTTTCCCTCTTTCCCTGAACCTTTCTTTTTCAGTGCAGAAGACTTGGGCTCTAGAGCAGACTTAGTTCCTATCTTCGTCTTATTGAAGCCCTTGCCTTTATGCACCATCAGTATGGGACTAGCAGATTTGGCCTTCTTAATGTTGATTTCGGCAGTTCGCAACATACCTAGGAGCTTGGGCAGTGTCTTGCCTATTTCATTCATATTATAGTTCAAGACAAACTGCTCATAACTGTCCAGCAACGATTACATGATCAGTTCTGTGGCCAACTCTTGGCCTAGAGGGAACCCTAGTCTTTCAAGGTTCTCCATATACCCCAATCATCTTTAGTATACGAGTCCCTACTAGGTCCCGAGCTCCCATCTTGCATTGGAACAATGCCTTAGTGACATCAAATCTCTCTTGACAAGCTTGTCCTTGAAACATTTTCTTGAGATGCTCGTCAATTTCCTTGCGATGTGTAAAGAGTCATCGAGATACTTCTTGTAAGCATCCTTATCAGTACGGGGTGCATTCCCGACAGGCTCATCAGGGGATATCTCTTCCAAAACATAGAGCTTGCGCTCTTGCATGGGAACAATTCTCATGCTCATGTATCAGTCCCAATAATTAGTCCCGCTCAGCTTTTTCTTCTCAAGGATCACTCGGAGGGATAAGGTGTAGTGTGAAGCACTTGCCATGGAAATTCTACAAGGATCAATGCAAAGTGAAATTAGTACTACATTTCATAAATATAATTTTTCTTTCGATTAGGATTTTAATCAAAATAACTCCCACTATTTTTATCAAACTGATAACCCTCGATATCAATTCGAAAAGTTTAGCGAGTAACTTTCTTAGTGGACAAGATCCGTATTTCACTAACATTATGAGTCAGTTTTGGCTTTTCTCTCACAATGCAGCTATTTAGGTAGACAACACTTGCCAATTACATCATAATGCAATTCCTGTATGGCTAGTGAACAACTCTCTATTCGCATCTATCATATGGTGCATGTCAACCCTATGTCTCTGGGCACAACCTTTGAGGTCACCCTGTTAAGCTAGACCCGATGTCGACAGTGGGATATCACAATTATCCGCTTGCACTCTTACCAAGATAGATTAATGCACCTTATTTTGACAAGCCCACACTTCATCGATCAAGGCAGGAAGAGTGTCATCCATTGGAGGGCATCCGAATACTTAATATTACTTAAGGGAT
This sequence comes from Platanthera zijinensis, assembly GCA_039513925.1. Lineage (NCBI taxonomy): Eukaryota > Viridiplantae > Streptophyta > Magnoliopsida > Asparagales > Orchidaceae > Platanthera > Platanthera zijinensis. Next base: position 51,495,604 of record CM077095.1, read on the forward strand.
TTTAGATACTTCATTAACACTTTAATCATGGTTAATAATTAACTTGTGTGCACATCAAACAAAATAAAATACAGTAACATAATCCAAATGCATCCCAGATGTGCACAAGAAACATCATCAACACTTGATGAACTAGGTTAAATCTGAACATTTAGAACACTTCTAAATCTTCAGATTTACATGCATAGGACATGAACAACACAAACTCCACTTACACAGTAGACAAGCTCGTTACTCTATGTGTGAGATTCAAAATCTACCACATCCTTGGCTTCACAAACCAATAAAAGTGACGGCTACTGTTAAGCAGTAGCAACAAATAAATAACAAGCGTTCTTGGTAGAGACCAAAAGTAGATTTAGGCATTTTAGAACACTTCTAAAATTTTCAAATCTACACGCCATGGATTTAGCAACTTCTGAAATAATGAATATTATCGCGAACCTCGCTCCGATACCACTGCTGGGTTTTACTAGATGACACAACACTTGTGCACGCAGCGGAAATACAAACAATAAAACCCAAAAGAATTCAGATCTGGCAATATTCATGAATAAAGAAGTAAAGGTTGCTATAATTAAAATTACCTTTGTGGGATTGAGTCTATACTCAACCTAGATCCTTCAAAAAAATCATGTCGGTCAATTGGTGGCTTTAGTCCTGAGCGCAGAAAGAATATCTGCGCTTCTATAGGAAATCCACAAGATCGGGAGAACACGTAGCCACTTGTCGAACAAGCACTAGGTCGGGAGAGGACACTCAATGTCTCTACAGACTGCTAGATCTGTTATAGGAGAGGCGGCAGCGACACTCGTCGGGATCAGGATCGGGGACGGCGAAGGCAGAACGACTTTCGTCTGCTCTCTAGGGTTATCAGTCTTATCGCACAATAACTGCTCATGTGCTTAGACAAAATGATTAATCGCCCACTGTAGAAACCCTAAAAAATCTATTTATACTCCAAGAGATAAATAGAACAGCCAGCCGCTAATCGCAGACCCAAGAACTTAGAATCCAGAAATTTGGCTAGACAACCCTTGTCTCGACGAGTATCTACAGCATGCACGACGAATCAACAAGTATCATTCCATACACGACGAATCAACAAGTATCATTCCATACTCGACGAATCGTTGAGTATCCATAGGATAAATGGCGAACTCAACGCCAACCTTCAGCCGAATCAACACTTGACATCGACGAAGGCATTGAATGGACTCAACGCTGTCAATACTTTCTACACTATGGCGTTGAGTGCACTCAACGCACTCAATGCCTAAGGACAGATTCATTGAATGGCGTTAAGTGACCTCAAAGCACTCAACGCCTAAGGACAAATTCGTCGAATGGCATTGAGTGTGCTCAATGCACTCAACGCCTAAGACTCAGATCCGTCAAGTCAACACTTTGACTCGACGAATCATTGAATGGACTCAACGCACTCAACGCTTAAGTGCAATACTCGATGAATCAGCTCCTTGACTCGACGAATCGTTGAATACACTCAACTCACTCAATGCCACCATTCGACGAGTCAACTCTTAACTCGACGAAGGCGTTGAGTGGTCTCGATACACTAGATGCTTTTGGCTTAGAATATTTTAAGTCATTTTCAACTCATAATATGAGTTATATCATACAGATCCAATCTCCTAATTTTTCCATAATCTTATGTGCGACCCTGATATGCTCATACTGAGTTGGCAGTGAAGCTAGATGTTTGATCATTTCCAGATCACAATAGTAACACCAACAGGCCCCTCCCTCACTCAAGTCATGGACATGTTCTAAGCCATGTTGTCCACCCAAAATGAGAAGATGAAAGCACTCAATGCCCGTTTGGACGCCCTCCAAGGTGCTCCATCGCCGCCCTTGCCGTCTCATGTGGTCTCACCAACGGCCAGCCAGATTGCTTCCCCCCCTCCCCGTGAGGATACCTTCTCTTTTCCCAGCACCATCCGCATGGATTTTCCTATTTACGAGGGACGCGAGGACCCTCTCCCTTTGCTCACGCGTTGCGAGTTCTTCACAAATCAGCATACTCCGGAGGAGGAACGTGTTGGTTTGGCCTCCTTCCACCTCCTTGGCCTGGCACAATTGTGGGTGACTCATCTACTCCGCGAACACCCGACACATCTTGGGCAGATTTCCAGACATCTTGCACTTTTTGGTTTGGCCCGGCTATGACAGGGAACCCTCTTGGCGACCTCATCGCTCCTAAGCAAACCGGGCCCATTGAGACCTATCTTGAGCAGTTTCAGTTGTTGTTAGCCCATGCCACTACTGTGTTACCATCGCAGCAGGTTCCTCTTTTGACAGTCGGATTACAAGAACGATTATGCTGGGACCTTGAGTTCCAATGGCCGTCGGACCTTCTCACGACCATGAGCCTCGCACGTGCGTGTGAGCGCCGCCTTGCACTGGATCGATCAACTCCGGGCCGCCGCGATTTCTTCAGCCCCCATCCACAATCAAGTTTGATTGCACCTAAGTTTTCACTTGGAGATGATCCCCCACGACCGACTTATCATCGCTATCCATCTCGCTCAGAGATGACCGCGCGATGCGAGAAAGGGTTATGTTTCACAATTGTGACGAGCTTTACACACCTAATCATCGGTGCAAATGTTTGTTTTGGCTAGAGGTGGACGACCCACCGGATGAGGAGGATGATGTGTTTGAAGGTTCGGACACACCGCAGCTCTCTATACACGCCCTCATCGGGCCGTAGGAGGGACACACTATACAGCTTTACATTACGGTGGCGGGCACATCCCTCTTAGCTCTCTTGTATACAGGCAACACCCATTGTCTCATTGGGCAGGATAAGGCAAAGTGGCTTTGCCTTCCATACGTCGCTCGCGGTCACGTCAAAGTGGCAGTTGCTAACGGCCAATAGATACATGTACGGGCGTCTGTAGGCACATCGACTTTATAGTGGAAGGCCGCCCTTTTCAGACCGATTTCTTCGTGGTGGACCTTCGAGGCTTTGACATTGTGTTGGGCATCCGCTGGTTGCGCACCTTAGGAGCTCTCACATGGGACTTCGATCATCTGACTATCTCATGGCACGAGGGCTCTCGCTTGATACAATGGCAGGGTCAGGCCCTGGGGCAGTCCCCTACATCCTTCTTAGTTCATACCGAGCCGCTGACTGTTTCTTTCCCTTCGTCGGGGGATCACCATCCGGATGTTACCCAGTTGCTGCAATCTGTTCCTGAGCTTTTTAGCCCGATTTTGGGCCTTCCCCCACGGCAAGGACAGGACCACTGCATTTGCCTCCTTCCCGAGGAAGCTCCGGTTGTGGTGCGGTCATACTGCTACCCTTTCCTCCAAAAGGATGAAATTGAGCGATAATGTGATCTTCTTTTCCAACATGGTCTTATTCAACGGAGTGTGTCTCCTTTTTCCTCTTCGGTTCTATTGGTGCATAAGAAGAACAATTCTTGGCGTATGTGCGTTGACTATCGGGTGTTGAACGTCATTACAGTCAAGGACAAGTTTCCCATTCCGGTCATCGAGGAGCTTCTGGATGAGATACTTGGGGCATGTTTTTTTACCAAGGTCGATCTCTCTTTGGGCTATCATCTGGTGCGGATGGCAGAGGCCGATGTGGAGAAGACCGCTTTTCGCACCCACCACGGCCATTTCGAATTTCTAGTTACGCAATTCGGCCTAACTAATGCGCCATCAACTTTCCAAGCATTGATGAACGAGGTATTCCAACCCCTACTCCGCAAATATGTTCTCATATTCTTTGACGATATTCTTGTGTATAACCGCACTTTGGATGAGCACTTATTACACCTTTGGGCCGCCCTTCGCCTGTTGCGAACGCACCACCTGATCCTTAAGGCGTCAAAGTGCCCTTTCGGCCAACGCTATGTTTCCTACTTGGGGCATATTGTAGACGCAAAGGGTGTAGCCGCCGATCCAGCAAAACTCCAAGGTGTGGCGTCGTGGCCGTGACCGCAGTCCATTACCGATCTATGGGGTTACCTTGGCCTCACAGGATACTACCATCATTTCATTCAGGATTACAGCATCATTGCCTCCCCTTTGCTTGTTGAAAGTCTTTAGTTTCAAGGGCAGTTAAACACCTAAAGGAGTGAGTGAATAGGTTTTCTAGTCTTCTATGACTATTTTTTATTTTCCTTCTTTAAGTGCTTTGTGAGTTAATAGTTTTCTGCTTTCAAGACACACCACAATGAGCACACACAAAATTTATAGTGGTTCTCCAGATTATGGGTACATCCATTATCCCTCCCACCTTTCTAACAGCTTGTTAGACAAGACACTTCTCCAAATCTCGGCTCCTAAGAGCATACAACACAGATCCCGCAGGATCTCTCAGTCTCCTCCAAGACTTACCTCAGGCACAAATCCCTACCTTAGATCCAAGACTGGATCCTATAGCTCAGTGATCCAAAGATCACATACCTTAGACTTGAGCACAAGTCCTACACTCAGGCTATGGAGGAAAGCCCTACCTCAGAGAGAATGACTCTCCTACAACTAAGGCACAAAGACCCAACCTCAGATCTAAAAGATCCTACAACTCAGACACAAGTGCCCTACAACTCAGAGAGAATGACTCTCCTACCTCAGAGCAAGCTTGCTCCTACCTCAGGCACACAAGCCCTACACTCAGATCAACAAATGATCTTACCTCAGAATAAATCTCCTACAGCTCAGGCCCTCAAGCCCTACCTCAGATCCACAACTGGATCCTACTCTCAGCCTTTATAACATTAGGCTTACAACTCAGATCCAAAAGGATCCTACAGCTTAGATTCAAGAATGGATCCTATAGAGGGAAAGGTTGGTTGGTGTAGATTTGACTCCAGAGAAAATTTCTCTGAGCCTGCCTTCCTGAGCTGAGATGAACTCAGCCCTACCTTCTTCACAGCAACAAGAAACTATTCTTCAGGTTAACTTTGCTTGTGCTGAGAAGTATCTTGCAGAGCAGCAGCTTTGAACTTGCTCTTCTTCTTTTTCCCTTCCTGTACTAAGTAGATTCAATCCAGTCTTCTTCTTCTTAACAACTTCCAGAAAATTTTCTTCTGAAATGTTCAGTTGGAACTGTGAAGTGGATGCAGCTAGGGTTATCCCTTGCTGCACCTTCTTTCTCAGAGATTCACTCTTAACTTGCTGTTGACAGTGAAGATGACAACAACTAGCTTGGATCAACTGATCTGCTGCACCTAGGGTTAGACCTGGCTGCTTCTTCTTCTTCAGAGATTTCCTCTGAACTTGCTGTAGTAGGTAAAGATAGCTATAGCTAACTTGTATCGACTTTCAGATCATCCGCAGCTAGGGTTTTGCCTTGGCTGCTTCTTCTCCTTCAGAGAAATCTTTGATCTTGCTGTATCAGATGGAAATCGCTACATCTAACTTTTTGAACTCTCAGATCAGAAGTTAGAACTTCTTCTCCAGGCTCTACAACAATGGCGAGGAAGAAGATGGAGTTTTTCCTTTTCCAAAAGTTAATTTACAATTATCTGATCTGTCCTTCTTATCTTCCGCCGTTCAACGACTATTTTAACCCGTGGGCCCCACCATAGTTGACTGCTGCAACTTTTATTTTACGAAAAAAGTCATACAGTAGGCATGCGATGCCGTTTGTCGCGTATTGTAGCCATCCCGCAACATTTTGAATTTTGATGACGTCAGCACCCGTGGACTTAGTCATGAACAAGCTTCACTCAACGTCAAAACACTTAGACAGATTTATGTCTTACTCAGGCGTTGAGAGCGTTAAGTGAACAAACTTCACTCAATGTTTTTGGCCTTAGCCAATCTTTCTGCATCTCAGGAATTGAGAGCGTTGAGTGAGCCTTCATCAATCAATGCTTTTTGCCTTAGCCAATATTTATGTATCAGTAGGCGCTGAGTGAGCCTTCATCACTCAACGCCAAAGTATTTAGATAGATTTCTATCACTAGGCGTTGAGTGATCCTTCATCACTCAACGCCAAAACCCTTAGTCGCATTCCTGAATGAAAGCGTTGAGTGTAGCTTCTTCACTCAATGTTTTTTTGCTTTAGCCTATTATCTTGATGAGACGTTGAGTGAATAGCCTTCACTCAACGCTTCTGTACTTTGACAGATTTTCTGTCAGCTTAGGCGTTGAGTGTGTTGAATGAGTCTTCATCACTCAATGACATCTAGGCTTTTGTAGTCATAGCTGCTTAGGCATCTAGCGAGCCTTCATCACTCAACGCTTCTGGACGTAACCAGATTTCTTTACTATCAAAGATAAAGCTTTGACTATCTGAGCTTTACTCAACACTTTTTGCTGTATGGTGTTGAGTGAACTGCCTTCACTCAACGCATGTTGGCTTATCCACTTTTCTCCCTTGCAAATAGTCAGGCTTTGACTGACTTGACTTCTCTCGGTGTTTTTTGGCATCTACCACATTTCTTTGCATGTGACATTGATTGAGTTGTCATCACTCAACGCCTGTGGACTTAAATAGATTTTATGTCTCTCCACCTACCTACCTTGTGACCACCTATCACCATCACTTGGACAACCTCCCTCGAACAAAAAATAACATTACTCTGTATTATGAATTTAGATAATCGTATGAGCATCATTGACGATGAGTTGATAAGAAAAGTAGTCGCAATTTGGGACTTAGATAATCGTATGAGCATCGTCGACGATGAGTCGATAAGAGAAGGGATGGAATCCCGATTACAGTAGTCGCAATTTGGGACTTAGATAATCGTATAAGCATCATTGACAGAAAAGTAGTCGCAATTTGGGACTTAGATAATTGTATGAGCATCGTCGACGATGAGTCGATAAGAGAAAGGATGGAATCCCGATTAAACACAACTAATATTGCGATGTAGCCCAAACTTAGCCATAGCGTCAGCAACTCCATTCCCCTCACAAAAAAAATGTGTTCACTAGAGACCATCTTTCCACTAGTTAAATCATGAATTTTCTTTTACCGCAATCCCAAAGTTTCCATTTAGCGGAGATTTTTATTTTTTGAGGCAATCCATGATCAGTTGTGAGTAATCGAGGATATGTATCCGACTAATGTTGAGAGCTCATCAAAATTAAATCTTGTCTTTAACAGCCAAGCATTTTGGCTTCCACTACACTTTTCTCCCTATAAAAATGAGTAAGTTGGTGATCAAAGACCCGTAACATTTGCGAATGCATCCACCGCCCCTAGCTTTTTCGGATGTTGGGTCCATTTCGCCATCCAAAAGTAAAAAAAATCACCAATAAATTCTGGTAACTCAAATCCTACGACTGGGAGCAACATCAAGCAACATCAAAGACAAGTCATCCAAGTTGTTACTTCGGATGTCTGTGGGCACTCTCCAAATGGACACTATGCTCGCTCGCGGGTACTCTTTGCACTGAAGCAGTCACACAATGCTCGACACAGGGCTAGAAGATCTCTCAAGAGACAATTCAGAAGTTAGCCCGAGTGTTCGCGGTGGGTATCGCTCCTACGCCCGCGCGGACAAGCCTCTTCTGCATCAACATAGGCGGCGATGCACGGTTACACGCAGTCTCTTCTCTCAATCCTTCACCGCCTGACTCTTTGTGTACCTCGGGCGGCGGTGCGCTTTATGCTTCATTTAGTAGGGTATTGAATGCACATCTCTTCATAAACCGTCCAAGCATCCTACCCTCAAGTATAAATGGGGGTCAGGGGTGGTCGAACGGGGACAACAGACTTAGCCCAGAACCTACTCTATTGTAGGTGCGAACACTAAGTCTCTTGCTCTTCTTCCCTTTTTCTACTCTTGTACTCACTCATATCCTCGAGTACCCGCATTCCTCCTCTATAATCGTTTTCAGTATAATCAAAAAGCCCACCGCAAGAGAGACATTTATCATAGAGGGTCAGTCTGTTGTTTATCGCTGCCACTGGTACCCTCTTTTTTATAATCATTTTCCTGTTCACTGAGCTCATAGGGCAGAGTAATCGGTCGGTTGCAGTCTCACCGTCGAACTCCCTAATTGGTGATTGAGTGTGGAAGAACTTGGTGATCAATTTTGCACTAACTGTTCAAACACGTGACCTTCATATCCAAACAATTGGTGAAGTCAACCGGTGCAAGGATAGAACGTATAAAGCCCGCCAAACTTTTAAGTTGTATGTTGCCCGACACTTCCCAAGGTGAGACTCAGAAAAGACTGCATGATGGGGGTTGTTGCTCATAAGCGGTTGGTAGCCTAGAAGAGCATGGTGCACCTTGAGCCCGCTAAAGAAGTTCAAGACGTGTCTGTTCCACAGGGGATGGAAGCAGAACCGTCTACCTCAACACCATGTTGGAATAAAAGAGTAAGGTGTTCCTCATCAGATGACTGTTAGACAACCTTGACGTCTTCGCATGGTTAGCCTCCAGCATGTCAGGGATCAACCCAAACGTCTCTAAGTGGCTAGAAGCCAGATTCATATGAGAAGTCCAATACCCAAATTGGATCTCCATTATGGTTATGGTGCGTAAGGAAAATGGGAAGTTGAGGATGTGTGTTGGCTTCACCCACCTCAACATGGCATGTTCCAAGGATTGCAATCCTTTGCCTCAGATAAACTCTCAGGTCGACTCTGCAGTGGGGTTTTTGTTGATGAGCTTCATGGACGCTTTTTCAGGATATCATCAAATAAGGATGCATGAGCCTGACATTCCCCATACATCGTTTATCACAAACGAAGGTTATTATTATCAGGTATTGCCGTTTGAATTGAAGAATGCATGTGCCACATACCAAAGGATGATGGACTATGTTTTTAATCATCAGAAGGAACGCAATTTGGAGGTCTACGTCGACGATCTTCTCATCAAGATCCATTAGGTGGAAGACCACCTTAAAGATTTGATGGAAACGTTTGCCACTCTTTGCAAGTTCAACATGAAGCTTCCTCAAGTTCGAAGAGCTAAAGCATCAACTGACTACAACTCCACTCCTTCAAAGTATTCACTAGTCAGAAGATCTGTTCTTGTACCTAGATTCGGAAAAAACGTCATTAGTTCGGTCCTGGTTTAAAGAGGGCAAGTAGCTGTTTCTCATTTACTACTCCAGCCATGTGTTGAAGGGTGTCGAGACGCGCTACCCAATTCCGAATAAGCTAGCTCTTACCTTGATTATTTCAGTATGAAGGCGCTAGCCTTATTTCCCAAGCTCACTTTATTAAAGTAGTGATTGATCATCCTTTAAGTGGAAAATCCAGACCAGTCAGGACGACTGGCAAAGTGGTTCATAGAACTCAGCGAGTTCAATATAACATACATTCCAAGAACCACCATCAAGACTCATGTCCTGGCTGACTTCCTCAATGATTTTGCGGACAGTGGCAGCATCGGCCGAGAGACTCCAGCTCCACTGTGTTGGAAGATGTTTGTGGATGGAGCTTTTGGGTGATACTCTGTTGGAGCACGGATCATCCTGTTCAGCCCTTATGACACCAGGATCATGCAAGCAGTCAAGTTCTATTTTCCAGTCACAAACAACCAGACCGAATATGAAGTATTGCTAATAGGGTTAATTCTAGCACGTGAAATTAGCATCGATGACATAGAAGTAAAAAAAATAGACTCGATAGTTGTGGCATTGTAGGTCAATGGTACCTTTGAAGCATTAGAGCCACTTCTGTAGAGGTATTTGGCCCTCGTCAAGTAGAGTGTCAGGTGCCTCTGCACTTTTTATTTTCACCACATTCCAGGGAAAAAACGTGGAGGTTGATGAGTTGGCCAAATACGGGCATCCGGATGGAGGGACTCTCATAGAGTTGTTTTACCCATCGGTAAATGAGTAAGATGTCATGGATATTGATCGACACTCTTATTGGATAGATCTATTTGTTCATTACTTCATAACTGGAGAAGTGCATCCCTTGGTAAGCAATAAGAGGTTCAAACTAAAGGCGGCCTACTATACTTTAGTTTTTGGGATTCTCTACCGAAAGACTCTTCTTTCTCTCTTGGCAAGATGTGTGATAGAGGAGGAGGTCCCTCGATTTTTGTAATAGGTGAACTCGGGAGAGTGTGGCAGTCATTCAGGAGCTAGAACTCGAGAAAAGAATTTTCTTTAGGATTACTTTTGGCCAACAATCAGGAAAGATTGTGTGGATTTCATCAAGAAGTGTGTAAGATGTTAGATGTTATCTCCCCTCTAGGTCTAGTCGGGGTAACATCACAAATCTATCTATGTTCCCTAGCCATTCTCTATATGTGGGAATGGATTTGTTGGGTCCATTTCCAACGGTAAGCAAGCAACTGTGTTTCATTCTGGTAATAATCGACTACTTCAGCAATTGGATAGAAGCTAAAGAATTAGCCAGGACGACGACTCAAGTAGTAAAGAACTTCATCTGGGTATATATTATCTGCCAATATGGGATCCTGACGGCCATCATTACAGATAATAGTCTCTAATTTGCAAGTGAGGAGTTGGCCAATTTTGGCGATCTGGTGGGGATAGAACTTCGATTTCCATCAGTTAATCATGTACGCAACACCGGTCAGGTGGAGGAAGCCAACAAGCAAATCCTGAATTTTCTTGAGAAGAAAGTGGAGAACACTTGTGGAAGTTGGGCCGAGTAGCTGCCAGCAATTTTGTGGACTCTCTGAACGACTCCCTCTTCGGTATCCTGGGAGACTCCATTCAATTTTTCATATGGGTATGAGGCTCTCATCCTAGTAAAGTTTGATGTGGAGAGTCCTTGTGTGTTGCTATTCAAGCAGAACAAAGACGATTTGATAGAGGGTTATGACGAAGTGCTGAGAAGCAACCTCAACTTAATTGAGGAACTATGGGATCAATCAGTAGTCAGGAAGGCTGAAACAAAGCGTAGAATGGAAAAAATACTTCGACAAGAACATATGGATGAAGCAGTTCAAAAAGGGAGATCTCGTGTTGAAGAAAGTGGATTCAGCCGAGAGAGTTGCCTCGGTGGGAAAGCGTAACCCCAACAAGGAAGGTCATTTCATTGTCAAAGAGGCGCACATGAATGGGGCCTACTAACTACAATCTCATGAAGGCGAGGAAGTGCAAAACACTTAAAACGGCGACGACTTGAAGAGGTATTACTCGTAAGCTGAGATATTCCTCTCTTCTCTTTTTTCTCAAGGCTTGGTGCATAATTTGATTCTCATTTCTAAGTTGGGAATACATTTCCAAAGAGTTACACTAAATATCTTTTTTGAGAACGTGCAAAAAACTTTTAACACACCATAATGCAAGGTAAAGCCCTTGATATTGGGCAAGTGTAGCGTGGCCCCTATTTGTCTCCAGTCCGGTGAGTCCCGGAGCTTGCTTAGACTGCCTCAGACGTATCTGTACGTCTCGTGTGGAGGCCATCAAGCTACTGAACCTTCTGCCGGTGTGAGCTACTTCCCCATCCCTAAGAATACTATGATTGTCCTTGTGTAGTTACTCCTGAGTGGCATATGTCGCAGGTCTATATGTGTTAGACAACAGTGCATTTATAGAGGCTTTACTACAATTATTGGTTCCTTTTATGAGGACGAGTTCCAAGCAACAAGTGTTTTATACCCATTCAAGGTCTTCGATGATGCTTATGGATGAGAACCTTGTGGATTCCATATGCCCGACTGGTGACCTTAACCTCTGGTAATGGTACCGACTACTATAATGACGGTCGACATTTTCCCATGGGTGCCTTTTCGGAGGAGCGCCCTGTCTTTGGACACCCATAACCCCACCAGACACCCCGAGCCTGAGAAGTGCCTAGGGCATTTTGCTTAAGTATCCAAGCCTGGTACCAAGTGGTTACTCAGGTATGAGTGAGCCTGCCGAGGTCACTTGTTTTGATTACTGTTGGCAAATAAGGCTGCTACCATCTTATGACCAAAGAAAGAATTCACCGTAATTATGTCTACAAATGCGAGCACCCCGTCTATGCAACGTGGGTTCCTGCTAAGCGATGTTATGCTAATAAGTTCGTCAATAAGTTATGCATAAACTGCACAAGCATAAAGAGAAAAGAAACGAGCAATAGATATAACCATGAATCATGGTGGAGCAAAACGAATGGTCGTTAATACATGTTATTTACGAATTTGCGCGTGCAAAAATGCACCAACAAAAAGAAACAGGAAAGTAGCTACTATACATTGTCATCTCCGCTGTCTCTTGAAGACATCTTATCCTCTAACCGGGACCTCTTCCTTGAATCCCCGGACTACATGTACTCAATGGGCATTGCTCGCTGGAAGGACAAGCCAGGGTCCTCATCATCTGAATCCTCGACTGGTAGCCCTGCATCTTCGGAGAATAGCTCATCATAGGTGACTCAAGAATTCATCCTTGAGGGAGTCAATCTCCCGTAGATGCTTCAGGGTAATCCTCACGATTTTATTCCCCGCCTATAAGATTGCTTGCACGAACTTCAGGGTGCCCACTGTTAGGATTGCCTGGAAAATACAAAAGGAGACCATCAAAAGCCGCACTAATGATACACGAAGCAATAGTTGCAATACCTTGAAATGTTAGCCTTATTTAGTTCTGCAGGCGGATGAATTCCTCCCTAGACTGCTCTGATGCACGGCGGCTCTGCTCTAGAGCTTGTCAGGAAGTCCTAGTATATGCCAATGACCTTAGGGTAATCGTGGCTTCCCTCTTTTCCAGCTGGTCCGCCGGCACATCCCACATCTCGCGGAGCTCTTCATTGCCAACAACCATGGTGGAGACTGCCATAGCATGCGGGGTCACCCTCCACACCTCCATCAAGGAGGGCAAGTTGGCGTTGATGATAATGACCCCCGGCATTACAGTGAATCAGTAGGACGCCGAGGTTGTCCATCAAGGCCTCGGGGTCTGGGACCGGCTCTTGCACATCACTCGCAGTGGTCCGCACAAGCCCTCAACTTGGTTTGATAGAGGTGTCCATGCAGCTCCTATGAGTGACCTCCGGCTCATGCTGAGGCGCGGGGTCCCTCTGACCGGCAGCCTTCCTCCTCTCAGTGGTTTTCGGGACCTTGTCAGGGGGGGCTCGTAAGGCTTCTCCTCTTAAACTCGCAGATAGACTATAAGATGAAAGGTTAGAACCTGTAGGTATGGAAATATTCTGAAAGAAAGAGGGAGAAAAGAATGACTCACAATTCGTAGTTTTCATGTATGCCACCTCCTCTAAGCGGGGAATGTTGTGTTCAATGTCCAGGGGGCTTTCTTGAAGAGCTCCACAATCTTCTCCTCAACCCCTTCGACCGGCGGCTTCTGGAAGTCTGCATCAGTCAGCGGGAGGGAGTTGTTTGCAACCCCTAAAGTACGCCTTGAATAATGCTAACCTTGTTCTCCACCCGTGTATCTTGTTCAGGAGTTTTCAGACCTACATCACACTGGATCCAATATAAACCTATTTGTTTGCGTGTGTTTGCGCAAAGAATAGCTTATGGAACACTGTTAGGCCAAACCAGATTCTTTGGAGCCGCGAATAAACAAAGAATAAGGTCACCACTACACTTGAATTCTAGATGACCTGTACAGGAATGAGCCTGAAGTAGTTTAGCACTTCCACCATCTCAAGAAAGACTGAAAAGGTCTAGCCCGCATTAAAATGTTTGAATGGGAGGACGAGCTCTTGGGAGAACACCGTATAAAAGTGTTCATTTGGGTCTAGAAGCCGTGCGCAGAAGGAATCAGGGGCCGCAAGAATTTGTGAGATGTTAGTGGCAAATTAATTCTTCATCTAAAATGCAGATCACACATAGCTCATGGCGCAAAAAGGCAACCACGCAGTCTGCATGCGTAGTAACTGCTAGAGGAGCCCGCTCATTCTCTAAATCGCTCAGGCTATCTACCGGAGAAGTTGGTATCCTTAAGCTTATTTGTTGGTGGTATAATCTTTTTGCCTCGAAATACGAAATATCGCGGGTAGATAACATTTGCAAAAGGTGTCAGCGATAATCTCTGAATAAGTGTCTTGCAAAAGGAAACAGTGCATACTTGTCCACTGACAAGTGAGTTATTCATAAGAAGCAAACATGAGCCAAAAATATGAAAGACGTCCCAAGCAGAAATAGTCTGGCGGGCACATGTAATGTCTGACTTCCATTGTCTGCACCAGTAGTTAATATTACAGACCAAATAGAATTTTTATTGTTTTCCAAGTTTCCTCACTAGATATTCGCTCCACACCCATGAATGCCAAGTTATCGGCTATTTTCTTGAGGACACCAGACATGCCCATATGATGCTTGTGCAACTTTGAGATCAGTGAGTGCATGGCACAGATATCTTCTCTCACTTTCCGTGTATATTTTTAGGAAGAATTCTCAAGCAGGACCGAGCTCTGCAACTCTAGAGGTGCACATGTCCGCAGTGCAGGTGCCCGGCTACTCTCGGCATCCCACACGACACTTTGCTTTAACTTTTCCACCTCCTCTAGCAGGTCGATGTGGGCGCTAGCACCCTAGATCTCTTACTGCAAGACAGCTATCACCAAGGCATTCTCAATTAGCAAAGGTAAGCGTCTTTAGTTTTTCATGGTAAGAATATTATAAGAAGTTTGTTTTAGAAAGTGTATCTGTGGGGAGATCAACTTCAAGTGACTGTGAAGTTTTCCCTCCAACGCGCTCATTGTCCCTCTTCATCTTCTTCTCTCGAAGAGATATAAGATTTGAATGGGTATGGGTAAACATCAGTGGTGATGTGGCAAATTCAGCAGCTGTTCCTTTAAGGGATTCCGCATTCCGGTCACCAAACTCCACCTCAAAGTTGTAGTCATCGGCCTCTTCGATGTTTTCCAAATATTCAACGTCTTCTGGTTGCTCTTATTCCATGGGTTCCTTGGTCAAAAGCTTTCAGCAGTCAGCTTCATCCGCTGCGAACTGTTGTTGGAATGGGTCTGGGTTTGTCTAGATCGGTTTTTTTGAGGAATCTGGCGCGGTCTTCTCCAAGTCTGCAGCACTCTTTGTAGGGGACGTGGCACTCAAAGAAATTTACAACTTCCGAATCTTGAGCTTTTGCAAATCTTTTGGCTTCTGGGAAGCACTGGTCAATGGGGTCGGAGGGGATTTTAGGTTCGTAGGAGGTCCCATTCGTAGTTCTTTGTTCAGGCTGCTCGCCACTATATCAGGGAGAGTCTCCATGTGCTTGTCAAGGACAGAAAGGGTGAGAGGCGTGTCTCCAATTTTGTATACGGGCTTTCTCGCAGGCAATGACAGTGCGGGTAGATTCTTAAAGGGGTCGCTACGTAATTTTAACGGTTTACTTAGCTTGTTAGGATTGGGCTTCTTCTTGAGGTCCATCTTTATGAGAAGAGCAACGTTTAGATTCATACTGAGAAAAGGTCGTGGGTAACCTTTGGAAGTTTTTGAAATGTGTCTTGTTAACCCAAATCTTGCGATGAAAAGGAGAGCATCTAAAGAAAGCAAAAATTACTTATCAAGCAATTATTCCAGATGTTCGCCGACCTCTCGGGCAAACACTTTTGAGTACTCGCGGACACCCCCTCCACTGGCGTAATAGTATTTGACACGAATAGATGGTAGGAGAACTTCAAGAGGTCTCTCAAAGTGCAGTTCATAAGCTTCGGCCTAGAGTGCACGCGGGCAATATATCTTAGAACGTGCAGACTCCTCCTCTTTGATCTAGCTCAAGCAGTGCTGCGCGGTTTTGTGCGGTCTCTTCTTTTATTCTCCATCGCCCGACTCTTCATGTACTTCGGGAGGCTGCGGATTTAATGTCACTGTTAAAAAGGCATTAAATACCTGTCGGTTTGTGTATGGTCCACGCAACTTATCCTCTAGTATAAAAGGGGGATTGTGGGTTCTTGGAAGAGACACGAGGACATATCCCAAAAGTTGTCATGTTGTATGTATGGACACTAAGCTCCAGTATTTTCTTCTTTCAGTCATTGTACGCGCGTATACCCCTCGAGTGGCCACACCACACCTTGTAATCTTTCTCGAGATAATAAAGAGAGGCTCGTTGCAAAAGAGGCATTCATCGTGGCGAGTCCCGTCTGGTATTCATCACTGTCAGTGGCACCCTTCCTTTCTTCTCGTTATCCCTGTCTGTAGCCCCTCCAAGGGTGTAGTAACCGGATGGTTGCAGCCTGAGTTCTCTCCGACTAATCCCCCAAGAAGTGATTGTGTGTGGAAGAACTTGTTAATAAAATTTGCACCAATAGTTCGAACACGCTACCTTTAGATCTAGCCAATTGGTGAGGTCACCCGGTACTCGCACGGGCCTAGCAGAGACTGCAGGAGACCTTTAAAAGTAATGTTGTCTACCTCTCCACCAGACGAGTGGACACTCGCAGAAGATCTCAAGATTGGCGCGGACGCTCAATATATGTTTGTAGCTCGTGAGGGTGGGGTGCATCTCGAGCCCACGTAGGAAATCCAGGCGGTACCCATCCAAGGGGGAGATGGAAATAGGTTTATCTCTATCAAAGCCGAATTAGAAGAAAATGGTAAAGCACTCCTCATTCAATTCTTGCTTGATAACCTCGACGTCATGGTCGGCCTCTGATATGCCTGACATCAGTATAGAGATCATATGTCAGTGTCTCAACATCGACCAAAACTTCGGTCTAGTTAATTAAAAGAAGCGAGAGATAGCTTCTACCCTTGTCGGTCCTATCCGCGAAGAAGTGGAAGTTGTTGGAGGTAGGGTTTGTGCGGGAAGTTCAATATCCAGATTGGATTTCCAATGTAGTGATGGTGTGAAAGCCTAGCGAAAACTGGAGAATGTGTGCTGACTTCACACACCTCAACAAGGCATGCCCAATGGACTAATATCCATTGTCTAGAATAGACTCATTAATTGACTTTGCAGTAAGGTTTTTGGTAATGACCTTTTTGGATGCCTTCTCTGGGTATCACCAAATAAATATGCATGAGACCGATGTTCCTCATACCATGTTCATCACAGACGAGGGATGTTACTGTTATTGTGTCATGCTAATCAGATTAAAGAATGCAGGAGCCACGTACCAGAGGATCATGTACATTTTTTCAAGAATCAAAAGGGTCGCAACCTGGAAGTTTATGTGGATGACCTTCTCATCAAAATTCATAATATGGACGATCATTTGAGGGAACTAGCAGAGACGTTCGACACGCTGCTCAGGTTCAACATGAGACTTAATCCCGCTAAATGCACTTTTGGAGCAAGCTGGGGAAAGTTCCTCGAGAACTTGCTCATGCCCTTGGGCCTGGATCCCAATCCGGATAAGGTAAAGGTCATCTTAGAAATGAAATCCCCGATGAGTATGAAGGAAGTCCAACAGTTGGTAGGAAGGCTGGTGGGGCTCAACCGTTTTATCTCATAGTCGGGAGATATGTGTGCCCCTTTCTTCAAGGCCCTCTGAGGAAAGAATAAGCTTGAGTGGACCAAAGAATATGATTAGGCTTTTGAGGAGCTGAAGCGACAGTTAACCATGACTCTTCTCATCCAGAGTCCCCAAACACTGGATGCCCTATTCCTATACTTGGTAGTTGGGAAGGATGCCATCAATTCAGTTTTGGTTCGAGAAGAAGGCAAAAAGTAATTCCATGTGCACTATGTTAGCCATGTTTTATAGAGTGCACAAACTCGCTATCCAATTCTAGAGATGCTGGCATTAGCTTTGATTGTTTCAACACGAAGACTTCGACCATACTTCCAGACTCATTCCATCTGAGTTGTGACTGATCATACCCTAAGAGAAATCTTGGAAAAACCAAATCACTCGGGATGGTTAGCAAAGTGGGCCATTGAACTCAGTGAATTTGATGTCACGTACATCCCGAGGACAGCCGTCAGGGCACAAGTCTTGGATGATTTTCTTATTGATTTCACAGTCAGCAGTAATGCCAGAGAAGAAGCTCTAAGACCATTAAGTTGGAAGATGCTTGTTGACGGTACCTCCGACTTGAAATCAGTAGAAGCAAAAATTGTCCTAATCAGCCCTGTGGAATCAGGATTGAGCAAACCGTAAACTTCTATTTTTCCATGACCAATAACTAGGCTGAGTACGAAGCTCTAATAGCAGGATTGAACTTGGCCCGCGATATAGACATCAAAGATTTAAAATGAGAACTGACTCCTTGTTCATGTCATCACAGATCAACGGAGTTTTTGAGGCAAGGGAACCGCTCCTGCAATGGTATCTGTCCCTTGTCAAGAAGGGCATAGGTCGTTTACGCACATTCATTATACGCTATATTCCAAGGTAAGAAAATGTGGAGGCTAGCGAATTGGCAAAAGTATGGGAGTCCCGCTGGAGGGACTCTTACCGAGTTGTTTCGCCCCGCAGTAGAAGAAAGGGATGTCATGGAGATAGACTAGCATCTATCATGGATAGATCCTTTTGTTCATTACTTCATGACGGGGGAGGTTCACCCTCCCCCCCGGTAAGCGATAAGAGGAGATTCAAGCTAAAGGCGGCTCACTATGCTCTAGTGGCAGGAATCGTCTATAGGAAGACTCTTCTCTCATCCCTGGTAAGATGTGTGACAGAAGAAGAGATCCCTTGAATCTGGCAAGAGGGACATTTAGGTGAGTACAAAAGCCACTCATGGGTCAGGACCCTTGAGAAGAGGATTCTCCATCAATGATACTTTTGCCCAATAATCTGGAAGGATTGCACGAATTTTGCTAGAAATTGTGTGAAGTGCAAGAAGTTTGCCCCCTTCATGTCCAGCCACTGCAGTAGATCAAGACTATCTCGGTTTCCTGGCATTTTGCAAACTAGGGAATGGACCTGATTTGTCCATTCACGACGGCAAGTGGGTTGCGTCGCTTTATCCTAGTAAATATCTACTACTTCAGCAACTGGAGAGAGAGACCAAGGCACTTGCCCGGACTACCAATCAAATAATAAAGAAGCGAATTGTCTATCAATATAGAGTTGTAGCTGTGATTGTGAATGACAATGGCCCTCAGTTTGCAAGTGAATAACTGGCTGACTTCTATAACCAGGTGGGAACTGAGCTCTAATTCTCATTCGTTCACCACCCGCGGAGCAACGGTCAAGTAGAGGTGGCCAATAAGCAGATCTCAAACTTACTTAAGAAGGTGGAAAATGCTCGTGGTAATTGGGCAGAGCAGTTGCCAGCAGTTCAGTGGACCCTCTGTATGACTCCCTCCTTAGCAACTAGCAAAATTCCCTTCAAGATTTCACATGGATCTGAGGCCCTTATTCCAATAGAATTTGACATAGAAAGCCCTCGAGTGATGTTGGCCAGATAGGGTAACAATGATTGGATAGAAGTCAACAATGAAGAGCAAAGGTGCATCATTGACCTGATCAAAAAACTCTGGGATCGGTTGGTAATCTAGTAGGTAAAGGCTAAGTAGATGATGGCTAGATATTTTGACAAGAATGTTCAGATAAAGCAGTTCGAGAAAGGAGATCTTGTGCTAAAAAAGATAGATTTAGCTGGGAGTGCGGCCTCGGTAGAAAAACTCATGCCTAACTGGGAAGGGCCTTTCATCGTCAAGGAGGCCCTCAAGAAAGGAGCTTATCGGTTGTAGTTGTATGAAGGCAAGGATCTATCCAACACCTAGAGTAGCGATAACCTGAAGAGATATTATTCCTAAAGCAAGATGCATTTCTTTCCCTTCGAAGTCAGTCTCGTTTCATAGAATTTAAGTTTTTCCCTTTCTCTATGGGAAACCCTTTGATAGTTTTACTTTCAAGACTACCTAAACACCTAGAGGGGGGGTGAATAGGTTCTAATGCTTGTTCTCACTTTTAGGCAGAATATAATAACTGAATTAAATCACACAGCACAGCAATCATAGAAATTCATACAACATAGATTGCACACAATTTTATAGTGGTTCCCCAAGGTCTGGTTACATCCACTTTCCCCCTTCACCTATCTAGTAGTGTGCTAGATTCGGCCAAACTTCCTCTTTAACTCAGATCAGCAGATCCTACAGCTCAGAACCTGAAAAGGTTCCTACAACTCAGAACCCAGAATGGTTCCTACAATTTAGGCTCAACAGCCCTACCTCAGCCTTGACACAAGGCCTACAACTTAGAGAAAAACTTTCTCCTACACTCAGGCAACAGCCCTACCACTCAGAGATCAACTCTCCTACACTCAGCCTTTATAATATAGACTTACAACTCAGATCTATATTGATAGACCCTATAGAAATTTGAAAAGTGTTTGTATTATCTTGCCCTTGATGAGAGAGAAAAGGACAAGACAGTTCTTGATCAGCTGATGAATGAAATCAACTGAATCTGAGCTTTCTTCAAAGCTTCTTGAATCTGAACTTAGCTGAGTTGATTTCCCAAATAGCTTCTTGAGAAACCAGTGACGGCTTCCTTCTTCTTCAAGTGGCTGGATCCCTCTCTATCCAACACCTTTGATGATACTTCTGAATTCTTGATAGAACTCTTCTTAGACAGATCCTGAGATCGTCTTCTTAGATCTTCTGATGAAGATCTTCTTCCGAACCTTGCACTTTCTTGATTTGATTCTTCAATCAGTTTGTATGTTTGTTGTTCTCAAAAATCAAAATCGTTCTTATCGCCTTCTGAATCTGTCTATTTATAGACCTTCTTCATGGTAACCGGCTGATCAGGTTTCTAACTGTCTTCTAACAAGTCTGACAGCTTCAGTTAACCTGTTACAACCCACAGCTGTCAAATCTTCAAACAGATCCTGTGCCTTTGTCTTGGATAGCAAAGTGTCGAGACTGACTGTCAGAAAGTGTCGAGACCAACTGTCTATATGTGTCGACACAAGTAACTTAGGTGTCGACACAGCCTTTGATGATGTCGACTAGTTTGCCTTTAAGTCGACTCAGCTTCTTCAGAACTTCATCTTGAGAATGAGTCGACACAGAATATTTGTGTCGACTCAAGCACTTCATCATTCATCAGAAAATGACTTGGTCTAGACATTGCAGTGTGTCGACACAAGTCCTGTGTGTCGACACAGTTGTTGTAAATTCAGAACATAATATGTGTCGACTCTGCCTTCAGGTGTCGACACAGCAATTGTCGACTCTGCCAATATGTGTCGACTCTGTCTTCTGGTGTCGACACAACTATCGTCGACCCTGCCAATATGTGTCGACTCTGCCTCCCAGTGTTGATACAGCTGTTGTCGACTCTACTTCTGTAAGTCGACACTGCTTCCCAGTGTCGACCCAAATGTGGTCGACTATTTTTATCTGTGTTGAACAAGCTGTTGTCGACCCTACTTCTATAAGTCGACACTGCTTCCCGGTGTCGACACAAAAATGGTCGACTATTTTTCTTTGTGTCGACACAGCCTTCTTCAAGTGTCGACATAATTATTCTGAAGTGTCGACACAGCTTCTTCAGGTGTCGACACATGGACTTAGAATAATTTCCTGTATTTTTTAGTACTTCTTCACTTGCACATGTCAACTCAAAATAACATCAAATACACCTTGATGTATATCATTAAGCTAAGTTATGCTTCTTCAAATCAGGTACACATTTTCCAATGTATCCAACAATCTCCCCCTATTTGGAGAAGTCATAACCCTTTTAGCTAATGATATACACCATTTAAAAAATATAATATGATGATGTATATAAGCATGACATTACAGGAATACTTTAATAAACAAAACATACAGCAAATTCATCACAGAATAAAGATGAACATTAATAAATGATTACAGAACAATGTTTTGTTTATAACTTGGAAATGTTTGTTACAGATGTTTATATTGAATGACTTAACAAAACATTACAAAACAATTTAAAGGACTGGTAAGATTAAGCTAAGACTGATCAGGCTCTCTTATGACAATTCCTTTGCCAGATTGAATTTGAGCCTTCACAGCTGGTTCAGCAACCTCAGCAGGCTTCTTGCCTTTCAGATCAGCTTTCTTCTGAGCTTCTTCCTTGAGCCTTTG
The DNA here is from genome assembly GCA_039513925.1 of Platanthera zijinensis. Classification (NCBI taxonomy): domain Eukaryota; kingdom Viridiplantae; phylum Streptophyta; class Magnoliopsida; order Asparagales; family Orchidaceae; genus Platanthera; species Platanthera zijinensis. The sequence continues at coordinate 51,517,444 of CM077095.1, forward strand.
CCTTTCAAAGTAGTGAAAGGGCTTTGGAAAATATTTGCTTGGCTCCTGAACATCTGGTGGTAGCCTCCCCATCTTGGCTTTTCTTCTATATTGAACTATAGCCTCCTGCCTAGCTTCATACTTTTGCCATTCAATCTCATTATACCACTTTCCTCTTTCCTGGACTTGATCCTTTACAGCCTTCCATGCCGTCAGTATAATGTTTCTTGAAGTGGGACTCCATTGCTTAAAGTCAGGCCTAAGTTCAGCTTGCTCTCTAAATCGTTGGACAGTAGAGCATCTTGTTGTTCTTTCAAACTTGCATCAGGCTTATCAACTTTCTCAATAACAACATTTGTAACCTCCTGTGGAAGACTATACATAGCCTGTACTTGCTGATTAATCATATCAAAATCTGCAGGGGGGTAAATGACTTGGGCAAACTCATGTTGATTGCCTTCAAGTAAACCTTGTTGAATTCCTGACTTAGCCACCATATCATCATCACATAAAGGTGGATATCCCAATGTGGCTCGAATACTATTAGTCACCCATTTGGTGTGTTCTGAGCCAGCATGAACTAATAATCTCTCCCCCTTTAGGACTTCTCTTTCAATATGGTCTCTGAGATCATCCTTCTGAAATCTGATCTGGCCATCAAGATAATTCACACCCTCTTTAAAATATGGTTTCAACTTTTGAAGCTTAGTAGATATCTCTGTCTGAGAGGTTGTGATAGCAGTTTGAACTGAAGTGATAGCCTCCTTGAGTTTCTGATCATACACTTCCATTTCTTTAGCTCTTGCAGCAGACAGTCCTGCAGCAGTATCTACTACCTTATTGAGAATCTTATGGTGAGATTCAGCCAGATTATCATTCATCCTCAGCTGATTTTCCAAAACATAACCTTGCTTCAAAGCAATATCATCTACTTTAGTAAGAATGGACTGTTGTTGTTTAGCAAAAAATACTACAGCATTACCTCCCTTATGGAAGCAATCTGTCATTTCCTTTTTATTCATATTCACCTCAAATCTGATAGATTTAATATCTTGAGCCAAGTCAAACTAAAGTGACTTATTATTCTCATCAACATATTTCTCTAAAGCTACTCTTTGTTCATCCAGCTTCACCTGCAAATCTACCATGAACTTGTTGTAATTAAATTCAGATGGAGATTGGTGAGCTGTGGTCTGTAGTGCTTGCTTATAGCTTTTGCTCCTTCTCTTGAAGACAATAAGTTTCCTCTTCTTAGCTATTCTGGCTTCTTCATTAGCAGAATCTGATGAGCTTTCTATCTGAACTCTTTCAGGAGGAGGAGGAGGAATGTTTGTCTCAGTGAGATGTTGTTCATCCTCAACATTCACAGGCTCCCCCACAACAACTTGCTCCTCCTCAATTTCTTGTTCCCTTTCAACTTCTTGCTCTATCTCAATTGCTTGCTCTATCTCCATGTCTAGTGCCTTCTCAATGTCTTGCCCCTCCTCTACTCTATCAGTAGTAATTTCAACATTAGGAAACAACTCATCTAGAGTGTATTCCTTCTGAGCTTGAACAGAAGATGAATCATCCAGATCAACACTGTTCAAATCTTTAGATAAATCTATTTGTTCTTCGACTTGCACTGGTTCAGAAATCTTCTCCCTCTGCACTGGTTCAGTATGTGGAATGTCCTGAGAAGGAGAATGAACTTGCTCCCCCTGCACCTGTGCAGGATCAGTAATATCCTGAGCAGGAGAATGAACTTTCTCCCCTGCTCCTGTGCAGGTAATGTTTCTTTCTGAGCTGGAGTAGATCTAGTCAGGTCCTCAGTTGGTTCTCTAACTTATTCTTCTTGATGCTGCTCAGTACCAAGTTCATGACCTGGGGATTTCTCAGGTGAATCCTGTCTGTCCACCTCAGGCATCTCTTTGGATAGAACTCTATCCCATCTTGAGAATAATCTCATATCCATCTTTCTCATGTGATTAATCTTAGTCCCAGGAAGTTGTTGCATAACTTCTGGGATGACTCCAGTCAGGTATAAACTCACAATTCTAGCCAGATTTGGCTTCTTAAGTCCTTCCTTGTTCTTATCAAATACAACTGCTGACCAGTCAGTTGGAATTTTGAAAACAATTCTTGTCATAAGGCAGAACATATAGGCTGAGACCCTATCATGTCCTCCAGGTTTGCACAAAATCACCTTTCCAACTATCTCAGACAGAAATTTGCCCTGGTGATTCATTCCTTTTCTATTGATGGCTGCTCCAATCTTTATGGTTGGATCCAACCCACACCATTAGAGAGCCTCCCTTGTCTTAGAGGCTGGAACCTCTTCTTCATTCTCAATGCTTGGCAATTGAAAAATTTGTCTTAAACTCCGTAGAGTAAGTTTGACCTTGGTGCCATGAGCTGTGGATTTGATCTTGAGTCCAGAAGAATCCACTGATGCAGAAGTGTAAAATTCAAGTACCTCCTTCTTCCAGATCTTCGTTGGTTCAGAAACCAGAAATTCCAATCCATTTTCAGCAATAAGGGAAATCACCTGTTTGAATTCTGGTGCGGCGGTGTCGAACGCAGCCCTAACCAGCTCATATCCTTCATTCACATTATCTTCAACCTTAGGCGCCATTGAATCAATCGAGAAGGCTTGAGAGAAGGAGAGAGAATGTCGACACAGGGGTTTAGTCTTGAAAACCTTGTGAGCGTGTCGACAGAATACGTTCTTGACCTATTTATACCTTCTAAAGAAAGAAGATCAAAAGTCGGGCAAAAACAGTCTAAATGTGTCGACACAGATGGAATGTGTCGACACAAACTTCTATTGACTCGACATCAAGTCTGTCTACTATGTATCGACACCAATTATGGATATGTCGACACTTGAGATACATAGTAGAGCATCAGAAATTCTGTGTCGACTTTTTGTTCAAGTGTCGACACCAATGTTTTGGTGAAGTCGACACTATATTTCTGGATGAGTCGACTATTTGAACCTTAAGTGTCGACACATATTCTCTGTGTCGACACAATTTCTCTGACTAGTCGACATGACTCCACTGAGTCGACACATTATCACTAAATGAGTCGACACTATTTTACTTAGCTAATATTTGTTTGTTGATACCACTTGAAAGTTTATTGATATACTAGTCAATGGTCAGCATTCCTAATTCAATTTTAAATTTATTGAATTTTGTTTCATCCAGTGGCTTTGTAAATACATCTGCTATTTGATAATCTATTTTAATAAATTCCAATGAGATGTCTTCTCTTTCTACATGCTCTCTAAGAAAATGGTATTTAATTTCTATATGCTTAGTTCTACTATGAGAAACAGGATTATTAGCAATAGAAATAGCACTCTTAGAATCACACAATAAAGGTGTTCTACTTACTTGAATACCATAATCTTTCAATTGATGTTGTATCCACAATAGCTGTGCACAGCAGCTTCCAGCAGCAACATATTCTGACTCAGTTGTGGATATTGCCACACTGATCTGCTTCTTACTGCTCCATGATATCAGTCTTCCTCTCAAGAATTGACAAGTACCTGTAGTACTCTTTCTATCCTCTCTACAGCCTGCAAAATCTGCATCTGAATAACCTGTTAGTAGAAAATCTCTATTCCTAGGGTACCAAAGGCCTAGATTAGGTGTGCCCTTAAGATATCTCAGAATCCTTTTGACTGCAGTAAAATGAGATTCTTTAGGGCAGGCTTGGTACCTAGCACAGACACATGTAGCATACATAATATCTGGTCTACTAGCAGTGAGATATAGTAGAGAGCCAACTATTCCTTTATACAAAGATTCATCAACAGGTTTACCTGCATCATCTTTGCATATAGGCATACTTGTTCCCATAGGAGTTCTCATGGTGGAGGATGACTCCATACCATACTTCTTAATTAATTCCTTGGTGAACTTAGACTGGGATATGAACAAGCCATCTTCAGTCTGTCTTACTTGGAGTCCCAAGAAGAACTTAAGTTCCCCCATGCTGCTCATCTCAAACTTCCCTTGCATAAGTTTGGCAAACTTTTTGCAAAGGTTGTTCTCAGTAGATCCAAAGATTATGTCATCTACATAGATCTGAACTAAGATGATCTTACCTTTTGATTCACTAAGGAATAGAGTTTTGTCTATTTTCCCTCTTGAGAATTTGTTCTCAATAAGGAAAGTAGACAGGGTTTTATACCAAGCCCTTGGGGCTTGCTTTAACCCATACAAGCTTTCCTAAGCCTATAAACATAATCAGGTTTAAGAGGATCTACAAAACATGATGGATGCTCTACATAGACTTCCTCTTTTAAATCTCCATTCAGGAATGCTGATTTCACATCCATCTGGTACACTTTGAAGTCTTGATATGTTGTATAGGCAAGGAACATTCTAATTGCCTCCAGCCTTGCTACTGGGGCAAAGGTTTGATCAAAGTCAATCCCTTCTTCCTGTCTGTATCCTTTAGCAACCAACCTAGCTTTGTTCTTCACAATTATTCCACTCTCATCCAACTTGTTCCTATAGATCCACTTTGTGCCAATGATGTTGTGGCCTCTTGGTTTAGGAACAAGCTCCCAGACATTGCACCTTCTGAATTGATTCAGCTCCTCTTACATAGCATCAATCCAGTGTTGGTCTTGGATGGCTTCTTCAAATTTCTTAGGCTCCATTTGAGATAGGAAACTTGAATGTAGAACTGTGCTCAGATTTCTGCTTCTAGTCTGCACTCCCTGTCTTGGATCCCCTATAATCTGATTAGCTAGATGATCTTTAAGATGTCTTGTAGCTGGAGGAAGGTTTTCTTCAGGTTGAACATCTCCAGCTCCTTCATTATGCTGTACCTCCTGGTTTTCATCAGCTTCTAAAGAGTCTTGTACTCCCCCTGGACAGTAGCCTTCATTTTCCAATGCTCCATCTTCCTTTGATGTTTCTGCAATGGAAAGCTTGTCCATCCTTTGGCTTATACCTGTTGAATCATTTTATCTACAAGACAACTCACAGTTGATTAATCTTATTTCATCAAATACAACATGAACAGACTCCTCTACTACTTGAGTAGTCAAGTTGAAGACTCTATAAGCTTTACTATTTATGTTGTACCCAACAAATATCCCTTCCTGGGATTTGGCAGTAAACTTAGCCAAATATGACTTACCATTGTTAAGTATATAGCACTTGCAACCAAAGATCCTGAAGTAGGATAGATTTGGTTTTCTACCTTTCATAATCTCATAGGGAGTCATTTTGTGGCTCTTAGTGATAGAACTCTATTGATTACATGACATACAGTGTTTATTGCCTCAGCCCATAAATATTCTGGAAGAGAGGTGTCACTCAATAGTGTTCTACCAGCTTCAATTAATGTTCTATTCTTTCTTTCAGCAATTCCATTTTGCTGAGGTGTTCTAGGTGAGGAGAACTCTTGGAGAATCCCAAAGTCTTCACATAATTTTGTCATACTTTCAGATTGAAATTTAGTGCCATGGTCACTTCTGATTTTGACCACTGTACTGTTCAATTCATTCTGAATTTGCTTTACAAAACTAAGTAAGACACTTGGGGTTTCTGATTTCTGTCTCAGAAAGAACACCCATGTAAATCTAGAATAGTCATCTACAACCACAAAAGTGTAGACCTTCCTACTTAGACTATGAACTAGCATAGGACCAAAAAGATCCATATGCAAGAGGTATAAGCACCTCACAGAATCCTTGTTTTCAAGGCTATGAAAGGAAGATTTAGTCTGCTTGCCCTTTTGACAGGCTGAACATATCCCTTCCTTTATGCACTTAACTTGAGGACCATTCCTCACTAACTCTTTGCTAAAGAGTTGGCCAATTGTCTTGTAATTAAGATGAGACAGCCTCTTGTGCCACTTGACACAATGAGATGCATTATCATCAGCTACAAGACATATGGGAGAAGCCTTATTCTCACATACAAAATTAAGACAATATACATTTCTCTTCCTATACCTAGTCAAAATGATCTCTTGATCACTTGACCTTTTGATATGACATCCATCCTTAACAAATGAAATGTCATATCCTAAATCACTCAGCTGGCTTATGCTTATCAGATTGTGTTTCAAACCTTTTACATAAGCCACTTGGGTAATAGTAATTAGGTTAGAAGAAATGTTACCAAATCCTTTGATGACTCCTCTTTCAGATCCACTAAAGATTACTTTAGGTCCATCTTTGATAGATGTATACTCCTTCAGTAGCCCCTTTGTTCCAGTCATGTGCCTGGAACATCCACTGTCCAAGTACCATATAGGGGCATGGCAACTTGGACTCACCTACAATACAGATTTACTTTCCCTTAGAACCCAAGTAAGTCTTGGGTCCTTGGTTCAGGTTAGCACCAACAAAACTACCAGTAACTCTTCTAACTGGTAGACTACTATTCTTCCTAACACTTGTGTTATACCAGCAGTCAAAGGAAAAATGGCCTTTCTTGCCACAACACCAACATTCAAACTTATTGTATCTAGATCTAGATACACCCTTGACAGAAGAATTTTTGTCCAATGTTGGTGCTGCTGCAGCTTCACCCACAGATTTCTTATAACCATGGGGTTTATGAACATGGGTAGACCTGTTGGCATTTACACCCTTGTTTATCAGAACATTAGCCTTAATATGACCATGAATATTCTCAAGATCATATTGGTTAGAAGGCACTTGCACCTTTCTAAACTTAATAGGGACTGAAAGGTTTAGTGGCTGGGCAGGAGCTTTGCCTTTTCTCTTGAATAGGGCAGCCCTGGGGTTACCTTTGAACCCTAATCTTGCCTTACCCTTTTGAGCCACAAACTCATCTATCAAGGATAAGACAGATTTTGGCTTTGAGTAACTAGCCACTAAATCTTTTTCTACTCTTAGTCTGGCCTCCAGACTCTTAATTTGATCATTAGTATATCTTATTGTGCCCATCTGAATAATAGTTATATTTTTCAGTTTGGCAATCTCATTCAACTTTTGATCTATTACTTTCTCCAACTCAGTTGCAGCAACCTTAAGATCAGCAATTTCCTGAGCCTGAATTTTGACTAGGTTCTTGCTTTTCTTAAAGGCCTGCAATAAGTCCCCATACTTATCTATCAACTGATAGACATCACCTTCAGATTCAGATCCATCTACATCACTTGATGCAGATGTAGCTGATTCTGTACTAGTACTACAAACTGAATTTATAGAAGGACAAAGTACCTTACTAGGACCAGACTGATTCTGGCACATGTCTTCTTCTGATCCAGTCACCAGTCCCATGCACTGATGATCCTCTTGTTCATAGATGGAGTCTAGCAATTACATGAACTCCTCTTCTTCAGTAGCAGCATATAATCCAATATATGCTTCAGCTTCAGATTCTGACTCTGAAGTTGATTGATCTGTTAGGCTCTTTTCCTTCTTTGCAATAAAGGATTTCTCCTTCTTGCCCTTTAGATGAGTCTTCTTCTTGTCTGATGACTCCTTCCTCTTATCAGGACAATCAGCCACTACATGTCCAGGCTTATTGCAACAATAGCAGACAATCTTTGATGTAGTGGCTTTGCTGGGCTTAGTTCTGTTCCTTTCCTTCCTTGATGACTTATTCTTCTGATAATAGTCATCAACTTGCTGTGATGTGGAGGGCCTAGACTTCCACTGCTTCTTCTTCAAGAATCTCTGGAATTGCCTTGTGAATGCAGCAAAGTCTGCATCTGAATCACTCCTCTCTGAACTCTGACTGTTGAATTTTCAGAATTAACTTCTGCAACTTCCTTAGGAGGAGATGAAAATATCCTCTTATTCTTTCTATTGGCTTCAGCCTTGAAGGCCACAGATTTTTCTCTATGCTCACCTTTTGAATTCTTTTCTTCCTCCTTCCTCACCATTAGTTGCATTTCATAAGATATCAACTTTCCAAACAAGGTTGGAGGAGAAATTTCTGCCAATTTAGCCACTTCTCTTATGGCACAGATCTTGGTGTCCCAATCCTTTGTCAAGGATCTTAAGAATTTGTCATTCAGTTCATAGGTACTGAAGACTCTTCCATAGGACATTAATTCATTCACTATTCTGTAGAATTTCTTATAGCATTTAGTTATGCTATCAGATTTTCCTTGTCTGAAACTTTCATACTCTTGGTTGAGCATAGACTTCCTATCCTGTCTTACTTCTTCAGAACCCTCCATGTAGACAATCAAGGTGTCCCACATTTCTTTGGAGGTTTTGCAGTGAATCAAATTTTGGAATGTAGAATCATCTATGACACTTACAATAATGTTCTGTGCTCTTTTATCCATGGTTGCCAAAATGATTTCATCCTTTGTCATTTCTGAATAACTCTTTGGAGTTTGGATATTTGCATCAAGAACTGATACCTTCATTGGAATGAAGGGGCCTTCCAGTACTGTAATGTATATCCTTGGGTCAGAAGCCTCCATGAATAATCTCACCCTTTCTTTCCAAATTCCAAAGATTTCTTTTCTACAGATTGGTAATTTCATTGACCCTAACTCCTTGTGATTCTCTCCAGAACCCATTTTCTTGAATCTTGATTCTGCCTTAGGGATCTTACTCAGACTGTTAAGTCCTTATTTGAGTAACCTCCCTCTAATACCACTTGATAGTTTTACTTTCAAGACTACCTAAACACCTAGAGGGGGGGTGAATAAGTTCTAATGCTTGTTCTCACTTTTAGGCAGAATATAATAACTGAATTAAATCACACAGCACAGCAATCACAAAAATTCATACAACACAGATTGCACACAGTTTTATAGTGGTTCCCCAAGGTCTGGTTACATCCACTTTCCCCCTTCACCTATCTAGCAGTGTACTAGATTCAGCCAAACTTCCTCTTTAACTCAGATCAGCAGATCCTACAGCTCAGAACCTGGAAAGGTTCCTACAACTCAAAACCCAGAATGGTTCCTACAATTTAGGCTCAACAGCCCTACCTCAGCCTTGACACAAGGCCTATAACTCAGAGAAAAACTTTCTCCTACACTCAGGCAACAGCCCTACCACTCAAAGATCAACTCTCCTACACTCAGCCTTTATAATATAGGCTTACAACTCAGATCTATATTGATAGACCCTATAGAAATTTGAAAAGTGTTTGTATTATCTCGCCCTTGATGAGAGAGAAAAGGACAAGACAGTTCTTGATCAGCTGATGAATGAAATCAACTGAATCTGAGCTTTCTTCAAAGCTTCTTGAATCTGAACTTAGCTGAGTTGATTTCCCAAACAGCTTCTTGAGAAACCAGTACGGCTTCCTTCTTCTTCTTCAAGTGGCTGGATCCCTCTCTATCCAACACCTTTGATGATACTTCTGAATTCTTGATAGAACTCTTCTTAGGCAGATCCTGAGATCGTCTTCTTAGATCTTCTGATGAAGATCTTCTTCCGAGCCTTGCACTTTCTTGATTTGATTCTTCAATCAGTTTGTATGTTTGTTGTTCTCAAAAATCAAAATCGTTCTTATCGCCTTCTGAATCTGTCTATTTATAGACCTTCTTCATGGTAACCGGCTGATCCGGTTTCTAACTGTCTTCTGACAAGTCTGACAGCTTCAGTTAACCTGTTACAACCCACAGCTGTCAAATCTTCAAACAGATCCTGTGCCTTTGTCTTGGACAGCAAAGTGTCGAGACTGACTGTCAGAAAGTGTCGAGACCAACTGTCTATATGTGTCGACACAAGTAACTTAGGTGTCGACACAGCCTTTGATGATGTCGACTGGTTTGCCTTTAAGTCGACTCAGCTTCTTCAGAACTTCATCTTGAGAATGAGTCAAGACAGAATATTTGTGTCGACTCAAGCACTTCATCATTCTTCAGAATATGACTTGGTCTAGACATTGCAGTGTGTCGACACAAGTCCTGTGTGTCGACACAGTTGTTGTAAATTCAGAACATAATATGTGTCGACTCTGCCTTCAGGTGTCGACACAGCAATTGTCGACTCTGCCAATATGTGTCGACTCTGTCTTCTGGTGTCGACACAACTATCGTCGACCCTGCCAATATGTGTCGACTCTGCCTCCCAGTGTTGATACAGCTGTTGTCGACTCTACTTCTGTAAGTCGACACTGCTTCCCAGTGTCGACACAAATGTGGTCGACTATTTTTCTCTATGTTGAACAAGCTATTGTCGACCCTACTTCTGTAAGTCGACACTGCTTCCCGGTGTCGACACAAAAATGGTCGACTATTTTTCTCTGTGTCAACACAGCCTTCTTCAAGTGTCGACACAATTATTCTGAAGTGTCGACACAGCTTCTTCAGGTGTCGACACATGGACTTAGAATAATTTCCTGTATTTTTTAGTACTTCTTCACCTACACATGTCAACTCAAAATAACATCAAATACACCTTGATGTATATCATTAAGCTAAGTTAGGCTTCTTCAAATCAGGTACACATTTTCCAATGTACCCAACACCCTTAGCATAATGCAGTGCAAGAGAGAATCATAGAAGGCACACACGATGCACGTGACCTCTAGTCTGGTGAGTTCCAGAGCTTCCATGGACCCCCTCGAACAAATCAGGACGTTTACGGCAGGCGGCAGACCCCGAGCCTCCGACCCTCCTGCCGGTATAGGTAACATCCCTCCACCATAAGACTGCAATAATTTCTCTCTAGAGATACTCTTGAGTGTTATAAGTGGCGGGTCTGGATGCGTTGATCAGCCGCTCATTGATTGAGGCATTGTTATTGTTACGGGTTTCCTTTCTAAGGATAGAATTTGAACAGTATGCACTTATTCCCCTCCGACGTTCTTCAATTTTGTGTGTGGACAAGAGCCCTACGGATGCCTTGTGCTAGAGACGGTGACCTTAACTTCTGACAACATACCAAACCTATGTAACAACATCATTAAATTTCCCAAGTGAGATGAGCACTCCGGATACTCTTAGGCCATGCGAACATTCAGTTATCCCTAAACACGTGAATGCCCCCAATTAATACTGTGTGAACTATCAACAAGCAATGAATGACAAAAGGAACATCACACAAAAAGATAACATACATCTACAATGGCCATAAAAATCGCGGATCAAAAATAATTATAAGTGTTCTTTACAAAAATAATGCGCGAACGCGTGCTCAAAAAATAAAAAGTATCTACTGACTAACTCTTCTTTTGAGTCATCGAGGGGCCTAGCAGAATGGGGCCTTTTTCCCGAGCTCTCTGAAGGAGTGTAACCATGGGATATGGATCACCGATGGGAGGATTCTGCTGGAGCGTGCTCTGCACCCTCTGGGAATAGCTCTTCATATTGGATATTTGCGAACTTCAGCTTGAAGAGGTCCAGTTCTCGTGCACGTTCCAGAATAATCCTCCTAGAAACCTTTCCTTCCTTTAGTATCTCCTGCACGAATGTCAGGTTCTCTGCGGAAAAGCTTACCTGGCAAAACAAGGATTGATTAAGTAGTCATTCTCAAGGTAAGCGGACTCACATAATTGAATTTGTCAGGTTACCTTTAACTGATTTTGCAGGAGGGCGACTTCCTCATGGGATTGTCGTAGGGGGTGTCGCGTCTCCCACAGACCCCGCCAGCAGGTATTATTTTATAGCAACACCCTCAAGGAGGCCTTGGACTCCCTCTATGTTAGCTGGTCTTGGGGGATGCCCCTCATCTACGCGACCTCCTCATCACCAACAAATGCAAAAGAGACCGCCAAGGCATGCAGGGTTGTCTCATGATTTACCCTCCAAAGCGGTAAGTTGGTGCTTAGCATGACTGCACTTGTATCCTAGAGCATCAATGGGACGTCGAGAATGTCCGTCAAGTACTCATCATATGGAGGAGGGTATTGCACCCCAGTCGGGGGAGTCCGCTTCGGCATCAGGTTTTTCCTAGCGGGAGAGCTCGCATGACCCCTGCGAGGGGGTGCCGGTTGTTCCTGTTGGGGCACATACCTCCTTAAGGTGGTCACTTTCCTCTTCTCCATGGTAGTCAGTACCTCGCCTGACATCTAGTGGGATCTCTCCATAGGAATCTATAGAATGACTAGAGGCAAGAAAGTTAGAGCCCGCTGGTACGACAATTTTTACAGTTCAAAACTTACATTCAGCGGTGTTCACATCAACAACCTCTCCCAGGCGGGCGATGTAGTGTGGGATGTCAAGAGGAGCCTTCTCGAAGAACTCCACAATGCTCTTGTTTATTCCCTCGACCGGCAGACTCTAGAAGTCCTCCATCCACGGGTGGGGGTAGGTGTTTAGTTCTTTGAAGTCCTCTTTTAATATGGTGAACCTTGCCTTTCATTCGTGAACCTTGTTCGCGAGGTTCAAAACCCACAGCCTTTTTGACCTAATATACAGTTGCCCATTTGAGAGTGAGTGGACATAAAATAGTCACCTGAATGCGGTTAGGCTGAAGCGGACTTTTTGAAGCTGCGGGAAGATGAAGAAGGCGGTCTCCATTGCTATAGAATTAGGGGTGAGTTGTGCAGGGATTTGGCCGTAATGATTGAGCATTTATTCCATCTCCAGTAAGATGGGGAAAGTCTATCCTGCGTTGAAATGTTCGAAGGGGAGGACTAATTCGTCAACGAACACCGAGTGGAGGTGTTCGCCCGAGCCAGGAAGCCACGCAACGTATCTATCGGGAGATACGCTGATATAAGAGATGTGGTTGGTGAATTCCTCATCTAGAAGCCTGATTGTAGGGGGCTTGTATAGCATGAAGGCCACACCGGAGTCCGCGCGAGTACACCCACCTTGAGGAGTTCACACATTCTCCATGGTGTTCGAAGGTAACTTCCGAAAAAGGGTGCCCTGGAGACCTATTTATAGAAATTACCCTGCTTTCCTTGAAACGTGAAACGTCGTGGACACTTATTGTCCGCAAGGGATGTGCATGGCGACCACTGCTTGTGATCATTTCCTGCAAAAAAGAAATGTATTGTATGATGCTCACTGTCAATTAAGTTTTAAGCTAGAAACACACCATAAAGAATAATAGAAGCATCTACACACAAAGTATGGTGGTCACATAAAAGTGTCCGCCTACTATTGTTCGTACACAAGCGCATTATCCGAGCACACCCTGTTTATTACAAACATAAAAAAAATTGTTCTCTCCTCAATCCTAAGAAGCCTCCATGCCGGATACCCGCTCCACACCCATAAATGCCAAGTTATCAGTAATCTCGGTAAGTATGTTAGACACGCTCACGTGATACTTGTTCAACTTGGCAATCAGGGCATTGATGGCGTGGATGTCCTCTCTAACCTTCCGCACATACTTCTGGATGGCGTCCTTTGGAGGGGCTGAGTCCTACACCACCGTGTGAGTCTCAGATGGCAAACCAAGCGTGTTGTCGCATCCGGCGTTCTGCCTCAGCGCCTTAATCCCCTCCTCCAGGTGGGTTATCTATGCAACTACGTCCTTGAGCCCTTTTTGAAGGGCCACGATCGCTAATGCATTATCTTGAAATCAAAGAGGGTTAAACTATTTATTTTTAATTTCTAACCAAGATAGTGTGACAAGTTGTTTTTCAGTAAGTACCCGCAGATAGGTCGTTCTTCCGAAAATCAACTCCTCCAGCTCATCTTCTCCTCTCTTCCTCTTCCCTAGCCAAGTGTCTGCATCAGGCGACATTGTGGTAACAATCTTGCCAGACACAGAGTCCACTTTTATCTTCTCCAGCTCCTCATCAAGCTCGTTAGCGGCATCCTCCAGGTCATCGTCATCGTTACCAGTCCCCTCTTCTGACTCCTCGAACTCCACTGGATTTTTGGACGGTTTTTTGTCGGCTAGCCTACTCCGACAGGATTTGTTGGCGGAAGGGGTCTGTATCTTTCGGGGTGGTCAACTTCTTGGGGGGGGGGTGTTTTGGATTTTACACCACTGCTTTGGAACCCTTCGAGGCGGGTGGCGTCTACAGAAATGACAGTCTTGTCGAATTTTGGCCTCTAAGAGCCGGACTCTTTATTTTTTTTTTTAGTGTTGGAAGACGGCGCAAGATGTTGGTTGTCCGCCGAAAGGTTCGCGTAGTTAGAATCTCCTGCGTTAGGATGGTCGTCTAAAAAATTGACGACATCAGAAATGGTAGGGATTGAACTGGGTTTTCCCTGAAGATTTCTTTGGTGGCACTTGTTTAGAGGAACTTCCCGAGAACTTTGCGGGCTTCATTAGTTTTTTTGGATCAGGTTTCTTCGTGGAGTCCGCGTTAATGCCCAATTTTGCAAGAAAAGCTTGGTTCATGCTCATAGTGGACAGATGCAAGGAGAAGAAAAAAAATTATGAGGAATGGCATGCTTAAGAGGAGGGCATGTACTATTTATAGACCCTTCAAGGCATTAAGTGAGGGTCTCAGTCTTTGCAGTTATCAGTCTACTTTTCTGGAGCCCGTGAGGTCTGCTGAAAAAGTGCAGGGATTATGTTAATCAAAATCCTACGATGATGAAGGAGAGCATCCAGAGGAAGCAAAGATTACTTGCCAGGATTTTGTTCCCGGTGTCCGCCGACCTCTCGAGTGAACACTTTGAAGTACTCGCAGACACCCCCTCCGTTGGCGTAACAGTATCCAGCATAAAAAATGATAGATGACCTTCCAATGGTCTCTCAAAGTGTAGTTCAGAAGCTTTGGCCTGGAGTGCACATGGGCACTACATCTGAGACTACACGGACACCTCCTCTTTGATCTAGCTTAAGCAGCGTTGCGCGGGTTCGTGCGGTCTCTTCTTTCAATCTCCGCCGCCCAACTCTTCATGTCCTTCGGGAAGTTGAGCAATTAATATCACTATTAATAAGGCATTAAATGCCCGTCGGTTCGTGTATCATCCACGCAACCAACCCTATAGTAGAAAAGGGGAATTAGGGATGCTTTGAAGGGATACGCAGACTTAGCCCAGAACCTGCCATGTTTTAGGTACAGACACTAAGCTCCGGTCTTTTCTTCTTTCAGTCATTATACACGTGCATAAACCCCTAGGTGGCCACACAACACCTTGTAATATTTCTGGAGTTAATATGGAGAGGCCTGTCGCAAGAGAGGCATTTGTCGCGGCGGGTCTAGTCTGGTGTTCGCCACTACCAGTGGCACCCTTTTTTCTTCTTGATTTCCCTATCCATGGCGCCCACCTAGGGTATAGTGACAGGATTGTTGCGGTCTGAGTTAACCCAAATCCTGCGACGGGGAGCAACATTAGGAGTCATCAGAGACAAGTCATCCATGTGGTTACTCTGGGTGTCTGCGGGCACTCTCCAAACATACACTATGGTCGCTCATGGGTACTCTTCGCACTAAAGTGGGTTCGTGACAATACTAGGGACACGGTTGGGTGATCTCTCAAAAGGCAGTTCGGCAGTCAGCCCATGTGGTCGCAGTGGGTATCGCTCCTAGTCCCGCACAGACTTATCTCTTCAGCATTAGCATAGGCGGCACCGCACGGTTATGTGCAGTTTCTTCTCTCAACCCTTCGCAAAATGACTCTTTTTGTACCTCGTACGACAGTGCATTTAATGCTACATTTAGTATGACATTAAATTCTCGTCTCTTCATGAACCAATCGAACAGTCTACCCTCAAGTATAAATAGATACCAGGAGTGCTCGAACGGGGACATCAACCATAGCCCAGAACCTACCCTGTTGTAGGTACGGACACTAAGTCTCTTGGTCTTATTCTATTTTTCTACTCTTGTACTCATGCATACCCTCACGTACCCTTGTGTACCCACATTCCTCCTCTATACTCATTTTCATTAAAATCAAAAAGCTCCTCGCAAGAGAGGCACTCACCATGGTGGGTCAGTCTATTATTCGTTGTTGCTAGTAGCACCCTCTTTTTTGTGCTCGTTTTCCTGTTTGTCGATCTTGTAGAGTAGAGTAACCAGTCAGTTGCAGTCTCGCTGCAAAAGTCCCCAGTTGGTGGCTGAGTGTGGAAGAACTAGATGATCAATAGATTCCATTTTCCAATTGAAAATATATCAATTGCGAGTGACCGGTGATGGGGAAAGACTGAACCAAGTAATGATCCATATCTCATCCTCATTCCTAACTGCAAAACCTTTGATGTCATTATAGATCTGCCAAAACATTATCTTAATTTCCTACAAAAGTTTGAACACCACAGTAACCATTCTAAGTAAAGTGTGTTTGCCTCTCCCGATCCATATAAACTATGTGCAAATGATAATGTTGGAGCTTGAGGAGACCAGGAGGACTTATGTCTAACCGCGACGGTCTATCTGTCTCAGCGACCTAGCAGTTTGGTACAGCGGTCTGGTGGTGAACCTCAGCTTGCGGTCAGGTAGACAGCAGTAGTGCCGGTCTGAGGGATAGCCGCAGCAGCGGTCTGGAGGTTAGCCGCAGCGGTCTGAAGGAAGCTGCGATGGTCTGGCAGAAAGCCGCAGTAGCGGTCATTCGATTAGCCACAACGGTCTGGCATAGAGTCGCAGCAGCGGTCTGTTGGTGATCCGCAATGGTCTGGATGAAGTCGCGGTGGTTTTTTATAGCCGCAGCTGCAGACAGATGGTTAACCGTAACTACGGTCTGGTGGCAACCCGCAGTTACAGTCTGATAGCTTGCACTAGCTGCGGTCTGATGGGTAGTCGCAACTGCGGTTTGGTGGCAACCCACAGTTGCGGTCTGGCGGTTTGTTTCAGCGGTCTTCCCTGGCAGTTAGTCAACTTTCCTAGTTGCCAATTGATGTTTTATTATTTGTTGTATAGTGGGCGGTTTGACCATGTCAAACTGCGTAGACCGCCCGACTTATATTGAGTCTCACATCGGTAATTATTATATTCTCTCATCTCCCCCGATTTCTATTAATAAGGGGGCATACCTATGTAATGATTAACTTTTCAGAGAAATAAAGTTTTCCTTTATTTAGCTCTTTATCACATGGTATCAAACCTAATCGGTTCTTTTCTCCAATTTGCGCAGCTTTAATTTTGTCTATGCGGTTTCCCTCCCTGCCCTCCCTTGCTTCTCTTTCTGTGCGCGCGATTTCTCTCTGAGTCCTGTTCTGTTTCGACTTATGACTTTCTTGGTCGCGCAGTTTCTTTTTACACATGCTTCCTTTGCTTCTCCTCCTCTTTTCTCTTCTCTCTACGGTTTCTCTAACCGCTGTGGGCTCCACATCCTGGTCGCGACTTCTTTTCTTGTCGTTGGTGTGTTATCACCTTGACCGTGCGGTCTTTCTCTTCTCTATTGCGTGCTCCGCATTTTGGTCGCGGTATCTTTCCTGCCGCTGGTGTGTTGACACCAAGACTGTGCAGTCTCTCTTCTTGTTCGTGCGGTTTGTTTGCGCTGTTTTGTTCGCGAGGTTTTTTTTGTGAAACTGTGAGGTTTCTATCTGTTTTATATGGACGCTCCTACTCTCTCTGTTCCTCCTTCTCTTTCTACTTCTTCTTTCTCTGCTTTTGGTAATTTGGGGATTGCTTTGAAGCTTACAGGTCCAAATTACCCTAACTAGAGTGTATCTTTAATTTTTCTCTTGCGTTCTCAGCGCAAACGTCATCATTTGACTAATGACCTCCTTCTTCTGGATCTGTTTCTTTTGATGATTGGGATGCTTCTGATGCGTTGGTGCGGACTTGGTTGGCCAACAATTTATCTAACGAGTGCCTTCCTATCATCAGGCATGATCCAACGGTTAAGGTTGCCTGGAATCATCTTGTCGGCTTGTATTCCAAGGGGGCCCAAACTTCGCTCATTTATACTCCGTATGCCGATCTTTTCAGTCGACCAGTCATGACTCCTGCTTTTGCCTATCACGAGATTCAAACTCTTGGTGCTGAACTTCTTCAGCATCGCCCTTTTTTTGAGGATTTGGCTGAGCAACACCGGCATTTTCAGGAGCTTCTGGTTGTTTGCTATCTGTTTCGCCTGCTGGATTCTTATGATATGATCCGCCAGCAAATTCTTGGAGAGGCGGATACTTTGACTTTGGATGCTACTGCTGCTAGAATATCTATTATTACTACTCTTTTTCGTACACAATTTGATACCCATATTAAAATTCTTCGTACTGATAATGCTAAGGAATACCTTAGTCATCAGTTTACTTTGTTTTGTTTGGATCATGACATGGTCCATCAAACTACTTGCCCTTATACTTCCCAACAGAATGGTGTTACTGAACGTAAGAATCGCCATCTTTTAGATTTTGCTCGTAGTCTTCTTACTCATATGCATGTTCCCCGGTCTTATTGTGGTCTTGTAGTTCTTCTTTCATGCTTTATCATTAATCGAGTTCCATCTTCGGTTCTTAATGGAAAAACACCCTTTTCTATTCTATCATGATGGGACACCCTTTCCGTACCTCTTCGTGTTTTGGTTGGATAGCGTTTGTTCACTCTGCTGCTTATGTACATGGTAAACTCTCTTCTCGTTCTGTGAAGTGCATATTTTTGGGCTATTGCCTGACACAGAAAGGGTATCGCTGTTTTGATCCTATTCTTCGGAGACAGTATGTGTCAGTGGATGTTACTTTCTTTGAGAATGCTCCCTTCTTTTCTCCTCCCTCTCTTCCTTCTTCTTCGGATGATTTTTCTTCTCCCGATGTAGCGACACCTCTTCCGGAGCCTTCCCTGTTGTCTTCTTCTCCTATTTTGATTCTTCTCATTCTAACTCCTCTTCTGTCCCTGCTTCTTCTCCTAAGCCGCCGCAACCAGCTCCCAGGCCAGTAGTCTCTTCTTTGGATGGGGCTGATACAGTAGACAGGTCAGATTTTGATCTTCTGATTGCTCTTCGTAAAGGTTTTCGCTCCTGCACCCAGCACCCTCTTTAGGTTGTGGTCTCTTATGCTCAGCTCTCTCCTTCATTTAGGAGCTTTGCTCTGGCCCTTTCAGCTAATATTGTTTCCGCCTCGTATCAAGATGCTCTTGTTATCCCTCATTAGAAGGCTGTTATGGATGAAGAGATGCGTACTCTTACTGAATGGGGTACTTGGACTCTTGTTCCTAAACCTCCAGGTGCTGATGTACTTGGATGTCGCTGGGTCTTTGTCATTAATTTTCTATCTGATAGATCTAATGATCGTTACAAGTCCCGGCTTATTGCCAAAGGTTTTACGCAGACTTAAGGTGTGGATTTCTTTGATACTTTCTCTCCTGTGGCGAGGATTACTACAATCTGTGTGCTCTTTTCAGTAGACATCAACCGAGACTGGGAAATGTCTCAGCTGGATGTGAAGAATGCCTTTCTTTATGGTGATTTACAAGAAACTGTCTATATGGAGCAACCTCCTAGGTATGTTGCTCAGGAGGAGTCTCAGCTCTGTAAACTACGAAAGGCAATCTACAGTCTTAAGCAAAGTCTCAGGGTCTGGTTTGACAAGTTCAATGAGGTCATTTCATTAGTTGGATTTTCTCAAAGTGTTACGGATCACTCGTTATTCATTCGCAAGACATTGGTCGGTCTTGTTGTCCTTGTTATTTATGTAGATGATATTCTTCTCACAGGGGATGATAGAGAAGATGTGGATATGACAAAAAAGCATCTTCTTAAGCATTTTGTTACTAAAGATATGAGATCTCTGAAATATTTCTTGGGTATTGAAATATCTAGGAAACCAGGGTCTATTGTTCTTTCACAAAGAATGTCTTTGACCTAAGAGACAGATCTCCTTAGGGCTAAACCTGCTCGTTCTCCGATGTCAGTTGGAGATGACAAGTGTTGGAGTGAGGACTCGCCTCTTCTTGAGGATGTCATCAGGTACAGACAGCTTGTGTGAAACTCATTTATCTAACAGTCACAAGACCAAATATTTGCAATGTAGTAGGAAGAGTGCGTCAGTTTATGCAAGCTCCTAAGGAGTGTCATCTGTAATCGGCAATGAAGATTCTAGAGTATGTGAAAGGTGCTCGAGGGAAAGGACTTCTGTTTCAGAAAAGGGAACATTTGAAGGTTGAGGCATATTCAGATGCGAGCTATGCAGATGATAAGAAAGATAGAAAGTCCACATCTAGGTTCTGTACTTTTGTTGGCGGGAATTTGGTCAGCAAGAAGAGCAAGAAACAAGTTGTTGTCTCCAGGTCAAGCGCAGAAGCTGAGTATAGGAGCATGAATCTAACTACTTACGAGTTGAAGTGGTTACGAACATTTATGCTTGATTTTTGAGATCTTTATGATCTTTCTCTGCCAATATTCTATGAAAGCAAGACAGCCATATATATTTCGAGGAATCCTGTCTTTCATAAGAGAATGAAGCATATAGAGGTTGATTGCCACTTCAATAGAGAGGAGATATTGAAGAATCAGATTTTCACTCCGTTTTTTACCTCAGAGAGAGAACTAGTTGATTTCTTCACCAAGCCAGTTACTCCTTCCGAGGAGGTTTGTAGCAAGCTGGGCATGGTAGATATATATGCTCCAGCTTGAGGGGGTGTGTTGGAGCTTGAGGAGACCAGGCGGACTTATGTCTAACCACAGCGGTCTATCTATCTCAGCGACCTAGCGGTTTGGTCCAACGGTCTGGTGGTGAACCTCAGCTTGCGATCAGGTGGACAGCAGCATTGGCAGTCTGAGGGATAGCCACAATAGCTGTCTAGAGGTTAACTGCAGTGGTTTGAAGGAAGCCGCAGTAGTCTGGCAGAAAGCCGCAGTATCGGTCTGTTGGTTAGCCGCAATGGTCTGAATGAAGCCGCAGTGGTCTGACAGAGAGTCATAACAGCGGTCTGGATGAAGACACATCGGTCTTATTGTAGCCACAGCAGCGGACAGATGGTTAACCGCAACTGTGGTCTGGTGGCAACCTGTGGTTGTAGTCCGATAGCTTGCACTAACTGCAGTCTGATGGGTAGCCGCAACTGCGGTCTGGTGGCAACCCGCAGTTGCGGTCTGGTGGTTTGTTCCAGCAGTCTTCCCTGGCAGTTAGACGACTTTCCTAGTTGCAGATTGGTGCTTTATTATTTGTTGTATAGTGGGAGATTTGACCATGTCAAACTGCGTAGACCGTCCGACTTGTATTTAGTCCCACATCAGTTGATATATTCTCATCTCCCCTTATTTCTATAAATAAGGGGGCATACCTATGTAATGATTATCTTTTGGAGCAATAAAATTTGCATTTATTTAGTTTTTTTCACAGATAGGAACACTGAGAACAAATTTGGTCTGCCCCTTTAAAAATCTCTTACTTTTATGTCTCCAAATTTTGAGTTTTGAAAGATATGAGTGGTGTCTAAAAATCGTTATGAAAAGAAATCCGAACTAAGAATCCAATGAAGGCAAGTATATCTATCGAATTATAGCAAGGAGACACAAGTGTCATATTTAGATCCAGGAACTGTTGAGTACTTATACTCACACGAATTGTTATTATCTTATCGAAGGATTTAGGGTTTGATTACTAAGTTGGAAAAAGGAAATTACTTGTAACTATTGAGAAAGACTACTACTAATGATTAAAAAAAGGGTTGGACGATGGTTAAGGGGTAGTACTCGATCATGAATCACCTCGGCTTAAGTTAATCAAAGATACAAAAAACAAACTAAAACTTAATAAGGTAAAGGTCCTTGACCGTGGGGGTTCCCAAAGCTTGAACACGCTTCTCTCGAAAACGTGCCCAACTGAGGTTAGGAAAATCAGACCGGACTCTCGTCTGTATTTGAATACCTAAAACTCGCTTTAAGTAATGAACCTCGTTATTGAATTTCACTCCAATCCGGGAGATTTACGTCATCCTCTCTCGAGGGGTGCGTGCAACTCTCTTTACTCTTGAGTGTTCACTTCAAACTATGAGTCTCTCGGCTAGCTAAGAGTAAAAACCATAGATGGAGATTATATATCGATGATATAATTCCAAACGCAATATTTCAAGAGTAAATTCCAAACTAAAGCATCATAACTTAATCAACTCATCATCAGATCATCAAGATCGAGTACTAGGAGGATTTAGTTACTCATGAGGAAGTAGGAAATAAAAAGAATGTTAAGAATATGCATAATAAGAAAGAGAGAGAGAGAAAAAAAAGAAATAACAAACTATTTTATTTCTTATTGGAAAGAAGTTACTGAAAGGACCAAAGAACATTACAAAGAAAGTTTCCAAAAAGATTACAAATATGATAAACAAGATTACAAGAACGCTAAGAAATGAAAACATTAAGCTAAAATATTCTGAAAATAAACTCTCAACAGTTCTCTATAAGGCTTCCAATCTCCTCCCTGAACACTTGGAGCTTGTGGCTATTTATAGAAATTTTTCGGGAAGTACACGCTCCCCCTTACATGCCAGGTTCGGACGTGTACCTGGGGCATGTAATACTTTGTTTGACTTTGGCAGGCTGAAATTAAAGTCTGGAAGTGACTGGCGCAGCAGTTGGGTTACACGCCCTGATGACACGCCCGTGCAGAAGGGGCGTGTTAGATGCGGCGTGATGGTGGAGCGGGGAAAAGTCGCACTGCAGTGATTTTCGATACTTGGCGGGACACGCCTCAGAGACACACCCGTGGTGGTGGTACACGGGCGTGACCGAGGGCATGTAAGCTGGATTTTCCTGGAATTTGACTTCGAACCGTATCTTCATTCCACTTGTGTTACACGCCCTAAGTACACACCCTGGGAGGGCGAGACCTGGGGGCGTGTAACAGGAGAAAACCCAAAAACCTGAAAAACAAAAAATAAATTAAGTTAAAACAATAATTGAGAAAAGAAACTAAAAGAACCCAAAAATACAAAAGACTAAAGATTTAAACAAGAATATACATATTTTTACCCTAATAAACTAAGATAAATTATGCTTCATCAATGAGCGTCCCTTATGGACAACCCCGAAGATGAATAGTTCAAAATATTTCTAGAAGACAAATTACTGGTAATAAAAAGGTGATCCACCGCATTGAAATCCGAATACTCTTTCAACGGAGTTCGGACCATGCGGGGGGTAGCTTGATCTACTTAACTCACAGCCAGACACCTAATACTTAGCATTCTGAGTCTAAATTTGATTCTCACCAATGATAGTTTAAAATCCCCACACATAGACATGTGATTTATAACGAGGTCCCGCCATACACCCAGAAGCTCTCTTCTTAACTTCCCCTCCTAAACCAAGAACTGAGCTTGACACCGTACCTCGGATGGTATAGAGAAGAAATTCAAGAGGTACGGGCTCTAGGATTCTAGGTTTGCCTTCTCTGAAGTGTTATAGGGTCTTATTTATAGGCACGACATCTTTAGGATAACTTGGAATTTATTATTCTGCGGGTAGTAGCCTCCGCCTTAACCAAAATGATATTCCTAGACCCATTGTGTGTGTGGATAGCGACTTCCACCTTAATGAGAATACTATTCACAAACCCTGGCGGTCTATTGATAACCATGCCTTCAAAAGATTGCTACTTATTGACATGGGCGAGCCTAAGGGTTGGACTAGTCTGGGCTTGTCACGCCTACTCAACAACGAGTCTGATTGTGTTGTTGGGATCACACCATAGAATGTGGATTGAACTAGATTAGCCCACCGAACTCACCCATCATGTAATGGGCTTAGACATACTCTTATTATGGTTTACTGGGGAGAATCTTCCCTCTGCTAGCTGAATATGGGTTGTACACAATCTTTGTTCTTTATGGGAAAACTAAAGATCTAAAAAATTCATTTTACCCTTATTTGGCAAACTCTAACTGTAGAGTGATATGATCAGCAGGTCCTCCTACTCCCCTATATATAAAAGGGAGATGTTACCTACATTGATATTAACATGGCTTCGGAGGGGGACTCTTCCACTAGCGCAATGCCATGATCCAAAGGTAAAGAACTCGTGGCGACCTCCATTTTTGGTCTAATCGGCGGATTCTCTTAAAAAAATTTACTTGGGTTCTGCAAGAAAAGTCAAGAAAAAAAAGACCGATTGCAACTCCACCCGAAGAGACCCCCCCACCCCCACCCCACCTCCCAAATTTAATGTGAGACGTAGGCCCTCCTTCAAGGAAATTGAGAGCTCGTTTGGCATTAAACAACCTACATTCAACCTCCCACCTCCAAAAAATGTTTAAACTCGGATACTAGTTCAATAGAATTCAGAGCAATAAGGAGTAGCTTGAGTTATTTAGCTCACAATTAGACACCTGAGACTGAGTATTTTGAGCCTAACTTTGACCCTCGTTAATGATAGATTTAAATCCTCATATACAGGCACACGAGCTACAGTGAGAAGGTCCCGCCACATACTCGGAAGTTCTCTTCTTAACTTCCCCTCCCCAAACAAAAAACTAAGTCTGGCACCTCGGATATCATGTATAAGAATCTCAAAAGGTGTATGCTCGAAAAGGTTGGGCATGCCTTCTTGGAGGTGCTATGAGGTTTTTTTATAGATAAAAAATCTCGAGGGTAAGTTGTACTTCATTGGTCTGCAGGTAGCGGAACCACCTTAAAAAAATGCTATTCACATACCCATATGATATGTAGATAGCGGCCACCTCCTTAACGAGAATACTATTAACAACACTTACGGTCTGTTGATAACCATGCCTTCAAAAGATTATTTCCTATTGACATAGGCGAGCCCAAGAGTTGGATTGACCCGGGCGCACCTCACACACTCAGCTACGACTCCAACTGTGCTACCCGAGCATGCACCATAGAACACGAGTTAAGCCCAACTATCTCGTTGAATTCACCCATCGTGTATTGCGGTTAAACCTACTCTTACTATGGTGTACTAAGGAGAATCTTCCCTTTACTCGCTAAATACAGGTTATAAACAATCCCTGCTCTTTGCGAGCTCGCTAGAGATCAGAAAGAATCGTTCAACCCTTATATGGAGAGCTCTGGGCACATAGAGATAGGATTAGCGGGTTTGCCCACTCCCCTCACCTATAAAAAAGGGCATTTCTACCCTCCATTGACAGTAATAAGGCTTCCGAGGGGGTCCCATCCACTATCGTGAAACCATGTTCCAAAGGTGAACTCGCAATGGCCTCCATTTTTGGCTGTACAGTGGACTCTCTTCAAAACGATCTCATGGGCTCGTAGAGAAAGGGTCAAAGAATAAAAAGAAGGCTTCCACTCCTTCTGTCTAAGATAGACCCCCACCTCTTGAATTAACTATGTGGCGCAAGCCCTCTCTCAAGGAGATTGAGAGCTAGTCTGACACTAAACAAACTATCATTAACCTTCTCAGTTTAGCAAAACTGGTAATTTTGGCTCGTCATCATGCACTCTAAAAATTTTGACATTAGTTGGTTGAATTCATAATTCTGCAAGTTCAATGAAAAAGATTTCAAGTTGTCTACCTAAATCACCTAGAGGGGGGTGAATAGGTGAATTGTGCGGCGACTTTCTGTAGAAGAACGAAAACTGTCGGCCGATCCAGATCTTAGAATAACTCGCTTAGGGTTTGTCATTATGACAGGACCTTTTATAAGATCTCGCTAACGGTAATAATCGTCATTAATGATGGCCATGTGGACCAGTCATATCACGCCATTCAAAATATTGATCTGACAGAACTTAAGAATTTTTTTCTGAAAACGGTTCGGCATTTCTCGAGTAAGGAATAAACTACTCGAGTGTTTTACCTAGCTCTCCAGTGAAAAGACTTTGACTACTCGAGAGGAGGCATTTTTGGAAATTCTGGATATAGAAGTAAATCACTCAAGTGGATAATAGATCACTCGAGTGCTAGACATACATCCCGAGAGATAGACTTTAGCTTCCCGAGAGCTTGGACTTGGAGAAAATTCTGGATGAAAAATCGATCACTCGAGTACTAAAAATGGATTACTCGAGTAGTAGACGAACAACTCGAGTACAAGGAAATACCACTCGAGTGGTCTTAGAATTTTCTCGAGAACTATATTTTGTCACTCGACTTAATCTTCTCAACTACTCGAGTACTCAGCTAGACTACTCGAGTACTTGACTTAGAAAACTTTCTGAGAGATAAACATGATCACTCGAGAATGAGAGTAGGTCTACTCGAGTGCTAGACTTAGTTTCTCGAGTGCTAGATATAAGCTACTCGAGAACCTCTTCCACACTCGAATTACAGACCAGATTTACTCGAGTGCTTCTAAGGCTTCTACTCGAGTACAAAATGAACTACTCGAGTACAACACTTAAAATTTTCTCAGCTTTATGAAACTTGAGTTTTTCATTCCAAACAACATCCAGTCTTCATCCATTAATCCATGTGCTTGAAAATGAAGTGTATCCAAATAGAGAGGCTACATATGAGTAAACACCTTGGATCACACAATGAAGAATTACATTGTATGGTCTTGTGTTTGATGACCCACTGTAGACTGACATTGGTCTACACTTGGCAATAAATCCTGCAAACACATAACTAGAATAGGAAATCAAATACAATCTAATTCATCTTAGCTCAAGGGTGACTTGATATAAATCTGGTTTATTGTGGATGCAATACCCAACAATCTCCCCCTATTTGTAGAAGTCAGAACCCTCTACACTAAGGTGAATTATACCAAAATAGAAAGAACTAGATATGAAAGGTAATCACAGAATAAAATGCAAGAAATTAATAAATAGAGAGATAATCATAAAAACTAAAGATTATATAATTAGAATTGTTTCTAGATTTCATCTCTACATGAATTCAATCCTCAATCTCATAACTCATAACAATTTCTAACTTTGATGATACTGTTGTTGTTGTTGCAACTGCCTATCCATCTTCTCCTGTTGTCTTCTCTGATAACTGAAGGGTTTGGGGTAATACTTGGGAGGTCTAGGGGAGCTTAGGATTGTTTCTCCCATATTCTCTGTCATAGATCCTTCTCTTAGTCATAGACTTCTCATACAAGTCTCATTCAGTTGAGCTGTAATGAAGATTTCTGCTTTCATTATAATCCATAACAAGCTTCAGTGTATCAAGTATCAGGGATTTGGAAGTTGGACTTCATATCTCAGCAAACTCCTGAGCTTTCCTCTTCTCTACCTCTAGGTTTGGAAAAGATCTACTGGCAGAAGCTCCATCTCCATACTTCCTTCTTTTAGGAATCTGAATTTCTGGTAGAACTTGAGGGATGTCAGATTCCCATACCTGAGAGTAAGATTCTGGAGGTTGAGCTTCCCCTTGAGGTCTAGGAGAGAAGGTAGGCATCTGAGCAGGCTAGCCTTCATTAAGAGGATTCAGATGGTGAGGAATAATGTTTGGATGAGCTTAGAATTCAGGGAATATCTGATTATGCATCCATACTGTAGTATCATAAGTATAAAACTTCACAGACTGAATTTGGGCTAGCACATCTTTATTAATTTCAGTCATCTTTTCATTCCAGAGGGTTTTGAAATTAGTATCATACTTTTCAACTTGTTCTTTCGCTAGTCACTCCCCCTTTCTGATTTCTACACATAGCTTATTTATAGCTTCATCTTTGAAGGTGCCCACCTCTTCACAGATCTTCATGAGGTGCTCTTAGGCCTCCTTTTCTAATTGAATCTGATTATTTCCAAGAGTAACTCCTTGGTCCATGACCTCATCAATATTGGTAATAGTGTGATCTAGGGCTTTGCCACCTATTTGGAAAAGGTGCTTAAGATGATCAGTATTGTGTTGTATCTCAGCAAATCCTCTGCTCATTTCCTTTTCTAGTGTAGAGACTTTGTCTTGAACAATTTTTTGTGAATCATCAAAATACTTCCTTTGATCAAGGAGCATTTGTTCAATCTTACCAAGAATATCAGATGTAGTTGATGTATCGAAAGCAGTAGCAGTAGCTAGAGGAGGAGGTGCAGTCCATGAAACAATTTCTTCAACAACTGTAGAGCTCTGAGCTCTGGTAGTGTGAATCAAGACATCTCCTTCCTCATCAAGAAAGGTGGGAAGAGTGAAATCCAATCTTCTCAAAGGAGCTTCAGCAGGTTCTGGAGATGGTTCATTCTTATCTGACAACATAATTGTCTCTTCTGATTCTTTCTCTGCAGCTGGGGAGTGATCAATGAGTGACTTTGGAGATGGTGCAGGAGATGGAGATGGTGCTGGAGTGGCTTCCTTGGATGGATCTTCAACATTTTCTTGATGGAGGGGAGGTAGAGGCTCATCTGAGCTAAGTTCCTCAATCATTTTATTGATATCTTCAGCAGTGGAGATGATGGTTTCTTGTACCTGGGCATCTGTTTGGAGATCTTCTGAGGTGGTTGGTTGGATGGAAGTATCTGGAGGTGGAGTAGGAACTCTGTCTTGCTGCACAGAAGGAGCAGGAGGAGTAGGTATCTTATCTTGCTGAGCAGAGGAGACAGGCTCCTCCTCAGTTGCTGCACCAGATGTGCCAGCAACATGATGGAGAGAGGGAGATGGGGTCCTTTCCTCTAAAGCAGGGTGCTCATGTGCTTTAGTAGTCTGGGTTGGGTTCTGCAGTTTTAACTCCCATATTTGGAAGGATGAGATGGAGACTTTCTTCATATGATGCAGGGTGGTTCCTTTGGAAAGATCAAATACTTGAGGATTTATCTCATGCAACATTAAAGAGATAATCCTGGCATAGTTTGGAGCCTTAATGCTCTCCCTAATTTTGTCCAAAATCATCATACCAAATTGGAACTTCTTCTTGGAAATGATGACTGTCATATGTAGAAAAGGTCATTAGTAATGAAACTTATGGAAGTAGATTTGCAGAGGACTTTTCCCAGAATGTTTACTAATAGCTTTCCCTCAGCATTCAGGTCTGGACGACGGATGTGCTTGATAACCATTGATACTCCACAAAAATTATATGCTCTGTCATAATCTTCCTGAACTAGATCATCTTCTTCATCAACTACAGGCATGTGAAGAAGTTTGGAAACAGAGGTCTTGGTTAGCTTGACCTTGATTCCCTTGACCTTGGACTTCAAAACTTTTCCATTCCTCTTTACTTTAATGTTCTTGAAGAATTCTTCCACCTCTGGAAAAAAGATTTTGCACGGCTCCTGGAGAACAAAAGTCAGGCCTGATGTATCGAGAAGTATCAACAGATTCCTGAAGTCGTCGGATAGCTCTGCAATGTCGGCGACCACTAATTCACTGCCCACTCCTATCTTCGACGGCGGCTCCATTTCCTTCAATGAACTGTGGGTGATGATTGGAAGATAAAAGATACTGTGGCATGCTCTGTAGAAACGGCAGAAGACGAAGAGTTTTTCGAGAGAGAGAGATTGAACTCGAGTAGATTCTTGAAATTCGAGATTTTCTTTATTTATATAAAACCCCTGGAGTGATGATTAGGAGTCTAATTAAGCTTAAACATACCTTACACAGCGGCGGAAAGGACGCAGGTTTCGAAATTGAAAATTTTAGGGGAATTCAAAATCTAACGGGCCATTTCTCGAGTGGAACTTCAGCACTCGAGTGGTGGAATAGAGGTACTCGAGAGGCGGTATGACAGTACTCGAGTGGTCTAATTCTACTTCTCGAGAAGAATTTTAGTACTCGAGTGATAGCACTCGAGTGACTTACTTAGTTCTCGAGAATTCAGAGAAGTACTCGAGTAGACATATTCGAGTTCTCGAGTAGTCATTCTTTGTCTCGAGAAATGAAGTCCACTTAGAGAAATTTCTAACCTTTTTGACTAAACCTTGATTTCTGAGCTATGAAATGAGTCCACCTTGTCTATCCTTCTTTGTTGAGCATACCAAGCTCAGTTTTGAAGAAACTGAACTTGGTCTCGTCTAGCAGCTTTGTGAATAAATCTACAACTTGCCTATCTGTTGGAACATACTGCAGATCTATGTCCCCATGCTCCACATGCTCCCGGATGAAATGGTATCTCAGCTCTATGTCCTTTGTCCGGCTGTGAGAGACTGGGTTGTTGGCTATTACTATTGCGCTGGAGGAGTCGCAAAACAATGGGATGTCTTTGACCTTCATGTTGTAGTATTCTAGTTGATTCTTTATCCAAAGCAATTGTGCACAAAAACTACCGGCATAAATATATTCTGACTCGACCGTTGAGATTGCGACACAATTTTTCTTTTTGCTGCTCCATGAAATGAGTCTCCTTCGAAGGAATTGACAAGTCCTGGAAGTGCTCTTTCTGTCATCTTTACTACCTGCAAAGTCAGCATCTGAAAAACCAATTAGCTCGTTGTCATTACTTCTTGGGTACCATAAACTAAGATTCAGTGTACCTTTAAGGTATCTCAAAATCCGCTTTGCAACAGCATAGTGAGATTCCTTACAGTTCACTTGGAATGTAGCACAAACACATGTAGAGAACATTATGTCTGGTTTACTGGCAGTAAGGTAGAGCAAGGATCCAATTATGCTTCTGTACTTGGTTTCATCAAAAGATTTCCCTTTCTCATCCTTGTCCAGAGACATGGCTGAACCCATTGGAGTCCTCATAGAGGTTGTATTCTCCATTCCGAATTTCTTAATCAACTCCTTGGTGAACTTTGTCTGCGAGACGAAAAATCCATCTTCAGATTGTTTCACCTGAAGTCTTAAGAAATACTTTAGCTCACTCATACTGCTTATTTCAAACTTCCCTTGCATAAGTTTAGAAAACTTCTTGCAGAGGTTGTCGTCTGTAGAACCACAAATAATGTCGTCGACATAGATTTGCACTAGCAAAATCTTGCCTTTAATTTCCCTAAGAAATAATGTCTTATCTATCTTTCCCCTTGTGAACTTATTCTCAAGAAGAAAGTTAGACAGCGTCTCATACCAAGCTCGAGGAGCTTGTTTCAAACCATATAAAGCTTTAGATAAAAGATAAACATAATCAGGAAAGTTAGAGTCAATGAACCACATACACTTCTTCCTTGATATCACCATTAAGGAAGACGGACTTCACGTCCATCTGATAGACAGTGAAGCCTTTTAGTACAGCATACGCTAGGAACAACCTGATTGCCTCCAGCCTAGCCACTGGAGCATATGTCTGGTCAAAGTCGATTTCTTCTACTTGAATGTATCCTTTGGAGACGAGTCTAGTCTTGTTCTTTATGATCATCCCATCCTCGTCCATCTTGTTCCTGTAGACCCACTTTGTCCCGATGACGTTCTTGCCTTTGGATCTTGGAACAAGTTTCCATACTTTGCAGAGCTTAAACTAATTTAGCTATTCTTTCATAGACATTATCCATGACGCGTCTGAGTTGGCGTCCTCAAACTTCTTTAGTTCAACCTGTGAGAGAAAACTCAAAAATAAATTCTCGTTAGTTGTACCTCTACAAGTTCTGACACCATCCCGGGGATATCCTATTATTTGATCCATGGGATGATCCTTCAGATGTCTTAGCTCTAGAGTTCTTGCATCCGGAGTGTCTTCTTCTATAGGAGTGATTTCATCAGCTTGGGGAATTTCTTCATCTTGATCATCAACCTCTCCAATAGGGGTTGGAGTGGTGATCTTGATGAACTTTTCACCCTTTTCTTCCATCGGCTCATTTAAGTTGAGTTCTTTCAGCCTTGAACCTGCATCCTTGAACCTGCATCTTCAACAAACACACTAGAAGAGCCGCTTTGCAGCAAACTCGTCTCATCAAATACAACGTGAATAGATTCTTCTACCACTAGGGTTTTCTTATTAAATACCCTATATACTTTACGATGGCTACTATACCCTACAAAAATACCTTCAAAACTCTTTTCACTAAATTTAGTAGTATGATACTTACCATTGTTAAGGACGAAGCATTTGCAGCCAAAGATTCTAAAATATTAGACAGTCAGCTTTCTGCCCTTTAGAAGTTCATAAGGTGTCTTATTGTGGTTCTTATTGATGAGTGCTCGATTTTGAAGGTGGCATGCAGTGTTAACGGCTTCAACCTAGAAGTACTCCGGTAGTGAAGCATCACTCATCATAGTCTTGCAGACCTCTATGAGTGTTCTATTCCTTCTCTAAACTACTCCATTTTGTTACGGAGTACGGGGAGAGGAGAACTCATGAAAGATACCTAGACTTTCACAAAATTCTGTCATGGCTCCTGACTTAAATTCAGTTCAATTGTCACTTCTGATTTTGACTACGGAATAGTTGTATTCATTTTGGATCTGCCTAACAAAATTTGTAAAGACATCAAAGGTATCTGATTTGTGTTTCAGAAAGAACACCCACGCAAAGCGCGAGTAATCATCAACAATAACCAATGTATAATCCTTGCCTCCTAAACTTCTAACTTGTAGTGGACCGAACAAGTTCATATGAAGTAGGTGTAAACACCTATTATAGTCTTTGCCTATGATGCTTTTAAAGGTGGCCCTTGTTTGCTTGCCTTTTACGCATGCGTGACAAGGTCTATCCTTAGCGCACTTAACATTTGGGGCATCACGTACTAAGTTCAGAGAAAATAATTTATTAATAGTTTTGAAATTAATATGTACTAATCTCTTGTGTCATTGGTCAACAAGAGACGCGCTATCATTTGCCAAAAGACACACTGGTGTAGAGGAGTCTATACAGATAAAATTTAAACAAAATATATTTCTAATACGATTGCTTGATAAAATCGTTTCCAAATTGTCAACAGACTTTATCAAACACTTATCAGCATGAAATTCAACTATGTATCATTTATCGCATAGTTGGTTTATGCTTATGAGATTGTGTTCCAATCTTTTAACATAAGCCACATCAGAAAAAGATACACTACCGTTAGTGATCATACCATAGCCTTTCGTAATTCCTCGGTCAGAACCTCCAAAGATGACCTTTGGTTCGTTCACGACAAGTGAGTAATTCTGAAGTAGGCTTCTTGTCCCGGTCATGTGCCGAGAACATCTACTGTCCAAGTACCATATTGGAGTTTTGGTTGTCTTTGGACATACCTGCAGTCAAAAATCAATTTGCCTTAGGAACCCAAACTTGCTTGGGTCCTTGGTCTCTAGTTAGCTTGCTCCCCCTACATGGCTTAACAATGTGAGCGGTCTTTCTTACATTGTTAAACTGAGGGGTAACATGCTTTCTGGGATTAAACCAGCAATTGATGGCAAAGTGATCAACTCTGCCACAGCACCAACAGTCGAACCTGTGGTATCTTTGCCTAATTCTATCCTGCTTGACCTTTAGAGATAGAGGTTTAGCAGGGGCTGCAGTTTTGGAGGTAGAAGCTTCATGGTGAAGGCATTCACAAGGCTTCTTCTCCATCATAGGCTTTTCAATAATAGGCTTAACTTTTGGAGCCTTCTTGATGTTATGACCATGATTAAAAGGGTCATAGCTCTGAAGAGTGATCTCTTCATAAGGTGCCTTAAAGACACTTTCACCAAAGTTTTGAGGGCGTGTCCATCCTTGGTACCTCGACTTAGGCTCTACATAAGTAAGCGTAGTGAAGTGACCATAGGAGGAGTCAAGATCAAACTTATTAGTAGGAAAACAACCTTCTTAAATGTAGTCTGATCTTGCGGAGCTTTCCCCTTTTCCTTGGCCAAAGCCTTCTTGGCCGCCTTATTCTTCCGTTGAGCCTTATTTCTCCTAGAGGATTTACTAGGAGCCTCAATATGGCCTAGGCCAGTACCCTTAGTCTGAGCTGAGAATTCAACAACTAATGGAAGGACAGTCTTGAGCTTTGAGAAGCTTTCAACAAGCTTCTTTTCAGCTTCAAGTTTCTCTTCCAGTTCCTTGATGATCTTCTCTTTCAGATCAAGGTGCTCGAGAGCATTATTGTACTCTTCAACAACAGTACTCAGTTCTTCTCTGAGTGAGTCCATCTTCATGACTTTCTCTCTCAGAGAGCTCTCTACGGCCTTTAGAGACTTAATCTCTTTAGCCTGAGTTTTCACGACCTTTCGACATTTGCCGTAGGCCTTGATTAACTCCTTGTACTGGGTCATGAGTTCAGACTCATCGTTAAAAGAGCTGTCCTCATGATCATGATCAGAGACATAAGATTTAGAGAGGGGAGTATGATCTTTTACCTCCCCAGTTAACTGGGGCTCTTCTTCTTCGTCAGTACGTGTCATGAGCCCAAAGTAGGCTTCCTCTTCTTCACTTGACTCAGATGAGTCAGTGTCGCTGAGGGTTTTGCCCTGTTTGGCTATAAGGCTTCTTTCTATCTTCTTCTTATGGTAAGAAGATTTCTTCTCCTCTCTTTTTCCACCCTCCTTCTTATGGGGGCAATCAGCAATTACATGATCTGTCTTATTACAACAATAACAAACTATGTCAGTAGAAATAAGTTTGTTCGGTTTAGACTTATACCTATCATGGCTACTTGAGCCCTTCTGTCGTCGATCATTATCATGTCGTCGATCAATAATAGAGGGGCCATAAAATAATTATGGATTAAATAAAATACTGAACATACAATTGGCAAAGGGAGTGAAAAACAAGGTAACCATATTTTCTTAGGAGGATAGTGAGTTGGAGGAGGTGACTCCACTCAATGCCTAGGTACTGAATGAAAATGAGTAAATCATGCCACCACCCTATAAGGAGGTTGATCACAAGATTATGCTGGGGAAAAATCATCATCTAAAGCACTATATTGAATGGCTCCACACAAATTAGAGGAATTGTGTAGGAAACTATAGGAGATTCTAGAATAATGATTAATTGAGTTATCAAAAGCACCGTTCGGCACGTTAGTCTTATTCTGAATGAAGAATAAGGTGGCAGTGAAAAATAAGTACTTCATCCTTTTGGTTACTAGTCTCTTTGACATGCTTTGAAATGAAAGGATCTACTCCATGATATATTTACAAAAATACTACCATAAATAATGGATTAGGGAAGGAGACAAACTCAAGACAACTTGTGTCGCAAGGTATAGAAGAGTTAGTAAATCATTTGGACTTACCAACACAACTACAGTCCTTAATACTTTGATGTATCAAATATTGCATCCATACTTGAACAAAGTTATGGCGGTGTACCTAAACGATATTGTCTTTTTCAATGACACCCTTGAAGAGCATGTAAGACACCTATGTCTGATGTTCCAAGCTCTATAGATGAATGAATTATATGTCAAGAAGTCAAAGTGTTATTTTGGCATAAAAGAAAATAACTTTCCATGGACTTTCTATTGCCCAAGGCCAACTGTGGATGGATATCTTAAAGGTGAATGTAATTCAAGGATGGGATTCATCAACAAAAATGATTGTTTTACGATCGTCCATGGCTTAGTGAACTAATATAAAAAAATCAGCAAGGGGTATCAAAGAGAGTAGTGTCGCTTGTGGACTTGCTAAAGATAAATGGAAGTTGTCTTTGGATGGAGGAGTGTCAAAAATATCTTTGAAGATTTAAAAGTTGAGGTGAGCACGGAACTAATAATGGTGCCTGATTTCAACAAGAAGTTTGTGCTACATACAAATGCCTTAGACTTTGTGATTGGAGGGATGTTGATGTAAGAATGATACCCATAGACTTCAAAAACCATAATTTTAATGGTAAAGAGCGGTGTTATACAATACAAGAGAAGGAGATTTCTGTCATCATCCATTGCTTGCAAGTATAGAGACACTACTTACTTTGGGAGCAATTATAAACAAGATTGACAATATTGCAATGAATTTTTTCCAACCCCAGAAGTATTTATTGGTGACAATACTTTTTAGCAGAATTTGACTTTGTCATGGAACATAGACCGAGCAAAGCCAACATAGTGGAAGTTGGGCGCAACCATAAAGAAAAGCTAGCGACAATCTCCATGGTGAAGAGAGACTGATGGAGCAAGTATGGACTGCTTATGAGGAAATTTTGCCAAGAAATTCATATGACTAGTTAGATAAGTTCAGGTCAAGAGAATTTTGGAAGAGGACGGGCTACACTAAAGGAAAATGGCTACATATCCAAGAGTTGGGAAACTAATGGAGGTACTTGATAAAGGAGAGTCATGATATGAAGTGGTGAATGGACATATGAGGCAGAAATGTACTTTAGCACGGATGGAGGACTCCTATTACTGGCCATAGAAGAGGGATGTCATTGAGGTGTATGTGAAAAAAAATCTTGTTTGACAACAAGATATGATGGAGAACAAGAAACGATGGAACTCTTCTAGTCATTATAAGTACCAAACATCCATGAGATACAATGAAACATGACTACATCAACCCAAATTTGAAGGTCATAGATCTATCTAATTAGGGGTGGTAGACCGCTGTTCCAAAATAACACTTTCATATTGAACATGATGTGCACAATAATTGAAGAAACAACATGACACTTCTTCAAACACGTAGTGAAGTATTTAAGATTGTCCAAAATCATTATGAGTGATATGTGCCACCGCTTTATAGGGAATAAATGAACGTAGCAATTCAAACTATTGGGTTCATAATTGAACTTCTCCACTTGATATCACCCTTAAATGAATGGAAAAACCAGGAGGGTGAATGTGCTACTTAAATTCTATTGTGGCATTTTGTGAATGCAAACTAGTACGACTAAAAGAAACTTATGGATGCGGTGCAATTTTCCTACAATTTGCAGCGGAGTGATGTCTTAGGACAAAATTTATTTGATATTGCTACCAGGAGACAATCACTTACAATGCATACCTTGGAGACCACAGTAGATGATGTAAGGAGCCCAGGATATTTGAGGAAGACTAAGTCGATAAATACGTTGACTTATTCAATTGTGCTTGGAGAAAGCCCAAAAGAGATTGAAAAATCCAGTTGGTGCAAATAGAGGACCGGTAGAATACTCAATGGGATACAAAGTGATGGTAAAACTAGCTCCTATCTCAATAGTTTAAGGCCTTATGCAACAGTCATAATGGCTTGGTTGGGAGATATGCAAGGACTTTTTCCAGTCAGGGCAAAGAAGGGTAAGGTCTTGTATCATATTTATCTATCAAGCTACTTAAAGATTTAGCTAGTATTTCATGTGAGTACACTCAACTCATATTGTGTGGATGATGATGATCTTCGAAGAGGAGAATCTTAAAGGGAACCTCTAGTGATAACTGTGTGAAAAGAGCTAAATAATATAACTTTATTGCTCCAAAAGTTACATAATACGTGGGTATGTCCCCCTTATTTATATAAAAGGGGGAAGAGAGAGAAAAAACAAGAGAGAGAGAATATATAATGCTTATCATAAGAGTCTAGGTGGATAAATAAAAACTAGCCACTCGGGCAATGTGGTTAGATAAGCTAACCTCACGACTATACAGAGCGAGAAAAGGCACCAATTGGATTGCTCTGGTCTCTATCCGACAGTGTTCAGCGAACAGCTTTAGGAGAGAAAGTTGTGGTTAGACAAATTCTAACCGCCAGGTCGCACCATAGTTGATCTTGAGAACTGCGAACACCAACTACGGTCAAGCCTCTGTTGGACACGACGGTTCACATATCCTTAGTTTGATAATATCAACTCTCATATTGTATTTAATTACATCTTGTGTTTGGTAGAGTGTGCTGGTTTACAGATCCAAGAAATATAAGGAGCTCTCCTCAAGAACCTACCGCCGAGCGGCAATAGCTAACGTCGAGCAGTAGTAGCTAACATCAGGTGATAGCCTGAATTAAATGGCCAAGGCGCTCGGGAATCTACCGTGCTGCGCTAGTCCTACCGCCCACGCTAGCTCGAGGAATTAATTCGTTCAGGCTCTCGGGAACCTACAGCGCAGACGCTAGCTTGGTACCGCGCCGTTGTAACGCACTCAACGATCTTCATGACGAAAGCGTCGAGATGACTGGACTACCGCTAGGCGCTATCTACCTACCGCGCCGCGCTAGCATTATAAAAAGGAAACTATTCGTTTTGAATATTTTTCCAGATTTGGAGGGCAGCTGTCAGCATCAAGCGCGTGAACCTACCGTCGGATGCTAGCCTTATCGTCGGAGGTAACCTATTTTTACAAAGACGTATAAAAAGGTGCCTTGGTTTGTGTTCCTAACCAAGATGAAAAGAGACTCAGATCTACGACTCCTAGGGTTTGGCCGCCTCTCTGTGATTCATTTCGCCGTCTCCATTGAAGGAAAAGAAGACCGCCTCCCTCTCGTTCGCGCACGAAGAACTCTGGCGAGACAAGAACTACATCGACTATGAAGAGACGACCAGTTGCAAACACACGAAGATCTCAAGCATCGGCCGAGAATTGCTTGACGGAGGAATCACTAAGAGGGAGATTTTAATCTTTTAAATCGTTTAAACTTTTGTTGTAATCTTTCTCGTTTCTCTATATTCTTGTAGTGAGGGAAATCGAACGGGAAAGGTCATCGGAATCCAGGAAGGATTCCGTGAGAAATCATCCCGAGGAAGGGATGTCTAGATCAGGTGATCTAGCGGGGCTCTAAGACCCTTCCTTGCATGGAGGTGAAGAGCCGGCTCGAAGACCTTTCTTGGAGGGAAAAGGAGAGAGCCAACCGGTCCGGGGAGCGAGTCGGTATAGAAAACCAAAAAGCATTTTCACTTACCGCCTTCGATATCCGGCGTCACGGGGATCAAGATTTTGTAATTGTTAAAACAGTTGTTGATTTAGTTTTTGCAATGAAATTCATTTCCTGCTTCTTTACTTGTGTGTACTGCTGTGAATGTTAGTTTGTGTTGTCCCAAAGAGTGCATAGATCTCCAAGGGAGAATCTGCCCAGAAAAATAAGTTCAGAGACATACCGCCGCACGTTAAATACCTAACGCCCCGCGGTAGCTTCCTGAATTAGTTTTTCCTTGGAATGAAATAATTCAAATTTTGTTAAATGACGCAAATCTTATTCACCCCCCCCCCCCTCTAAGGTTTGCCACTAGATCCAACAGCCTCTGCCGATCAATAAAAAGCACAACTACGGGAAGAATATAGAAGTATCTTATGTAGTTAGACAGGAGCTAATCGCCTAACCGTTAATGGAATATGATCTCAGCAGTCTGCATAGTCACTACCCTTGATTTCCAGACCGTACTGCAGTTAACCGGTGTGGTTTACAACAGACTACTATTATACTACTAAGCCAGGTCGTCAGACCGTCATGACTAGTTCTTAACCGCCAGAGAGGAATCACTACTAGGAACATCAGAAAGGCAGACCGTCGAGCCTGTCTGCCACTGCTATTCTCCAGACCGCCTAACCTGTCTACCTTGCCTGTCCGCCAGACCGCCTGGACTCATTTTCCAACACTCCCCCTCAAGTTGGAGCATATATATCAATCATATTGAGCTTGTCATAGATCTCTAAAAAAGAGGATACTTGTTTGGTAAAGATATCGAGAATCTCTTTGTCAGATGTGACAAACAGAGTGCAAATTTGATTCTTCAACACCACTTCTCTGATAAAGTGGCAATCTACTTCAATATGATATGTCCTTTCATGGAACACTGGATTCTTCGAAATATATATAAATGTCTTGTTGTCACAGAACATTGGTAGAGGATGATCATAAACTTCTCCCAAATCAAGCATCAGTGTCTGTAACCACTTCATCTCACAAGTGGTCAAGGTCATGCTCATGTATTCAATTTCATCACTTGACCTGGAGATAATAGACTGTTTATTTCCAGCTTACCAGATTTTCTTCTACGAAGGTACAAAAACCAGATGTAGATTTTTTATCCTCTTTGTCATCTGCATTGTTGGCATCAGAATAGGCTTCAACTCTTAAATGATTATTCTTCTAAAATAGAAGTCCCTTTCCAGGAGATTCTTTCACATACTTTAAGATCTTTAAAGCTGATAGTAGATGACACTACTTAGGAGCTTGCATAAACTCATTCACCCTTCCTACTGCATAACAGATATTTGGCCTTGTGACTGTCAGATAAATGAGTTTTTTCACAAACTGGATAACAGATTTTTTATCCTTTTTGTCATCGGTACCTGGAGACATCTGCAAGGAGAGCTGAATCTTTACTTTAATACTTATCATCACCAACGACCATTAGACACTGAGCAGGTTTAGCTCCAAGAAGATCTATCTCTTTTAAATGATCCAAGGCATACTTTCGTTGTGAGAGCACTACAGAATTGGACTTTCGAGAGATCTCAATTCCCAAAAAGTACTTGGGAGACCCATCCTTACACATAAAAGTAGAGAGAAACATGATTACTAAGTACAACAGAGCTTGAAATGAAGAATTGCTACCTAGGAATGAAAATACAAAAGTTATACTAACAACTAGAAATAAGAAAAACAACTAGAACTAACCATAATTACAATTATTCAACCCCAAAATCTCCCCCTTCAGCTCAAGAACATTGATGTTATTTATAGAATTTTCAGCTCGGGATTCATGCCCCTGGTCCCGCTCGTGACCAGGGTGTGTCGAATACAGAATTGCCACCATAAAACCCCTGGAAAACGCTGGGAGAGAAACTGCCAAGAGTCATTATTTGGCGGGTAATGCCCCTAGGTCACGCCCGAGACCAAGGCCGTGCCTTGATTGAGTTTGGAAAACGGCGGGAAACAGTGCAATCTGTAGTTAA
Organism: Platanthera zijinensis; assembly: GCA_039513925.1. Classification (NCBI taxonomy): domain Eukaryota; kingdom Viridiplantae; phylum Streptophyta; class Magnoliopsida; order Asparagales; family Orchidaceae; genus Platanthera; species Platanthera zijinensis. The sequence continues at coordinate 51,557,644 of CM077095.1, forward strand.
TCCATTGGTTTGGGAAGGTGTCACGCCTCCTGGTCATGCCCGTGACCAGGGTGTGTTTGCTGTAACGTCACGCCGACGCGAATGACTGAATTGAAAGCCTGGCCATGCCCCTTGGTTTGCTGGATACGCCCCCTATCACGCCCGTGACTGAGGCGTGTAATTTTAATCTGACGTGGCATCTTATCTGGTCCGCTGGAGAACGAGCATGGTGCACGGAATTAGTCTCGCCAATGACCAGGGCATGTAACTTTAAACTTTTTCAAAAAACCTTCCAAAAAAGTGCCCAAATTCGTCTAGTGAGCTCCAATTTGATATTTGCAGCTCAAAATAACCTGAATTGCAAAACGAAGTCAATTAGAGGTTACTTAAAAGAAAAAATAATTAAAATAAACCAATTATTAAAATAAAATTATATAAAAATAACTCTAAAATTAAAGTTATCAAATACCACAATATTTACCTATTTGCTAGTCCCAACAACCATCCATAGAGAGTAGAAAAATCTTCAAAACTATAAAAGAGTGATGAATTTAATGAGCAAAATGCAAAGTCTTTCACTTATTTGCGTAGAGATCTTAGCAAAAGAACCCACTCAGCATACACATTAGTTTATATATTTCAAAAGAACATCTCTATTTATTATTACCACTTTAAGAAGAAATACAGGTAAATCCTAGAATTGTTTTTAGGAAAAGAGTAGTGTTCACTAAGATTGATATTACACAATGTTTAAGAATCAGGGTATCCTCCAAAGAAATCCATCAATGATGATGACCATAGGCTTGCCCTTTCACATCCTTGCCACGACACTAGTTTAACTTATAAACAAAAATCATTATGACTTAGCTAGGTTGTATGCAGGCTTAGGTTAACGGTGCAGAAAAACAAAGATAAACTCGACGTCAAATCACACCTAAAACAAAAGTGAGCTCGCATAAATAACTTAACACTCATGATTTTGAAGCACATAGACAATATGTCGAACCTTTTTATTTCACATTTCCCACTTTTTTTCCTTTTTTCACACTTTCTTATTTTCTTTTTCTTTCTTTCCCCTCCTTTCTGAAAGATTTTTTTTCTTTTTTAATATATTTCACAAATGGGAGATAAAAAACTGTGAATATAACCATCATATCAAGATGAGTTTCAAACCATACACAACACAAAGCAAACTTTTCCGAGCTCGGGCTTAGGTGTGCGATTAGGATGTTATTTAGGTATTGGTTATATTTTGGTGGAGTTTAAACATAAGATAAGATACAAGGCTCAACTTTGGTTAGCAAAGGTAAAATGTTAGGTGCGGGTGCAGAGGCTCAAACGGGCCAACAAAAATACCTAACTCATTTTCATGCTTATAAGTTTAACTTATGCAAAGTCTTGAGAATAGCTTTGGGGCAAGTTCTAGACACCAAGAAAGTAATACCTCTCTTCTTAACTCAGATAATATCGCTCTAGTAAACTTTTACATACTCACCTAATTATTTTTGGATTACCCGTTTCAAATTAAAAGTGAAATAAACCATCTACACCTAATTAGAAAAATATGAGATTAAGAGTATGTTGAATATTTAATTCTACTTAAAATTCTACTAACATGCGAAAGCTTGACTAGAAACACAAAATGGCCAAAAGTTTTACTATAAAATTTAAATTTTAATAAAGTAAGAAAATCTTCTAAATACTATGAAAAAGTTTAATTCACTAAGGATTTTGGAAAATCTTCTAAACGTTAAGAAAATCTTCTCTAATTAAAGATAAAAGTTCTTTTTTAGGTTTTTTTTTTAAAAGAGAAACTTTTTTTTATTTTTTCACTAAAAAATTTCAAATATTTATGAAGTGTATTTGCTAAAAGTAATTTGCTTGAAAATATTTGTGATTTATGCCCCCCCCCCCCCCCCCCCCCCACCCCCCACCCATATTTAAAATGAAACATTGTCCCCAATGTTTTGTAAAAAGAAAACTGTAAATATAGGAAAAAGAAACTTTCCTAAGAAGAAATACCAAGCCATACCAAGCAAACGTTAAAGAATTGAAATGAAGCACAACACGCAATAATAATAATGTTCTGAGAGATAATTGTTTTTCAATATTCAAAATAGAAATTGATACATGAGAGAGATTAATGTAGAAAGAAAAACTAAAACAAATAAAGCACAAAGAGGAGCTTGTTCTCAGCATCACTATCATCATCACTCCCCTACAAGTAGTCACGTGGCTCCTTCAACTCGCACGAATGATGCTCCATTATGGTAATATGATGTTGTTCTGATGCGTCAAACCATCGATTGAAGTGAGCTCTCATTCGAACAATCTGCGCACCAAGGCACCTATACTCATTGCCCCCGGAAAAGTAGATGGACGGGCTACCGAGGGAGAGGATTGCGAAGGTGAAGGAACGTCACCGAGCTCGTCTGCAAAGCCATGATCAATAATTATCACCTCCAAGGACTGGAGGGATAGCCTCAAATGTGCCACCACGCCGACGCGCCAAGCTAAGCGCTTGAAGGTTTGGGACATCAAGAGGAAGCGGCGTATGTACGCAGTGCATACGCGGGAGGAAGTCCCAAAATCCCAAACTTTTGACGAGGTGGGTAATGAGATTCCTTTCATGGACTGCTCCCAAGCGTACGTTTTCGGCGAGCTCCATGCTAAAGTTAAGTGGAACTCGGTTGACCATACTATATAAATATAATAGGTCATGTCGAGTGACTACGCCATGACTCTCGCCTCGATCCGGTCAGGGAAAAAGTTAGTAGGTTATGTAGGATGCGCAGAGCAGGTGAAATGAGGCTTGCTGCTTTTGGAACTTTTTGGAATTGTAAGGAGTGACGTGACAGCTAATCTCTAACCAAAATTGTGTAACGTTGAATTTCAGCAAAAATCCGACCTGGGATCATTATACGCAAGTGATTTGGTGAAATCCTTATCAAAGAAACCCATAAGCACATTGAACTGGCGAATCGAGAGCTCATGCATGACACCTTCCATGCGGAATGTCGTAAACGTATTGACATGATTACCCTGAAGTGCAAGAGAAGTGAGGAACTCCACGGTGAGTTCAAGAAATGCAGGTTCGGCGATGGAGAAGAAGACGTTCCATCCGAGGGTGGATAGATAACCTCTCATGAAATCAACAGAGTCGAGCGCCGCTAGCAATCCCCAATAAAGAATTCGAAAGATGCCAACCGATTTCTGTTTAAGTGATTGCTTAAGGTCTAGTGGGCAGAATTCGAGAAAGTAAGCATGGATTCCGCCGAGGCGACTTTTATAGTGTTCCCAGAGGAAAAAGTGAAAGAGCGAGATGAACGACGCATGTAAACAGAAAAGAAAAGAAGATTTCAGTATTGATAAGAATTGAACTTAGGGTTTGGAATTATGTGGTGATAAGAAGGGGAGAAGATCTTAAAAACAAAAATTTCTATCGGGCACGCCCCGCAGTCACCCCCGTGACTCGGGGCGTGGAATAATTAAGCGATAGATGTCGAGAATCTGGCCAAGATATGGTCAAAACCGACCGTTGTGTGACACGCCTCAAGGACACGCCCGTGATTCAGGGGCGTGTCCATTCAAATTCTTAAATAGACGATTCGCCCGGGTCACACCCGTGACCAATGAAGGTCACACACGTTTGTGACTATCACGAGAAGAATTTTGAAAATTACTAGCCAGAAAGTTTTGATTCAGAAGCAAACACGCCAGCCGGTTACTCCCATGACCCGTGGGTCACGCCCGTGATCCATGGCGTGTAAAATTAAAACTACTAGAAAATATATTTTTTTGAGAACCAAGCCTAAAAGATAAATAATTTGAAAATGAAATGAAACTTATAATCCTAATTGTAAAACATAAAAAGTACCGACTTAAAGCATGAAGCAGATCGGCGACGCCTGGATTTGACCATCCGTTGATTGTTGAATCATTCTTCAAACCTACAACAACCTTAGAACTTCATGAACTTATTAGACAAATACAAATATTAAAAAATATATTATTTTTTTAGACAGGAAAATAAAATAAAGATAAACTTGGGATGCCTCCTAAGAGAGCTTTGGTTAAGGTCGGAGAGCTCGACCAAAGTGTCTCACCCGATTACCTTGTTCTCATCCTATCATCAAATGAAGATAAGGGCTTTTGATGTTCTAAGGTGGAATCAGTTGATGCACGAATATTAATATTTTCGTACGACAAACAAAGAAGAAGCGTGCTTTCACTAACATCAAAAATTTCCCGTGCGGCAGCTAGGAAAGGGTGTCCCAAGATAAAAGGCATCTCAGAATCTCACTACATGTCTAAGATAATGGAATCTACCGGAAGAATGGACTCATCAATCTTGACTAGCACATCGTGAATGATCCCCTCAGGAGCCTTAGTGGAGCGATCGACAAATTTTAATGTTACATTAGTGTGGACAAGCTCTCCTAAATTGAGTTTTTGAGCTAAACTATAGGGAAGATGTTAACACATACACTGAGATCAGCGAAAGCATTTGAAAAATGAAATTCCCCTATAGTGCATGAAACATTAAAGTTAACATTGATATTTGTAATTCGTTCTACCAAACAAGCGGAATAAGGTAGTCGGGGCTTAAATTCTTGAAGAGGAGTTGGTGTAGAATATGTGGTGTCATCTTCAAGACTTGCCTCCAATTCTTCTGAAAGAGTCACCGCCGAGACATTTGTGGGTGACGGTAGTGGTGTTCTTTTAGTAAATTCAATGACAGTTTTTAATAACTGCCCTACTTGATTCTCCAAATTTCGCAAGAACTCTTGCAAGTAGCAAACATCCGCGTCATTCTTGGCCATATATTTATTAACCATTTCCTCAAAAGAAGAGGTTTTAGTAGCCTACGGAGGAAAATTATTTGGAGGAGCAAGAGAAGCGTTGGTTGTGTTACCTTGATTTCCTCATGATAAATTGGGATGATTCCTCCATCCAGGATGATACGTATTACCGTAGTTATTATTTGGGTTGAACGGCTACCATTTCAGATTAACCATGTAATACACTTGCTCTAATTGTTCTGTCGTATTCGGATTAGACTCCAAGGTAAATGTAGAGAAGGCAGCAGTCATCCCCTCTATTTTCTTGCTATGTAAGTCAACCTGGAGAGTTAAGTTAGTAAAAGTATCAATTTTGTGCATCCCGGCTAGTTTACCTGGGCGAGATCGGAGTGTACTCCATTGATAAGTATTCATAGTCATACCTTTGATAAGCTCCTTGGCGACTGTCGGCGTTTTGATATTAAGAGTTCCGCCGGCAGCGGAATCAATATTCTGTCTTGTTTGATTATTAAGGCCGTTATAGAAAGTTTGAATTTGTAATCAATCGGGGATTTGATGATGGGGACAACGATAAAGTAATTCCTTAAATCTCTCCCAAGTATCATATAACATTTCTGATTCAACTTGGGAAAAGTATGAAATATCATTGCGCAACTTAGCCGTTTTGAATGGCAGAAAATATTTCACGAGAAAATGTTCCGTTATCTTGGCCCAAGTAGTGATCAAGCCCCTTGATAGAGTACCCAACCATTGTTTCATCTTTGTGCCCAAAGAAAAAAAGAAAAAGTCGTATTCTTATTGCATCATCAGAAACTCCATTAATTTTAAAAGTATCGCATATTTCTAAGAAATTAGAAATATGAGCATTACGATCCTCATCATGAAACCCATCAAATTGTATACGTTGTTGTACCATTTGAATGATGATTTGTTTTAATTCAAAATTATTATTCACAAAAGCAGGTTGAACAATACTTAATTGAACGTCGTCCAAATTTGATCGGGCATAATAAGATATAGTTCTTTGATCGGCCGTATTCGGATTAGGATTTGGTTCCCCCATATAAGAAGAAAGGTAAGAAGTAGAAGAAGGAGAAGAGAGAAAAGATAAAAGAACAAAAGTGTCTTCGACGGATTCTTCAACCAAATTTTGAGAATCAAGATCACAGACTCGTAAGCATTGTCGAAGGGTTCGCTCGATTTATGAATCTAAATAAAAAAGATCTGACGGATTGCCTCAGGACATACACCAATAAAAATAAAAATAATTAAAAAATTATAATGAAATTCTCTCAGATTTTCCAAGGATTACCCGATGAAAGGTTCGTAAGGTACTAGGGGGTCTTGTGAGATGAAAATCCAACACGGTCATTTCTCAATAAAATTTAATTATAAAAATTTAAAATAAAATTTTCAGTAAAAACAAAAAAAATAACAAAGATTTTTTTAAAAAAAACTAAACGTAAACTGATAAAAGTAATAAAACCGTGCTTTCAAAATATCGACAAAAAAACAATTTCCTGGCAACAGCGCCCAAAACATGATGGGAAGTATTAGTAAACTACTAAATAGTTTCAACTCCTATTAGAGCGTAACCTGATAAGGCAAGTGCATATATCGTTTGAAGTATAGAATCAAGTGTTGTATTCCACGGGTCTGTCGAGTACTTGTACTCACACGAAAAAGCTATTATTTTATCTAACAAAAGGGAAGATTGATTTGTTAAACTAAGAGAAAAAGCGATTAAAATATTAAGAAGAAAACAATGAGATTAAAGCAAGCACTTGATCTAGAATTTTTTTGGACAAAATAGACTTTACTAAAAGATTAAATTGCAACTCTTAAAATAACAATTTTGACCGTGGAGATTTCCAATTTATGAAAGTGACTCTCTCGAGAATACGCTACCAACTAATCTTAGGTTAATTGATTAAGACCTCTCGGCCAGTCAAAACCGTTAAGTTTGTTTTAGGCGGTGAACCTCACTATTGAGTTTAACCCCAATTCGAAAGATCTATGTCGCCCTCTCTCGAGGATCGCACATTACATCTTTTATCTTCGAGCGATTTTCTCGTATTCACAAGCTCTTAGTAAACTAAATATGAATCTAAAATCAAAAAACAAATTCACGTTCTATTTATCCTTGAATGATCTCCTCGCATTCACAACCTCTCCGTAAACTAGAATGCGGGTCGTAGATTGGAAAACGAGTTCGTGAAATAAGAATTCGAAATGAATTAATCAAATAAAAATCGAAGAGAAGGAAAATAGAGAGCTTACTAATTTAAAAGAGATAAAGTAAAATTTATTTCATTTCAAAATTCATCATGATCAAGTGCTAATGAAAATTTAGTTACTTATCATGATAGGGGAATTACACATAAAATTTGAGAGAGACATGATTACTAAGTACAACAGAGCTTGAATTGAAGAAGTGTTACCCTAAGAATGGAAATACAAAAGCTATACTAATAACTAGAAATAAAAAAAACAACTAGAACTAACCAGAATTACAACAATTCAGCCCCAAAATCTCCCCCTTCAGCTCAAGAACATTGCTGCTATTTATAGAATTTTCATCTGGAGAGTCACGCCCCTTGGTCACGGTTGTGACCATAGCGTGTCTAATACGGAATTGCCGTCATAAAAACCCCGGGAAAAGCTGGGAGAGAAACTGCCAAGTGTCATTATTTGGCGAGTCACGCCCGTGATGTGTCTTGACCAAGTATGGAAAACAGTGTGATCTGCAGTTAATCCATTGGCTTGGGAAGGTGTCATGCCTCCTGATCGCGCTCGTGACTAGGGCTTATTTGTCGTAATGTCATGTCGGCGCAAACGGCTCGATTGAATGCTTGGCCACACCCCTTGGTCTGCTAGACGCGCCCATTATCACTCCAATGATAGGGGTGTGTAATTTTAATCTGATGTGGCATCTTATCTGGTGTGCTGGAGAACGAGCATGGTGTGCGAGATTATTCAAGCCCCTTGGTCACGCCCGTGACCAGGGCGTGTAACTTTCAACTTTTTCAAAAACCATCCAAAAAGTGCTCAAATTCCTCCAGTAAACTCCAATTTGATAATTGTAGCCCAAAATAACATAAATTGCAAAAAGAAGTCAATTAGAGGTTATTTAAAACAAAAACTAATTAAAGTAAAACCATTTATTAAAATAAAATTATATAAAAATAACTCTAAAATTAGAGTTATCAATGCGCCCCACCTTCACGAGCTGCAAACCGGCGTTGAGCGTCCGCGCCAATCTCGTGATCTTCTGCGAGTGTTCACTCGCCTAGAGGAGTGGTCGGCGGCATTTCTTTCAAAGGCATCGTGTGGTCTCTGCTAGGTCTGCGGGGGAACTGGGTGACTTTGCCAGCTAGCTGAGGATTTTAAGGTCATAGGGACGAACACTCTCATTGTCTTTTGACGATAAGGGCGATTTCACCAATCGCTTCGGTCCACGCTCACCGCATCAAATTCTGTTGGAGCCAAAAAAAGGTCATCAACTCTCCGTGCGCTATCCCTGAGTATGGTGTTCGACAGAGGAAGAAACGTGGTTTGCAAGCAACTAGTTACTGGCCCTGCGAACGGTGTGAGAGGAAGAAAAAGGTGAAAAGGAAGATGTCGCTGGCAGTGGCGAACATCAGACTGGACCCACAGCAACAAATGTCTCTCTTGCGACGAGCCTCTTTTTATTATCCAGAGAAAATTTACAATGTGTAGTGCAGCCACCTTGGAGGTATGCACGCGTACAACGACTAAGAAAGAAAGATAGAAACTCAGTGTCTGCACCTACAATGGGGTAGGTTCTGGGCTAAGTCTGTGTGTCCCCTCCAAACACCCTTGGTCCCCTTTTATACTATAGTAGGTTGCGTGGACGGTTCACAAACCGATGGGCATTTAATTCCTTATTAACAATGACATTGAATGTGCAGCCGCCCGAGGTACATGAAGAGTCGGACGGCAGAGACTAAAAGAAGAGACCTCATGAAACCGCGCGGAGCTGCTCGTACTGGATCACAAAGTAGGAGTCCGCGTGGACTTGGCTGAGATGTTCGTGCATACTCTAGTCTGAAGCTTCCGAATTGCACACCGAGAAGTCGCCTGAAGGTCGCCCGTTGACTGTCCTCGCCGATCATTTTCAAGCTCCCCGGGGTGTCCACGAGACTTCTGGAGTGTCCGCCCGAGGGTCGGCAGACTCTGAGAATAACTGCTTGGCACAGAATTTCCGCCTCCTCTGAATGCTCTTCTTTATCGTCTCAGGATTTGGGGTTATCAGAGGTATTATGAAGAGAGTGGAACGGAGAAGAGGTGTGTATCTTAGTGCATAATACATAATCAAATGAAAGGGATTGCCAGAGTCTGAGGTAAGATGAGAGACATTATGATATTATTGGCCGTTCAAAGACATCCTTAAGTAGTACATGGTGATGATGACATCACTAGGATAAATGGGGGGATATCATGGCCTGTCATCTTAGGTCCTCTTAAGGGTGCGCAAAAATAAGCGAAAAATCGAGAATCGGACCGAAACAGAACCAAACCAAGTGGTTCAGGCTGGCTCCAAAGATGTTCGGGTTGGGTTTGATTCTTAAAAAAATTGAACTCGAGGTTTGGGTCATTTCTCGAATCCTTTGGTTGGATACTCGAGAATTTACCTGAACCGACTACAATAGTATAAATCTATAGTTTTAATTTATATTCAATTCAGCCAAGTGTCCCATAGCTCCCTTTACCCGTCTATATGATTTAAGAATAAACTAATATTAACTTTTGCGTTTTAGCTAACAACAGTGAATCGTCCATCCCATTCCCAACTTCCCATCATTAGACTCAATCCTCTTCTCCCACTTCAAACCATAGCCAAGATCTTCCTCGCCGAAGCTAATATTTCATTTGCCACTTCAACATTGGTATTGCGGAGCAACTCGACGTCCCGGTCGGGCCGGAATACTTGGACCATCTTAGCTCTCGGGACGATCGAGCACACACACAATCAAAAGAGTAGATTGATTGTACACAAGCAGCTTTAAAACCCCTCAACTGGGTAAAAAACCACGGGACCGGATCTATGCCGGTCAAAATCCACTATTTTCTGGCGGTTACAGCTAGTTTGTGAAGTAAAGGGTGACAGGTCACCTCTCGTTACAATTATGGGGTGAGAGAACACTTGGCACACGACGGACGACAGGCCGTAGTGCCGGGTGTTGTTACAAGTTGTGTTTTGTCTTGGTGGTCTTCGGATAGCGGCTTGCCGATTCTAGATAGGAGGCGGAGCATTTGGTCTTGCAGTTGCAGGAGTCGCTTGGAACTTGAACGATTTAGCTTCGCCCGGTGGCTTTGACTTGACCTGCTTGTGGCTCGGGTGTGGCTCAGGGGTGGCTCGTAGGAGGAAATTGACAGAGCTTAGACCTGAGAAAGAAGAAGACTCGAAAGAGAAAAGATAAGAAATGAGGAGGCCTGGGGCTCCTTTTATAGACTACCGGTAGTAGTTATGGTGGTTACGCGGTTATCCGCACACCATAACCACCATCATGATTATTTTTAATATAGTTTTAATGCGCGTATTTCGCTATTTGGAGATCGTCATAAATAAAATAATAAAATATTATTTAAATTCTCCCCACTAACCCGATGGTTACTAGGTGGTTACGTGCGAATCGAATGGCCGAGGGTGCTCCCCCTTGATCGGACAGCGGGAGAGGGCCTCGCGATCGGCGAACTTGCCGAGCGAGGGGGCGGCCCGGGCAGCCACCCCCCTTGGCCGCTCGGGCAGCCGAGGAGGGGACGGCCCTGGCGGCCGCCCCCCTTGGCCGCTCTCTCGACCGCGGCCAGTGCAGTAAACGGGGGCAGGCGTGTTGGAACTGATGTTTCACATTTCCTGTGTTTGAGAATATCAACTCCTAGGTTGTATTTGATCACGTCGTGTGTTGATAGAGTGTGCCGGTTGACAAATGCAAGTAAAGGAAAAAGCCTCCTATGGATGCTACCGCTAGGCGCTATCACTTACCGCGTCGCGCTAGCCTCTCGACGAACTTCGAGACAGACTTGTCGAGACGGTGGCCTACCGCTTAGCGATAGTCCTACCGCAGGCGCTACCGCAATGAATTATTTGGACGTAGCGCTCGGGAAGAAATCGGTGTTAGTCTTACCGCGCCGCGCTAGCCTTTCGATGAATGTCGAGCCAGATTCGTCGAGACACTGGCCTATCGCCTGACGCTAGTACTACCGCAGGAGCAGACACATTGAATTATTTGGACTTAGCGCTCGGGAAGAAATTGGTGCTAGCCCTACCGCGCCGCGCTTGCCGATCGGCGAATATCAACGCGTTGTTCTCGAATCGTTGCGTCCAACATTACCGCGCGGTGGAAGCGGTAACCGCATGGCGCTAGCACAAATGAAACGACAAATATTCGTTTTTGAATATTTCTTTCCATATTTGGAGGACAGCTGGCACAACATGCGCGCGAACCTACCGCCGGGCGCTAGTCTTACTGCTGGCGATAGTCTATTTTCATGAAGAGGTATAAAAGGCCGCCTTTGTTTCTGTGCCTAAGAGATGATTTCGATTAAAAAGGACTAAAGAACGACGGAAGTATGTGAATTCTAGGGTTCAGCTGCCTTCTTGTGGACCGTTCCAAAAGTCTCCGTCGTAGAAGAAGAAAGTTGTCTCCCTCCCATTAGTGAACGAAGAACTCCGGCGATCCAAGATCTACATCGACTACAAAGAACCAACCGGTGGCGAGCAAACGAAGATCTCAAGCACCAGTCATAGATGCTCAACGGAGAAGTCGTCAAGAGGGAGAACTTCATCCTTTAGATTCTTTACACTTTTAATCTTGTTATTTTTCCTTTGTCTTTAAACCGTGTGGAGAGGAAAATCGACCGGTAAGGGTCGTCGGAATCCGGGTAGGATTCCGCGGTAAATCTTTCTAGGGATAGGGACATCTAGATCGGAGGATCTAGCGGGGCTCTAAGACCCTTCCTTGTGAGGAGGTGAAGAGCCGGCTCGAAGACTTTTCTTGGAGGGAAAAGGAGAGAGCCAACCAGTCCGTGGAGCGGGTCAGTATAGAAAACAAAAGAGTTATCATTTTCACCGCCTTCAATCCCCGACGTCACGAGGATCACAATTTTGTAATTGTAAAACCATCTACTGTTAATTCTTGCAATGAAATATATTTTTTGTATTATTGCTTCTACGATTCTGCTGTGAACGTTAGGTTAATTTCTTGTGTGCGGTGTACGAGCAAATTCGCACAGAAACGAGTTCATAGACTTACTATCGCGCGTTAGCTACCTAACGCCCCGCGGTAGCTTCCAGAACTTGATTTCTTGGGATGAAATTTTTAAATTTCATTTAACGCATAAAACCTTATTCACCCCCCCCCCCTCTAAGGTTGGCCGCTAGATCCAACAAGTGGTATCAGAGGAAGGTTACTTCACAAAGGCTTACAAAACCTGAAGTAAGATGACCAACTCTGTACACGCATTCAATGAGGGTCAAGGTGTGAGTAGGCCTCCACTGTTCATGGGGAGTGACTATAGTCACTGGAATACTCTGATGAAAATATTTCTGATAACTCATAGCTTGGACGTATGGGCCATGATTGAGACTAAGTACACTACACCCACTATCACGGTTGGGGATACTATCGTAGAAAAACTGCGTGATAAGCGGGATGACGCAGATAAGCTTAGATGTACGAATAATGCCAAGGCTATGAACTCATTATTTTGTGCCTTGGACAAGACTGAATTTAACAGGATATGTAACTGCGAGACTGCTTATGATATATGACGTCTTCTTGAGCTTACTCACGAAGGTACTTCGCAGGTAAAGGAGTCGAAGCTTTTCTGACTCGAATCATAATATTAGCAGTTCCGGATGGAGATCGACGAGGATGTGGACATCATTTACACGCGCTTTACGAAGATCATCAACACGTCAAGATCTCTCGGAAAGAACTTTCCAAATGGTGACTTAGTGAGGAAGATCATGTGATCTTTGCCTCCTCGCTTTAACCCGAAGGTGACAGCTATTACTGAGTCTCATGAGATCAGCACCCTAGAGAGATAGAGAGCCTCATCGAAAATTTGAAGACACATGAACTTGAATTTAAGATTCAAGCAGAGGAATATCTCAGGGAAGTAAAGAAGAAGGGACTGGCGCTGAAGGCCGCAAAGGAGAGAAAAGTTACTGAGGACTCTGAGGAGGAAGAGGAGGAGAGCCTCTATGTCTGGGGGTTCAAGAAATTCATGAGGAATCCCAATAAGCAGGGACAATTCAAGAAATTCCTGAGGAGAGGAGCTGGAGAAGGCAGAAGGTGGAACAAGCCATCAAAAGAGACAGGAGCGATGATGAGAAGTCTCTGTCGGAATGCTATCACTGCTACAAGCTATGGCACCTAAAGAGAGAATGCCCAAGACTCCGGAAGGATGAAAAAGGAAAGAAAAGCCGGCACAAAGGGAAGAAGAAGGTACTGAAGGCGCTCACATGGGATGAGGATGGATCTGAAGAGTCAAGCACCACAGACTCCGACCGTGAAGATGAGGCTAATCTATGCCTAATGGGAACGAATCAAGAAGATTCTGACGATGAGTCCAGTGTCCAAAGCGACACTGAGGTAACTCCACCTACTTATGCTGAACTTCTTGAGATTTATGAAAATTTAGTTGATAAATTAGAAAGCGTTATTTCTGAGAAAAAGTCATTGAGAGCCGAGAATAAGAAAATCAAAAAGGACTTAGAAAAATTGAAAAGTGAGATAATTAGAACTGGTAAAGAGAAGATCGAATGTCTTGAGTGCTCTCACTTGATGACAACGATCGATGAACAAAAGGCAAGTCTCTCCAAGTCGTCGGTGAGAACGAATAGTCTCATAAACGAAAAGAATATCTTGGAGAAGAGACTTCACTTATCACTTGCCAAGGTAGAGGAAGGTAAGAAACAATTTGCCAATCAGTGTGTGATGCTTGTGACAGAAAACACCGCCCTAAAGACGGGAATCCATGATAAAAACTATGTCATCTAAAAGTTTGGCATAGGCCAAAAGTCCTTAAATATGTTGTTGGGTGCACAGTGTCATTGATCAGTGAAGTTTGTTCTAGGATATGTGAGTCCAACATCACCACCGAGCGGAAATCACCATCACTCTGATCCCAAGTCAATTTTTAAGAAATCTAAAGATAAGGTTAAGAGATCTGGAGGGCTATCCACATCCTCAAGCAAGAGCTCGAGCAACCCGATAAAGGCAGCATCCACTGCTTACATTATGTGTGCGAACTGTCATAAGTTTGGTCACACATCGGACTCGTGTTTGAGGAAAAGTGCCACAAAAAATTTGCAAGTCTGGCTACCAAAGTCTTCTACCTATCTTATGGGTGGGACAACTTGGGTAACCAGAACTTTACCCTCATCTTCTTTTTAGGTCTGTTGGTAGGCTGAGGACACGAAGAATGTGTGGTACTTGGACTCTGGTTGCTCCAAGCATATGACGGGAGATAAAGAAAAGTTCCTTAGCCTGGAGAAGAAGAAAGGTGGCATGGTGACCTTTGGGGACAACAACAAAGGACAGATTTTGGGAATCGGCACTATAGGTAACAAAACATTTTCTATTTCTAATGTTCTGCTTGTAGATGGAGTTAAGCATAATCTTATTTCCATTAGCCAATTGTGCGATAAAGGTCTAGATGTCATATTTGAGTCATCTACAAACACTTGTAAAATTATTGATGACAAAACTTCTAGTGTATTGTTTGTAGCTCATAGAAATCATAACGTGTACATTGTTAGTTTTGATGACATTTCTTCATCTAATTTGAAATGCCTTGTTACTAAGAATGAGGAATTAGATCTTTGGCATAGGAGACTAGGACATACTAGTAGCAAGCTTATTTTAAAACTATCGATAAAGAAACATGTTTGGGGTCTTCCCACCTTAAGCAGTAGTTTAAATGTCTTATGTGCTCCTTGTCAAAAAGGCAAATTTGTTAAAACTTCCTTCAAGAGCAAATCTGTAGTTTCCACGTCTAGACCACTCGAACTCATTCACATGGATCTGTTCGGACCCCTTAGTACGTGTAGTATAGGTGAAAAACGATACACCTTTGTTATCATAGATGACTTTTCACACTATTGCTGGACGATCTTTCTAGCAAACAAATCTGACACCTTTAGAGAATTCTCAACTCTTTGCACGCGTCTTCAAAATAAGAAAGAGCTAAAGATAAAAAATGTATTAGTTCAGATCATGGAGGAGAGTTTGAGAATGAGGACTTCTCAAACATGTGTGATTCTTTAGGAATTAAGCACGAATTCTCTGCCCCCATGCACTCCTCAACAGAACGGGGTTATAGAATGAAAGAATTGCACTCTTCAAGAATTAGTTCGTACAATGCTCACCGAGTTCGGCTTACCACGATCTTTTTGGGCTGAAGCGGTTAACACGGCGAGCTACGTGATGAACCGAGTCATGCTTCGCTCACTTTTAAAGCGAACTCCATACAAGATGTATTTCAAAAGAAAACCCTCGGTATCGTACTTTAGGGTCTTTGGATGCCCGTGCTACATTCTTAACACTAAGGATCATCTAGAGAAATTTGACGAAAAATCTGATCTAGTTACTTTCTTAGGATACTCAAGCAAGAGTCGGGCCTATAGGATCTACAATAAGAGGACCTTAGTGGTTGAAGAGTCGGCTCATGTGCATTTCGATGAGAATTACCTAACTAACGAGCC
The DNA here is from genome assembly GCA_039513925.1 of Platanthera zijinensis. Taxonomy (NCBI): domain Eukaryota; kingdom Viridiplantae; phylum Streptophyta; class Magnoliopsida; order Asparagales; family Orchidaceae; genus Platanthera; species Platanthera zijinensis. Next base: position 51,573,160 of record CM077095.1, read on the forward strand.
GAAGGCGAACGAAGAGGAGGTTGAAGAAAGTGTGTCGTTTGGGGATGAGGGTGATGAGAGAATCGTGGAGAGTGAAACTCAAAGTTTTTAACAAGGTTATAGGGCTCCGAGTAACTTGATTTTTTCAAAGCAACATCCCCGTGATCTAGTCATAGGAGAGCCATCTCAAGGAGTTAGAACTCGCTCTGCACTTCGTGAATCTTTCTCGAACTTGTGCTTTCTATCTGAAATTGAACCCAAGAACATTGCAGAAGCCTTAAAAGATGAATCATGGTTCTTGGCGATGAATGAGGAGCTGAGCCAATTCGAGCGAAGTAAGGTATGAGTGTTAGTGGAACGTCTAGATAACCATCCAGTCATAAGCTTGAAATGGGTGTTCAAAAATAAACTTGATGGTGAGTCTAGGATAACTAGGAACAAAGCGAGGTTGGTGGCTCAAGGGTATTCTCAGATAGAGGGTGTGGATTTTGACGAATCATTTGCCCCGATTGCTCGTCTTGAGTCCATCCGTATGTTTTTATCGTTTGCTAGTTATAAGAAAATCAGATTGTACCAAATGGACGTTAAGAGTGTCTTACTAAATGGATATATTAAGGAAAAGGTATATGTCTAGCAACCACCCGGTTTCATAATGCCGCTTACCCAAACCATGTATATAAGTTGGTGAAGGCCATGTACGAATTGAAGCAAGCACCTCGTGCTCGGTACGATAGGCTCACTACTTCTCTTAAATCATGGCTTTAGGATGGGTAGTGCGGACACACCTCTATTTGTAAAGACCAAGAGTTCTAATTTAATTATCCTACAAATCTATGTGGATGATATCATTTTTGGGGCAACGAATGAAAAGACGTGTGATGAAATTATCACCCTAATGAAATCTGAATTCGAAATGAGCCTAGTAGGAGAACTTACCTATTTCCTAGGATTCCAGATTTCTCAGCGCCGAGACTGGATTTTTATAAGTCAATCAAAATATGTTAAAGATATGCTTGTGCGTTTTGGGTATAAGAATCTGAAGCAAGTCAAAACTCCTATGAATGCTTCTCTTAAATTAGGAAAAGATGAAAGTGGCATTTCTGTTGATCAGACTGTGTTTAGAGGTATGATAGAATCATTATTATATTTGAGTGTCTCTAGGCTAGATATCACGTTTGCGGTAGGAATGTGTGCTAGGTACCAAGCCGACCTAAAAGAGTCTCACTTGAAAGCAGTGAAGCATATTTTTAGGTACCTTATAGAAACACATAACCTTAGACTCTGGTACCCACATACCACCGATCTCACACTTCACGGGTACTCAGACTCAGACTATGCTGGATATTCACTTGATCGTAAGAGCACAAGCGGTACATGCCATTTCCTAGGCTCGACATTAGTCTCCTAGTCAAGCCGCAAACAGAACTCGATTGCTCTCTCCACTACTGAGGCCGAGTATATTGCCTTAGGAAGCTGTTGCGCTCAAGCACTATGGATGTCTCAAACGTTAAAAGACTTTGGCCTCAAGTGTAGGAACGTTACACTTAGGTGCAACAACACGAGTGTCATAGACTTGACATACAATCAGTGCACCATTCTAGATCAAAACATATTGACACGTGTCACCACTTCATTTGTGATCATATAAAAAAGGAAAACGTGAGTGTAAGCTTCATTGGCACTGATGACCAACTAGCAGACATCTTCACTAAACCACTCCCAGATGTACGATTTTCTCTACTTCGACTCGAGCTAGGAGTTCTGGATCTCTCATCCTAGATATTTTTTATTTTTATTTTTACTATTTTGTTCTGTGTTTGCATTTTTATGTATTTTTTGTGTGTTTTGTCTGTGTGTGCATATTTTCTTATGAGTTGTGCATTTGAGTTTTTTTTAAAAAACAACAAAAATAAAAAAAACTTGCAATTAATTTCTCTTTCTCGTGTGTTTTCACTTTCTTTTTAAAAAAAACAAAAAAAAACAACAAAACTACAAACAAAAAAAACTACTCCTGTTGTAGAAATATAATGCTATGGGCTCACATGATTGCAAATTAGACCATAATGCGTACATACAATGTTTGAGTTCAGACTTTTAATCTATGCAAACATTGTCCTCCGGTCATAGTGGGCTAAATCTCTAAGTGCTTAGTTATTGAGTGTGACAATACATGTTAGTGTATGTTGACTATGCCTCTAGGTATGTGTGAGGATTTAGATAGGGGAATGACTTCACACTATGCACTCATCCCTAGATGGAGCACTCATGTACAAATACTAGACTTACATGCTATAACTCGTGACATTGTATCTTAACACATTAGAGATACATTGAATAATCAATATCACAATCTATATGTGCTTGTATAACGATTAAAAACTTTGGGCCAACTCTCTAGTGCTAAGGTCCTATGTATACAAGTTAAAGTGTATCTATCGAGGTGGATAGATTTTGAATGTCTTGGGGCTCCTTGAACTCCAAAATATGTTAAAGTGTTTGCTCAAAGCAAACTAAAAAGGAAATTATGCAAGCTATCAAATGTCTTGTTAAGGACCCCCCCAAGCACTATTCATTCCTCCTGATAAGTCTTTATAAGCATTGTGAGGATGAGCACCTTGCTTCAAAGAGTCATTTTGATCTTGTGCATAGACCCAAACTTAAGCTTAGTGCCCCTAGTTCATATCTTGGTATGACATAGATTGTCATGTGAGGTGATTATTCACTCTATTTCTCTTGTGTTAGCGTTCTCAAGAATCGAGATAAACATGTAAAATAAGATATTTCTACTGAGTTTTTTCTCTTTCGATGCTACACATACACATGTCATTACATTATCTAACGCTTCCACGCATAAGAATTGGACTGAAACTCCACTATCTGTTTTTCGCACAATACGTACTAGCACATGATTTACACTCATTACATTTTTACAATGTTGTCAATTTGATTAAATGTATAACTCTCATAGCATTGTATTTCTACTCGTTGTGTGTTTAGTTCAGTCTGTGTTGTCCAATTCACATACTCTGAAAAATGATTTATCTAAGTTCGTGTATTTTCGCTCTTATGTATGACCCATGTACTTCATTGTCTCTGATTTGCGTTTTTTGGGTCAACCCTATGTCTCTTAATGTTTGATTTTCCTTGTGTGTGCACTAGTTGCATTCTGTCTAAACATTCGTCATATCTCCTTTTTTTCATCCCGCATGTCTGGTAGGTCTTGCCCGTCCTTTTGATATTATCAAAGGGGGAGAATAAATTGTGTTATCGTGTTCATGTGTATTTCATGAGTATGAGTCACGGGTTAGGAGAGGTCACATGTAGGGGGAGTACGTTAACAATGTGTGCACATAGATAGGGGGAGCAAGTCGAACATGTAGATAGGAGAGCGTGTGTGTAGGGGAGCCATAGAGAACCTGCAACTTGATTGTTCGCTTATCACTCTTATTTTTTATATGCATTCTATCTCATGTATTACTTATCATGAACGGGATTTGATATTATCAAAAGGGAGAGTATGTTGGAACCAATGTTTCACATTCCCTGTGTTTGAAAATATCAACTCCCAGGTTGTATTTGATCATGTCATGTGTTGATAGAGTGTGCAGGTTGACAGATGCAAGCAAAGGAAAAAGCCTCTTATGGATGCTACCGCTAGGCGCTATCACTTACCGCGCCGCGCTAGCCTCTCGACAAACTTCGAGACGGACTTCTCGAGACGCTGGCCTATCGTCTAGCGATAGTCCTACCGCGGGCGCTACCACAATGAATTATTTGGACTTTGCGCTCGGGAAGAAATCGGCGTTAGTCTTAGCGCGCCGCGCTAGCCTTTCGACGAACGTCGATCTAGATTCATCGAGACACTGGCCTACTGCCTGACGCTAGTACTACCGCCGGCGCTAATGCAATGAATTATTTGGACTTAGTGCTCGGGAAGAAATCGGCGCTAGCCCTACGACGTCGCGCTTGCCGATCGGCAAATATCGACGCGTTGTTCTCGAATCGTTGCGTCCAACATTACCGTGCGGCGGAAGCGGTAACCGCGCGGCGCTAGCACAAATGAAACGGCAAATATTCATTTTTGAATATTTCTTTCCAGATTTGGAGGACAGCTGGTACAACATGCGCGCGAACCTACCGCCGGACGCGCGAACCTACCGCCGGACGCTAGTCTTACCGCCGGCGATAGCCTATTTTCATGAAGACGTATAAAAGGCCGCCTTCGTTTTTGTGCCTAAGAGATGATTCCGATTAAAAATGACTAAAGAACGACGGAAGTACGTGAATTTTAGGGTTCAACTGCCTTCTTGTGGACCGTTCCAAAAGTCTCCGTCGTAGAAGAAGAAAGTTGTCTCCCTCCCGTTAGTGAACGAAGAACTCCGGCGATCCAAGATCTACATCGACTACGAAGAACCGACCGGTGGCGAGCAAACGAAGATCTCAAGCATCGGTCATAGATCGCTCAACGGAGAAGTCGTCAAGAGGGAGAACTTCATCCTTTAGATTATTTACACTTTTAATCTTGTTATTTTTCCTTTTTCTTTAAATCGTGTGGATAGGAAAATTGACAGGTAAGGGTCGTCAGAATCCGGGTAAACCCGGATTCTGTGGTAAATCGTCCTAGGGATAGAGACGTCTAAATCGGAGGATCTAGCGGGGCTCTAAGACCCTTCCTTATGAGGGGGTGAAGAGCCGGCTCGAAGACTTTTCTTGGAGGGAAAAGGAGAGAGCCAACCGGTCCGTGGAGCGGGTCGGTATAGAAAACAAAAGAGTTTTCATTTTCACCGCCTTCGATCACCGACGTCACGGGGATCACATATTTATAATTGTAAAACCATCTACTGTTAATTCTTGCAATGAAATATATTTTTTGTGTTATTGCTTCTACGATTCTGCTGTGAACATTAGGTTAATTTCTTGTGTGTGGTGTACGAGCAATTTCGCACAGGAAATGAGTTCATAGACTTACCGCCATGCGTTAGCTACCTAACGCCCCGCGGTAGCTTCCAGAACTTGATTTCCTGGGAAAATATTTTAAATTCCATTTAACGCATAAAACCTTATTCACCCCCCCCCCCCCTCTAAGGTTGGCCGCTAGATCTAACAGAGCGGCCGATGTCTGAGGAGGAGGCCGTCTGCCCACCGACAGCGAGGCGCGGCGTTCCCTATTATGCGTAGTGGGATCGGTGTGCGGGGGATTGGGCGCAGTGATCGCGCGCGTGGTCAAACCCATGATCTCACTCCTTTTGGGTGGAGATCATGGGGGGTGTGGCTTTGAGCACACCTATTTCCTATAAAATGGGGTTCATCCCCAATAATTGCCCCCCAGATCCATGTTGCACGAGACCGCTTCAGACGAAGAAAAACAAGTATCTTTCTCTGCTCGTCTTTATGGCGGCGATGGTGGCGAACGGTAACGAACTTGCGCCGGCAAGTGGTTGCACCCTGCAAACTCGGGTAAAAATTATCAGCATATATTATGGTATAGGAGAGATGATGACCGTGCCTGGGGGAGGAAGTTATTTCTCCTGTAGTTGTGATGGTGCACGGGTTCGCGCATGGGCATGCACGAGCATGCGTGCGCGGATACGTGCAAGAAAGCGCGAGGATGTACCTGCGAAGGAACGCACATGGGCGCGCGCGCTAGCGCACGCCTGGTCGCGCGGGCGCGCGTGTATGCGCGCCCGGGCGCGCGTGTATGCGCGCCCGGGAGCGTGCCAGATCGCGCGCGCCCGATCGCGCGCGCCCGATCACATGGGCACGCGCCCGATCGCGAGGGCGCGGGCGCGCGCCCGGCCGTGCCTGGGTTTGGCCACGCAGGTGCCTGAGCGCATACGGGCTAGGTCGCACGCTGTCCTGGTCGTGCGCGCCTGGTCGCGTGCGTATGGGTGTGCGAGCCTGGCCGCACGTGCGTGCGCGGGCTTGCGTGTGTGCTCATGGTCATGTGCGGACGCTCGTGTGGGGGCCTTCCGTGCGTGTCGGGGCAACTGTATATGTTCGGGCGCATCGCAGACTTTTTGTACATGACGAGGGTGGATGATTTTTTACCAGACTTTTTAGTCTAAATTAATTTTAAATTTTTGTGATAGGGCTCAAAACGTACTGCGAGGCCGATGCGTCTTTGCTCCTCTCTTACCGAGGATCAAGTTGCAATTTGGAGGTGGAGGTTTGGCCTGTCTGCCGACCTTGAAGTGAGGATACCGCGTGTTGAGGAGAGGGTCCAAAATCCTCTTTGTGGCTGGTTGACGATTTGCAAGACTATCTTGAGATCGGGATTTCGGTTCCCCCATGCGAGAAGGTGGTCAAGATTCTGAAGTTCTGCGGCGTGCCGATTTCCTAGTTTACTCCCTTGCGAGTGGTACGCCTCATAAGGTTGGTTGTCTTCTTTCGCGAGCATGGCAGGAAATTTTCTTTGGATTGTTTCCGGGAACTGGTGCGACGTTCGCTCTGATGGTGGCGTGCGGGTGGAGATTTGTGAAAGAATAGGTTTCAAGAATGTCTAAACACCTAGAGGGGGGTGAATAGGTTCAATTCTTGATTCCTTTGGCAGTTAATAGTTTATTCACAGAATGACAAATTCTATAGTAATCACAACATATAATACATCAATCACAGCAAACACACAGATTTATAGTGGTTCTCCAAGAGATGGGTACATCCACTTTCCCCCTTTCGCCTATCTAGTAATACACTAGATTCGGACAAACTTCCTTCCACCTTCTCAGATCCTCAGATCTTACAACTCAGAACCCAAACTGGTTCCTACAACTCAGACTTCAACAAGTCCTACACCTCAGGTTCTTCCCAAGAACCCTACCTCAGAGTGAATCCACACTCCTACCACTCAGGCTATCAAGCCTTATCTCAGCTCTTATCACCAGGCCTATAGCTCAGAGAACTTAATCTCCTACCTCAGGCAAACAGCCCTACCTCAGCCTTTATAATTACAGGCTTACAACACTCAGATCTATAAATAAATCCTACAAAAGTTGTATAAAGAATTACTTTTCTTCCTTCACCCTGATAGAGAGAAAAGAGGGCTGAAGGAATCTTGATCTGATCTTGATTAATCTGCTTCCTTCAGAACATTGCTGCAATGGATCAGATTCAACCTTACTTAGTTTATTCAACGCTTCTTGAAAGAAGGAACCTAGGTTGAATCTTTTTGAGAAGTTGATGTAGACATAGCTTCTTCTTTCTTATTGGCTTGATTCAACAAACATTGACAGATCCAAAGAGATACTGTCTCTTTCTCTGAATTAGAATCAGAACTATGTCTCTTCCTTTTCTCTGAATGCTCGGCTCTATTTATAGATCACATCAGAGGCAACTGGCTGATCCGGTGGATGACTGACATCTGACAGTTCTGACATGTCTAACCGGCCTTGTCAATCCTGACAGCTGTCAAGTCTTCTGTCTAGAGATCTGGCACTTAGAGTTATTTAACTCAGCTGAATGTGTCGAGACACAAGAATAGTATGTGTCAACACAGATGAAGTATGTGTCGACACAATTACCCGGGTGTCGACACACTTCCTCTGGTGTTGTCGACAAACTTTAGAAACTATCGACACAGCTTTTATACAATGTGTTGACAGAACTCCTTTGATGTTGTCAACACTCTTCATAAACTGTCGGCATAGCTCTTCAACCAGTCTCTACACTCCCTTTGTAGAATGTGTTGACAAAATTCTTTTGATTGTGTCGACACTCTTCAGAAACTGTCGGCACAACTGATGAAGACCGAACTTCTGTATGTCGACACAAGTCTTGTGTTTCGACATAGCTGTTGTAGACTTGAACTCTGAATGTCGACACAAGTCCTGTGTGTCAACACAGTTGATGTCAACTTGAACTCTGGGTGTCGACATAGTAGATGTCGACTTAAACTCTGTGTGTCAACATAAGTCATGTATGTCAACACAGACTTGCTTCTTGTCTCGACACAGCTCCTTCAAAGGTGTCGACACTAAATAAGTGTCTCGACACTTTTTTACTTAGAATAATTTCTGCAATCTTTCTCCTGCACAAATAACCTCAAAAGTCCATCAATTACAAACTGACATATATCATTGAGTTATGTGAGGCTTCTCCAAATCAGGTACACAATCTCCAATCTCCCCAACAATCTCCTCCTATTTGTAAAAGTCATAACCCATAGTCAATGATATACACCAATATATATATATATATATATATATATATATATAAATAAGTATGATATATTTAGCATTTTCAAATTAATTCATTAGTAGTTCTAGCATATCATACACAAATATTCAATCATGAAATATTAGAAGAAACTATGCAACTCAGAAACATAGGTATATGAATTGTTGGCAATCAATAATTCCTTCGTCATCAAAGTAGGAATACAAAGTTTATGTGTTACAACAAAGCAACAAAAAAATCTATAAAGTTCTCTCAGAACTAAGTCAGTCTAAAATTAGGATTGATCGGGTTCCCTGATTACAATCCCTTTTCCTGGTTGGACAGTAGCTTTGACTTCAGCTTCAGCATCATCAATAGGCTTCTTTCCCTTGATGTCTTTGGCTTTAAGTTGAGTTGTTTTCAGCTTTTGCCTCTCAAAATAATGGAATGGTTTGGTGAAATACTTGCAAGGCTCTATGGAGTTTGCAGTAATTCTACCAGCCTTCAATTCCTTCCTGAATTTGTAGATTTTTTCCTGTTGTGCAAGATACTTATCCCATTCCTATTTGGAGTACCACTTGCCCCTGTCATACTGATTTTCAGCCACTGCATTCCATGCAATTAGGATGATGCTTCTGGAGGGTGGACTCCATTTCTCAAAGCCAGGCCTAGCTTCAGCCTGTTCTCTGAATCTCTTCTTGGATATTTGTGTATCATGCTCTTTAAGTAGAACTAGATCAGGCATTTCCACTTCTTCAGAGATTAAAGGTACTTTATCCAGTGGAGGGCTGTACATATCCTGCACTGCCTGATGAATTTCTTCATACTCAGAAGGGGGATATATGACTTGAGCCACTTCAGGTTGCATCCCCTCCAAGATTGCAGGTTGGCATCCAGATTCAGCAATATTATCATCATCACATAGAGGTGGATATCCCAAGGTAGTTCCGATACTGTTGGATACCCATTTTGCATGATTAGAGCTAGTCTTGATAAGCACTCTCTCCCCCTTTATGACTTCTCGGGCAATGTGATCTCTTAGATCAGTCATCTGAAATCGGACTTGATCTACCACATGATAATTTTCAGTAATATAATAGTCCTTGAACTTTTTCATTTGAGCTTGTTAGAAACGAACCAAAAACAAGCCGGAACGGGTATAACTGAAATTTTATTATCAGAAAAAGGTGTCTATTACAAAGGTATGCCCTCCCTTATATAGAATGGAGGAGAGAAGAGAGAATACAAATAAGAGATGTGAGACTAAAAATTTACAGGACTAAGCGGACTATACAGATCAAACCGCACAGGCCGCACGGTTAGACAGAAGGGCTAACCGCACGGCTACCACCAGAGAGAGAGAGAGACCGCCAGGGGAGACCGCCAGACCGTTCGGCAACCAGAAAGCAACAGCACAGCAACCAAACCGCTGAGGGAGACCGCCAGACCGCGCGGTCTCCAACTCGCCAAGACAGACCGCCCGGTCACACTTCAACACTCCCCCTCAAGCTGGAGCATATATATCGATCATGCCCAGCTTGTCACAAATATGCAGGAACGAGGCGGATACTGGCTTGGTGAAGATGTCAGCCAGCTCTTTCTCAGAAGTAACAAATGGAGTGCAAATTTGTTCCTTTAAAATCTCTTCACGAATGAAATGACAATCGACCTCAATGTGCTTGGTTCTTTCATGAAAGACTGGATTTTTGGAGATGTATATAGCAGCCTTATTGTCACAGAACATAGGTAGAGGATGGTTGTAGACCTCTCCTAAATCCAGCATGAGAGCCCGAAGCCACTTTAACTCACAAGTGGTCGATGCCATACTCCGATACTCTGCTTCAGCACTGGACCTGGAGACAACAGACTGCTTCTTGCTCTTCCAGCTTACCAGATTTCCCCCAACAAAAGTGCAGAAACCGGAGGTGGACTTGCGATCCCCTTTGTCATCAGCGTAACTCGCATCTGAGTATGCTTCAACCCTCAGATGACCATTCTTCTGAAAGAGCAATCCTTTCCCAGGGGCTGCTTTGACGTACTCCAAGATCCGCAAGGCGGACTGTAGATGGCACTCCCTGGGTGCTTGCATGAATTGACTCACCTTGCCCACAGCATAGGAAATATCGGGCCTGGTCACGGTGAGGTATATGAGCTTACCAACAAGTCGCCTGTACCGCGTAGTATCTGAAAGAAGAGGCGAATCATCTGTCCAGGTTTTGTCTTCTCCAACAGCCATGGGACACCGGGCAGGTTTAGCCCCAGTCAATCCTGCTTCTTTTAGAAGATCAAGGGCATACTTACGCTGAGAGAGGACTAAGGAGTTGGGCTTCCGAGAGATTTCAATCCCCAAAAAGTACTTCGGAGAGCCCATGTCTTTTGTGACTAGATGTTGACGAAGGTGCCGCTTTGTCAAGGCTACCCCTTCCTGATCATCGCCAGTGAGAAGAATGTCATCAACATAAACTGCAAGAACCACCAGTCCCGAGGAGGTTTTGCGAACAAATAGAGAGTGATCAGCAGAGCTGCGCACAAAACCAACGGCCGCCACGATGCCGCTGAACTTGTCAAACCAAGCCCGAGGGCTCTGCTTTAGGCCATAAATTGCCTTCTGCAGCCGGCATACTCGTGTCTCCCCCTGAGCAACATACCCAGGAGGTTGCTCCATGTAGACGGCCTCCTGAAGATCACCGTAAAGAAAGGCATTCTTTACATCCAGCTGGGAAATGGGCCAGTCTCTATTGACCGCCACAGAGAGAAGAACCTGTATAGTGCTGAGACGAGCCACGGGAGAGAAGGTGTCAAAGTAATCAACTCCATAGGTCTGAGTAAAGCCCTTAGCCACAAGGCGAGCTTTATAACGGTCCACAATGCCATCCGGGGCAAATTACACCACAAAGACCCAGCGACAGCCAATGACATCAGTACCGAAGGGAGGAGGAACAAGAGTCCAGGTACCCCGCTCCGTTAGGGTGGCCATTTCCTCATCCATGGCCATCTTCCAGTGAGGAATAGCAAGGGCCTCCTGGTAAGAGCGGGGCGTGGCAGTGGCAGAGATAGCTAGAGCAAAGGCCCTGCGAGAAGGGGTAAGACGATCATATGAAACAACAGCAGTAAGGGGGTGTAGGGTACACGTCCGCACCCCTTTGCGAAGAGCTACAGGAAGATCCAGGTCAGCAAGTTCCTCGGCATCCGGAGCATCCGTGGCAGAGAGAGCTGGCCCGGGAGTAGAGAGCGACGGCGGCGGAGATGCGGGAGACGGCGGTGGAGTGGGAGGAGTGGACGGGGATGGAGTAGGGGTGAATATCGTAGTAGGAGACGAGGGAACAAAGGGAACAGCAGGAGAATCAGAAGATGGGAGAGGAGGAGAGGAGTCATCCGAGAAGTAGGAGGTATTCTCGAAGAAGGTGACGTCAGCAGAAACGAACTGCTTACGACGGATGGGATCAAAGCAACAATACCCTTTCTGAGTGGTGGAGTATCCCAGAAAGATACATTTGGTGGAGCGAGGGGATAGCTTATCACGGGTGGCAGAGGGGGTATGCACAAAAGCAGTGCATCCAAATATTTGGAGAGGGAGGGAAAACGGCTCCTTGCCCGGATACAAAATGGAGAATGGGGTTTTTTCCGTGAAGAATGGTGGAGGGAATGCGATTGTTGAGGTAGCAGGCAAGGAGAACAGCATAGCCCCAATAGGAGCGAGGAACATGCATCTGGGTCATCAAGGAACGAGCGACATCAAGAAGATGACGGTTTTTGCGTTCTGCCACACCATTTTGTTGTGAAGTATAGACACAACTAGTTTGATGAATAAGCCCATATTGCATGCAGAAGACAGAAAAATCAAGACTGATATATTCTTTGGCATTATCAGATCGAAGAACTTTAATAGAAACATCAAACTGAGTCTTGATCATGAGATAGAAGGATGTCCATACAGAGAATAATTCGGAGCGATCTTTTAACAGATACACCCACGTACAGCGAGAGAAATCATCAATGAATGTGACAAAATATGAACTACCCCGACCAACGGTAGGAGTAGGAGAAGGACCCCAAATATCGGAGTGGATGAGATCAAACGGACGGGTGGATCCACGAGCGTGCTTTGGAGGGAAGGAGGAGCGGTGATGCTTGCCAAGCTGACAGGCTTCACAGTTGAGCGGAGGACTTTGTGGAGGAAGGTGGGGCAGAAGTTGACGAAGAAGATGAGGAGGAGCATGACCAAGGCGGAGATGCCATTGGAGAAGATCTGTGGAGGTGGAGGAGAAGGTGGAGAAAGCAGAAATGTTGTCCAGGAAGTATAGGCCGCCACTCTCAGTCCCAGTAGCAATCGTCCGTTGGGAGGCCGGATCCTGAAAAGAGCAATTAGTAGAAGTAAAAGTAACAGAACATTGTAATTGCTTGCAGAGAGAGGTAACAGATAATAGGTTGCATGGGAACTTGGGCACGTAGAGAGTATCCTCCAAACGAAGAGACGGAGAGACATGGACTATCCCCGTCCCATGAACCAATGAAGAAGAGCCGTCAGCGAGAGTAACCGGGGGCAACCGACCATGTGTTTCTAGGAGAGAAAAACACTGGGGATTGCCGGTCATATGATTAGTAGCACCGGTGTCGATCAGCCATTTTCCTTGAGTAACAACGTGGGCACTACCAGAAGACGTGACCACCGAGGCGAGCGGCTCTGAGGAGTATATGGAATCCATGACAGGAGGAACAAAAGAACTGCAGCGGTCACGGTGACAGCACACCAGCGGCAAGAAGGGCCACGACCAAGATGCAGAGCAAGGCAAAAGGGAAGCACAAGCCGCGCGACACAATAGGAGGTCGCGGCGACTAACAAGCAGGACCGGCCGACCAAGATGCAGAGAAAGGCAAAAGGGAAGCACAAGCCGCGCGACACAATAGGAGGTCGCGGCGATTAACAAGCAGGACCGGCTAAAGGAAGAGCCGCACAGAGGAAAAACAAGCCGCTGCGACTAAGAGACAGGTCGCGGGGACAAGAGAGGGCAGTGAAGGAAGAAGGGCAGAGAGGCCGCCTAAACAAGGAAGAACGCACGCGAACAGAGAGAAATCGCACGGATAGGAAGAAAAGATCTGCAGCGGTCACGATGGCAGACACCAGCGGCCAGAAAAGCCACGACCAAGCCGCAGAACCAAACAGAAGGAGAGAAGTCGGGCGGCTAGCAGACAGACCGCGCGAACAGAAGAGGAGGATATCAGGAGGCAAAAGGCAAACAAGGCAAAAGAGGCCGCAGAGACAGGTCGCGGCGACTAGAGAAGAGAAGGAGGGAGCGGCGACTAGAATAGGTCGCAAGAAAGAAGCAAGCAACAGATACAGGCCGCGCAAACAGGGCGCAAGCAAACAGGCGGAAGAAACAAGCCGAGGAAAACAGGCCGCGAGAAGAAGAGGCAGGTCGCGCGGACAGAAGCAAAGGAGCAACAAGGCAACAGGTCGCGCACACAGAGGGCAACGACAAAGAAGGCAAGAAGCCGCGCGAACAAGGCGCAAGCAGGCGAAGGAAACAGGTCGCGAGAAACAGGTCGCGAGAAAACAAGCGGAAGAAAGCCGCGCGAACAGGGCGGACAGAATCAGGAGCCAATGATCGATCCCTCTGATACCATGTTAGAAACGAACCAAAAACAAGCCGGAACGGGTATAACTGAAATTTTATTATCAGAAAAAGGTGTCTATTACAAAGGTATGTCCTCCCTTATATAGAATGGAGGAGAGAAGAGAGAATACAAATAAGAGATGTGGGACTAAAAATTTACAGGACTAAGCGGACTATACAGATCAAACCGCACAGGCCGCGCGGTTAGACAGAAGGGCTAACCGCACGGCTACCACCAGAGAGAGAGAGAGAGACCGCCAGGGGAGACCGCCAGACCGTTCGGCAACCAGACAGCAACAGCACAGCAACCAAACCGCTGAGGGAGACCGCCAGGCCGCGCGGTCTCCAACTCGCCAAGACAGACCGCCCGGTCACACTTCAACAGAGCTGAAATAACAGTCTCAGAAGTCTTTATGGCAGTATTGACTGCTGTCAAATCGAGTTTTATTTGAGCTGTTATGACAGATTCTTTGGTGTCCATATGTGTCTTTATGGCAATGGTCTGTTCAGTTAATTTATTCAAAGTGATGGAATGTATGTCCATCAAATTGCCATTCATCCTTGTCTTATTTTCAAGAACAAAACCTTGCTTGGCAGCCAGGTCATCCACCACAGTTTTGGTAGTTTGTTGCTGCTGGGCAATATATACTACAGCATTGCCTCCCTTATGAAAGCAGTCTGTCATTTCTTTCTTGAGCAAATTGACCTCAAATCTGATAGATTTGATGTCCTGTGCCAGGCTAAACTGCAGCTCCTTGTGGCTGTCATCCACATATTTTTCAAGTGCAACTCTTTGCTCATCAAGTTTTTCTTGCAATTTCACCGGTAGGGAACTAAAATCTACTTCTGGAGGAAGAGATGTTTTCCCAGCCTGTAATGCTTTCTTGTAGCCTGCAATCTTCTTCCTGAGATCCAATATCTTCCTTTTCTTAAGGACTGAGGCTTCTTCCTCACTTTTAGAATCTGATGATATTTTTAGTTCCATTGGTGTGCCTTGAACATCTATATCTAGTCTTTGGGGTAGGTCTTGCACCTCCCCCTCAACCCCTGCAGCAGTGTGTTGATGAGCGGAAATGTCTTCCTTATGAACCTCTTCTTCTTCTTTTTGAAAGTCAGTTTCTAATCCATGAATTACATCATTCTCAGGAGTCTGAGGTTTCTCTGACAGATCTGGAATATGCACATCATATGCCTCTTTTTCTGAAGTTTCTGCAGCTGTGTTAATGTCCTGAACTACATCCATCACAGTGAGGTTTGCAGTCTCACTATCTAACTCAGTTATATTATTATCTCCCCCTGGGATTGACAGCTCTTGAAGATCTATTTGATTTAAAGTCTCTTCCTAGACTTGGGCTTCTGTTCCAGTTGTGAGGACTGGAGACTTCCTGGGTAATTCAGTATTATCTTCATCTGAACTGAATTCAACCCTTTCTTCTGAATCACTAGAGGACTCCTCAGCTTGCACAGTATCTTTCTTAGATTTTCTTACCTGTTTGTTCTTCTGCTTAGGTGGAGGGTCTTCCTTGGACAAAACTCTGTCCCATCTAGATAGGATTCTTATATCCATTCTCCTCATGTGATTAATCTTTGAACCAGCAATTTGGTTCAGTACCTCAGGTATGTTTGCAGCCAGATACAAACTCAGTATTCTGTCTAGGTTAGGCTTCTTAATGCTTTCCTTAACCTTATTGAAGATAACAGTACTCCAGTCAGTCTTTATCTTGAAGATGATTCTGGTCATTAGGCTAAACATGTAGGAGGAAATCCTATCATGCCCCCCAGTTTTGCATATGACAACTTTCCCTATAACTTCAGATAGAAACTTCCCCTTGGATTTCATCCCTTTCCTAGTCATGGATGATCCAATGTTTGTGTTTGGGGTTAGCCCACACCATTTGAGGGCTTCTGCAATCAGTGCAGAATCAATCTCCATTTCTTCTTTAATCCTTGGTAGTTGAAGGGATTTACTCAGATTCTTGAAAGTTATTTTGACTGTTTCTCCCTGAACAGTAGATTTAATCTTATTCCCCTTCGAATTTGTTGTTGCGTTGGAATAGAATTCTAAGACTTCTTTCTTCCATATCCTTGTCGGTTCTGAAACTACATAATCAAGACATGTTTCCTAGATTAGGTCCACTACTGCTTTAATATCGGGTTCTGCATCAGTGAATGCACCTCGAACAAGTTCATAACCTTCATTGAAATTGTTGTCCGTCTTGGGCGCCATTGGAGATGAGCGAAGTGGAAGTTGAAGAGAGAGAAATAGACTTTCTTGGTCGACACAAATGGATTAGTCTCGAAAGTTCAGAGAGCGTAGTCGATAAGGTCTCGCTTCCTCCTATTTATACTTTTCTAAATAAGGAAGGTCAAAAGGCGGGCTGAAATTAGAGTTTTCTATGTCGACACAAATTTGTTTGTGTCGACACTGACCGCTAAAAGTGTCGACTAAGGGTTTTAGTTCTTGATAACTCCATGTGTCGACACCATTTTCTGTGTGTCGACACAAACTTCTAAAGTCTCGACAGAGGGTTTAGTTTCTCGACAACTCTATGTGTCGACATACTCAAGCTCTATGTGTCGGCACCTGCTTCTGTGTGTCGACACACTAGCCGACTTTGTGTCGACACCAAATTCTGTGTGTTGACACAAACTACTAAGGGCTCGACACTTATAACTTGTGTAGTCACTGAGTCATGTTGAAGAGAAAATTTCTTTTGACCTATCATCTCATTCTAGATTCAACATACCTAATTCAATTTTAAAATAGTTGAATTTACTTTCATCCAGAGGTTTAGTGAATATGTCAGCTACTTGATTTTTAGTAGAAACAAATTCTAGGCTTATGTCCCCTTTCTCAACATGTTCTCTAATAAAGTGATATCTAATTTCAATGTGCTTTGTTCTGCTATGTGAAACAGGATTTCTAGCAATTGATATAGCATTAGTTGAATAACAATATAAAGGAGTTTGACTTATCTTGATGTCATAGTCTTCAAGTTGATGTTGTATCCAAAGCAATTGGGCACAGTAGCTTCCAGCTGCTATGTATTCTGACTCTGCTGTGGATATAGCAACACTTGTCTGCTTTTTGCTGCTCCATGACACCAGTCTTCCACCTAGGAATTGGCATGTACCAGTGTTACTTTTCCTATCTTCCTTGCAGCCTGCAAAGTTTGCATCTGAAAAACCTGTTAGCAGAAAATCTCCATTCCTAGGGTACCATAGACCAAGATCTGGTGTCCCCTTAAGATATCTTAAAATTCTCTTTGCACCAGAATAATGAGAATCTTTAGGGCATGCTTGGTAGCTAGCACACACATATTGCATACATGATGTCAGGTCTACTTGCAGTCAAGTATAGTAAGGAGCCAATTATCCCTCTATACAAAGACTCATCAACAGGTTTTCATTCCTCATCTTTGCCTATAGGCATACTTGATCCTACTGGAGTGTTCATGGTGGAGGCAGTCTCCATGCCATATTTTTTAATCAACTCCCTGGTGAATTTAGACTGGGATATGGATAATCCATCATCAGTCTGTCTTACTTGGAGTCCCAAGAAGAATTTCAGCTCACCCATGTTGCTCATCTCAAACTTCTCTTGCATTAGTTTGGCAAAATTCCTGCAAAGGTTGTTCTCAGTAGACCCAAAAATTATGTCATCAACATAAATCTGAACTAGGATGATCTTGCCCTTTGATTCTCTTAGGAATAGGGTCTTGTCTATTTTCCTCCTTGAAAATTTTTTCTCAATAAGGAAAGTAAACAGAGTTTCATACCATGCTCTAGGAGCTTGTTTCAACCCATATAGAGCTTTCTTAAGACTGTAAACATAATCAGGAAAGTGTGGATCTATAAAACCTGATGGCTAATCCACATATACTTCCTCTTTTAGATCTCCATTCAGGAATGTTGACTTGACATCCATTTGGAAGACCTTGAATCCTTTATGGGATGCATAGGCAAAGAATAGTCTTATTGCTTCCAGCCTTGCTACTGGGGCAAAGGTCTGATCAAAATCTATTCCTTCTTCCTGCCTGTAGCCTTTTGCCACCAATCTGGCTTTGTTCTTGACAATAATACCATTTTCATCTAACTTATTCCTGTAGATCCATTTAGTCCCTATGACATTATGTCCCTTAGGTCTGGGAACCAGTTTCCAGACTTTGCATCTCTTAAATTAGTTCAGCTCTTCCTACATAGCACCAATCCAGTGTGAGTCTTGGATAGCTTCTTCAAACTTTTTTGGTTCCATTTGAGATAGGAAGCTTTAGCATAGTGCAGAATTCAAGCTCTTGCTTCTGGTCATCACACCATGACTTGCTTCACCAATGATTTGGTGAGGTGGATGATCTCTTAAATGTCTCATAGCTAGTGGCAATCTTTGTTCAGCTTACAACTTTTCTGGGAGGAGAAGGAGTCTTTCTTCTGCCCTTCTTTATAACTTCAACTTTGAAAGTCACAGACTTATCTTTGTTGTAAGACCTGCTACTCTTTTTCTCTTCCTTTCTGGCAATCAACTGCATTTCATTGGATAGTAATTTCCTAAACATGGTTGGTGGAGGAGTATCTGCAAGTCTGGCCACTTCTCTGATGTCACAGACCTTGGTATCCCAGTCCTTGGTAAAGACCTAAGAAACTTATCATTCAGTTCATAAGTGCTGAAGACTCTTCCATAAGTCATCAGCTCATTAATAATTCTGAAAAACTTTTCATAACACACAACTATGCTATCTGTCTTAGTTTGTTTGAAGCTTTCATACTCTTGATTGAGCATGGACTTCCTATCCTCTCTTACTTTTGTTGTCCCTTCTATGTAGACAATCAATGTGTCCCACATTTCCTTTGAGGTTTTGCAATGGACCAAATTTTGAAATGTGGAATCATCTATGACACTAACAATTATGTTCTCTACCCTCTTGTCTAAAGTTGCTAAGATGATCTCTTCTTTTGTCATCTCAGAATAATTCTTTAGAGTTTGTAAATTTACATCAAGAACTGATGTCTTCATTGGGATGAATGGACCTTCCAGAACTGTGATGTAAATTCTTGGATCAGATGCCTTCATGAATAATCTGACCCTCTCTTTCCATATGTTAAAGGTTTCCTTTCTACATATAGGGGGTTTCATGGATCCAAGTTCTTTGTGATTTTCACCTGAACTCATCTTGGCTATCTTATTACTGCCTTGGAGATATACTCACACTATTAAGTCTATTTTGAGTAACCTCCCTCTGATACCACTTGAAAGAATAGATTTCAAGAATGTCGAAACACCTAGAGGGGGTGAATAGGTTCAATTCTTGATTCCTTTGGCAGTTAATAGTTTATTCACAGAATGACTAAAATTCTATAGTAATCACAGCATATAACACATCAATCACAGCAGACACACAGATTTATAGTAGTTTCCAAGAGATGGGTACATCCACTTTCCCCTTTTGCCTATCTAGCAATAAACTAGACTCGGTCAAACTTCCTTCCACCTTCTCAGATCCTCAAATTTTACAACTCAGAACCCAAACTTGTTCCTACAACTCAGACTTCAACAAGTCATACACCTCAGGTTCTTCCCAAGAACCCTACCTCAGTGTGAATCCACACTCTTACCACTCAGGCTATCAAGCCTTATCTCATCCCTTATCACCAGGCCTACAGCTCAGAGAACTTAATCTCCTACCTCAGGCAAACAGCCCTACCTCAGCTTTTACAATTACAGGCTTACAACACTCAGATCTATAAATAGATCCTACAAAAATTGTATAAAGAATTACTTTTTTTTCCTTCACCCTGATAGAGAGAAAAGAGGGCTGAAGGAATCTTGATCAGATCTTGATTAATCTGCTTCCTTCAGATCATTGATGTAATGGATCAGATTCAACCTTACTTAGCTTATTCAAAGCTTCTTGAAAGAAGGAACCTAGGTTGAATCTTCTTAAGAAGTTGATGTAGACACAACTTCTTCTTTCTTGCTGACTTGATTCAGCAAACATTGACAGATCCAAAGAGATACTGTCTCATTCTCTGAATTAGAATCAGAACTATGTCTCTTCCTTTTCTCTGAATGCTCGGCTCTATTTATAGATCATATCAGAGGCAACCAGCTGATCCGGTGGATGACTGACATCTGACAGTTCTGCCATGTCTAATCGGCCTTGTCAATCCTGACAGCTGTCAAGTCTTCTGTCTGGATATCTGGCACTTAGAGTTATTTAACTCAGCTAAATATGTCGAGACACAAGGATAGTATGTGTCAACACAAATGAAGTATGTGTCGACACAATTACCCGGGTGTCGACACACTTCCTCTGGTGTTGTCGACAAACTTTAGAAACTATCGACACAGCTTTTATACAATGTGTTGACACAACTCCTTTGATGTTGTCAACACTCTTCAGAAACTGTCGGCACAGCTCTTCAACCAGTCTCTACACTCCCTTTGTAGAATGTGTCGACAAACTTCTTTTCATAGTGTCGACACTCTTAAGAAACTGTCGGCACAATTGATGAATACCGAACTTCTGTATGTCGACACAAGTCATGTGTGTGGACATAGCTATTGTAGACTTGAACTCTGAATGTCAACACAAGTCCTGTGTGTCGACACAGTTGATGTCAACTTGAACTCTGGGTGTCGACATAGTAGATGTCGACTTAAACTCTGTATGTCGACATAAGTCCTGTATGTCGACACAGACTTGCTTCTTATCTCGGCACAGCTCCTTCAAAGGTGTCGACACTAAATAAGTGTCTCGACACTTTTTTACTTAGAATAATTTCTGCAATCTTTCTCCTGCACAAATAAACTCAAAATGCAATCAATTACAAACTAACCTATATCATTGAGTTATGTGAGGCTTCTCCAAATCAGGTACGCAATCTCCAATGTACCCAACATTCTCCCCCTATTTGGAGAAGTCATAACCCATAGTCAATGATATACACCAATATATATATATATAAATAAGTATGATGTATTTAGCATTTTCAAATTTGCTAAAACTACTAATGAATTAATTCAAATCAGGTACACAATCTCCAATATACCAAACAATTTGCAGCAACAAGAGTTGGCTTGATTTTGAGGTTCGGACAGACCGCCGCCACGGAAATACTTTGTTTAGTTACGTTAGGAATTCTATGGGTTTGCCGGAGCTGTGGAATGCTTTGTCTGACCGTTGTCGTTGTCAAAAGGGAAAGGAACCGGAGTTTTCTCCAATATTTGGATTTTCAGAGCCTCGTGAGTTGGCGAACCGTCTGTTCAGCATTTCTTCATTCGTAGAAGAGAATCACTTGTTACGGTGTGGCATTTCTTCAGTCTTTGGGCGGACTGCTAAGTCGTCTTTGGGTTGTAGTCGGAAAAGAAAGGCCATTGTAATTTCTCAGGGTGGCGGTAGCTCGGCGCCTTGTTTGTCTTCTCCGAGTGATGACTCTCCTTCTGGTGGCCCTAGCCGTTCGCCTCCCGAGGTACAAGTATTTGGCTCATCTCCCTCAGTCTTTCCCTATGGAGGCAGCGGCTCCGAGGCTATCTTCTTCTTTGAAGGAGATGAATGAAGTGGTAAGTGAGCTTGATCATTTTTTGCTCTTTTTTATTGTTGTATTGTTCTAACTTCTCTCCATCCTTCTTCTTTTGCAGATTGAGTCCCAGGTTCAGATTGTCGTTACCTGGAATGATCATTATGTGAGTTTGAAGGATGGATATCTGGCTCTTTAGGAGAAGTTTCAAGCCACGGCGGGTTCTCTTGTCGCCTTGAAGGATGATCATGACCGGGATGTTTCTCTATTTCGCCGGATAAGATCGGAGCTGAAGGCGTAACTGGAGGAGATTCAAGCAACTTTAGAGGTGGAGAGGTCTCTTGTAGAGAGGACTACACAGATGTTGAAGCATGCTCAAGAGGAGACTTCTCGTTTTGAGACGGATCTCGGTGCGGCGAGGGCCCAAGTGGAAGCATCGTCTTCTGATAGCCATGTGTCGGAGTTGAAAGCTGCTGGCCTTGCGGAGTATATGGAGGCTCTAGATTGTATGTAGGATTGGTGTTTGGTTAGCTAGGAGGTTCGCGAGGAGATCTGGAGCAAAGAGGTGGAGCCTCAGATGGAAGACGTTCGAGAGTTGGCCCTCAGGCGTGGAGTCTCAAAGGATTTTCGTCTTGTTGGCAGTAGCTTGGGATGTGACATATTCGGCCTTAGCTTTGATATCTCTGGCGACGAGAGTTCTAATGTTGATGCGGCCAACGTGTAGCGGCGCTATTTCCTTGTATTAGTGTGTGTTTGTATTTTTTGCTTTTCTATTCTGGTGTCTTGTACGTCGTCTTTATTATTTGAAGGTTCTTGATTGGTGCGTTTGCGCATGTACTTGCATGTTATTATGATGATTGTGTCCTTTTTCATCTTTTTGTCTGAGCGCTGTTTGACTCATGGCGTGCAAGCTCCTGGTGGCTTCAGGGAGTGTCTTAACTCAATCCCAGGGTCGGTGAATGTAAGGATTCTATCCGGTTGAGAGGCCAAACCTGGCCAAGAGTGTTGCTGGAGAATATGAATATACAACCCAGGTGTCGGAGAATGTAAGGATTCTATCCGGTTGCGAGACCGAACTTATCCAAGAGAGTATTGCTGGAGAATGTGAATATTCAATCCAGATGTCGGAGAATGTAAGTATTCAATCTGACGGCGCAATCGCGAGAGGAGCAGGCCCTGGCGATGGTGGGACGTTGGCTTGCAGTATCAGAGGAGAATGTGAGTATTCAATCTAAATATCGCAGAATGTAAGTATTCAATCCGGAGGTGCGGTCGTGAGGGGGGTAGGCCCTGGCGATGGCGGGACGTTGGCTTGCAGTATCAGAGGGGAATGTGAGTATTCAATCCAACTGTCGAAGAATGTGTGTATTCAATCCGGAGGTGCGATCGCGAGGGGGCATTCCCTGGAGATGGCGGGACGTTGACTTGAAGTATCAGAGGAGAATGTGAGTATTCAATCCAACTGTCGGAGAATATAAGTATTCAATCCAGATGTGCGATCGTGAGGGGGCATGCCCTAGCGATGGCAGGGCATTGGCCTGTAGTAGTAGAGGAGAATGCGAGTATTCAATCCAACTACCGGAGAATGTGAGTATTCAATCTGGTTGCACGGCCTAGCCTGGGAGAAGAGGCAGCTTCCAGAGAATGTAAAGATTCAATCTGGAAGTGTACGAGCCTGGTCGGAAATGGCTCACTGGAGAATGTAAGTATTCAATCCGGGGAGTGGCCTACCCTGGCCGAAGAAGCGACTTCTAGATAATGTAAAGATTCAACCCGAAAGTGTCCGAGCCTGATCGAAAATGTCTCACCGGAGAATGTAAGTATTCAATCCGGGGAGTGACCTACCCTGACCGAAGAAGTTTCAAAGAGAAAATAAGAGAAACATAATGCGATATAATTAAGTCAAAGATAGTCTGTGCGAGTCATGGCTCATAATTTTTACGTCACTCAGAGTTTAAGAAAATAAAGAGACAAATATGAAGTCTTGTTCTCGACCGGTGCGGGGCCGTCTTCTTTTATGGAGTGTTTTCGGGTTGTATGGCGGCTTTGTTGTGCAGGTTGATATCTCCGACTTCAAATGCGATTGTAGCTTCCGGTTGAGCCTGCTTTAGGTAGCAAGCGCGGGCTACTTCTTGACTTCCGCATACAACCCCTACGCCGTCTGGGGTCGGGAATTTCATGGATTTGTGAGGAATTGACGGGACTGCCCCAAAGATTGACTGGACCGGTCTTCTGAAGATGGCATTGTAAGGTGAACTCAAGTCGATGATGACGAACTGGATATTTTGGGAAATCTGTCTCGGGAATTCTCTCAATGTTACTAGTAGGATGATTGTCCCCTGAACGGAAACTGGGTGGTTTCCAAAGCCATATACGGGCTCTGTAGCGACACTGAAATGTTGTGGAGTAAGTTTCATACTGCGGAGAGTGGACAAAAATAGAACATCGATTGATCTCATATTGTCTATTAGAATTCTTTTAACGTTGAAGCAGGGATCCCCTATCCCTGTGGTAATGAAAAGCGGATCTTGATGAGGAATCTGTACCCCTTGGAGTTCTTCTTCTCCAAAAAAGATAGTGGAATCTAGGTCGAATTTCGGACTCTTGCAGGTTTCATCTATAGTTCCTAGTGAAAATATCCGGGTAGAGATGAGTGGGGGTCCGGCGATGGTTTCGATGTTACCAACTATTTGCCTGGCACCAGGATCCCCTTGCAGCGTGTTATGCTGGTTTCTTTATAGATGTTGTGCTTGTTGTCCTTATGCTTGTCCCTATAGAAATCTTCTGAGGAGCCCTTGGCGGACAAGACGCTCGATTTCATTTTTCTGCCTGGAACACTCCTCAGTAGTGTGACCGGTTGTGCGGTGAAACTCGCAGTGTTTTGCTTGGTCGGCTCTGGGGTTTGGAAGCGATCACCTTGGTTGTCAAAATGCTAGATCATCCTATATTGCATACATCACGTTAGTGCAGGTTGTATTTACTGAAGTGTATTCTTAAGGCGGACCCTGACCCCCATTCCTTGTTGGGTCCCATTGACGGTTATCACTCCAGCGGTCATTCTGGCGTCGTTCTTCTTGCCTTATGGGGGCTTGTTCCTGCCCTTTCTTCCTTTTCTTCCTGCCCTCAAATTGCTGATGATGTGCTTCGATGGCTTCGTCGGCTACTATCTGGGTCTCGACCCAATGAACAAGATCTGGATAACTGGGTATGGTTTCCCTCATGGGAGCTGAATAGAAGCCGCTGGGGCAAAATCCACCTAGAAATACGCCCCTCAAGAGCTCAAGGTCGACTACCTGGATCTGGCGGGCTTCTACAGTGAATCGCCTAAAAACTCCTTCAAATATTCCCCCTTGTTTTATCGAATCCCCGACAAATGTGAAGGGTCTCGGACGATTCTTCGGTTGGCGATGAATGTGTCAGTGAATTGCCTTGTTAGTTTTGTAAAGTTTTTGATAGTTCTTTCCCTTAGAGAGTGGAACCAGGTCCGAGCTTGGCCTTTGAGAGTGGCTGGGAAAACTTGGCAGAGTAGCTGATCATGTGCATTATAGATCCTCATGATCATGGCAAAGTGGTTAATGTGTTCTAGCGGGTCGTCTGTCCTGTCAAAGGTTTCGATACTTGGTTGTTTGAAGCCATGCGGGATTGGATGAGCCAAAATAGGGGGTACAAGTGGGGAGTTGTTGGGTCTAGTGATCCACATGGCCCAGATTTGTAAGAAGTCAAACAAGTCAATGACACACACACTAGTTGTATTTGATGTATGTTTGAGTTTATGCAAGCAGGTGGACACCAAGCAAGCTGGTGGACAGGAAGGAATTTGCCTAAGTCCACGGGCATTGAGTGAAGCATGCTCACTCAACGCCAGGTGCATGGTGAAAGCTTGAGGAAATGTGTTGAGACAAAAGTGTCGAGACAGCTGTGTTGAGAGAAGTCAGTCAGTAGTGTCAAGACAAGTCAGTTATCTCGACATCTTGAAAATTAAGTCAGAAGTGTCGAGACAAGTCAGTCAGCAATGTCGAGACAAGTCAGTTATCTCGACACCTTGAAGATCAAGTCAGCTGGAAGATACTGGATAGGCTGGAAATCGCCTAAGTCCACAGGCGTTGAGTGAAGTCTTTTCACTCAACGCCAGGTAAGCAAAATCATTGAGTATAGCTAGGTTAGTCTAAGCCTAACAATTGGCAAGCTGAAATTGTGGCTAAGGTCACAGGCGTTGATTGTAGTCTACTAACTCAACGCCACAGCTAAAATCTGTGAGACAGGCAAAGCCAAATAAGAAACAGCTGAAAATGTGGCTAAATCCACTAGCATTGAGTGAAGTGTACTCACTCAACGCCATATAACTAAAAGCTATGAGAACAGGCAAAGCCTAGGAAGACTCAGGCTGAAATGTGGATAAGTCCACGAGCGTTGAGTGAAATCTACTCATTCAACATCATAACATCAAATTTGTTGAGTATTGCTAAGTTAGTCAAAGTTACAGAAAATCTGTGTAGTTATTTTGATTAAGTCCACAGGCGTTGAGTGAAGTTTACTCACTCAATGTCATGTGATAAAAAACATTGACTGATTCTCATCCAGTCAGAGCCAATGTTTTCAGACACAGAAAAAATGTCTAAGTCCAAATGCGTTGAGTGTAGCTTACTCACTCAACGCTAGATAACAGAAGATTATCTGTTAAGTAGTTTAGCGTTGAGTGAAGCTTACTCACTCAACGCCAAGTGACAGAAAGATTCACTCAACGCCAAGTTATAGAAAGATTGGATTAGGCAAAAAGCGTTGAGTGATAAAGATACGCTCAACGCTCTCAACGCCTAATGACTGGAATATTTTTCTAAGTGTTTTGGCGTTTAGTGATGGATGCTCACTCAACGCCTAATGACTGAAATTCTGTCTAAGTGTTTTGGCGCTGAGTGATGCTTACTCACTCAACACTTATACTATTGATGCTTGATAAGTCCACAGATGGTGATGTCAGCATGAGTCAGTAAAAGTCAACAAAGTAAACGCAGTTCAAATTCATTGCGAGAATGATGGAGTAAGCCATTGATGGCGTCGGCGACCAGCTTTTGTCGTCTTCTGTAAATGGAAGGTTATAAATCGGCAATTAAGGCGGGACCCACAGCACAATAGAGCCGTTGATCGACGAGCAATAAAAGTGAAAGATTGGCTGTGTCGACAACAAGCAATTAGGGTTTTCTGATTTCGCAATTGCGGCTGAACATCGTCTTCTTCCTCGTCATTACTGTCGAGCCTGAAGTTCTTGTTCAGTTCAGTCAACCTGAAAGCAAAAAGTGATAGCTGCTGCAATATTCATCTGCGCCAGCAAGGTCAGGACTGTTTCCTGAAAGAAAAGAGGCAGAGACTTCTGCATGCTACTTCCAGCACATGTCGTGAATCAACTAAGGACCTTGTCAACTTGTTGTTATGAAGAAGATTGGGCTAAAATCTACTCAGCCCAGGAAAATAGACACAGATATCTTTGTCTGGTGTTTAATTATTTCAAATCATTATTATTTTTTGTAGGATCCTATCTAGGATCTGAGTGTAAGATTTTTGAGTGAATCTGAGTGTAGGCCTGTGTTATAAAGGCTGAGGTAAGATCTGTTGTAGATATGAGTGTAGGATTCTTGAGTGAATTTGAGTGTAGGTCTATGATATAAAGGCTGAGGTAGGATCCAGTTGGGATCTGAGTGGTAGGGCATATTGCATGAGGTGTAAGTCTTGAAGAAGACTGAGTGGTCATATGGGATCGTGTTGTAAGCTCCTTGGAGCCGAGTTTTGAAGGGAAGAGTCTTGTCTAACACACTGTTAGAAGGGCGTAGAGGGACAGTGGATGTACCCAAACTCTGGAGAACTACTATAAAATATTTGTGTCGTCTGGTTGATGTTCTTGAAAGCTTAACTTAACAAATCACCAAGCACAGCAAATAAGGTGTAGGCCTAGATAATTAAAAAGAGACCTAAAACCTATTCACCCCCCTAGGTGTTAACTGACCTTGAAAACAAAGTCTTTTAGGAGCCTTGGTGAAGCGAGCGACGGGGGTGAATATCTCGGCGGCCAACCTGTCTGCACTCCTCGGCGATCACTTCCCGTATCTCTTCCCGAGTGAATCTTTCGTGCAGGGGTAAGCGGGGTTCCTCTTCCAGGATTTCGTCGCAATAACCAGTTCCGACTGCTCTGAGGACCGGGTGAGTGGAACTAGCGGCATCGGAGAATTCTTCTGACGCTTCTCTTCGCGGAGCTTCACTTTGTTGACCATGACTTAGTAGAGGCAGGGGATTGGCTGGTGCAGAAGGTTGAGCGGGAGGCGACCCCATGTTTCTGAGCAGAGTGAGCATCTCATTTTGTTGCTTCTCCATTTGTCGAACTCGTCCCTCTAATGTTGTTACTGGGGCGAAAATAGTTTCTGCCTCGAGGAGCACGTCTACAAGTAAATGGGAGTGGATTGGCTCAGTGCGCCCTCCCAGGACGGATGCTTCAGCTGTTCGGGCACTTTTTTTGCCATCGAAGCTGCTCCTTGGAAACTGTCAGGTTGAAAGTTCTATTTCCTTGTACCGCTGTGTGGAGGGTACAATCTTCTGAGGATACTGGAAACTAGTATTCCCACAGACAGCGCCAAACTGTTGCGGACCAATTCGACGTCCCGGTCGTGCCGGAATATTTGGACCGTCTTAGCTCTCGGGAAGATCGAGCACTCACACAGTCAAAAGAGTAGGTTAATTGTACACAAACAACTTTAACGTGGAAAAACTCCTCAACGGGATAAAAAAACCACGTCATTGGATCTGTGCGGGTTAAAATCCACTATTTTCTAGCGATTACAACTAGTTTGTGAAGTCGAGGGTGGCGGGCCACCTCTCGTTATAATTATGGGGTGAGAGAACACTTGGCACACGGCGGACGACATGCCGTCGTGCCAGGAGTTGTTACAAGTTGCGTTTCGCGCTGGTGGTCTTCGGATAGCGGCTTGCCGATTCTGGATGGGAGGCAGAGCACTTGGTCTTGCAATTGCAGGAGCCGCTTGGAACTTGAACGATTTGGCTTCGCTGGGTGGCTTTGACTTGACCCGCTTGTGGCTCGGGTGTAGCTCGTAGGAGAAAATTGGCAGAGTTTCGACCTGAGGAAGAAGAAGACTCGGAAGAGAAAATATGAGAAATGAGGATGCATAAGACTCCTTTTATAGGCTCCGAGTGGTGGATATGGTAGTTACGCGGTTATCCGCACACCATAACCATCATCATGATTATTTTTAATATAGTTTTAATGCGCATATTTCGTTATTTGGAGACCGTCATAAATAAAATAATAAAATATTAATTAAATTTCCCCAACTAACCCGGTGGTTAGTGGGTGGTTACGCACGAATCGAACGGCCGAGGGCGCTCCCCCTTGATCGGACAGCGGGAGCGGGTCTCCACGGGTGGTCGGCGAACTAGCCGCTGGCGAGGGGAGGGTCGCCGACGATGGCCTGGGAGGAGCGGTCGCTCTCCTTGGCCGTGCGCCGGCTGTAACACCCCAATCTTTCACATAGCATATAGCAGTAGGTCCGGCCGGGGCCCGACGCCATATACCACAGACAGACTGAAGGGTTACTCAATGAAACCATCCATCCAATAACATGTAAGACCCCCCCCCCCTTTTTTTTTTAAAAAAAAAACCCGGGGTCTTATGCCCAGAACCGCCGCTTTGCGGTGACGACTTCGCACCCGGGAAGGTCGTCCCCACAAAACACCGATTCTGCCGGCCTTGTTCGATCATAATTTAGTAGCAAGTAGAAAGAAATGCTAAACTCCAAGAAGGGAGTGTCCACAGATCTAATAAGAAAAGAGTACTGAATAAGGGCTTATACCCGGTACATCAAAGTCCTCACTACAGAATCACTCATGCGGAAGTAAAATAGAACATCTACTAGTAAGCTAAACTCATGGTCCCGGCAGTCTGAAGACCCGTACTAGACTGCCCCATCTCTAAGCGCATCGGCCTCCTGGGCTGCTCCTCCATGCTGGGCTCCACGATTCCCTAATATGATGTTCGGTCGCCCGTCAGTCAAAAAGACCAAGTCCTATCATCCCCCACCCCATCCCCCATGCTCTAAGGCACCGGGCGGGGAGGAAGAAAGGGAAGGACATGAAGTGGAGAGTACAACAGAAGCAGGTGACGGTGGACCTAGTCTAGCAATTCTTTGAATATAAGTGATAGTAATAACTGAGCATAAAAGACAATTAATATAAGTAAAGTAACCTTAACTTATGTGAAGGCACATAAGCCAAGGGATCTTCTGCAAGGCTCCCATCGTATAAGTGTCCCATTAAACTTATACGTTGGGGTGTCGGTTATCAAACATCAATTATAAATATAGTAAATTGACCTTGACTTATAAACCTGCCCCACACAAGCTTATAGACCAAGGGGTCGTTTTGCAAGTCCTAATGTATAAGCGTCCCATTAAACTTATACATTAGGTGTCATAGGTTATTATGAATGATTATGATATGCATCTATATGGTGGGTTAATTATGTTCAAGCAGTGCAACTCACACACCCGACTTTGTGTACACAAACCTTAGTTCCCCCTTTTTGAGCTGTTACCTCGCAGGATACCTCCGTAGTGGCAGACGGAAGCGGTGGGTTGGGCCTCGCCCACCTCAAAACCAGTATAGCACTACCGGTCTGACCAATCGTACGCCTCAACGCTTGGTGCACTAAGCGGTCTCCTGCGTACTATTGCCGACTGGACCGTCGGACTTAAGTTTGGCAAAGTGTAAAACCACACTTTGCCGAGTCATCGTATTGGTGTCGGTGCAACGAACTCCCCAATACCGAAGACCCACCACCTTATCTTTTCTTTTCATGCACATGCAATATTCTTAATAGAAACCACAAGTCAAGCTCCCGGACTAAACCGTCCGTGTTAACTACAATCCGAGACTAAGCTCCCCGGACTAACCGTCCATCTCATTTCAAACCTCATCCCTTGGAGCACCGCGGGATGGCGCCCCTTTGAACACCTTGGGACGACTTATCCATTTCCAAAACCCTATCTAACTAGTGTGCAGTGTGAAGCCTTATTTACTAAATTCCTCTTTTAGTTTATCTTGAAAGTTTACGTTAGCCCAGGACTGCCTCCGGATTATACCCCGTGAAGGGTTCTCAATAGGCACTAGGAACCAAGACGGGCATTAAGGCCCGAAGTTCCCTTTCGCAAGGCGCTTATTGTTATTGGTTGTTTTCCCTTACCCATTCCCTTTTTGTATTACATTAACTAAACTAAGATAGTTTGATCTTTCACTCTCACGGGAACGACGATCTTTCACCGAACACGGGCACCTTCTAACCCGCACCAACTTGATTCTCACCCCTCCTTAGAACTTCCTAGGGTGACCCATCCACTTTCCTCCAGCCAATTACACTTGACTAACTCTACACTATTCCAAATCTAATCTCAATATGATTTTTTCCTCAAATTACTATTCGCAGACCGACCTATAATAGTTGATGCTCATGATAAGATATCCTTCAAGTTTTCATCCGAATGACTTAAGTTATTTACTGGGGGTCTATCATGACATAAATAATGTAAATCCAGAGAATTATAATTTTCTTAATTAAACTGATATTTAAATAATTTCTTAAAAAGGTCACAGAGTTATCAATTTGATCATGAGGTACATTTTTCAGACATGTTCAAGACCTCATAAATTTATGATAATGTCTCATATGTCTAAAAGTGACAATTTCCAAATTTGGCGTTTTCTACAAAAGTTTAAGGGTCTTAAAATTATTTTAGAAGTAATCCTCTTATTCAAAAATTTATGAATCAACTACTTAAAATTCTCATCCAAATATTTTGAATTTAATTATCTTACACTAATACAATCTTAAAACTATCACTGGCCAAATTCCATAATTTTTCACTGGAAATTAAAGTCTAAATAAATTAAATACAAAAATCTAAAAAGGGCATGATTGTGAATCAAGTACTATGAATATACTTCCAAAAATTCATATTTAAACTCCCAGCAGTAGACATCCTCCAAAAATTCTTAGTGGCCAAAATTCACATTTTTACAAGTTAAATTATTCTTTAAATAATTTATTTACCAAGTATGATCTTTCCAAAATTTGTGAAGGAAGCATTATGTAAAATCCTTTAAAAATTATAGTAAAATTCAGAGACCTCTAATTAGGTTAAAAACTCTACTGCCCAAAATTTTCTAGATTCTATTGGACAAAATGATCAAATTAATTCAAATACTAGACTTGGACATTTTGATACTTAACAAAGGAGGTATTATGAATATCATCAATAAAATTCCACTAAAATTATCTAGGTGTTAAACTTATCCTAAGGTTCATCCTACCCCATTTTCACAACTTTTAGATGAGGTTAGGTTACTGTTTTGACCTAGTAGTACTTCTACCCTAAAAACTAGGGTTTGTCTTCTGAGGTACTTATCTACTTCTAGACTACCTAACATTTCAACCAGAGTTTTAATTATATCATATCTACCTCTCTACCAAAATTCTAAGGCCATACAAGGGCAATTGCCCCTATGTCCTTCACAACTCCCAAAGGTCGTCCCTCAGGGTTTAAACTTGGGTCCTAGGGTAAATCCACCCTAATCCATCCCATCTCCCCAAGGAGAGTGATAATGAACATTTCAAGCCAGTGACCAAAACATCAGCCTCTGTTGAGGTGAGTTGGCCACTCATATCCCATAGTGCACTTTTTACCCAAAATTGCTTCATTAAGGCCTATCTAGGGTTTGGTGATTCCCTAGCCAAAACTCATCCAAATGGGCTCAAATTTTATACATGTCCTAATCATGCCCCCCTGAACATGCCACCAAAAATTGGGGCACTTTGGAGTTAAAATACTCCAAGAATCACCTAAACAAGCCTAGGGGTATTTTAGTAATTTCCCCATAATTTTAATTCCAAATAATCCCATTTTTGGGCAGGGCCTAATTATGCCATAAACAAGTTCATGCCTAATTCCTCAGGTCATTTGGAATTGAAATACTTCATAAATCTCCTCAAGAAGTCTAAGGGTATTTTGGTAATTTTACCCTAATTTTTTTTTATTCCAAAAAGTCTCATTTTTGGACAAGGCCTAAATATGCCCTAAACAAGTCACTGACCAAAATTTCAGATCAATAGGACCTCTGGTTTGACTTGGGCAGCCATTTACATTTCTGAATTAATTTGGCTATTTGCAGCCCAAGACAAAGTCTAATTTCAAAACTTGCAAGTGAGATATCTCAATATGCAGTGGTCCAAATTGGCTAATATTTCTACCATAGGGCTAATATACCCCTAAGAGAAGGCCACCCAAATTTGGGGCTCTTTGGAGTTATACAACTCCAAAAATGTCATTTATTTCATTTTGGGTATTTCTGTAAATACTATAGAAAAATCTTCCCCAAAAATTCTCATTTTTGGAGGGGAGCTAGGTGTATCTAATTTAATGACATGACCAAAATTTCAGTCCCTTTGGACTTAGGGTTTGGTCAGGGCACACCTTTTTATTTCTGTCCTACCCTAGGACCAACCCTAGTAAAATGGGTCTACAGGCCAGTAGGCTTAACCAAAAATTATGTGTAACATGTCAAATTAAAGATAACTCAGAGACCTACAACTTTCATGTTGAACACTTTTTATGTAAGTGCCTGGAAGTGCCCTAATTTGCACATGCAAAAAGTCTGTTTAAAAATCACAGAAACTAACACTATTCATGTCATTAAAATAAATACAGGATTATTAATATGCATGCACTAATCTCAAAGCACATCAACGGCATCTGCTCTTCTTCCCCATGCAGGGTGGTGAGCTTGAGCCCGAGCACATGGGTGGTTGCGGGGCGGTTCCCGGCGGCTGGTGGCGGCGCAGTCACCGGCGAACGTCTCCCCCACCCTCACGGTGGTGGGGGCCAACCTCGGCCGGCTTCCCGGCGGCGGGAGGTGGCGGCGCCACCTCACCCGAGAAACCAAAAAAAACCATTAAAACCGAAAAAAAAGCTTTTCTCTTCACCCGACCGGCTCGGCTGAGCTCGAACCCGAAGCCCTAAGAGGTCTATGATCTATACATGAGAAAGAGGAGGTGAGGGAGGACCTGCACACGGGCTTGGATGCGAGAGGAGCGGCGGGAGACCATGGTGGTGGTGGTGGCCGAATTTTTGAAGCTTCTTGGTGGCTGCTTGGCTCCTTCAGGTAGGTGGTGGAAGTGAGTGAGGGGAGTCCTGTAAAGCTTTTAAAGGGGAGATTGGGGGTGTTAGGTGGCTGGTAGGCTTCATGGCCAATATTGGCTAAAGTCAACAATGGTGGCTAGGGTAGGTGGGGGTGAGGCTTGGTCCAAACCAGTCAAAAGGTGGCTGGTTGAGTTGGGTTAGCTTGTCTTTTCCTAGAGTAATAAATTGGGGAGGTTGGGGAAGGGGGAGGGTGAGCCCAAAGTCTCCTCTTATATCTTATTCTACTTTCTCTCTCCTCCATGGGTGAATTTTCTCTCTCTACACTTCATGCTGAATTTTGGCTCCTACCTAACCCAAAGGCAGCCCACAAGTCTATTTCATTTATTAAAACAAGGTTAGCCCAAGTGGGTTGGGCTTGAGCACAAGTTAGCCCATTTGGCTAGGTTTGACTCCAAGTGGCTTAGGGTTGACTTGACCTTTTTTTTTTGACCTTTTGGGTCAACATCAATAGGTTCTTAGTGACCCATTGGCCTCCCCTAAGGCCTAGGTAGGGTTGGGCAGGGTTGATTTGGCACCTTGAAGGTCACTTGACCCTTAGTAAGGACACTTGATCACTTTAGGGTTAGAGTTGACTTGGGTCAAATTAGCCACTAAGGTTGACCCCAATGGGCCCTTGGTGACCCAATTGCCTCACTCAAGGTCTAGGAAGACCTAAATAGGGTTGGATGGACACATTAGAGGTCAATTGCCCTTAGTTAGGACACCTTGCCCAATTTAGGCCTTTGGTGGTCCTTGGTCAATTCGACCACTTTGGGCTGACTCCAATGGATCCCTATGGCTCTAATGGATCCTTTAATGGGTTAGGAGTGTTGTGGTGGGGCCATGGGGTCATGGTGAAGCCCTATGGACACCCTTAAGCTAGTAATTAGAAATTACTATTTGCAGACCAATGTGCCTTTCACTTTCATGGCCAAGCTCATTTGGCCCATTTTGGTTCTCTAAGGGTCTGTCCTGACCTAGTCAGGACAAAAACTACTCCTAGGGGGGTCTAGTTGAAAATGGGATGTTACAAATCCCAATAAACAAAACAAAAATTTCGTCCCCGAAATTAAGGTTAAGCCTACGGGTGTCTTACCGGAATAAGTTAAACTTGTAACATCCCATATAGAGTTGGAGTGATTACTTTGTTTATTAAATAGAGGGTAAGTTCCCAATAAACAAAAGATTAGCTCATATCCTTCCTAAAGCGGTGCTACTGACATAAAGTAGGAATGTAAGTTGTAACATCTTGAAGGGTAATGAGGTATACCTGACTGAATAGTTCAAGGTACTTTTGTTGCATCAGATCTTGCGGCTCCCAAGTATGCTCCTCCTGGCCGTGGTTCCTCCACAGGACCTTGACTAACGGGATCTTCTTGCGGCGCAAGACCCGTATCCCTCTATCATCAATCCGAACTAGCTCCAAGTGAACTGATCGATCTGAAGCTACCGGCCCATCCGGGGTCGTAATCTGCAGCTCCGGGCATAGTAGAGCCCTTCTGAGGGAGGATACATGGAACACATCGTGCAAACCTGCCAGCTTCGGTGACAGCTCCAGCCGGTAAGCTAGGGGACCGATCCGCTCCAGGATCCTGAAAGGCCCCATATATCTCGGGCTGAGCTTCTTCCGCTGACCTCGCACCCGTGAAACTCCATTCATTGGCCGGATCTTCAAGAACACCCGGTCCCCGATCTGAAACTCCACCTGACGATGCCGAGCGTCATAATACTTGGCATGTCTGCTCTGCGCCTCTAGCATCCGGTCCCGGATCAATCTCACCTGAGCCTCGGTGTCTTCCACAAACTTCGAGTCTAGAGTCTGCGGATCCACGTCCTGTAGCCAAGATAATGGTGTCCTACACCTCCTCCCATATAAAGCCTCGTAAGGAGCCATCCGTATGCTGGACTGGTAGCTGTTGTTGTACGAGAACTCCACCAATGGCAGCATCTTCTCCCAGGGCTCTCCGCGGTCTACAATACATAATCTCAGGAGGTATTCCAGCGTCCGAATGGTACGCTCCGTCTGCCCGTCAATCTGGGGGTGGAAAGCCATACTGAAGGTCAGTCGGGAGCCAAGGTAAGCCTGCATCAATCTCCACTCTCTGGATGTAAACCGGCCATCTCGATCGGATACGATCGTCTTCGGCATGCCGTGATAACGGACAAACTGCTCCACAAACTTCCGCACCAACACTCCAACAGAGTCGTCCTTCCTGATCGGGATGAACCTAGCCACCTTCGTCAGACGGTCCACGATCACCCAGATCGAATCGTTTCTCGTCCGTGATCGAGGTAGGCCATGGATGAAGTCCATGGCGATGTCCTCAAATTTCCACTCCGGCACTGGAAGTGGTTGTAGTAGTCCTGCTGGGTTCTTGCACTCGGCCTTCACCAACTGACACGCCTCACAGTGGGTCACAAAACGAGTGATGTCCTTCTTCATCCCCGGCCAGTAGAGAGTCCTCTTCAAATCTGTCGTCATCTTCGTAATCCCAGGATGTATAGAGTATCGGCTATGATGAGACTCAGTCATGATGTCCTCCCGTATCTGCCCTCCATCCGGTATGTATGTCCGACCTCTGAAGCACACCAGATCACCCCGCATCGTATAATCTCCTGCTGAGCCTGCCTCCAAAGCCCAGAATATCGGCTCTAGCTTGGCATCCTGCCTCTGCCAATCCCGAACTCTATCATGTATATCGTCGCTGACGCTCGTCGCAGCTAAATACTCCTCGTAAAGCTCAGTGTCGTCAGACGATACTAAGGTGATGCGCATGTCTTCAAAGCTCCGTAATAGCTCTAAATTCATGGCCTGGGGTCCTGCTCCTGTAGTAGTCGCTCTTCGCCTCAAGGCATCAGCTACCACGTTTGCCTTACCCGGATGGTAATGCATATCGTACTGGTAGTCTGCTAGAAACTCCTTCCATCGCCGCTGCCGGATATTTAGTTCCTTCTGCGTATTCACATATTTCAGATTCTTGTGATCTGAAAATATGTCGCAGTGGACTCCATAAAGGTAATGCCGCCAGACCTTCAGCGCAAATATAACTGCTCCCATCTCTAGGTCGTGGACCGGATAGTTCTGCTCATGTTGTTTCAGCTGGCGGGAGGCGTAGGCGATGACGTGACCCCTCTGCATCAATACAGCTCCCATACCCTGATAGGAGGCATCCACATAAACCTGAAATCCCTCTTTCCCCGAGGGGAGAGCGAGTATCGGGGCGGATGTGAGCCGACCTTTCAGCTCCTGAAACGCTGCCTCGCACTGCGGTGTCCAGATAAAAGGTATCTCCTTCCTCGTCAGGGATGTGAGTGGGAGAGCAAGTCTAGAAAATCCTTCTACGAACTTCCGGTAATAGCCGGCAAGTCCTAGGAAGCTCCGTACGTCCGTAGCTGTCTTCAACTGTGTGGCCAGTCCCGCACGACCTGAATCTTGGCCGGATCTACCGCCAACCCAACTCCACTGATCACGTGCCCCAAGAAGGCCACCTCCTTCAGCCAGAATTGACACTTGCTGAACTTAGCATATAGATGATGTTCCCGTAGCTTCTCCAAGGTCAGCGTCAGATGCCTCGTGTGCTCCTCCTCGGTCCTCGAGTAAATGAGGATGTCATCGATGAAGACGATGACAAACACATCTAAATATGGCTCGAAGACCCCGTTCATGAGAGTCATGAATGCTGACGGTGCATTTGTGAGCCCGAAGGGCATCACGGTAAACTCGTAGAGTCCGTACCTGCTACTAAAAGCAGTCTTCTGTATATCCTCCTCTCGGATCCGCAACTGGTAGTAGCCCGACCTTAGGTCCAACTTCGAGAAGAAGTGTGCCCCTTCCAGCTGGTCAAACAGCTCATCTATCCTTGGTAGTGGATAGGTATTCTGGACTGTTAGCCGGTTCAAGGCTCGGTAGTCAATACACAAGCGGAGACTCCCGTCCTTCTTCTTAACAAACAACACCGGGGCTCCCCATGGTGAAGAGCTTGGCCGGACAAACCCGGCCTCTACTAGCTCCTGCAACTGGCTTCGAAACTCTGTCAGCTCCTTTGGGGCCATGCGGTAGGGAGCTCTGGATGCCGGCTTAGCCCCTGGCATAAGTACTATCTGGAAATCTTGCCCCGGTGCGGGGGTAGCCCTGGTAGTTTCTCTGGGAAGACGTCCGAAAAATCTCGTACTACTGGTATGTCGGATATAGAATCCTTGGCTTCCGCGATCTCGAAGAGTATCTGATAGATCTCATCGCCCTGTATATGGGCCTTGACAGCCTGAATAGATGACAAAAATATGTGGGACCTTATACCTTCTACTGCGACTAATGAATCTCCATGCTTCAGGGTAATCTTCTTGGCCACGCAGTCAATTAGGGCATGGTTCCAATATAACCATGACATGCCCAATATCAGATCAAATGATGGAAGCCTCAGGATCGCGGCTGGTGCTTCGAACGCTTTCCCACCAATCTCTGCCTCCATGTTGCAGTGCGCATCGGTGTGTAGCTTGGATCCGTCTACTAGTCGTATCCTCAACATCGAGCCCATGAATCGCTTCACGCCTGCTAAGCCATCAATGAAGGCCTCTGATACGAACGAGCGTGAGGCACCCGTTTCGAACAGTGTATATGCGGGCTTGCCACTGATGAGGACTATGCCTGGGGTAATAAAATGTCTTAGAATCTAACTAAGGTTTTCTTTTCTAGTTTGACATTTTCTAAGTCAAGTGTCTAACTATCAATCAAAGGAACCATAAATAAATATTTTAAACAAATTCTGGCATACCTGTGATCACTTCCTCAGGATGTCGAGGTTGAGCCAGATCCAATGCATATACTTGTTCCCTATCCTGTCGGCGATCTCCGCCCTGGAATCCATGTCCTTGGTCGCGTCCTCGGCCTCCATAGTGCTGAGCAGGTGGGGCAATCTGTGGCGCTAGAGCGGGCCCCCTTCTCATAGGGCAGTTCCTCTTGATGTGCCCCACCTGACGGCAGTGGTAACACTCTGGTGGAGGGTAAGCCCCACCTCCAGGTCTCTGCACTTCCTGCATCTGAGGTCTGGGCATCTCCTGCATCTGGAGAGGCTGAGGAGCCAGTGTCACCTGTTCCCTTGGCTCATGCCTCACCTCTTGACGAGGCTAAACCTCTATCTTCCTGCCATCTGCTGCATGGAATCGACGCTGCTCATTCCTGCTTCCCCTGCTCTGGTCCTCTGTCGGCCGCTTCCGGCCCCGGGTAGTATGCCAGTCTGCCTCGATCCTCTTGGCCATCTCCAGAATCCGAGTAATAGGCCCGTCGGACACGAACAATAAGGCCTCCCTCAGATCCTCCTTCAACCCCTTGTAGAACCTCTTGGTATACCCTGCCTCGTCCAGCTGATACGAGTCTGCATAACGGGCCAAATGGTCGAACTCCCGATGGTACTCTACCACGGTCCTGGTCCCTTGCTTCAACTGTAAGAAACGATCCTCCAGCTCGTCTCTGGCTGACTGTGGAACGAAGTGCTCCAGCAGTAGAGCCCTGAACTCCACCCATGTAACCTCAGCAGCCACCCTGTCCGCAAAAGTCGTGTCCAGAACTGTCTTCCACAACCGCTTGGCGTGAGACTCCAAGCAGGAGACCACCAGTGATACCTTCTCCTCCCAAGGGCACCGTATCCCTGTCAGCATCTCCTCCAAAATGTCCAGCCACTCCTCGGTCCGTACTGCCGCCTCCGTTCCCAAGTAGGACGGGGGAGAGAGTCCTCGGAAGACGCTAAGCCAGTTGGTCCCCAGGTTTGGCTGCGGAGCCGGAACCTGCTGGGCCCTGAATGCCTCTAAGATTGCTGTCAAGGTTTGTCCCATGTCCGTCTGCAGGAAATGAGCGGGGACCGGTTGTGGTGGGGCAACTCCTGGGATCTGTTGGGCTCCACCCTGTGGTGTAGTCTGTACTGGGGGCTGCGCAACAAAGTTTTCACTATGAGAAATCGCTCGATATTAACTAAAAGTGGACAATTATATGTGATTTCCCTTATGGGCACACCACGCTTCCGCTGCTTAGTTTGTCCGCAAACTAAACTCGCGCGGGGGTGACCAAGGGATTTGTGGACTGCTACTTTTCTGATCGATGTTTCTCTCTGATACCACTTGTAAGACCCCCCCCCCCTTTTTTTTAAACCCGGGGTCTTATGCCCAGAACCGCCGTTTTGCGGTGACGACTTCGCACCCGGGAAGGTCGTCCCCACAAAACGCCGATTCTGCCGGCCTTGTTCGATCATAATTTAGTAGCAAGTAGAAAGAAATGCAGTCCACATCAAATCACATATATTAGAAAATCTCCACGAAGGGAGTGTCCACAGATCTAATAAGAAAAGAGTACTGAATAAGGGCTTATGCCCGGTACATCAAAGTCCTCACTACAGAATCACTCATGCGGAAGTAAAATAGAACATCTACTAGTAAGCTAAACTCATGGTCCCGGCAGTCTGAAGACCCGTACTAGACTGCCCCATCTCTAAGCGCATCGGCCTCCTGGGCTGCTCCTCCATGCTGGGCTCCACGATTCCCTAATATGATGTTCGGTCGCCCGTCAGTCAAAAAGACCAAGTCCTATCATCCCCCATCCCTTCCCCCATGCTCTAAGGCACCGGGCGGGGAGGAAGAAAGGGTAGGACATGAAGTGGAGAGTACAACAGAAGCAGGTGACGGTGGACCTAGTCTAGCAATTCTTTGAATATAAGTGACAGTAATAACTGAGCATAAAAGACAATTAATATAAGTAAAGTAACCTTAACTTATGTGAAGGCACATAAGCCAAGGGATCTTCTGCAAGGCTCCCATCGTATAAGTGTCCCATTAAACTTATACGTTGGGGTGTCGGTTATCAAACATCAATTATAAATATAGTAAATTGACCTTGACTTATAAACCTACCCCACATAAGCTTATAGACCAAGGGGTCGTTTTGCAAGTCCTAATTTATAAGCGTCCCATTAAACTTATACATTAGGTGTCATAGGTTATTATGAATGATTATGATATGCATCTATATGGTGGGTTAATGATGTTCAAGCAGTGCAACTCACACACCCGACTTTGTGTACACAAACCTTAGTTCCCCCTTTTTGAGCCGTTACCTCGCAGGATACCTCCGTAGTGGCAGACGGAAGCGGTGGGTTGGGCCTCGCCCACCTCAAAACCAGTATAGCACTACCGGTCTGACCAATCGTATGCCTCAATGCTTGGTGCACTAAGCGGACTCCTGCGTACTATTGCCGACTGGACCGTCGGACTTAAGTTTGGCAAAGTGTAAAACCACACTTTGCCGAGTCATCGTATTGGTGTCGGTGCAACGAACTCCCCAATACCGAAGACCCACCACCTTATCTTTTCTTTTCATGCACATGCAATATTCTTAACAGAAACCACAAGTCAAGCTCCCGGACTAAACCGTCCGTGTTAACTACAATCCGAGACTAAGCTCCCCGGACTAACCGTCCGTCTCATTTCAAACCTCATCCCTTGGAGCACCGCGGGATGGCGCCCCTTTGAACACCTTGGGACGACTTATCCATTTCCAAAACCCTATCTAACTAGTGTGCAGTGTGAAGCCTTATTTACTAAATTCCTCTTTTAGTTTATCTTGAAAGTTTACGTTAGCCCAGGACTGCCTCCGGATTATACCCCGTGAAGGGTTCTCAATAGGCACTAGGAACCAAGACGGGCATTAAGGCCCGAAGTTCCCTTTCGCAAGGCGCTTATTGTTATTGGTTATTTTTCCTTACCCATTCCCTTTTTGTATTACATTAACTAAACTAAGATAGTTTGATCTTTCACTCTCACGGGAACGACGATCTTTCACCGAACACGCGCACCTTCTAACCCGCACCAACTTGATTCTCACCCCTCCTTAGAACTTCCTAGGGTGACCCATCCACTTTCCTCCAGCCAATTACACTTGACTAACTCTACACTATTCCAAATCTAATCTCAATATGATTTTTTCCCTCAAATTACTATTCGCAGACCGACCTATAATAGTTGATGCTCATGATAAGATATCCTTCAAGTTTTCATCCGAATGATTTAAGTTATTTACTGGGGGTCTATCATGACATAAATAATGTAAATCCAGAGAATTATAATTTTCTTAATTAAACTGATATTTAAATAATTTCTTAAAAAGGTCCCAGAGTTATCAATTTGATCATGAGGTACATTTTTCAGACATGTTCAAGACCTCATAAATTTATGATAATGTCTCATATGTCTAAAAGTGACAATTTCCAAATTTGGCATTTTCTACAAAAGTTTAAGGGTCTTAAAATTATTTTAGAAGTAATCCCCTTATTCAAAAATTTATGAATCAACTACTTAAAATTCTCATCCAAATATTTTGAATTTAATTATCTTACACTAATACAATCTTAAAACTATCACTGGCCAAATTCCATAATTTTTCACTGGAAATTAAAGTCTAAATAAATTAAATACAAAAATCTAAAAAGGGCATGATTGTGAATCAAGTACTATGAATATACTTCCAAAAATTCATATTTAAACTCCCAGCAGTAGATATCCTCAAAAAATTATCAGTGGCCAAAATTCACATTTTTACAAGTTAAATTATTCTTTAAATAATTTATTTACCAAGTATGATCTTTCCAAAATTTGTGAAGGAAGCATTATGTAAAATCCTTTAAAAATTATAGTAAAATTCAGAGACCTCTAATTAGGTTAAAAAAACTCTACTTCCCAAAATTTTCTAGATTCTATTGGACAAAATGATCAAATTAATTCAAATACTAGACTTGGACATTTTGATACTTAACAAAGGAGGTATTATGAATATCATCAATAAAATTCCACTAAAATTATCTAGGTGTTAAACTTATCCTAAGGTTCATCCTACCCTATTTTCACAACTTTTAGATGAGGTTAGGTTACTGTTTTGACCTAGTAGTACTTCTACCCTAAAAACTAGGGTTTGTCTTCTGAGGTACTTATCTACTTCTAGACTACCTAACATTTCAACCAGAGTTTTAATTATATCATATCTACCTCTCTACCAAAATTCCAAGGCCATACAAGGGCAATTGCCTCTATGTCCTTCACAACCCCCAAAGGTCGTCCCTTAGGGTTTAAACTTGGGTCCTAGGGTAAATCCACCCTAATCCATCCCATCTCCCCAAGGAGTGTGATAATGAACATTTCAAGCCAGTGACCAAAACATCAGCCTCTGTTGAGGTGAGTTGGCCACTCATATCCCATAGTGCACTTTTTACCCAAAATTGCTTCATTAAGGCCTATCTAGGGTTTGATGATTCCCTAGCCAAAACTCATCCAAATGGGCTCAAATTTTATACATGTCCTAATCATGCCCCCCTGAACATGCCACCAAAAATTGGGGCACTTTGGAGTTAAAATACTCCAAGAATCACCTAAACAAGCCTAGGGGTATTTTAGTAATTTCCCCATAATTTTAATTCCGAATAATCCCATTTTTGGGCAGGGCCTAATTATGCCATAAACAAGTTCATGCCTAATTCCTCAGGTCATTTGGAATTGAAATACTCCATAAATCTCCTCAAGAAGTCTAAGGGTATTTTGGTAATTTTACCCTAATTTTTTTTTTATTCCAAAAAGTCTCATTTTTGGACAAGGCCTAAATATGCCCTAAACAAGTCACTGACCAAAATTTCAGGTCAATAGGACCTCTGGTTTGACTTGGGCAGCCATTTACATTTCTGAATTAATTTGGCTATTTGCAGCCCAAGACAAAGTCTAATTTCAAAACTTGCAAGTGAGATATCTCAATATGCAGTGGTCCAAATTGGCTAATATTTCTACCATAGGGCTAATATACCCCTAAGAGAAGGCCACCCAAATTTGGGGCTCTTTGGAGTTATATAACTCCAAAAATGTCATTTATTTCATTTTGGGTATTTCTGTAAATACTATAGAAAAATCTTCCCCAAAAATTCTCATTTTTGGAGGGGAGCTAGGTGTATCTAATTTAGTGACATGACCAAAATTTTAGTCCCTTTGGACTTAGGGTTTGGTCAGGGCACACCTTTTTATTTCTGTCCTACCCTAGGACCAACCCTAGTAAAATGGGTCTACAGGCCAGTAGGCTTAACCAAAAATTATGTGTAACATGTCAAATTAAAGCTAACTCAGAGACCTACAACTTTCATGTTGAACACTTTTTATGTAAGTGCCTGGAAGTGCCCTAATTTGCACATGCAAAAAGTCTGTTTAAAAATCACAGAAACTAACACTATTCATGTCATTAAAATAA
This sequence comes from Platanthera zijinensis, assembly GCA_039513925.1. Classification (NCBI taxonomy): domain Eukaryota; kingdom Viridiplantae; phylum Streptophyta; class Magnoliopsida; order Asparagales; family Orchidaceae; genus Platanthera; species Platanthera zijinensis. Next base: position 51,616,914 of record CM077095.1, read on the forward strand.
ATGCAGGATTATTAATATGCATGCACTAATCTCAAAGCACATCAACGGCATCTGCTCTTCTTCCCCATGCAGGGTGGTGAGCTTGAGCCCGAGCACATGGGTGGTTGCGGGGCGGTTCCCGGCGGCTGGTGGCGGCGCAGTCACCGGCGAACGTCTCCCCCACCCTCACGGTGGTGGGGGCCAGCCTTGGCCGGCGTCCCGGCGGCGGGAGGTGGCGGCGCCACCTCACCCGAGAAACCAAAAAAAACCATTAAAACCGAAAAAAGAAGCTTTTCTCTTCACCCGACCGGCTCGGCTGAGCTCGAACCCGAAGCCCTAAGAGGTCTATGATCTATACATGAGAAAGAGGAGGTGAGGGAGGACCTGCACACGGGCTTGGATGCGAGAGGAGCGGCGGGAGACCATGGTGGTGGTGGTGGCCGAATTTTTGAAGCTTCTTGGTGGCTGCTTGGCTCCTTCAGGTAGGTGGTGGAAGTGAGTGAGGGGAGTCCTGTGAAGCTTTTAAAGGGGAGATTGGGGGTGTTAGGTGGCTGGTAGGCTTCATGGCCAATATTGGCTAAAGTCAACAATGGTGGCTAGGGTAGGTGGGGGGTGAGGCTTGGTCCAAACCAGTCAAAAGGTGGTTGGTTGAGTTGGGTTAGCTTGTCTTTTCCTAGAGTAATAAATTGGGGAGGTTGGGGAAGGGGGAGGGTGAGCCCAAAGTCTCCTCTTATATCTTATTCTACTTTCTCTCTCCTCCATGGGTGAATTTTCTCTCTCTACACTTCATGCTGAATTTTGGCTCCTACCTAACCCAAAGGCAGCCCACAAGTCTATTTCATTTATTAAAACAAGGTTAGCCCAAGTGGGTTGGGCTTGAGCACAAGTTAGCCCATTTGGCTAGGTTTGACTCCAAGTGGCTTAGGGTTGACTTGACCTTTTTTTTTGACCTTTTGGGTCAACATCAATAGGTTCTTAGTGACCCATTGGCCTCCCCTAAGGCCTAGGTAGGGTTGGGCAGGGTTGATTTGGCACCTTGAAGGTCACTTGACCCTTAGTAAGGACACTTGATCACTTTAGGGTTAGAGTTGACTTGGGTCAAATTAGCCACTAAGGTTGACCCCAATGGGCCCTTGGTGACCCAATTGCCTCACTCAAGGTCTAGGAAGACCTAAATAGGGTTGGATGGACACATTAGAGGTCAATTGCCCTTAGTTAGGACACCTTGCCCAATTTAGGCCTTTGGTGGTCCTTGGTCAATTCGACCACTTTGGGCTGACTCCAATGGATCCCTATGGCTCTAATGGATCCTTTAATGGGTTAGGAGTGTTGTGGTGGGGCCATGGGGTCATGGTGAAGCCCTATGGACACCCTTAAGCTAGTAATTAGAAATTACTATTTGCAGACCAATGTGCCTTTCACTTTCATGGCCAAGCTCATTTGGCCCATTTTGGTTCTCTAAGGGTCTGTCCTGACCTAGTCAGGACAAAAACTACTCCTAGGGGGGTCTAGTTGAAAATGGGATGTTACATAACATACGTCCTACACAGAGTACATTCTAGCGGAAGCATTTTAAAAGTTGCATAGAAAAGAACCCAAGCCAACGACATAAATGTCCACTAAATATACCCAAATTAGAAATGAGCGTACAAATACACAAAGTAATTGGCCTTATGGCCTTACAAGAGTTTACTTAAATAAACAGTGTCTTCTAAACATCGGCACGCAGGCCGGTCACACATGAATATAACAAGTAAACATTCGCATGGCCTTCGAGGGCCGGCTCAGCAACTAGGGCTTCAGCCCGCTATTTGGCACTAGGCTCCGCAGCACCTGCAAGCAACAATCCACTGTAACGGTGGCAAACAAAAGCAACGGTCAGCTAAAGCTGACCAAATTATAACGACCTCACCCCTTTCTTGGGGTGGCAGTGCTCCTTCCATGTATTGCATTAGTATAATCCAACGATTAAAGTGAAAGTACAACATTTGCACAATACACCATAGGTGCAGGCCCGCACAGCCACACACCCCGTGCTCTCAGGGCACTTACTCAGTGAACCCGGTAAAAATCCATGGTCTCACCACTGCCTCCAGGACGGCAAATCTCGTGAGCATTATAGTCTTTTTGGCCTAAGCCTAAGACCCTCCATCTATGCCAACGGTAAGTAACACATACCTTAGGTCTCTTTAACCGAACCACATAGAGCGGGTATGGTTCTGCCTAACCCGTTGCTCACACCGTAACGTCAATTTAATCCATATGTGCGGGTCAAGCTTCCCCGAGTCCCAAACCAATCACACAAATTTTACATAACCCATTTATGTGCAAGTTGGCTTCTATTCCCACAAGATGGAAGAATCGCGCCTTTGCCCAGTTTTTCGGGTGCATCTTGGAGTTAATCCCCAAGATTCCCCGTTGCAATCTATCGCGTAGAAAACCCGAAAATAACCATCGGCACAGAGTCTTCTCCGACCATTCATGCATAATGAAATATCACTGATCCAGACCAACTTGTCAAGGTAGGCTTCACACACTATGCCTATGTTCGTACTTCAATTTCGGACTCTACATGCAAAACAATAGGGACTATTCATGTCTACCCGAAGGAATACCTCACACTCACCGCATACTCGCGAGAGAGGGCTTCCTATGCAAAAGGAAAGAGGACTTCACATGTCCAAGAAGAGAATCGTTACCCTTGTGGTTCTCTTTGTCGCCATGAATATCTAGATAAATGAAAAGCACGGCAATGGCCTCGCCTCCGTAGATCTGGACTCGGATCGAGAATCGGGGCTCCGAAGCTCCTCCGGCGGCCGGATCTCTCCTTCTCCTTCTTCCTTGCTCTCCCCTCTCTCTAAGGTTTTATAAAGAGAATGTTTGAAGTGGAATGAGGGTTTCAAACCCTATTCCCGGCCTTAACTCAACAAGAACAACCCTGAGCCCTTGGATCCCAAAAGAAGGAAACGAACGGCCACGATTCGCACTTAAAAACAATTTCCTGGGCCGAAAATGGCTTGTGACATGCCCGTGTCCAAAGTCGTGTTCTTCACTCGTCATAAACCAGGAAATACAGAACAGGACACGTCCTGTGACACGGCTTGGGACACGCCCGTGTCAGCCATAGACACGCCCGTTTCATGGGTCGTGTGCCCCAATCGACACTGAAACCATCGCATCCCGAACAGGACACGGGCTTAGACACGCCCGTGTCACAGGCCGTGTGCCAGACACGCCCGTGTCCCAGGCCGTGTAACTCTCTTGACACAGCCCGAGCAGAACACGGCCCTGGACACGTCCGTGTTACAGGCCGTGTAACCCCTAACCGGCCGCAGATTGGCCTTAAAATGATACCAGGACATTTCCGAGTTTTAGAGCGTTACAATTCCCCCCCCCCCCCCCACTTAAATAAATTTCGTCCCGAAATTAAGGAAAAGAAAGTACTCAAACTTAAACGGTACTTGAGAAGAAGAGCTCGGGATACTCCTCGAGCATGGTCTGCTCTCACTCCCACGAAAGCTCCTTACGACCGCAGTTGTCCCATCAGACTTTGACCATCCCGATGTCTTTGTTACGCAGTCGCTTAACTTCCGAGTCCTCAATGCGAAAGGGCTTGACCTTCGTCGTCAACCCATTTTCAACCGGTACTTGATCGACCACGATCACTTGCGAAGGCTCTTGCACCGCCTTCCGCAACACCGATATGTGGAATACGTCGTGTAGACCTCTCAGTTCCACTGATAGCTTTAGTCGATAAGCTGCTTCACTAATTTGCTCCAGAACTTCGAACGGTCCAAGGTACCTCGGGCTCAGCTTCTTCAAGCGTCTTACCCGTGAGACGCCTTGAACGGCTTAATCTTCAAATACACCCAGTCGCCAACAGCGAACTCAACGTTCTGATGCTTGGCATTATAGTATTTAGCTTGCCTGTCCTGAGTGATCAGCAATCGTTCTCGAATAGTTCGTACCAACGAAGTTGTATCTTCCACCTCTTGCCATTTGTACAACTTCGACTCACCCATTTCCAACCACGATAACGGCGTACGATATTTCCTACCAAAAAGGGCCTCGAAGGGCGCCATTTTAATGCTCGCTTGGTAGATATTGTTATAAGCAAATTCAACCAAGTACGGGTGATCTTCCCACTGCTTCCTGAAATCCAAGACACACATGCGAAGCATGTCTTCCATCGTCTAGTTGACTCTCTCGGTCTTACCATCAGTCTGCGGATGAAAGGCCGTGTTGAAACTCAGCTTGGTTCCCAACATTTGTTGCACCAACCTCTAATCATTGGACGTGAACCGCCCGTCTCGGTCACTCACGATGTTGCAGGCACACCGTGTAGTCAAACAATGTTATCCATATAGAGTTTTGCAAGTTTATCCACCGAATCATCCTTCCTATTCGGAATGAAGTGTGACACCTTCGTCAATCGATCTACGATCACCCAGATAGCGTCGTTCCCCTTCTGCGATCTTGGAAAACCATGCACAAAATCCATAGAAATATCGTCGAACTTCCACTCTGGGATAGGCAAGGGCTTCAAGAAACCTCCGGGCTTCTGGCACTCCGCCTTCACCAAGGCACACGTTTGACACTTCGCCACGTAAAGTGTCACGTCCTTTTTATGTCCTGGCCACCATAACAACTTCTTCATATCACGGTACATCTTCGTGCTCCCTGGGTGAATCGAGTACTTGGTATGATGAGCCTCGTACATCAATTCCACCCGCAGTTTACCCACATTTGGGACGCAAAGACGACTGTCCTTCCATAACAATCCATCAACAACATCAAATTGGGAATTTGACCCATCCAAAGCCTCCTCCATGATTTGTTTCATGTTGCTATCCAAAACTAGAGTCTGTCGAATCCGTTCAGCCAGGTCATACTGAACTTCTATCCAGTTCAATAGCACTTTGGTACTAGTATGCTTGTCAACACGAGATCTTTAATGCCTCTAACTAGCGAATCAAACGCTCGTCATGAACCAACAACAAGTTGGCCTGCGGAGGAGCCCTGTGACACAACGCATCCGCAACTGCATTGCCTTTCCCAGGAACATAATGAATCTTGAATGTGTAGTCTCCTAGAAAATCTATCCATCTCCGCTGTCGCATATTTAGATCCTTTTGATCTAACAAGTACTTCAGGCTCTGGTGGTCGGTATAGGTATCAACCTTTACACCGTACAGTAATGCCTCCACAACTTCAGAGTAAATATCACGGCCGCTAACTCCAAGTCATGGACCGGATAATTTCTCTCATGCACCTTCAGCTGGCGCGAGCCATAAGCTATCACTCTCCCATGCTGTAGTAGGACACAACCCAAACCACTGCCCGAAGCATCACTATAGATCTCAAAACCTTCGGTCCCAACCGGCGAACATAGAATAGGCGTCGTGGCCAACCGACTCTTCATCTCTTCGAAAGCTTGCGCGCACTCCGGCGACCACACAAACTTTTGATCTTTCCTCGTCAAATTCATGAGGGGTAACGCTATCCGCGAGAAGTTCTCTACGAAGCGCCTGTAGTAGCCGGCAAGTCCCAGAAAACTCCGGACTTCCGCTACTGAACACAACACAGGCCACTCCTGTATCGCAACTATCTTCGCTGGATCTGCCGCAATCCCTTCTCCACTGACTATATGACCAAAAATACCATCGAGGACAACCAAAACTCGCATTTGGAGAACTAGGCATACAGTTGGTTCTCCTCAGTGTCCCCATCACCAAATACAGATGCTTGAAGTGATCCTCTTCGCACTGCGAGTACACCAATATGTCGTCGATAAAGACTATCACAAAGTGGTTCATGTACTCTCTGAAAGTTCTGTTCATCAGATCCATAAACACGGACGGCGCATTAGTCAGCCCAAACGGCATGACGGTAAACTCATAATGCTCATATCTCATGCTAAAAGCTGTCTTGGGGATATCACTTTCTCTTATCCTCAACTGATAATACCCGGACTTAAGATCCAATTTCGAGTACACCGATGACCCGACTAACTGATCGAACAGATCATCAATCCTTGGGATCGGGTACTTGTTCTTCTCCGTTAACTTATTCAGCCCTCGATAATCGATACAGAGTCGCAAGCTTCCGTCATTCTTCTTAACAAAAAGGATCGGTGCGCTCCAAGACGACAAACTTGGACGCACATAACCCTGATCCCACAGCTCTTCAAGTTGAACCTTAAGTTCCGCCATCTCCTTAGGCGCTAACCGATACGGAGAGCGTGACATAGGTTTGGCCCCTGGCACTAGCTCAATAGTGAAGTCAATCTCCCGCTGAGGTGGGGCTCCTGGGAGATCGTCAGGGAACACATCAGGGTACTCGGATACCACTAGGATACTGTCCAACGTAGGATTAGGCTTCGACACCTCCACTAGTGTGAAGAACAGCTCTGCACTAGCACGAACTGCCTTAACCACCTGAAGAGCAGATATTAAAGTCTTGCTCGACCCTTTCAATCCCACAAATATCGTTTCACGACCAGTTCCCAACTTGACCTCCTTGCGGTTGCAATCAATATATGTTTGCTACTCCGAGAGCCAGTCCATACCAAATATCACGTCGAACTCCACTAGCGGCAGTAACGACGCTTGCAAGTCGAACTCCTGACTCCCAATCTGTATCTTTACGCAACAGACTTTATCCGCGCGCATTGAACACCCATTTGGAAACAACACATCCAGTTTGTCCTTTGCCATCGAAGAAGGTACTCCGATGCGCGATATAAATCCTTCGGACAAAAAAGAGTGTGAAGCTCCCGTATCAAAGAGTGCTCTCGCCGGATTATCGAAAATCAAAACAAAACCTAGTACAAGCAGTAGTAAGCTAACATGTGCAAGGTAACAAGTATTTAAAGCTAAACTGCTATAAATTTAAACCGTACCTGTCACCACATCAGCTTGTTTTATGACCTCCTGCTGGCCAAGGTTATAGACCCTAGGCTGGGTTGGAGCATAGTGCGATGCGGTTGACTCCACCGCCTTACCCTTCTCCTCGTATGTTGCTCCCGGATTTCTTTCGGACTTTGGGCGTCCGGTCCAACAATCACGAGAAAAATGGCCCGGCTTCCCACAATTGTAGCATACTCCCTGGGTTCGGCCTGTAGTTGCCCCCGAAGCACCAATAGAAGGGGCTGGACCCGAAGTCCTAGCCTTCTTATTGAACTTACGATACCCAGATTTTGAGGTAGTCGGCACCTTGAACTCTGTTTTCTTAGCACTAGAGTCTTTCTTCGCTTGCACATTCCTTAGATCCTTCTCCAAAGACCGGGCCGTATTGACCAGGGTCAAGAAGCCCTGCGTCATTGGCCCTGAGAGCAGTAGCCGTAAGTCATCCCTCAGACTCTCATAGAAACGGTATGTCTTACGCTCCTCATTAGCAAATGTAGAGCTAGCGTACCGACCCAACTGTGTAAATTCGTTGAGGTACTCGTCCACGCTACTCTCTCCTTGCGTTAACTTTTGGAATTCATTCTCCATCGCGATCCTCTGAGCCGAGGGAAGGTACCTTGCCAAGAATAGTCTCAAAAAATTTTCCATCGAGACGTCTGTGAGTTTCCTTCCCCCCAAGTGGTGTAGCTCTAAACCTTCCCACCACAGCCTTGCATCGTCATCCAACAAGAAAGTGGCTATGGTCGTCTTCTGCCACTCCTCCATCTCTGTAGCTGTCAAGACTCTCTTTACTCGGAAGAGCCAATCCTCAGCTTGGGATGGGTTTCCTGTCCCCGAGAACACCGGAGGATTAAAGCCCATAACATGCTTGAGCTGCTTTTTAGTTGCTCTCCTAGGTACCAATGGCTCCAACACCACTTGTTAAACCCTTCTCGATTCCGCGGCTTGAAGCGGTACCTGCTCCACTGCAGGGGTAGGCTGCTGCATTTGCCTTGCAGGATGGGCATTTATGATAGCGAACACCGCTTCAGCCACCAATCTTATGGTTTCTGCCAAAGGATGTGTTGTAGGCACATCATTTGGTGCGCTACTCGCCTCAGAATGCGGGTGTTCTGAAGGCCCTGCACCACTCCCGGTCACCTATATACGTACAAAACACCATTAAGTGACCGAACAATATTGCAAAATGCAATTATAGGAACACGCAAGTTCCTCAAACATCTGTATTTTCATTCCTAAGTGGACATTCATGGGTTCTTTTTATGTTATAACGATGACGCACACACATGTGCTCACCACCCCTTAAAAGAATTCGCCCACGAATTCATTTAAGCATGACCGAAACCGATAGTCTGATACCAAATTGTAACACCCCTATCCGTCACATAACATATAGCAGTAGGTCCGATCGGGACCCGATGCCATATACAACAGACAGACTGAAGGGTTACTCAATGAAACTATCCTTCCAATAATATACGTCCTACACAGAGTACATTCTAGCGGAAGCATTTTAAAAGTTGCATAGAAAAGAACCCAAGCCAACAGCATGAATGTCCACTAAATATACCCAAATTAGGAATGAGCGTACAAATACACAAAGTATTTGGCCTTATGACCTTACAAGAGTTTACTTAAATAAACAGTGTCTTCCAAACATCGGCACGCAGGCCGGTAACACATGAGAATAAAAGTAAACATCCGCAAAGGCCTTCGAGGGCCGGCAAAGCAACAAGGGCTTCAGCCCGTTATTTTCCACAGATCCGCGGCACCTACAAGCAACAATCTACCGCAGCGGTGGCAAACAAAAACAACGGTCAGCTAAAACTGACCAAATTATAACGACCACACCCCTTTCTTTAGGTGGCGGTGCTCCTTCCCTGCATTGCATTAGTATAATCCAACGATTAAAGTGAAAGTACAACATTTGCACAATACACCATAGGTACAGGCCCGCACAGCCACACACCCCATGCTCTCAGGGCACTTACTCGGTGAACCCGGTAAAAATCCGTGGTCTCACCACCGCCTCCAGGACGGCAAAATCACGTGAGCATTATAATCTTTCAGGGCCTAAACCTAAGACCCTTCATCTATGTCAACGGTAAGTACCACGTACCTTAGGTCTCTTTTACCGAACCACATAGAGTGGGTACGGTTCCGCCTAACCCGTTGCTTACACCGCAACGTCAATTTATGCTATATGCGCGGGTCAAGCTTCCCCGAGTCCCAAACCGATCACACAAATTTTACATAACCCAGTTATGTGCAAGTTGGCTCCTATGCCCATAAGATGGCAGAATCACGCATCTGCCCAGTTTTTCGAGTGCACCTTTGAGTTAATCCCCAAGATTCCCTGTTGCAATTTACCGCGTAGAAAACCCAAAAACAACCATCGGCATGGAGTCTTCTCCGACCATTCATGCATAATGAAACATCACCGATCCAGACCAACTTGTCCGGGTAGGCTTCACACACCATGCATATGTCCGTACTTCGATTTCGGACTCTAAATGCAAAACAATGGGGACTATTCATGTCTACCCGAAGGAATACCTCACACTCACTGCATTCTCGCGAGAGCGGGCTTCCTATGCAAAAAGAAAGAGGACTTCACATGTCCAAGAAGAGAATCGTTACCCTTGTGGTTCTCTTTGGCGTCATGAAGATCTAGACGGATGAAAAGCACCGCAATGACCTCGCCTCCGTAGATCTAGACTCGGATCGAGAATCGGGGCTCCGAAGCTCCTCCGGCGGCCGGATCTCTCCTCCTTCTTTCTTGCTCTCCCCTCTCTCTAAGGCTTTAGAAAGAGAAAGTTTGAAGTGGAATGAGGATTTCAAACCTGATTCCCGGCCTTAACTTAGCAAGAACAGCCCTGAGCTCTTGGATCCCAAAAGAAGGAAACGAACGGTCACGATTCGCATTTAAAAACAATTTCCTGGGCCGAACACAGCTTGTGACACGCCCGTGTCCAAGGCCGTGTTCTTCACTCGCCGTAAACCAGGAAATACAGAACAGGACACGACCTGTGACACGGCTTGGGACACGCCCGTGTCAGCCATGGACACGCCTGTGTCATGGGCCGTGTGCCCCAATCGACGCTGAAACCGTCGCATCCCGAACAGGATACGGGCTTAGACATGCATGTGTCACAATTGACACGCCTGTGTCATACAGTACACCCCGTGTTGCGGGGCGTGTTCCTCAATCGACACAGGACCAAAACATCCTGAATAGGACATGGCCCTGTGACACTCCCGTGTCACAGGCCGTGTGCCAGAGACGCCCGTGTCCCAGGCCGTGTAACTCTCTCGACACAGCCCGTCCAACAGCCCGAGCAGGACACGGCCCTGGACACGCCCGTGTCACAGGCCGTGTAACCCCTAACAGGCCGCAGATTTGCCTTAAAATGCTACTAGGAAATTTCCGAGTTTTGGGGCGTTACACCGGCGGCCGAGGGAGGGGGTGGCCGCCCCCTTGGCCGCCAGCGGCCAAGGATGGGGGCGGCACGGGCGGCCGCCCCCTTTGGCCGCGAGGGCGGCAGGGAAAAGGGCGTCCAGGGCGGCCGCCCCCTCGGCCGCTCCGGCGACCGAGTGAGGGGGCGGCCCCCTTGGCCGCTCTCTCGGTTGCGGCCGCGGCAGGTGCGGTAAATGGGGGCAGGCGGCCGGCGGCCAGGGAGGAGGCCGACGGACTCTGCCGGCGAGTCGCGGAGGTTTCCCCATTATGCGTAGTGGGATCGGTGCGCGGGGGATCGGGCGCGGTGATCGCGCGTGTGGTCAAACCCATGATCTCACTCCTTTTGGGTGGAGATCATGGGGGTGTGGCTATGTGCACACCTATTTCCTATAAAATGGGATTCATCCCCAACAATTGGGAAGGAATGATATGGACCAGTGCATAAATCTACTCGCTGCTAAGATCTTCCTTGTCGAAACTATGCACAAATAACAAATCTTCATTGACTTGTATATTTTTTTAATCAATTTTAGTTTTGGGGGTTCTACTAAGATTTATCTTTTTTTTTAGTATGCATAGACTCGAGAACTGAACGGGTCTGGTTCTATACCGTGGGTAGATGCCCCGGTTCCGGTTCCAAGAAAATCGGAACCGAACCTATATAGATTATTTCTTAATTATTAGTGGAACTGAATCGAAACGATCTGAGTTGCTCCCAATAGGCCCTCCATGACAACCCTTATGCTAGCCTCGAGAATATTCTTGAGAAATTTGGAGTCTTTGTGTATCTTGTACATAAAAGCTGGATGCATGTAGGGAATAGAGAATTATTGACTCGCGAGACTATTCTAGATTGAATGACTTGGATGAATATTATAAATACAATAAATGTATAGAATAATTTAAATATGAGGCATTCTAGATTCTTCCATATTTTTAAGGGAAAATTCTTGGAGGGTTGTAAAAAAAGGAAGGTACCATCATTTGTAATCATCCAAATTTTGAACAATCAATAGAGTACTTTGAAGTTCTCTTCACTTGTAAGCATTCGCTTGAATTATTTCTCCACACTCCTCGTCATCACCAATAAAATCTTGCAGAAAGGTGACTTAGGTAGACAATGCAGAATGACAAAGATTATCTAAGGCCAAACTGGAGCAGTTTGTATGGAGAGAAATCAGTGTCATCAAACTCACATGCTCTAATTCATCATCTCGTGTGTCTGCTCACCTCGCGTGCTTTTTCCTTGAGCTGGACTCATTTACAACCCTAGTCGGCGGCCACTCTATGATCCGGTACATGCGGTCATAACCGTTTGACCGGTGAAAATAAGTCCCCCAAAACGGAACCTAAGTCACAACACAAAGTGGCTAATTTATATTTATAAATACCAGTAATTAATGTTGGAAACGTGCGTATGGGCCGATGACCTCTCCCGTCGAAAAAAAAACTTCAACTCCTAACTTCCTCTACACCGGCGAGACCACACACACCCGCTGCTAGCTGCACCACCGGCGAGCTCCTATCCACTCCACTTTACTGTTGGCGAGATGCAAGCACCACCACGGCGCGAGCTCCTCCGGCGAGAAGACGGGCGCGAACCGCTAGGTCCTCCTGCAAGGTTGGCGAGAGCTTTCAGCGAGACCCAATTCCGGCGAGAGCTTTCAGCGAGAGCTCCTGGCGAGATGGCTTCGGGCGGCGGGAAAGTGTTCCCGCGGGAACAATAATGCGGGAGCTAATTAAATCACTCTCTTCCTCTCTCTCGCCTTTACACACTCTCTCTCTCCCGCCCTCTTTTCTCTGCCAGACAAACAAAGCCAAAAGGCCTTCTCTCCCTATCTCTCTCTAACTCTCTCTCTCTATTTCTGTAAATAAAACAACCAACTTTATTTTTACTCTCACTCTCTCTCTCCCGTGAACTTTCTCTATTTCTCTCTCTCGCGCGTGAGCCTCTTTCTCTCTCTCCAGCTTTAACTCTCTCTCTCGCCTATTCTCTCTCTTACAAGGTGGCGGGAGATCACTCGCCCAGCGAAAAAAAAAACCAGTGCTGTTGCACTCTACTCTCTCCTCTCTCTCTCAAAACACAAAAGTGGGAAGCTTTTCTCCTTTTCTTGTCTTGAACAATTTACAAAGGGGGGGTCATTATATAGGCAATGAAAATCACCACACTCTCTCACCATAATAAATGCATAAAAAACAAAACACATAAAATACATAAAACTCATAATAATTCCCCACTTGCAAGTGGGCCCGGTCAACGGTCAACGCCGAACTCCAACAAACTCCCCCTCAAACTTGGCATATCATGCCGAGTTTGCCTTTGAGCTTCAGGAACGTGTCCACCTTCAACGCCTTGGTAAAGATGTCCGCCACTTGCTCTCCGGTCGGGCAATACTTGACCTCCACGGTCTTCAGCTCCACCTGCTCTCTCAGGAAGTGATACCTTGTATCGATGTGTTTGCTCCTCCCATGGAGCACCGGGTTCTTCGCGAGCTGGATGGCCGATATGTTATCCACTAACATGGTCGTTGGCTCATCCACTTCATGATGTAGGCTCTCCAGAAGATTCCTCAACCAGATAGCTTGGCAGGTTCCTGCCGCAGCTGCAATGTACTCTGCCTCGCAAGATGATAGAGCTATCGTAGCTTGATTCTTCGAGCTCCATGAGAATGCTCCCGTTCCCATGTTGAAGACATACCCGTAAGTACTCTTCCGGTCATTCACATCACCGCCGTAGTCACTATCAGAGTAACCTACCAGCGTCAGCTCCTCTCCAGTTGATTACTTCAACCCATGTCCTCTTGTCCCATTGATGTACCTCAGGATCCTCTTCGCCGCAGTGAAGTGGTCCTCCTTCGGTTCCTCCATGTGTCTACTCACCACCCCGACCGCATACATGATATCTGGTCGGGTGAAGGTCAGGTAGCGTAGACTACCCACCAAACTTTTGAACAGGGTGGAGTCCACCGCCCCTTCCTTCGATTCTTTACTCAGCCTCATCCCTGGATCAGCAGGAGTGGAGATAGGCTTGCTATCCTCCATCCTGAACTTCTTCAGAATCTCTTCAGCATACTTTTTCTGGGATATGAAGTTCCCGTCTTCTCTCTGCTGCACCTCTACTCCCAGAAAGTAGCTCAGCTCACCCAAATCTGTCATTTCGAACTCTCTCTTCATCATACCCCGGAACTCTTCATACATCCCAGCATTGTTCCCTGTAAAGATTATATCATCCACGTATAGGCAGATAATCATCATGCCTCCATCCTTGTCTACCTTGGTGTAGAGTGCGTACTCATGCGGGCTCTTCTGATAGCCATGCTTCTGTAAGTAAGCATCTATCCTGCCGTTCCAAGCTCTAGCTCCCTGCTTCAGCCCGTAGAGTGCCTTGTCAAGCTTGCAGACCTTTCTCTCCTGCCCTTTCACCACGTACCCTGGAGGCTGCTCGATGTACACATCCTCCTCCAGGTAGCCATTCAAATAAGCAGAGACCACGTCCATCTGCATTATCTTCCACCCGTGATGTGCAGCTAGCGCGATGATCAGCCGGATGGTATCTATCCGCGCTACCGGTGCGAAGACTTCATCATAGTTCACCCCCTGAACTTGGCGGTATCCCTTCACGACTAGCCTCGCCTTGTGCTTCTCCACGCCCCCATCTTTATTTTTCTTCACCTTATACACCCACTTCACCCCGAGGGGTTTGTGGCCTGCAGGTGCATCTACCAGCTTCCAGGTATCGTTTTTCTTGATGGAGGCAATCTCCACATCCATCGCCTTCCTCCAAGTTCTCTCTTTGGCGGCCTCTTCATATGAGCATGGCTCAACATCTGCAAACAAACAGTATAAAGAAAAATTATTATGAGTTGCCGCCGTCTCTTCATAGATCTCCTCCAACCTCCTTGTCCGAGGTTGAGGACGGTCATCCTTTGTTCCACTGGAGCTTGCTCCACCAGATCCTCCTCTGCTTGAACTAGCTTCACTTGAGTAACAAGTGGGAGCTCCCCCTGAACCTCTGCTAGGTGGTGATGGTGGCTCAGCTCCAGCCATCTCCCCTTCGTCTTCCTGACCTCCTTCTTCTTCTTCATCATCGAAGAACATCCCCTTAGTGTTCTTCACCTCCTCGTTCCAGCTCCAGCTGCTTCCTTCTTCGAACACCACATCTCTTGAGATGATGGCCTTCTCTGTCTCCGGGTTGTACAGCTTGTAAGCCTTGCTCGCAGGAGCGTAGCCTACAAAGATGCACCTCTCACTCCGGTCATCTAACTTCCTCCTCCTCTGGTCCGGGATGTGAGCATAAGCAACACACCCAAAGATCCTTAGGTGCTTCACACTGGGCTTCCTCCCACACCAAGCTTCAAACGGTGTCTTGAACTTCACACTCTTGGTTGGGCAATAGTTTAGCAAGTACACCGCTACCTGTACTGCTTCCGCCCAGTACTTCTTTGGCAACCCCTTGCCCTTCACCATGCTCCTCGCCATGTTCATAATGGTTAGGTTCTTCCTTTCCGCCACTCCGTTTTGCTGAGGCGAGTACGCTGCCGTCAGCTGGTGTGAGATCCCCCATTCTCTGCAGTAGTCATCAAACAGCCTAGAGGTGTACTCCCCACCTCTATCTGTCCGGAGCACCTTCAGTGGCTGCCCAACTTCCTTCTCAGCCATCGCCTTGAACTCTCGGAACTTGTCCAGAGCCTCTGCCTTCTCCTTCAGAAAGTACACCCAACACTTCCTACTGAAGTCGTCGGTGAACGTGATATAGTACCTGCTACCTCCAACTGAGGTCGTCTCAAACAGACCAGCAATGTCCGAATGAACTAGCTCCAGTTGCCTTATAGCTCTCCGAGACTTTCCTCCCTCGAAAGTCTCCCTTCTTTGCTTCCCCTTCGTGCATGCCTCACAGACCCTTTGAGGAGGTGTGATCATAGGCAGCCCTTCCACCATCTTGGATCCAGACAACAGCTTCAGGCCTGTGAACCCCAGATGCCCCATCCGGTGGTGCCACAGCCAAGCTTCTTCCTCTTCTCCCGTCTTCACCAGACATGCCGTCTCCTTGGCATCCAAGCTTAGAGGGAAGAGGCGATTCGTCGCCATCTTCACTCTCACCACCTCTCTTCCTTTGTTATCCTTCATCGCTAAGATGCTATCCCTCAACAAGACGCGATAGCCCTTCTCCACTAGTTGTCCGAGACTTAGGATGTTACTCCTCAAGCCCGGCACATAGAAAACATCATTGATGAGCACTTCCTTCCCATTCATCGTGACCGCAATCACTCCTCTGCCTTCTACAGATATCTTCGAGGCGTCTCCAAAACTGACGTCTCCTCCATTCGGCTCAAGGCTGATGAACAGCTCCTTCTCACCACACATGTGGTTACTAGCTCCAGTGTCTAAGTACCACACACCATTCCTTCCTCCTACAGCGCCTTGGATGGTAAGGAACATCATCGGGTCTCCTCCCGTGTTGCTAGCTTCCGCATAATGGTTCGCTTCACCACCCTTCCTGGGTGACCAACAGTCGTAACTCATGTGCCCAAACTTGCTACAGTTGTAGCATTGGATTTGGGACATGTCTCTTCCTCCTCTTCCTTGACCTCTTCCCTGGTCCCTTCCATGTCCTCGGCCTTGACCTCTACCTTGGCCTCTTCCTCTACCTCCTGCATCTTGCCTCCAACCATGATGTTGCTCTACCGCTCCCTGGTTGAACTGATTTCTTCCAAAATTTCTTCCACCTCTTCCTCCTCTACCTCTGCCTTGGTAGCCTCGGCCTCGCTGGCCTCCTCCTCTTCCTGAGCTTTCTCCAAAGTTAAGCTGAGTCTGAAGTGCTTTTCCCAAACCACTCGACTCTTCCTCATCTTGCACCATCCGATACTCATGGGCTTGTAGCGAACCAACAAGCTCATCCACCGCCATCGTGGTGAGGTCCTTCGACTCCTCAATAGCCACCACCACGTGTCTAAACTTCTTGGACATCGACCTCAAGAGCTTCTCCATGAAACTGACATCTTCAATTGTCTCCCCATTCCTCTTCATCTCGTTCGTGAGCGTCCGCAGACAAGTCACGTAGTCGCCCACCTTCTCCGAGCTCTGCATCCTCATCACCTCGTATTGAGCTCGGAGTGATTGCAACTTCACCTTCTTTGCTTTGTCCACTCCCTGCATGGAGCGTTGTAGTATCTCCCATGCTTCTCTCGATGTCTCCGCATCCGAAATCTTCTCAAACGTAGCCTCGTCAACTCCTTGGTACAATAGGAATAGGGCCTTCTTGTCCCTCTTCTTTGCTTCCCTCAACGCCACCTTCTGAGCGTTAGTCAACGCTGCTTCTGCTTCGGCAGTAAGCACCTCGACACCTTCTTCCACAACATCCCATAGCTCTTTAGAGGCGAGCAACACTCGCATCTGAATACTCCAGTTTCCATAGTTTGTTTTGCTCAACTTGGGGACCTGCCCCGGCATTCCACTTCCCATCTCCATCTCTCCTCTTCGCAAACACTCCCGGGGGTCGAACCTCCCTCTGATACCACTTGTTGGAAACGTGCGTATGGGCCGATGACCTCTCCCGTCGAAAAAAAAACTTCAACTCCTAACTTCCTCTACACCGGCGAGACCACACACACCCGCTGCTAGCTGCACCACCGGCGAGCTCCTATCCACTCCACTTTACTGTTGGCGAGATGCAAGCACCACCACGGCGCGAGCTCCTCCGGCGAGAAGACGGGCGCGAGCCGCTAGGTCCTCCTGCAAGGTTGGCGAGAGCTTTCAGCGAGACCCAATTCCGGCGAGAGCTTTCAGCGAGAGCTCCTGGCGAGATGGCTTCGGGCGGCGGGAAAGTGTTCCCGCGGGAACAATAATGCGGGAGCTAATTAAATCACTCTCTTCCTCTCTCTCGCCTTTACACACTCTCTCTCTCCCGCCCTCTTTTCTCTGCCAGACAAACAAAGCCAAAAGGCCTTCTCTCCCTATCTCTCTCTAACTCTCTCTCTATTTCTGTAAATAAAACAACCAACTTTATTTTTACTCTCACTCTCTCTCTCCCGTGAACTTTCTCTATTTCTCTCTCTCGCGCGTGAGCCTCTTTCTCTCTCTCCAGCTTTAACTCTCTCTCTCGCCTATTCTCTCTCTTACAAGGTGGCGGGAGATCACTCGCCCAGCGAAAAAAAAAAACCAGTGCTGCTGCACTCTACTCTCTCCTCTCTCTCTCAAAACACAAAAGTGGGAAGCTTTTCTCCTTTTCTTGTCTTGAACAATTTACAAAGGGGGGGCCATTATATAGGCAATGAAAATCATCACACTCTCTCACCATAATAAATGCATAAAAAACAAAACACATAAAATACATAAAACTCATAATAATTCCCCACGTGCAAGTGGGCCCGGTCAACGGTCAACGCCGAACTCCAACAATTAATAGTGCTGGACTGAATATTCCCACGTAAGACCGCGATAATACCATTACCCTTATATGCAGCATGAGGCGAACGCGCAATCGTAATTGCAAAGTGTTTGATTGTAGTAGTACCATCACTCACGTTGCCTACAGGGAAAGTGAATGATCAAGGGTAATGGCGTGGCCGTGCGCTTTCACCTGTATATTTATACTATATACAAAAATGTCTTAAAAGCCATACCATGTAAAGCGCGGCCCGCAGAATTCATCTCAGCCGTCCAGTTTACGCCCTTTGATTCCGCCGACCGACTCGCCAATGCTTTAAGAAAAAAAATTAACTCCTTCGCGATTGAGACCTCAGCCGTAGCGACCTGCCCAACCCCCATCAATGGGTTCGCCAGACCCCGGCAAACCCATTGGGGGTTGTCCGGCAAAGTGTCATCGCCGGCGGCAGTCCTGCCCATGAGACTTCGTTCGCCAGTAAATCCTCACCACGGTGAATTTCAATGAAGTGGCAAAACTGTTGGGTCAAACCACACCAGACCGTTGGGCATCTTCTTGTTGGAAAATCATTGACGATCAAAGATCTTGCAAAACTTGTGTTTTCTCTCATGTGGGTAATAAAATTAAAATAGAAATTAAAATCTTGCAAGAAAGTTTGCAGGTGTTGATAGGGTTTTGATCCATTAGGCTTGACCGGTAAAGAGCCCTTCGTAATTGTTGTTCGTGACAGTAAGCTAGGTTTCAGAGAGGGGCTTAGACATCACTGGTGGTGTCGGAGAACGAGATGTCTGTGGCGTCTGTGGACGAAAGGTATGTTAGAAGCAAACAAGCGTTTTTAATGGCTATCGTGTTTTAGAGAAGATGAACAGTCAATCGAACTTTTTTTTATTCAGTCATGCGGTAGATATAACATTACATAACACTGTTTCACATAATAGGCACCGGTTCAACTAAACCGTCCACATTCTTATCTTAAACATAACTGTTTTTAAACATTTAATAAAGACATATTACTTAAACTAATTAAGATAAGTGCCTTTATATTCCAACACCCCTTCTTAAAGGAACTGTAGCTTGATTAGGATCATGTTTCCGATAACCCTAGCTTCGTGCGGAGCTTGAGAAATCGATCGCGAGCGAGCGCCTTCGTCATGATGTCTGCAGTTTGTTCTTCGGTTGAGCAATGTTCTATCTCCAGCTTTCCTTCTTCAACTAGATCTCGGATGAAATGATACTTCAGTTCGATGTGTTTGGTTTTAGCATGAAACACAGGGTTTTTTGATATTGCGATGGCAGATAGATTATCGCAGTAGATTTTTGTTTTCTTCTTCTCTATTTTTCCAAAAATCTCTTCTATGAGTCTCCCTAACCAGGAAGCTTCACACCCTGCTTCACTTAGTGCCATGTATTCGACCTCGGTAGAGGACAGAGCTACTGACTTCTGTTTCTTTACACACCAGCTGATTAGGTTACTTCCAAGGAAGAAGCAGTGTCCACCAGTGCTTCTTCTATTAGGTAGGCTTCCTCCCCAATCTGAATCACTATATCCTGTAAGATCAAACAAGCTCTTCTGTTTGTAGAATAGTCCCAAATTTCGTGTTCCTTGTAAGTATCGCAGAATCCTTCGTGCAGCACTCATATGAGCTTGACTGGGGTTGCTTACAAATCTGGCTACAATATTGACAACATTGGCTATGTCGGGTCTAGTATTAGTCAAATAGATTAAAGACCCAATTAAGCTTCTGTAGTCTCCTTCCTCTGCACTTTCCTCCTTGTCTCCTCTGGCTTCAAGTTTCTCAGACGTTGACATAGGTGTCAATGTCTTATTACAATCTTCCATTTTGTATTTCTTCAAGAGATTGGCTGTATATAACTCTTGAGATACTGAAATACCATGGTGTTGTTGTTTTATATGAAGGCCAAGAAAGAATTTCAGTAAACCAAGATCAGTCATTTCATAATGTTGTTTCATTTTGGTTTTGAAACCTTCTATCAAGTTTTCATTTGACCCGGTAACTATGAGATCATCTACATAGATACTCACTATTAAAATGTCATTGCCTGTGACATTAGTGTATAGGGTGGGCTCACTAGGACTTCTTCTTAAACCTTCTTTCAACAAGAAATTGTCAATGTTGTCATTCCATGCCCTTGGGGCTTGTCTCAAACCATACAATGCTTTGTGAAGTTTGTAGACTTTATGTTCTTCACCCATAATAACAAAGCCTTCTGGCTGACTTACATATACCTCTTCATTCAATACACCATTCAAGAATGCCGATTTTACATCAAGTTGGTGTATTGAGTACTTGTTTTGTGCTGCCATGGCTAGAATTAGTCGAACTGTAGTCATTCTGGCTACTGGTGCATAAGTCTCATCAAAATCCTCACCAGGTTTCTGACTATATCCCTTTGCTACTATGCGTCTTTGTATTTCAGAAGGGTCCCATCTTCTTTAAGTTTTGTTTTAAACACCCATTTAAGACCTATAATGGTCTTGTTATTAGGCATGTCAACAAGAGTCCAAGTATTATTTTTGTTGACAGCTTGTAGCTCTTCTTCCATGGCATGCTTCCAGTTATCATCAGAGAGGGCTTCATTCAGAGATGTTGGTATTGTAACAGATAAGGCAAGTGTTTTACTTCTTCTGTAGATATCTTCTAAGGAGCATATTTTTTGTGGGGAGTCTTCACCTTGATCTGCATTTGTTTCAGCAATTGTTGGATGTGACATTGTAGTGGTTATAACTTCTGAACTTGTATCCTGGAGAACATCAACAGCTAGAGCATCAGAGTTATCAGCACTTGGAGCTTGAAAGCTTTGTTCTCCTTCGTGTGTATTATTTGCATTTTGATTGTCCCCTTCTGAATACCATAAGCTGGATTCATCAAATCTAACATCTCTGGATATGATTAACCTCTCCTTCTTAGGCTCAAGTAATCTGTAGGCTTTGCTGACTTCTGAATAGCCTAGTAAGATACACTTGGTACTGGTTTCATCCAATTTATCTCTTTTTTCCCTTACTTTGTGAACATAGGCAACAGAGCCAAACACTCTCATATGTGAAATGTTAGGTTTTTTGTTTCTAAACATCTCATATGGAGTAGAGTTTTTAACTGCTTTAGTGGGGCACCTATTGAGGATATAGACTGCAGTAGAAACAGCTTCTCCCCATAAGTGTTTAGGATAGTTTTTATGGAGTAGCATTGTTCTCCCCATTTCTACTATAGTCCTATTCCTCCTTTCAACCACACCGTTTTGCTGTGGTGAACCCGGTGCTGTGAGTTCATGTCTAATACCACTATTAGAACAGAGGGTATTAAAGTGGGTAGATAAGAACTCTCCTCCCCTATCTGTTCTAATAGTCTTAATAGACTTCTCTGTTTTCTTTTCTATCTCCATTTTGAAATTTTTAAACACTTGAAAGGTGTCAGATTTTTGTTGTAGAAGATATAGCCACATATAACGGCTAAAATCGTCTACAATTAAGAGATAGTAAAGCTTACCTCCTATGGTGGAAGTGTTGGCTGGACCCCATAGGTCCATATGTATTAGATCCAATACAGCATTAGATCGTGAAGTGGTTGTCTTTGGAAAGGCTATCCTGTGGGATTTACCCCTCTGACAAGTATCACATAAAGAGTTGTTGATGAAAGTTTTCTCTTCCAGTCCTTCAACCAGTTTAGGTAACATGGCAAGAGCTTCTTGGTTTATATGTCCCATGCGGTTATGCCACTGATTGTCTTGTCTTGCAGTGCAACTTTTGTTATGAACTTCTTGGATTTTACAAGGTTTTAAAGAGAGAATAAACACATTGTTTTCATTCATGTGAGCCTTGGCTATCCTTTCTCCAGTTGCTGCTTTAAGTATATGGTAGGTATCATTGTCAAAGTTTACTGTGTAACCCTTTTTAATCAATTGGCCTACACTAAGTAAATTTTGAGACAAAGATGGAACATATTGGACTCCTGCAATCCGTTTTACAGTTCCATCTTGAGTTAGCACTGTAATTGTTCCTCTTCCTTCGATGGTTTTCTTCTTGCCGTCTCCCAAAATTACTTCTGATTTGTAGTTATCATTAATAGTAACAAAGAAATCTCTATTATTTACCATGTGGGAGGAACAACCTGAATCAACATACCAAACACTGCTGTCAGATTTGTAAGAGGTAGAATCATTTTGACAGGTGAACAGGTACTCATTTCCTTCTTCTTCTGTGAACTTTACTTCTTCCTTTTTCTGAGCCCAGCACCTAGTTTCAGAATGGTTTGGATTTTTACATCTTTTACACTGGAAAAAACAGTTTTTGGCTTCATGGTTGTTCTTCTTACAGATAATGCAGTACATTTCAGATGAGGGAGATGTAGATGGAGCATTTTGTTTATGCTTCCAGTCTTTTTTAAACTTTCCATTATACTTCTTTTGGTACTGTGTTACTTGTTTGTTTCCTTCTTGCTTTTGTTTGAGTTGCATACGGGTCTGGAAAGCTTTATCAAGAGATGATGTGTCCTTATTCATGAGATCTTCATGGGATTGAAGTGAACCCATGAGTTCTGTCAGCATCATTTCTTCTATGTCGTGAGACTCCATGATAGCAGATACAATATGATTGTAGGATGATGGTAAGGATCGTAAAACCTTTTCTACTACCTGTTCTTCTTCTAATTCTCCTCCCAGAATATTTATTTGATTCACTATTGATGTTACTCTGCCAAAGAAATCTTTGGAATTTTCATCTGGTTTCATTAACAGTGAATCAAATTGTCTTCTCAAACTCTGTAGTTTTATTTTAATTACCTTCTTCGTCCCTTTGAATTCATTCTTCAATCTCTCCCATGCCTCATGCGCAGTTTTGGACCCGATTATGCGTGGGTAGATAGTGGCTTCTACACCTTGTTGGATTAGATGAAGTGCATAGGCATCTTTCTTCATCTCTTCCTTCGATGGAGTAGCAGAAGTACCTTCAGCATTTTTGCCAGTGGTTTTTGGTCCTTTCACTACCATCTCCCAGAGATCTTGAGAACGTAACAGTGTCTCCATTTTATCGGCCCAGAAATCATACAAGTCTCCTGAGAATGTAGGAATCGAACTTCGAATTTGATTATTGCCGCTGGTAGATGATGAAGCCATCGTGTGCTTGGAAATTGAATGGGCAGAAGAGAGTATTCCTGGATTAGAACAGATACGATCTTGATAAGAACAGATTCTCTGCCCAGATCAAATACCGCCACAGATATTCGAGATCGGAAGTTGTTTTTACACAGATCCGAAGTGAACGAACCTGCTCTGATACCACTTTTAGAAGCAAGCAAGCGTTTTTAATGGCTATCGTGTTTTAGAGAAGATGAACAGTCAATCAAACTTTTTTTTATTCAGTCATGCGGTAGATATAACATTACATAACACTGTTTCACATAATAGGCACCGGTTCAACTAAACCGTCCACATTCTTATCTTAAACATAACTGTTTTTAAACATTTAATAAAGACATATTACTTAAACTAATTAAGCTAAGTGCCTTTATATTCCAACAAGGTAGGGGGACTCGGCATAGAAGATGAGGAAGGAGGGGCAAGAGGGTTGAACTGTATTGCAGTAGCCGAGGGTGTCGGAGACATTTGTGGCGTAGCAGTTAAGACAGACGTTGCTGAAATAAGGCTCCTGGGAATGGCAGGATAAGAAGAGGAAGAGAAGGGGATGAGGGAAACCTGTTGCTTTTTTCGTTAAAAAATTTGATGGAAAGCTAATATGAGACTGATTTCACATGTTCAGAAAATTTGGGGACCAAATTCATTCAAAAAAAAAAAGTTTTGGGACTCTTTTCAAAAAAGCTTCAAATTTAATGGAAGTACAGAAGATATTTACTGGATAAAATTTTTGATTAAAAAAAAATATAAAAGAATGGAAAATTATGAATCCGTCCGATCAAAAACCCTTCTATCATTACCGTGAAATAAATCCCTCCATTTCGTGGAGGATCCTGATTTTCAAACTTCAGGACCAAATTAATTATTTTGCCTTATAAAATTTAGTATAGATAATTTATAAATAATTTATATTTATATCTGATCCTTGAGCAGGAGGACGGCTGGGTGGTGTGCCGCGTGTTCAAGAAGAAGTGCTTCCTAAAAAACACCGGCGAAGCAATCTCCAGCCAGGGCGGCGACGGCATCGTGAACCTGGCCGGTCCAACCACTCTCGGCCGCTCCGGCACCCTCACGGCCCAGTACCTTAACCAGCAACAAAGCCTCAATCTCCACTACCAAACATACTCCGGCGCCGCACTCTACAAGCCGGAGCTAGCCCTGCACTACCCTCAACTCCGGCCGGTTCCGGCGTACCCCTACACTCACATGCAATTCCACGACCTCCTCCACAGCCACCGGCCGGTCACGGGATACCATGACTTCTCCGTACTCCCCATTAACGACTGCGAGCAGATGCAGGAAGTCGACGTCGGGGAGGAGAGGGACTGTCAAACGGCACATGAGTGGGCTCTTATGGATAACTTGGGTGGGGGACTCTCCGGCGCCGGAGCGGTAGAGGCGGCAGCGGTGCAGCAGATGAATGAACTGGATCATCAGCGTGGTGGCCAGATGAATCTGTGGGGATATGGGCGGGATCATCATGAACGTTTATGATTTATGTACTGTAATTACTAGGGAAATTTATTGGTATATACAGAAAAGCGTGGTGAATGATATTTGTATTGGAAATAACTGCATTAATAAAATAAAATGGAGTATTATTATTTTTTTAATTACGATTATAAAATCATTGTTAATGAAACATCACTATTCACAATTTTTTATTTTGCAATATCTTGTACAATTTTGGTAATTATATAAAAATATCTTGTGATCAAAGTGGGGGTGGTAGAGTATGTAAATCACTGTGAAGTCCGAAGGATGCCTAAATACCGAGAAGAACTGCATCCAGCAAGGGAAATCGGAAGGAAAAACAGGGAGGAGAAGACCTCTGACCTGGGAAGTCGCCGCACCAATGATGTGCAGCAGCTCAAGCTTTTATTTAATTCCAAAAGACAAGCTCATACCCTTACACAGCTAATGCATAAATGGTTCCCAACCCTAGCTTACCAAATAGAGAAAGACACATGTACCTCTGGGAAGCACACAAAATATCAAAAATGATAAATTAAAAGGATATGTGCATCAGTTCACCCCCGCTGGAATGAAATTTGTCCCTGAATCAGAGTCCACGTTGCAAAGATAAATCATAGTGGGGCAGCCATTTTCCAGGTGGTATGGGGACTAGTCAACGACATTGAAGGTGGCCGAGACATTGTACATGCCAGGAAGGACGATCTTGTAAGCATTGTCGTTGATTTTTTTCAAGACTGTAGAAGGATCATCAACTCACGGTTGTAATTTACCCGCCCTCCCACATGAAAAATGATCCTTGCGGAGGTGAATCCGGACTAAACCCCCCTTCTTGAACATGATGTGTTTGCGGTGCTTATCCACCCAGGCTTTATATGTACTTGATGTTTTGGTCCAGAATGCATTGATGGACTTTGGCGCGGAATTCTTTAAGGGTCCGTTCGTTTCAACGACATTAATATTAAAGTATTGACTTTTAATCCAATATCAATACACATGGGAAATGACATTGAGTTTAAATCTAATTCTTTTGTTTGGCCGCATGATGACTTTCTGTCATAGGAATTGACCTTAATCACTTTTTATTGTTCGTTTGCAGAAAGATTTTCAATTATAGGAATTGGCATTAGTCAATGCTCTCAATTAAAAATAACAAACGCGGATTTTTCGCTCGGAATCAATTTTCCGGACACGATTTTTTCGTCATGACGCGATGTTTTTGCACGTGCTTAAATTTTTCGGCAAGAACACGAAATTTTTCATCCGAACGCGATTTTTTCGCCGGGACGCAATTTTTTTGCACGCACACGAATTTTTCCGACCGAACTCAAATTTTTCGCTCCGACACTACTTTTTCGCCCGGACGCGACTTTTAATCCTGGAAATGATTTTTTCGCCCGGACGCGATTATTTTCGCATGGACGCGATACTTTCCCCCTACGCGATTTTTTTGCCCCGACGTGATTTTCGAGCGGGGTTTTCTTCTTCCCCTTTTTCAATGAAAGATTCATATCAATGAATTTCAATGTACCCGACAACATTTTTCGCCCGTACGTGAAAAAAACCGTCCGGATGTGATTTTTTCGGTCGGACGCGATTTTTTGCCCGGAAGCTATTTTTTCGACCGAGCGCGACTTTTTCGCCCAGGCGCAATTTTTTTCGCCCGGGCGTAATTTTTTTCGCCCCGACGCGAACTTTTTGCTTCGGGCCGAAAAAATCACGTCTGGGCGAAGAAGTCGTGTCGGGGCAAGAAAATCGCGTCAAGCCAAAAAAATCGCGTTCAGACGAAAAAATCGCGACCGGGCGAAAAATAGCGTCCGGGCGAAAAATCACGTCCGGGCGGAAAAATGGCGCACGGGCGGAAAAATCCGCTCGGGCAAAAAAAACACTTCCGGGCGAAAAATCGCCCCTAGGCGAAAAAATCGCGCCCAGGCCAAAAAATCGCACCCGGGCAAAAAGAAACACTTCTGGGCGAAAAAAACGTCCATGGACGGAAAAATCGCGCCCGGCCGGAAAAATCGCTCTCGGGTGAAAAAAACACTTACGGGCGAAAAAATTGTCCACGGGCGAAAAAATCGCGCCCGGGCAAAAAAACATCTCTGGGAGAAAAAATCGCGTCCGTGCAAAAAAATAGCGCCCGGGCGAAAAAATCGCACCTGGGCAAAAAAATCGCGTCCGGGCGAAAAAATCGTATCCGGGCGAAAAAAATCGCATCCGGGAGAAGAAAACGCCCACGAGCGAAAATATCGCGTTCAGCCGAAAAAAATGCCCCCGGGCGAAAAAAAATTGCGCCAGAGCAAAAAATAAAACTTCCGGGCGAAAAAAAAAACGTTTACCGTCGAAAAAAACGCGTACAGGCGAAAAAATTGTGCCCGGGCGAAAAAATCGAGCACGAGCGAAGAAATCGAGCCCAAACGAAAAAATCGCGCCGGAGCGAAATAATCGTGCCCGGGCGAAAAATGCCCACGTGCGAAAAAACATCTCAGGGCAAAAAATCGCGTCCGTGCAAAAAAATCTCGCCCGGGTAAAAAAATCGCGTCCGGGCAAAAAAAATGCATCCGGGAGAAAAATTATCGTCCTGGCGAAAAAATAGCGTCCTAGCCAGAAAATCGTGTCCGTGCAAAAAAATCACGTTCGGGCAAAATAATTATGTCTGATTCAAAAAAATCGCATTCATGCAGAAAAAATTACTCTTCTTTTGAAAAGGCGATGTTTGCAATCTCAATATCCGCACCTAGAGATAGACATTGAACCAATATGTTTTTTGTTTTCTGTGAATATCTACGGCTTTCCACCAGAAAGCCAATTTCACTCTACAATTGTTGATACGAACAGCAGAAATGACTTTCATTTTCTTAAAATCAATTCTTTAATATCAATGTCGTTGAAACGAACGGACCTAATTGACTTGGCACGGTTGTCCGCCTATGGACTTTGGAGATTGGCCCGAGGGAGGGGAGTAAGTTCCAAAGTGTTGGGTATTGTATCCACAAGAATCCAGATTTGGTGAAGTCACCTTTGAACTAAGATGAATTAAGTTGTATTTGATGTCTTGCTTGAGTTATGTGTTTGCAGGACCATATTGTCAAGTGTAGACCAATGTCAGTCTACAATAGGTCACCAAACACAGGACCTTACAATGTAATCCCTCATTTGTGTGATCCATGATGTTGACTCATGTGTAGCATCTCTATTGGGATACACTTCCTGTTTCAAGCATTAGGATTGATTGGAGAAAGAAATGTTGCTGAGTTTATTGAAGAAGAGAAAATTTTGTTGAAGAAATATTTTCTAAGTCTTTCACTCGAGTAGTATTTTATATACTCGAGTTGAATACTTAGTTTATACTCGAGTAAGTCTATTTGTACTCGAGTAAAGGAATGGCTCTCGAGTAGCCTGAATATAGCTCCCGAGTAGCCAAGTCAATCACTTGAGTAGATCATCTCTTACTCTCGAGTTAACAGAATTTCCACTCTGAAAATTTTCTAAGTCATTTACTCGAGTAGTCATATTAGTACTCGAGTAGATTAGTCTTTTGTCTCGAGTTACAGAAGACAGGATTTCGTGTTGTTTTACTTCACTCGAGTAGTCAAGATCATGTACTCGAGTAGTCTATCTACTACTCGAGTAGTCCAGGTTTAATACTCGAGTGATAAGTTTTTCATCCCTCAGAATTTTTCTAAGACCATTACTCGAGTAGTGATATACATATACTCGAATAGTTTATCTCCTCTCGAGTAGTCCAGTTCCAGTTCTCGAGTAACCCGTATTCTTCTCTCAGAAATTATTCCAAGTCTTTGACTCGAGTATTCCTTCTACCTCTCGAGTAGTTAATTTCTATTCTCTCGAGTAATACTTCTTGTACTCGAGTAGTTCAACTCCACGTCTCGAGTAACTATATTAGCACTCGAGTAAGTCTTTGTGTACTCGAGTAGTTACTCATTATTTCTGCATTTTCTCTAAGTCATCTACTCGAGTAGTCTCGTTCTACTCTCTCGAGTAATCTTATTAAGTACTCGAGTAGGTAATTGTTTACTCGAGTAAAACAGTCAGTCTTTTCAGAAAATTTGCTAAGTCTAGATATGACGGGAATTTCAAATGCCTTGACGTGATTGGTCCACGTGTACGTCATTAGGGCTAATTATGACCGTTAGGGAGATCTTATATATGGTCTTGTCATTTCGACTAACCCTAACAACAAGTGCTGTCGAGAAATATTCTAAGAATTTCTGAATCTTATTCTCTCTGTCCAAAAACGAAAGCCGCCACCGCCGATCTTCTTCGTGCAATCGCTAGGGCTTTCAATCCAGGAGATTCATATCAAGATTGACTTTTAGATCGAGATTGCTTTTCATTCCTCATCTTCTCTCGGATCTTGTGAAGTCAAAGAAATTTTCAGATCCAGTTCTTGCCAAGATTCTTCTTCAACTTTTCTGATAGAGCCGCAAAGATCAAAGAAGAAGACCTAGGCCAACAAATTCCAGATCTGAGAATTACTGTTTGTATTTTCATATACTCTCAATTTAATTCTTGTATGAGATTTCTCTCCGAGTGTAGGAGCTTTTTGTCTCCGAGTTGTAGGAAGTTTTATCTTCCGAGTTGAAAGACAGATCTATCCTAGAGATTAGAACAATAACACACACAACAAGACTACAAGAAATAAAAATTGCAATCCAGACGACACAAGAATTTTATAGTGGTTCCCCAACAACTTGGGTACGTCCACTCTTCTACCACCCTTGGTAGGAATCCACTCAGGATGAGTTGATCAGGTGTCCTGACACCAATGAGCTTTTGACCAGGTGCTCAAAAACCAAAGCTAGATTTTTTGATCAGGTGTCTTGCCACCACTGAGTTTTGATAAGGCTCTCAGAACCAAACAGAACTTTTGAAGGGAGTTCAAGAACCCTTTTACAGCGGGAAAAGAATAAAGAAAAAGGTGAAGATGTCTTCTCTGTTCTCAATCAAATGAGAGAAGCACAAGTGGATTGTTGATGTCAAAGCTCCCCCTGAGAAGTAGATGGTTCAGGAGTGGAAGCTTTGCACAGGGTGATAGGCCTTCAATGGATGACTGCTCCAGCAAATGATGATTTCAGCAATGGCTGAAATGTGAGTTGTCTTGGAGAGTAAATAATGAAGCCTTGATGATGATCTTCCAGTAAGCCTTCAGACTGATGTAGAGAAGTTGTCTCTTCAGGCTTCCTGGAACAGTAGATCTGAGAAGAGAACTTTGTTGTACAGGTGGAGTTGAGTTCTTCCTGGAACTCTGATTCCTGTATCTTATTTTCACTGTATTCTCTCTCTGTTTTACTTTTTTGATTCACTAAACCTCTGAGTATATATTCTGATAAAGAGCAACGGACATTTGAATTCAGCATTTATTACTGCTTCCTTTTGGATACTCCAACGGCTATAATACTCATAAAAGCATTCCTGTAATAGTCCTTTAATATAGCTGTATTGGAATAATAATAGCTGTCTTTAATAGGACAAAAGATATCCAGAAAATCCGTCTGGAAACTTGCATTCAGATTTCTGGCAGAAAACGTCGAACGGAGATCGACTATCGTCGATCTGAGCTGGCAGATATTGGAGTTGGTCTGTGATAGAAATCGTCGAACGGAGCTCGGAGAACGTCGACCGGAGCTCGACGTTCCAGCATAGGTTAGCGTCGAGCGGAGCTCGACGTTCCAGCATAGTTGAGCTTGGAAAGCGTCGACCTGAGCTTTAGATAAAACGTCGACCGCAGCTTGAGATAAAGCGTCGACCAGAGCTCGACGTTACAGCAAAGATTAAGCTCGACGATCTTCGATCGGAGCTCGACGATCGTCGACCTAAGCTTAATGTTGAATTCTGTTTTCTCTGACTGATTTCTCTTGGCTGATTTCTCTTGGCTGATTTCTTCAATCTCTGAGAGCCTCACAACTTATGACCCTTAGCTATACATGATGGGTCGATCTAATAAACTGAAAGACATAGTGATCCTGACCCAAATCCAAATTAGGGTGTTCCAACAATCTCCCCCTATTTGGGTTAGGATTACTATTTACATGAAAATGAAAATATTACAGTAAATATTACAAGGCATAAGGCATAAAAAGAAAAACTTTGCAATTCTGGCTTCTGTTGCTAACTGCTTCTGGCACTATAAACTCCCCCTATGTTGATGCAGTAACTGTGATTGGAGGAGGCTAAGATGACTTTGAAAATTGGATCTTGATTGAGTCATCCAGCTAACTCTTATATAGAGTTCCTGCAGAAAACTATGGTAGAGATTGCTCTCTCCTTGAAAAAGAATATGTTAGCAGAAAAATGATATTTGTTCAGCAAATTTTATTAGGATTCTGGATTTGAAAAACAAAGTCTGATATCTTCCTTCCTATAGAATTTCTTTTCATCAGAAGAGATTCAAACTCAGTGTCATGATCACTGCTGACCAATGCAACTAGAGTAGAAGACTCAATCTAGATGAATTTAGAAAAAGATCTATAAGAAATATAAAGTATCTGACAAAGAATTCACATACAAAGATCCTAAAATAATTTTGAACAAAATATCAAAAAAAAATATAATCAGCTTTAAGAAAAAGAAATACTTCCTAATAAATTTGTTCCAAATGGTGGAAGGATTTAAAAATATTCTAAATAATTTATCCTTATGTTTATAAAACAAATTTATGAAAAAGCAAACTGAGTTCTCAGATTTGAACTCATTAAAATGTTTTGAAAACATTTCTCTGCGAAGTTTGATTTCCTTCTTAGGTTTTATTAAAACTTGGCAACAAGATTGAAGTTCTAAATTAACTGAACTGAACACAGAATTAGATATTACCTGAACCTTTTCAGGTTTTGATTTTCCTTCTGTCAGTTCAGCTTCTGAATTGCTGCATGAAGCATTGATGGCCATTAAGCAAAATGTTTTGGCCCTTGCTTCCTCTTCTTCATCTTCAAACGATGATTCATCATCTGATACATCCCAAACAACATCTAGGGATATTGATTCTCCTTCTTCAAATAAGATGTTGTGGCTTCTTTCTGTTGTTCCATCTACTGGTTCAGAAGCCATTTGATGGAGGGAATCCCATATCTCCTTAGCTGTTGAGCATTCAACAACTTCTTGAAACAAGTCATCAGATAATGACTGTGCTAGGATATTCATGGCTCTGGCATCAGCTAGCCTGGCCTTTTTAGTTGTTGCTGAGTTTGGGAGACCTATCATAATAGAAGGAAAAATATCTTCATCAATAGAGGTCATATATAATTTAATTCTTGTCTTCCAAAGTGCAAATTTGTTTATGTTGCACTTAGGAGGTCTGGTGCTAGAATATTCCATATTCTTGCTATGTGAAAGAAAAAGCAGAGTAATTAATCTAACTAGGATTGATCAAAAGAAGGATCTTTTGGTTCAGGTGTTAGCCTGTATAAACAACCAACCTATGATGGTTTAGTTGTTGTATAACCAACCTCCCTCTGATACCAATTGAAAGACAGATCTATCCTAGAGATTAGAACAATAACACACACAATAAGACTACAAGAAATAAAAATTGCAATCCAGACGACACAAGAATTTTATAGTGGTTCCCCAACAACTTGGGTACGTCCACTCTTCTACCACCCTTGGTAGGAATCCACTCAGGATGAGTTGATCAGGTGTCCTGACACCAATGAGCTTTTGACCAGGTGCTCAAAAACCAAAGCTAGATTTTTTGATCAGGTGTCTTGCCACCACTGAGTTTTGATAAGGCTCTCAGAACCAAACAGAACTTTTGAAGGGAGTTCAAGAACCCTTTTACAGCGGGAAAAGAATAAAGAAAAAGGTGAAGATGTCTTCTCTGTTCTCAATCAAATGAGAGAAGCACAAGTGGATTGTTGATGTCAAAGCTCCCCCTGAGAAGTAGATGGTTCAGGAGTGGAAGCTTTGCACAGGGTGATAGGCCTTCAATGGATGACTGCTCCAGCAAATGATGATTTCAGCAATGGCTGAAATGTGAGTTGTCTTGGAGAGTAAATAATGAAGCCTTGATGATGATCTTCCAGTAAGCCTTCAGACTGATGTAGAGAAGTTGTCTCTTCAGGCTTCCTGGAACAGTAGATCTGAGAAGAGAACTTTGTTGTACAGGTGGAGTTGAGTTCTTCCTGGAACTCTGATTCCTGTATCTTATTTTCACTGTATTCTCTCTCTGTTTTACTTTTTTGATTCACTAAACCTCTGAGTATATATTCTGATAAAGAGCAACGGACATTTGAATTCAGCATTTATTACTGCTTCCTTTTGGATACTCCAACGGCTATAATACTCATAAAAGCATTCCTGTAATAGTCCTTTAATATAGCTGTATTGGAATAATAATAGCTGTCTTTAATAGGACAAAAGATATCCAGAAAATCCGTCTGGAAACTTGCATTCAGATTTCTGGCAGAAAACGTCGAACGGAGATCGACTATCGTCGATCTGAGCTGGCAGATATTGGAGTTGGTCTGTGACAGAAATCGTCGAACGGAGCTCGGAGAACGTCGACCGGAGCTCGACGTTCCAGCATAGGTTAGCGTCGAGCGGAGCTCGACGTTCCAGCATAGTTGAGCTTGGAAAGCGTCGACCTGAGCTTTAGATAAAACGTCGACCGCAGCTTGAGATAAAGCGTCGACCAGAGCTCGACGTTACAGCAAAGATTAAGCTCGACGATCTTCGATCGGAGCTCGACGATCGTCGACCTAAGCTTAATGTTGAATTCTGTTTTCTCTGACTGATTTCTCTTGGCTGATTTCTCTTGGCTGATTTCTTCAATCTCTGAGAGCCTCACAACTTATGACCCTTAGCTATACATGATGGGTCGATCTAATAAACTGAAAGACATAGTGATCCTGACCCAAATCCAAATTAGGGTGTTCCAACACGAGTGTAGATCCGTGTTGTGGATCGAGATTGTAGGAACTTTGTTCCGAGGCGTAGGATTGGTTTTCAATCTGAGATAGTGAAGTAGCTGAGTCTAGTGCTTTGCTAGATCGGTGAGGGAAAGTGAATGTACCCAATATTGGGGAACCACTATAAATCTTTTGTCGTATGTAATTGCATAGTTGATAATTGTGTGCATAGATCTCTAAATTTTAATTCCGCAAAAAGACGCACAACTCACTTATTCACCCCCCTCTAGGTGATTTAGGTAGACAACTGATGAGTACAATTATGATAGATTCTGACTATCATAATTGTAATCATGTCCACTGTTTTCTACCTCTTTACTCAAGTAATTGCGCAAAATAGTTGAGAATTGGTATGGTCATGAATAGTAGAGCATAGGTTAGAGTCTTTACTACTTTATGTATTGAACTCCCCACTTACTACGTCATTTCTCTAATGCAGGTACGACTAACCAGTGGAACTAAAGGTCTTGGAGCAAATAGGGGAGTTGACGGGACCAGCGGGGCTGATCAAAGCAGAAGAATTGGTTGAACACGGGTAGGAACACGCCCGTGTGCCTACCCGTGTTCTATCCTAGTTGAAACGATTTAAGCAAGGAAGACTCAAATGTCAACACGGGTTTGAACACGCCCGTGTGTCCAGACCGTGTCCTTTTCAGGACAAATTGAAGAATTAAATCCGGCCTACCCGTGTCCGAAGAACATGAAGAACAACACGGCCTTGTTCTCAAACACGGTCGTGTCAGTACCCGTGTCATTCAACACGGCCCATGACCAAACACGTCTGCTCGTGCAGAACTGCCTTGGAACTCCGACACGGCCTGCAACACGGCCGTGTTGGAACCCGTGTTCGACC
This sequence comes from Platanthera zijinensis, assembly GCA_039513925.1. Classification (NCBI taxonomy): domain Eukaryota; kingdom Viridiplantae; phylum Streptophyta; class Magnoliopsida; order Asparagales; family Orchidaceae; genus Platanthera; species Platanthera zijinensis. The sequence continues at coordinate 51,651,040 of CM077095.1, forward strand.
ATGTTTGCTATGAGACTATAAAAACCTGGAGAAAAATTTTATTCTGGACTTTTGGATTATTTTGCTTGGAGATTTTCTGGAGAACGAAAGTGGAGCACCCAAGAGAAGGAAGGCTTGAAGGAGATATTCATACGCATTTATTCTTTAATTTATCTCCTTTAATCTTGTATCTCTCTTGGTAATCCAACTTTATTTATCTTTTAATTTTCATGAACAATGTGTTTGAACAAATTAGTAATCATGTATCTTCTTGTTTTAATCAATTTCATGGTATTTTGTTCGTATATGGGTTTGCAACATTGAGAATTATCCTTGTTATGAATGATTATCTACTTTTACATGAATTCCAAATGTCTAGATTGAGAAATTGGATTCTTTGGATGATAGTTAAATCTTCATATTTATGTGTTATTTCTCTTTGTAATCTAAAATTCATGATCGAGAGATATGTTTCTTGGAAAATTAGAATACGAAATGATGGAATTATGGTATTTTAGATATAAAGTTCCATGAATCTATGTAGTAGATAGGGTATTTCATTCAATGTAAATTTGAGTATTGTAAATTGTTCGAGAGAAAATTTGCTTAACTTAGAGTTAAATTTCAAATTGCTCGAGAGAGAATTTGATAATTAGTTTAACCATTTACAATACAATGAATTTGATAGTTTTGTTATTTCATGATTACACAAAATGATGATGTTCATTGAATGCTCTTAACTTTCGGCTTGAAATTATTTTTGTAACTCTCCAATACAATTTTTATCCAAGTAGTCATAGTTAGGATTAATCTATGTTAGAACGCAATTTTAAATTTAGGTATGATAATAGAGTGAGAGTGAGTACGAGTAGTTGAAAGGACCCTGTGGAATACGATACGAGATGTAGGCTTCTCTTATACTATGATTGATAGGTGCACTTGCCTGAAAGATAATTCAATCTAGCTTATGCCCATCTACATAGTTATGATAAAACGTAGAATGACTCCACATCAAGGTTAGACTTAGTGAAAATCACCATCAAATTTTTGGCGCCGTTGCCGGGGAAGCCTTTTTAATATTTTGAAAGCTTTAACTCTATTAATCTACCATTTTTGTTTACTAATAAATATATGTAACTTAGTTTATAGTATAATTATATTATTTAATCTCTATTTTGTAGTCTGTTAGTCTATGACCAGGGCAAGAAATTCTGGGCTAGAACCATTTCAATCTGATCCAGAACGACATATTCATAACACCAATCAAAGAGACGTGGGTATTAACACCATAGATATTGTAAACGAACTGTTAGAAGAAGAAACAGTGAATCAAGGAGAACACCATCCTGAAGATTTAGATATCATAGCAAACCATGTCTGACTTTGCTAGACCCAATCTCCAAGGAACTGGGTCAAGCATTATTCGACCTCCCATTCCAACCAATAATTTCGAACTGAAGCCGAGCGTGATACAAATGGTCCAAAAATATGTTCAATATGATGGCTTACAAGACGAGGACCCCAATACACACTTAGCCGGATTCCTAGAGATATGTGATACTTTCAAGATTAATGGTGTCTCCAACGATGCCATTCGATTGAGATTGTTCCCATTCTCATTAAGGCATAAGGCAAAGCAGTGGATCAATTCGTTACCTAGAGGGTCCATTACTACTTGGGACATGATGGTTGAGAAGTTTTTGATGAAGTATTTTCCACCGGCAAAGACCGCCAAGTTAAGGAACGACATCTCTACGTATGTTCAATTGGAGGTTGAATCATTGTATGATACTTGGGAACGATTCAAAGAATTATTAAGGAGATGTCCCCATCATGCCTTACCTTCTTGGCTTCAGATTCAGACCTTCTACAATGGTCTAAATCCAGCCACCAGACAGATGATTGATGCGGCTAGTGGAGGCACCTTGAACAATAAGACACCTGAGGCAGCCCAGCAATTGATAGAAGAAATGGCAATGAATAGCTACCAATGGACTACCGTGCGGCCAAAGTCTACTAAGCCTGCCAGAATGTATGAAGTGGATGCCGTTACAGCCTTAGCAATTCAAGTGGAGAAGCTCCATCAAAAGATGGACAACCTTTCTTTAGCTACGCCCCCATGGTACCTCAACAATGGGACCCTTCTGTTGTTAGAATACCTAGTGGTGAACCTTAAGTGCAAGAACATGTAGACTACATGGGTAATAATCCCAGACCACCTTTCAATCCTGGAAACAACCCATATAATTTTACATACAATCAAGGATGGAGGAACCACCCCAATTTCTCTTGGGGAGGGCAAGGCAACCAAGGCAGACAACCCATGTTTGGACAACAACAACAACAATTGGAGCCAAGGAAACCAACATTGGAAGATGTCCTTGCAAAGTTCATGCAAACTACCGATGTTGCCTTCCATAATCAAGAGGGTTCTATTCAAAATTTGGAGAATCAGATTGGGCAATTGGCAAGGATGGTATCAGAGAGACAACAAGGGACACTTCCAGGAAATACTGAGACAAACCCAAAGGATCATGCAAGAGAAATTCAGTTGAGGAGCGGGAAGGAATTACAAGACCCAAGGCTTGCACAGGATGCACCTCAAGAGGAGTCCAGTGGAGAAGCACCGAACGTGACACCAATGGAATATCAACCAGCCGTGTCATATCCAGCAAAGATGAACAAGGAGCGCATGGATGCGCAATATGGTAAATTTTTTTCTATGATTAAACAATTGCATGTTAATTTACCTTTTTCTGATATTATTCAAATGCCAAAGTATGCAAAATTTTTGAAGGATTTAATTTCTAATAAAAGGAAAATAGAAGAATTATCTTTAGTCACACTTAGTGAAGAATGCTCTGCTATTTTACAAAATAAATTACCATAAAACTTAAGGATCCCGGTTCTTTTTCAATTCCATGTTTAATCGGTGATTTGCAAGTTAATAAAGCTTTAGCGGATTTAGGAGCTAGTATAAATTGGATGCCTTATAAATTATATTTGAAACTAGGCCTAGGGGAACTTAGCCCGACTAGGATGAGCATTCAATTAGCAGATAGGTCGGTTAAGTACCCAAGAGGTATAGTGGAGGATGTATTAGTTAAGGTAGACAAATTTATATTTCCTGCCGATTTTGTTATTTTAGATATGGATGAAAATATAGAAGTACCACTTATACTTGGTCGTCCATTTCTAGCCACTTCTAGAGCTCTTATTGATGTTTTTGATGGTAAATTAGTTTTGAGAGTAGGAGAGGATGAAGTCACTTTTCAAATTGGCAATACTATGAAATAATCTTTGGATAGTGATGATTGTTGCTACTTTTCTCATGGTGTTGATGATTTAATGACTTCTATTGATTCTAATTTTTATTATAAAGACCCTTTAGAAATTTGCATTACTAATTGCTTTCTAGAAGATGAAACTAGTGAAGTCATTGTTGATCATTTACTTTTTCTAGATAGCTCTGTTTCGATGAATGGAAATACTGAATATAACTTACTTACAGAAGGAGATCATGAAGTTCATAAGAATAATACTAAGAATCCACCTGTAGTTGAATTAAAAAATTTACCGGATCATCTTGAGTATGCATTCTTAGGAACTAATTCGTCATACCCAGTTATCATTTCTTCTAATCTTTCTGAGATTGAAAAAAACCAAATTATTAACTGTGTTGAAAAAATGTAAAGGTGCAATAGCCTGGCAAATATCTGATATAAAAGGTAGTAATCCTAGTTTTTGCACTCATAAAATCCTTTTGGAAGAAAGCTATAAGTCATCTATTCAACCGCAACGTAGGCTTAATCCTAATATGAAGGAGGTAGTTAAGGCTAAAATTGTTAAATTGTTAGATGCTGGTATGATATACCCTATTTCCGATAGTTCATGGGTTAGTCCTGTCCAAGTCGTTCCTAAGAAGGGTGGTTTAACTGTGGTAGCAAACGATAAAAATGAATTAATTCCAACGCGAACAATTACAGGTTGGCGTGTCTGTATAGACTATAGGAAGCTAAACGATGCCACTAGGAAGGACCACTTCCCTTTACCCTTTATTGACCAAATATTAGAATGCTTGTCAGGGCATACGTATTATTGTTTTTTAGATGGACTTTCTGGGTATTTCCAAATCCCAATAGCCCCAGAAGACCAAGAGAAAACAACGTTCACGTGCCCATTCGGCACCTTTGCCTATAGGCGTATGCCTTTCGGTCTATGTAATGCCCTCGCTACTTTCTAAAGATGCATGTTGGCCATCTTCAACGAGTATGTTGAAGATATCATGGAAGTGTTTATGGATGACTTCTCCGTCTTTGGAGATTCCTTTGATTTTTGTTTGAATAATTTAGAAAAAGTTTTGAGGAGGTGTGAGGAAATAAACTTAGTACTTAGCTGGGAGAAGTGTCATTTTATGGTACAAGAAGGGTTAGTACTAGGGCATAAAATCTCCAATCACGGAATTCAAGTAGATAGAGCGAAGATAGAGACAATAGAAAAGTTACCACCACCCACATCCGTTAAGGCAGTGAGAAGTTTTTAGGTCACGCCGGATTTTACCGTCGGTTTATTAAAGATTTTTCCAAAATTGCTAAACCACTTACGAGACTTTTAGAAAAGGACACACCTTTTCTCTTTGATCAAGAGTGTCTACATGCTTTTGAGTTCTTAAAAGAGAGATTAATTAATTCTCCTATTACGATAGCGCCTGATTTTACTCAGCCATTTGAAATAATGTGTGACGCTAGCAGTTTTGTGGTAGGGGCTGTTCTAGGACAACGCCGAAACAAACACTTTCATCCTATATTTTATGCTAGTAAAACACTTAATAATGCACAAGAGAATTATACCACTACTGAAAAAGAACTTCTAGCAGTAGTTTTTGCCTTTGATAAATTTAGATCCTATTTAACATTGTCCAAGGTAGTAGTTTACACAGATCACTCTGCACTTAAATATTTGCTAGCCAAGGCGAACGTAAAGCCTCGTTTAATCCATTGGGTTTTTTTATTGCAAGAATTTGATTTGGAAATTAAGGATAAACGAGGAGCAAAAAACTTAGCGGCAGACCATCTTTCACGTTTAGAAAATCCATTACGAGCAATGTTAGAAGAATCTAAAATTTCTGATACATTCCCTGAGGAATCGTTATTTGCCTTATCTTCGAAAGTAAATAATGATTATTCATGGTTTGCAGATTATGCAAACTATCTAGTGGCTAAGGTCCTCCCACAGGATTTTTCATATCAGCAGAAAAAGAAATTTTTCTCTGACTTGAAATATTACTTTTGGGAGGACCCTTTTCTTTTTCGAATATGTGCAGATTCCGTGATCTGAAGATGTGTATCAGCCGAGGAAGGGTGGAAAATCCTGGAGCAGTGTCATTCAGGTCCTACTGGTGGTCACTATGGAGCAAATCGCTCTGCGAAAAAGGTTCTTGATTCGGGTTTTTATTGGCCCCTTCTATTCAGGGATGCCCAAAGGTATGTGCTTTCATGTGATTCTTGTCAAAAAACAGGTAATATTTCTAAATTACATGAAATGCCGCAAAACTTTATTCTTGAATGTGAAGTATTTGATGTGTGGGGGGATAGATTTTATGGGTCCATTTCCAGTTTCATTCGGGAATAAATTTATCTTGGTAGCCGTAGATTACGTATCAAAGTGGGTTGAGGCGCAAGCTTTACCTACTAATGATAGTAGAGTAGTAATTCAATTCCTGAAATCTCTATTTGCGCGATTTGGCACACCACGTACACTTATTAGCGATAGGGGTTCTCACTTTTGTAATCTACAGCTAGATAAGGTATTGCAGAAATATGGAGTCACACATAGGATAGCTACACCATATCATCCACAAACTAGTGGCCAAGTTGAGGTATCCAATAGAGAACTTAAACGCATCCTAGAAAAATCTATAGAAGGGAATAGAAAACAATGGTCTAGGAAACTAAACGATTGTTTATGGGCTTATAGGACCGCATTTAAAACACCTATAGGGACCACCCCCTTTAGATTAGTCTATGGTAAATCTTGTCACTTACCTATAGAATTAGAGCACAAGTCATATTGGGCAATACGATCTCTAAATTTTGATACTAATTCTATAGGGGAAAAACGCAAACTTCAACTTAATGAACTAGACGAATGGAGGACTATGGCATATGAGAACTCCAGAATTTATAAGGAGAAAACCAAACTATTTCATGACCGACACCTTCGAAAAACCAAAACATTCAACGAGGGTGACCAGGTTCTCCTTTTTAATTCTAGACTGCGTCTATTCCCAGGGAAGCTTAGGTCTAAGTGGTCCGGACCATTCCAAGTTAAAAAAGTTCTCCCCTATGGCACCGCCGAACTAACTCACCCTGAAAAGGGAGACTTTAAAGTCAACGGGCACCGGTTAAAACTTTATTACAGTGCACTTCCCCAAGCCTTTGCTCGCATAGAATCCTGCCTTCATCTAGACTAAGAGACTGTATAAAATTCAATAGTAACTTTTCTATATAGTTTATAAAAATTTTAATGAAAACTTTATTTAAATTTATTGAAATCACTATTTAAGAAAAGTACACGGCCAAGCACACGGCCGTGTGCTTGGCCGTGTCTAGCACGCACAGTCACCCAGCCGTGCACCCTATATAAACCAGGGAAAGGCAGAAATTTACAGAGCACCACACGGGCAAATACACGCCCGTGTGTGTTGCCGTGTCATTCATCGCAATTTCAATTTTAAAGCAAGAGCTTGACACGGGTCTCTACCCGGCCGTGTTTGTGGCCGTGTTTTAATGTACACGGCTGTTCACCCAGCCATGTGCACACCCGTGTCGATATGGCCAATTAAAGTCATTTCATACAGAGAAGGACACGGGTCCACACACACCCGTGTTGTATACCGTGTCCGAGCCAACCACCTGTCAGATTGACCACACGGGTTGTGGACACGGCCGTGTTGTTGACCGTGTCCAACTGACACGAGCAGTTTCCCGTGAAATGACCACACGTCTCCTTGAAGACCGTGTTTCCCGCCCACGTCGATTCCTTAACACGGGTGCACACACGGCCGTGTGTACACCCGTGTTCGACTTCTTTTTATAGGGGCAGATTTTTGAGAGTTCTTTCCATCAGTTCCACCTTCTCCCCTTTCCATTCCTGCAACCAGTTCAGCCGGGAATATCATCAGCTCCTCCAATTTCGTGCAATCGCCTCGTCGCTTTGCCATTAACATCATCGGTATAATTCCTGGGTTTACATCCATCAAATCTCTTCTTTTTTTTTGATTTTTTTCTCTCTTTTCTCCTTCTTCATTCGCTTTAGAATATTTTGTTCCTTTATTTTCAGATCATGTCGTCTTCGCATAGCCAAGGCGGTCGCCGACGTAGACCGGAACTTCAAGCATTGTCTACTGAAAGACACGACGTCGTTCAACCCTTAGTTTTCACAGATGCAGTGCATACTAACCGCTATAACCGCCTGCAAGCCAAGAAATTTCAGGACATACGAATAATAGATTCGGACGTCTTGGAAACCATAGGTCTTGCTGCTAATGTTAAGGAATTAATTTCTGTAATAGGGTGGCAAGGGTTTTTTGCCATAGAAGAGTTAGGTTTCCGCGAACTCACGCTCGAGTTTTTGTCCACCTTCTATTTAAACCTTCGACCCTCCTTGACCGATAATGGAAGACCAACCGAGGGGATTATCTCCTTTCGGGTAGGAGGCGCCTTCTATACGCTATCTCTTATCCAGTTTACGCAACATTTAGGAGTGTACGAAGAGGCATTCCTCTTTAGTGACGCTTACTCTGATCTGAATTTTGGTCTCCCCAGTCGCGACCAGGCGGGCGATATTTGGCGCCGTCTATCCTTTGACATCGAGCCCTACGAAGCCAAGAGGTCTAAGGCCTCAAAGCTGGTTTCCCCCGCCGTTCATTATGTTCATCATCTGCTTAGCCATACTCAGAGCGGCCGGGGTGAAAGCTCCGGCATGGTTAGCCGTCAGGACATCCTTTATCTGCAAAGCATGACAGCCCGTTACCCTATCCACTTGGGTTATATGCTAGCTCAATTCATTCTTCATCAGGTGGAGAACTCCCGCGTCGGGTCCATTTGTGTAGCCCCTTACATTACGCGCTTGGCAAGGAATATGGGCATATTCTTGCCTCTTCCCCCGATGACGGTGGTAGCAAAGACTATGCCCATCACCATGGCTAGTCTTCGATCCATCCGCCTCGTTACAACTCGTCAAGGTCGGGGTGGGATTACATATACCATTGCGAGTCGTGGACGTCATGTCCACGACGACGACGATGAGGTAGATCCAGACCTCGATGAGCCTCTCATTCCCCCGGCCCGCTCGACGTATACTCAGGGGGAGTCCTCTTCTGCCCAGCCTCCGCGGCAGTCTCGATATGCACAGGAGCTCCAGCACTTCTATGACTCTCAGCTATTGCCGCGCCTTCAGCATATCGAGGAGACGCAGCAGCGGACTGAGGACGTCATATATTAGATCCGGCAACACTTAGGGATTACTAGCCCACCACGGGCAGCTCCTCATCGATCTTGCACTCAGGATGATCCGGCTGACCAGGATGATACGCCTATGTATTTTTGATTTTATATCCCTGTATATCTGGCTATGTAGCATTGTATCCTCTTTATTGTTATTATCATGATCTTGTATTAGCATGTTCAGTATATCTAAAAGAAATTTTTTTTTTTGCTCATTGTTTTGTTCTGTGCTTCTTTATATTCATGATCATCAGTTCTCTATATCTTGGTGCAATTTCTACCTCAATTTTTTTTTTTTTGCAATGAGGACATTGCAAAACAAGTCTGGGGGTATTGGTGTTGACAGTGGGGTGCATGACTACAGTTACTTATATTATCTCTATCATAGTACTCTATTTCTCTATCATAGTATTCTATTACTTCTCTTTAAGCTTTCAGTACTTCACTCATTGGGAATATAACTATCTAATTTACTTTCGCACGCTGATTAAACCGAATTCGTGTTCAAATTTGTTGATTAGTAACTACGTATAGAAATTCATTAACCTACTTTTCTCCATATAATTTTGTTTAAAAAGATTGTCCTTTATATTATTAACTAATAATCACTCCATTTTAGAAAATATATTTATCTATACTAAAGTGAGTCGATGAATGCAATATTTTGATAATTTTGTATTAGGAGATCAAAATAAAATAACAAAACTTTTCTCTATTGGTGTCTAGAACTAACCAGCGATCCTCAAACCTTTTGCACAGGTTAATTAGTAAAGGTGGAAATGACTTAGGCCTCCTTTTGGATAGCTTGAGCCGTTCAAATCCCAAAACCTTAAACATTATACCCTTGCTCACCCAATTTGGACCTTATCCCTATATTTTTGTGATATTCCAACTCTAAAATTCACCAAGGCAAATCCTCACCTAGTAGCACACCTATCATTGAGTTCGTCATGAAATGAATTTTCATAGTGATATGTGGCCTGAGTGCGTGTACACTTGCACCCATTCGGAATGATCCCTACTATGAAGTCCCTAAAAAATAATAATAATAAAAAAAACATAGTGATATGTGGCTTGAGTGAGTGTGACCTTGCACCCATTCGGAATGATCCCTACTATGGACCTTTGGTTAAGAAACAAAGAAAAAAAATATATAGAGTATCCATCTTCAAAAAAAAACTGGTTTATATGGGAAGTATAATACGTGCAAATTATGGGGGTGCTCGTAGAATATCAATGTTTGTTAAGGTATTGACCATACCAAGGGCTCAATTGTGATCTAGGTGTGAAAAGAAGAAAAAAAACCATCGAGTTACTTTTTTTTTTGCTTACCCCACATATAATTACCTATCCTAAGCCAAAAAGGTTACACCACCATACAAGTCCTAAGGATCCAACTTTACTAATTCTCATTAGTGCTATGGAGAGGGTGTGTAAAGGAAAGTGTATGAATATCAATAGGGGTATGTTTAAGTTTTGAAAGACTAATGCATATGTTATTAAGATTGTTCTTTTCTCCTTACAATAGTAATGGATAACTATAATCCTAATTCTAAGAAAGAGCGAAAAATAGTTAAGATATGTATTGGAGGAATTTTTAAGAAAAAGTTATATTTAGAAAAGTCTGCTATACTATTTCCTATACAATTACAGCATCAAATTTCTATTTGAATTCAAAACAATCAGTGTGCGGAAGAAGAATTATGTATCGGTAACTCAATTGTTTGAATTAGTTTTCTTAGAGACAAGCAAACACTCAAGTCTGGGGGTATTTGATGAGTATAATTATGATAGATTCTGACTATCATAATTGTAATAATGTCCACTGTTTTCTACCTCTTTACTCAAGTAATTGCGTAAAATAGTTGAGAATTGGTATGGTCATGAATAGTAGAGCATAGGTTAGAGTCTTTACTATTTTATGTATTGAACTCCCCACTTACTACGTCATTTCTCTAATGCAGGTACGACTAACCAGTGGAACTAAAGGTCTTGGAGCAAACAGGGGAGTTGACGGGACCAGCGGGGCTAATCAAAGCAGAAGAATTGGTCGAACACGGGTAGGAACACGCCCGTGTGCCTACCCGTGTTCTATCCTAGCTGAAACGATTTAAGCAAGGAAGACTCAAATGTCCACATGGGTTTGAACACGCCCGTGTGTCCAGACCGTGTCCTTTTCGGGACAAATTGAAGAATTAAATCCGGCCTACCCGTGTCCGAAGAACATGAAGAACAACACGGCCGTGTTCTCAAACACGGCCGTGTCAGTACCCGTGTCATTCAACATGGCCCATGACCAAATACGTCTGCTCGTGCGGAACTGCCTTAGAACTGCCGACACGCAACACGGCCGTGTCGGAACCCGTGTTCGACCATGTTTGCTATGAGACTATAAAAACCTGGAGAAAAATTTTATTCTGGACTTTTGGATCATTTTGCTTGGAGATTTTCTGGAGAACGAAAGTGGAGCACCCAAGAGAAGGAAGGCTTGAAGGAGATATTCGTATGCATTTATTCTTTAATTTATCTCCTTTAATCTTGTTTCTCTCTTGGTAATCCAACTTTATTTATCTTTTAATTTTCATGAACAATGTGTTTGAACAAATTAGTAATCATGTATCTTCTTGTTTTAATCAATTTCATGGTATTTTGTTCGTATATGGGTTTGCAAACATTGAGAATTATCCTTGTTATGAATGATTATCTACTTTTACATGAATTCCAAATGTCTAGATTGAGAAATTGGATTCTTTGGATGATAGTTAAATCTTCATATTTATGTGTTATTTCTCTTTGTAATCTAAAATTCATGATCGAGAGATATGTTTCTTGGAAAATTAGAATACGAAATGATGGAATTATGGTATTTTAGAGATAAAGTTCCATGAATCTATGCAGTAGATAGGATATTTCATTCAATGTAAATTTGAGTATTGTAAATTGTTCGAGAGAAAATTTGCTTAACTTAGAGTTAAATTTCAAATTGCTCGAGAGAGAATTTGATAATTAGTTTAATCCTTTACAATACAATGAATTTGATAGTTTTGTTATTTCATGATTACACAAAATGATGATGTTCATTGAATGCTCTTAACTTTCGGCTTGAAATTATTTTTGTAACTCTCCAATACAATTTTTATCCAAGTAGTCATATTATGATTAATCTATGTTAGAACGCAATTTTAAATTTAGGTATGATAATAGAGTGAGAGTGAGTACGAGTAGTTGAAAGGACCCTGTGGAATACGATACGAGATGTAGGCTTCTCTTATACTATGATTGATAGGTGCACTTGCCTGAAAGATAATTCAATCTAGCTTATGCCCATCTACATAGTTATGATAAAACGTAGAATGACTCCGCATCAAGGTTAGACTTAGTGAAAATCACCATCAACAACTGAATACTTTCAAATGGTATCAGAGGCAGGTTGATCACTAAAAGGTTAACACCTTGATCAGATTCGTCTCTAGTTATCTCTTGAGATTTTCCAAGTATGGACAAGGCTAAAGATTTTGCCAAGCTTCCATTGTGCACCAAGAATAACTTTCTCATGACTGTCTCCACAATAGATCCAATAAAGAAAGTTCCAAAGAAATTGATGGATCTAGACAAAGACGAGATTGCACTTGTGTCTTTAGACAAGAAGGCCAAGAATATAATAGCAAGTACAGTCGATGACTCCATGCTGCAGAACTTGATCCACTGCCAGTCTACTATGGAGATGTGGCAGTCCCTCGTCACTTTGATGGAAGACACAGAAGAAGTTAGGGATGATAGAAGATCCCTTCTGAATCAGAAATACGAAGCCTTCCGACAAGTACACAAGGACACCATTGCTGACACTTTTGAGAATTTCTTCAAGATAGTCAATGGCCTAAGGGTGTATGGCCGAGTCTTAAGAAAGTTCTTAAGATCCCTAACCAAGGAATGGGATAACAAAGTGTGTCACATCCGAGAGTTTGACAATTTAGCTGAGACTGATCCTGAGAACCTCTTTGGAAAGCTGATGTCCTACGAACTTCAAATCAATTCCAAAAAAACTGAAGAAGAGAAGGGTCGGTTCAATCCAAAGGAGAAGTCTGTCGCTCTAAAGGCAGACTGTTCAAGGAAGGGAAAGTTGCTTCACCTGCCCCTGCTCCAGAAGAAAGTGAAGATGAGTCATCTGAGCCAAGCACTTCAGGCTCAGAGTTATCTGAAGGAGAATTCTCTCTACTCTCACGACAGTTCAAGAAATTTTTGAACAAAAAGAAGCAATGGAAAGACAAGGATGCCTCCTATAGAAGATCACGACATGATAGTGATCGACACAGAAAAGGCTCAAACAGCCATGACAGGTATAATTCTAAATCAAACAAACATATTTCTACTAACATCGTTTGCTACTGTTGTAATAAAGCAGGTCATGTCATTGCTGATTGCCCCCACAAGAAGAAGGAGGGTGGAAAGAGAGAAGAAAAGAAGTCCTCATACAATAAGAAGAGGACAGAGAAGAGCATAATAGCTAAGAAGGGAAAAACTCTTAGTGACTCCGACTCATTTGAGTCGAGTGAAGAAGAAGAAGCCTACTTTGGGCTTATGGCTCAGACAGATGATGAACAAGAGCCTCAGTTCACTGGGAAGGTAAACTCTCACACTCCTCTTTCAGAATATGAAGCTTCTGAGCATGATAATGAGGACAGCTCTTCTGACAATGAGTCTGAACTCATGGCCCAGTACAAGGAGTTAATCAAGGCTTGCGACAAATGCCAAAGAGTCGTGAAAACTCAAGCTAAAGAGATAAAGTCACTAAAAGCTGAAGAGAGCACCTTGAGAGAGGAAGTCGCTAAGACTGACTCACTCAAAGAGAACTTCAATACTGCTATTGAAGAATATAATAAGGCTCTAGAGCACCTTGATTTAAAGGAGAAAATCATCAAAGAGTTGGAAGAACAACTCGCTGCTGAAAAAAAACTTGTTGAAAGTTTCTCAAAGCCCAAGACTGTCTTTCCATTCGTTGCTGAATTCTCAGCTAAAGCCAAGGGTGCTGGGCTAGGCCATGTAGAAGCTCCTAGTAAATCTTCTAGTAGGAATAATTCTAAAAGAAAGAATAAGGCCGCCAAGAAATCCTTGGCCAAAGAGAAGAAGAAAGCCCCCAAGATCAGACTTCTTTCAAGAAAGTCATATTTCCAACTAATGAGTTTGATCTTGACTCGTCCTATGGTCACTTGAATAGGCCTACTTATGTAGAGCCAAAGTCCTGTTACCAAGGATGGACTCGCCCCAGAAACTTTGGTGAGAGTGTCTTTAAAGCACCTTCTGAAGAAGTCATTCTTTAGAGCTATGGCCCTTATAATCATGGTCATAACTTCAAGAAAGCATCAAAAGTAAAGCCCATTGTGGAAAAGTCACTGAAGGATAAGAAATCATGTGATTGTCATCACCATGAATTTTCTTCCTCCAAGAATGTTGCCCGTGCTAGACCACTATCTTAGAAGGTCAAGTAGGAGAACATAAGACAAAGATACAACAGGTTTGACTGTTGGTGCTGTGGCAGAATTGGTCACTTTGCCATCGACTACTGGTTTAATTCCAGAAATTTTGCAACTCCTCAAGTTGGCAATATGAGAAAGACCACTCATAATGCTAATCCTCGTAGGGGGAGTGTTCTAACACGAGACCAAGGACCCAAACGTGTTTGGGTTCCTAAGGCAAACTGATTATGATTGCAGGTATGTCCAAAGGCCACCAAAACGCCTATCTGGTATTTGGACAGTGCATTCTCTCGGCACATGACCGGGATAAGAAGCCTACTTCAGAACTATTCTCCAGTCTTGAACGGACCAAAGGTCATCTTTGGAGGTTCAGACCGAGGAATCACTAAAGGCTATGGTATGATCACTAACGGTAGTGTATCCTTCTCAAATGTGGCTTATGTTGAAGGATTGGAACACAATCTCATAAGCATAAGCCAGCTCTACGATAAAGGATATATAGTTGAATTCTATGCTGACAAGTGCTTGATAAAGTATGTTAATAATATGAAAACAATTCTATCAGGCGCTCGAAGCAGAAATATATTTTGTTTAAATTTCATTTGTATAGACTCTTCTACACCAGTGTGCTTTTTAGCAAAAGATAGTGCGTCTCTTTGTGACCAATGACACAAGAAACTAACACGTATTAATTTCAAAACCATTAATAAATTATTTTCACTGAACTTGGTACATGATGCCCCAAATGTCAAGTACGTCAAAGACATACCTTGTCACGCATGCGTAAAAGGCAAGCAAACAAGGGCTACTTTTAAAAGCGTTATTGGCAAAGATTCTAATATATGTCTACATCTACTTCATATGGACTTGTTCGGTCCACTGCAAGTTAGAAGTTTGGGAGGTAAGGATTATACGTTGGTTATTGTTGATGATTACTCGTGCTTTGCGTTGGTGTTCTTTCTGAAACACAAGTCAGATACCTTCGACATCTTTATTAATTTTTTCAGGCAGGTCCAGAATGAATACAACTGTTCCGTAGTCAAAATCAGAAGTGACAATAAAACAGAGTTCAAGTCTGGGGCCATGACAGAATTCTGTGAAAGCTTGGGTATCTTTCATGAGTTTTCCTCTCCTCGTACTCCTCAATAGAACGGAGTGGCTGAGAGAAGGAATAGAACACACATAGAGGCTTGCAGGACCATGTTGAGTGATGCCTCACTTTCGGAATATTTCTGGGCTAAAGCTGTCAACACTGCATGCCACGTGCAAAATCGAACACTCATAAATAAGAACCATGATAAAACATCTTACGAACTTCTAAAGGACAGGAAACCGACTGTCTCATATTTTAGAATTTTCTTTGTAAATGCTTCGTGCTTAACAATGACAAGTATCATACTACCAAGTTTAGCGAAAAGAGTTTTGAAGGTATTTTTTGTAGGATATAGTAGCCATAGTAAGGCATACAGGATATTCAATAGAAAAACTCTGGTTGTAGAAGAATCAATACATGTTGTATTTGATGAGACGAGCTTGCTACAAGGCAACTCTTCTAGTGTGTTCATTGAAGATGCATGTACAAAGTTGAAAGAAATTAGCTTGGATGAATCGACTGAAGATAAATGTGAAAAGTTCATCAAGATCACCACTCCAACCACTATTGGAGAGGTAGATTATCAAGATGAAGAAGTCGCCCAAGTTGATGAAGTCACTCCGGTGATTGAAGACATTCCAGATACAAGGACTCTAAAGCTCAGACATTTGAAGGATCACCCCATGGACCAAATCATTGGAGATCCCCGGACTAGTGTCAGAACTCATAGAGGTACAACTAACGAGAATTTATATTTAAGTTTTCTCTCACAGGTTGAACCAAAGAAGTTTGAGGAAGCAAACTCGGACGCATCATGGATCTTGGCCATGGAAGAAGAGTTGAACCAGTTCAAGCGCTGCAAAGTCTAGAAACTTGTTCCATGACCCAAAGGTAAGAACGTCATCGGACGAAGTGGGTCTACAGGAACAAGATGGACGAGGATGGAACGATCAAAAAGAACAAGGTCAGACTCGTTGCCAAAGGATGTCGTCAAGAAGAAGGAATCAACTTTGACTAGACATTGGCTCCAGTGGTAAGGCCGGAGGCAATCAGGTTATTCTTAGCACATGCTGCTCTCAAGGGCTTCACCGTCTATTAGATGGACGTGAAGTCCGCCTTCCTTAATGGTGACATAAAGGAAGAGGTATATGTGGAATAACCTCTAGGTTTCGTTGATTCTAACTTTCCCGATTATGTTTACCTATTACAAAAAGCTTTATATGGTCTGAAACAAGCTCCTCGAGCTTGGTGTGAGACACTGTCTAGCTTTCTTCTTGAAAACAAGTTCACAAGGGGAAAGATAGATAAAACATTATTTCTTAGGGAAATAAAAGGCAAGATTTTGTTAGTGCAAATCTATGTCGATGACATTATTTTTGGCTCTACTGACGATAACCTCTACAAAAAGTTTTCAAAACTTATGCAAGGGAAGTTTGAAATGAGCAGTATGGGAAAGCTGAAGTATTTCTTAGGGCTTCAAGTGAAACAATCTAAAGATGGAATTTTCATCTCGCAGACTAAGTTCACCAAAGAGCTAATTAAGAAATTAAGAATGGAGAACGCAACCTCTATGAGGACTCCAATGGGTTCAGCTATGTCCCTGGACAAGGATAAGAAAGGGAAATCTTTTGATGAAATCAAGTATAGAAGCATAATTGGATTCTTGCTCTACCTTACTGACAGTAGACCTGACATAATGTTTTCAACATGTGTATGTGCTAGATTTCAGGTGAACTCTAAGGAATCTCACTACACTGCTACAAAGCAGATTTTGAGATATCTTAAAGGTACACCAAATATTAGCTCATGGTACCCAAGAAGTAATGGCAGCGAGCTAATTGGTTTTTCAGATGTAGATTTTGCAGGTAGCAAAGACGACAGGAAAAGCATTTCCGGGACTTGCCAATTCCTTGGAAGAAGACTCATTTCCTGGAGTAGTAAGAAGCAAAACTGTGTTGCAATCTCAACAGCTGAGTTAGAGTATATCTCTGCAGGCAGTAGATGCGCACAGCTGCTATGGATAAAGAATCAATTTGAAGACTACAACATGAAGTTTCAGAATATTCCATTGTTTTGCGACTCTTCCAGTGCAATTGCAATAGCCAACAACCCAGTCTCTCACAGCCGGACAAAGCATATAGAGCTGTGATACCACTTCATCTGGGAACTTGTGGAGCATGGGGATATAAATCTACAGTATGTCTCTACAGACAGACAGATTGCAGATATTTTCACGAAGCCGCTGGACGAGACCAAGTTCTCATTCTTCAAAACAGAACTTGGTATGCTCAACAAAGAAGATTAGAGAAAGTGGGCTCACAAAAAGGCTCAGAGATCAAGAAATTAATCAAAAGTTGGAATTTTTCAAAATTCTAACTTTATGACTCAAGTAGACAAAAACTACTCGAGTAAGAAGTAAGGCACTCTAGTACCTACTTGACCTACTCGAGTATTTCTTCAGCCACTCGAGTACTTCTATATCTTCACTCGAGTATTGTCAAGCCTCTCCAGTATCTGGAAGTCAAATTTTCTCTCTTCGATTCAACTTTCTTTATTCACAGCCCGAGGCTTATGCTGCCCTCTCCCAGGTATGCATGCTTAATTTATTTCTTAATTATAGTTAAATTAGGGTTATATAAATAGAAAATTCCGGATTTCCATTTTCTACACGAATCAAATCCATTCACTCGAGTAAGCCGACAAACGCTTCGTCTTCCACCGAAAGTTGCAGAGCTCGCGCCTTCTTCTTCCCCGCACCAGATTTTTCTCAAATATCTGGATCATGGCGCCCTCTTCTAAGATTAGAATAGGTTTAGAACTTGTTGCTACAGGAATCGCCGACATATCAGATGATTTTCACAACCTTCTGATTCTCCTCGACACCGTCGGCCTCACGTTTGTTCCACAGCAGCCATGTAAGCTTCTGTTTCCTAAGGTTGAAGAGTTCTACAAGAATATCAAGGTCAAGAGAAATGGGACAGTTCTCAAGTCCAAAGTTAAAGGAATCAAGATCAAGCTAAATAAAACCTCTGTTTCTACTCTTCTTTGACTACCAGTCGTTGATGAAGAAGATGACCTAGGTATTGAAGAATCTGACAAGACTTGTCTGTTTTGTGGTGTCTCCCTAGAAGCTCTCACCATCAAAAGATCAGAACTAAATCCAAAAGGAAAGCTCTTGGTGGATATCATTGGGAAGATACTTCTCTGCAAGATAAATTCTATCAGGGATATTTCACTCAGCCTCTTTGACATCATGCAAGCCATTGTCTGCAGGAAAAGGTATCAATTTGGGATGTTAATTCTGGATAAGATCAAGGACAGCATAAAGGATACAAGTTATGCTAGGATTATTTTTCTTCTCCTACATGAGATTAATCCTGAGGTATTCAACTTATCCAAAGGGACCATTCTCCATCACATGAAGAAAGTCTCCATTTCATCCATTCAGAGATGGGACTTGAAGCTCTTTGTAACACCTCTACCCGTCAAGAAGAATATAATAGGGGGTCCGGCCGGAGCCCCACACGATATTCCACAAACAGGCAGAGACGCTACGAACTAATATCATAACCAACGCATCCTAACACAGAGCATTCTAGCGGAAGTTTCACGGTTGAATCTTTGAACTCAAGATAAAGAACACTGTCCACTATAACATAGGAATGTCTACAAACAACCAAAGAGTCCGGCCTTAAGGCCTTACAAGTTTCTCTTAACAAGGGTGTGGATTACAGACATCGGCACGCAGGCCGGCCACACATGAACAAAAAGAAACAAAACAATGCCTTCGAGAGCAGCAGCGCAGCTTGGGCTTCAGCCCGCTAAGTCTCGCTCGGACCAGCACCTCCAGTACCTGTAAGAACCAATCCACCAAGCGGTGGCAAACAGGGCAACGGTCAGCATTCAGCTGACCAATTATAACGACCCTGCCCCTGGCACGGGGCAGCGGAATTCCATCCTGCATAGCAATCATCCAATATAATATATAGCAATTCAAGCAAGACGTGCACGACCGCACAGTCACATATCACAAATGCCGGCATGACGGCCCGACATCCCGTGCACTCATGGCACTCTCGGGTGCACCGGAAACACCGGATCTCACCATTGAGCATTTAGTCCGGCACGCAGTCCCAAGACTCTCATTATGCCGCTGACGAAAGCCCAATGCCTTGGCGCTCTCATGTCCAGCCTACATAACGCAGGTACAGATCAGCCACCCCCCGTTGCTCAAATCGCCTTGCCCAACCAAGTACATCGTACCTGAGGCCACATTTAAAGGCGCGGGTCGGTTTCACCTTGCCTGTTCGGCACGAAGCCTTTTCATACAGTTGCAGCCCAACGCTCAACCGCACACAAAGTGGCAACTCACGGCCACAAGAGTTACACCCAACTCTCACAATTTCCTGGACTTCCTCTAGTACTTTATCCATCATGCATACAAGCAATAATCACGGAGTCTTCTCCGATATACAAACAAGCATCAACAATCCAGACCAATATGTCCAGATGGGCTTCACACAGCATGCCTAGATCCGTACTCCAATTCCGGACTCTAACAAGGGGGACTTCACATATCTACCCCAAGGGACGCCACAACCCACCCCACACTCGCGGGGAAGGGTTTTCCCTATGCAATGCATGAAATAAGGACTTCACATGTCCGAGAAGGAAATCGTTACCCTAGGAACTCGCTTCGGAGCCATGGAGAGAAATTTGAGACGGATGAAAGCCTTCGCAGCAGCGTTGCCTTCGCAAATCCGAACTCGGCTTGTGATTTGGACCACCGTAGCACCACCGGCAGCCGGATTCCACTTCTTCTTCCTCACCTTGCTCTCACCTCTCTCTTAAAGTTAGAAAGAGAGTATGAAACTCAAAATGAGCTTAGCCTTCTCCTTTCCCGGCCTTATCAAACCAGGAATTTGCCCCAGCCACTGGATCTTCTTTAAGGAAAATGAACGGCCAAGATCTGCCCGAAAAAGACTATTTTTTGGCCGACACGGCCTGTGACACGCCCGTGTCACAGGCCGTGTACCCTTAAGCGGCACACGCGGCACACGCACCGACTGAAATCTACTAGAACACGGGCATCGACACGCCCGTGTCGAACCTGACACGCCCGTGTCAGTCATGTGACACGCCCGTGTCACCACTGTTACACGGTACTCAACGAGCTCTAAAACCAACAGAGCAGTACACGGGTAGGCACACGCCCTCGGACATGCCCGTGTCAAATCTGACACGACCGTGTTCAAGGCTTGGTTCCGGGCCGTGTACTTCTCTGACTCAGTCCGACCATTTCTTGAGTGACACGCCCTGGGACACGCCCGTGTCCAAGGCCGTGTCCCAGGCTCGACTATAGTCGACCACCGATCGTCGACCATCCTGAACACGCCCTGGGACACGCCCGTGTCCCAGGCCATGTACCCCCGACACGCCCTGGGACACGCCCGTGTCCCAGGCCGTGTCAAACAGCCTGCACCTCAAATCCAGTTTTGAGATTTTGGGGTGTTACAATCCTCCCCTCCTTAATAAAATTTCGTCCCGAAATTTGAAGACAGTAGGGAGAAAATAACAAAACATTTATATGTTTCTATTACATATACAATGAGCGAACAAGTTACGAAAATAACTCGGGAAACTCGGCTCGCATGGTCTGCTCGCGCTCCCATGTTAGCTCTTCTCGGCCACAATTGTCCCATCGGACTTTGACTATCCCGATCACTTTGTTCCGCAACTGTTTCTCGGCTCGATCCTCGATCCGTATAGGCTTCACCTTTGTCGTTAGCCCATACTCAACCGGCACTCGATCATTGTCAATTACTTGGGCTGGATCCTTGACTGCTTTGCGTAGCACCGAGATGTGAAACACATCATGCAATCCACTCAATTCCGATGAAAGAGCTAGCCGATAGGCAGCTTCCCCAACTCGCTCCACCACTTCAAACGGACCAAGGTATCGCGGACTTAGCTTTTTCAACCGCCGAATCCGAGATACGTCTTTGAAGGGCTTAATCTTTAAATAGACCCAGTCACCCACCGCGAACTCCACGTTCCGGTGCTTAGCATTGTAATACTTGGCTTGCCGATCCTGGGCTATTATGAGCCTCTCTCGAATAGAGCGTATTGTTGAGGTAGCATCCTCGACTTCCTTTTTGCCTAAAAGTTTGGTCTCGCCAGTTTCTGCCCAAGCTAGCGGTGTACGACACTTACGACCATACAGCGCTTCAAACGGGGCCATGCCTATACTCGCTTGATGGCTATTATTATAGGCAAACTCCACCATAACAAGATGCTCTTCCCAATTCTTACCGAAGTCCAGGGCGCACATACGGAGCATATCCTCCATCGTTCTGTTGGTTCGTTCAGTTTGGCCATCCGTTTACGGGTGAAAGGCCGTACTGAATGCTAACTTCGTGCCCAACATCTGATGAACTAATCTCCAATCCTTCGAGGTAAAGCGCCCATCTCGGTCACTTACGATGCTCCGGGGAACACCGTGCAATCGAACAATCTGCTCCACATAGAGCTTTGCCAACGTTTCCACTGAATCGTCCCGCTTGTTCGGTAGAAAGTGAGCCACCTTTGTCAACCGGTCTACAATCACCCAGATTGAGTCATGGCCACGCTGAGATCTCGGCAATCCGCGCACGAAATCCATAGAAATATCCTCAAACTTCCATTGCGGAACCGGCAACGACTTCAGGAAACCACTCGGCCGTTGACATTCTGCCTTTACCAAAGCACAAGTACGACATTTAGCCACATACGCGGCTATGTCCTTCTTTAAACCAGGCCACCAGAACAGTTTCTTCATGTCCTTGTACATTTTTGTGCTCCCAGGGTGAATTGAATACTTTGTAAAGTGTGCTTCATATAGCAATCCTTCTCGCAATTTACCCGCACTAGGGACGCACAATCGGCCATCTTTCCGTAATAAACCGTCATCCCAGGAGAATTGATCACCAGACCCCTCCTTTGCATAGAGTTGGAGACTTTCATCCAACTCCGTTGCCCGCCGAACCCTGTCAGCAAGGTCATATTGAACCTCCAACCAGTTCACGCATGCATCAGTCGAAGAATCTCTTTCCACACAAGATATCTCCAAAGCTTCCAACTCCTGGATTAACCGCTCATCATGTATCCACAACCAATTTGCCCGCACCGGAGTCCGACGACTCAAGGCATCAGCGACCACATTTCCCTTTCCGGGAACATAGTGAATGTCGAAGGTATAATCCCCAAGGAATTCCATCCACCTCATTTGTCGCATATTCAATTCCTTTTGATCGAGCAGATACTTTAAGCTTTTATGATCTGTATAAATATCCACCTTCACGCCATAAAGATAATGCCGCCACAACTTTAGCGAAAAGATCACCGCCGCCAACTCCAAGTCATGGACGGGGTAATTACGCTCATGCACTTTCAATTGACGTGAGCCATAGGCGATCACCTTGCCAAACTGCAGGAGAACGCAGTCTAAGCCGCTTCCTGACGCATCGCTGTATATTTCAAATCCATCTGTACCACATGGCGACGTCAAAACAGGCGCCGTGGTCAAACGACTCTTCAGCTCCACAAAAGCTCGTGTGCACTCCGGTGTCCAAACGAACTTCTGATCCTTTCTCGTCAACGTAGTCAGAGGCAAAGCAATCCGGGAGAAGTTCTCCACGAACCGTCTATAGTAGCCCGCCAGTCCAAGGAAACTCCTGACCTCGGCCACTGAAGACAACACTGGCCAATCACGAATGGCACTTATCTTACCCAGATCCACCGCTATGCCCTCTCCACTTACCACTTGGCCTAGAAAAGCCACCGACGAGAGCCAGAACTCACACTTAGAGAACTTGACATACAGCTTATTCCTTCGCAAGGTATGCAATACCAATCGCAAGTGGTTTGCATGATCTTCCTCCGATTGTGAATATACAAGGATATTATCAATAAACACAATCACAAACAGATCCAGGTATTTGCGGAACGTTCGATGCATGAGATCCATGAAGACCGAAGGCGCATTACATAAGCCGAACGGCATCACTGTGAACTCATAATGACCATAGCGTGTGCCAAACGCTGTCTTGGGAATGTCACCTTCCCTAATCCGCAACTGGTAATACCCGGACTTCAAATCCAACTTCGAATAGACGGTTGAGCCTGCTAGCTGATCGAACAAGTCATCGATCCGTGGAATTGGATACTTGTTTTTCTCCGGCAGCTTGTTCAGTTCGCGATAATCAATACATAGTCGCAAACCACCGTCTTTCTTTTTCACAAAAAGAACAGGCGCGCTCCAAGGTGACATACTTGGGCGTATGTATCCCTGCTCCAACAATTCTTGTAACTGAACTTTCAGTTCGGCCATTTCTTTTGGCGCTACCCGATACGGCGAACGGGCCACAGGTTTCGCACCCGGCACCAGCTCGATAGCGAAGTCGATTTCCCTTTCGGGAGGTAACCCCGGAAGGTCCTTTAGAAACACATCAGCATATTCCGACACAATCGGCACTTCACTCACACTGGCCTTCGGCGCCACCGCCTCAATGAGTGTGAAGAACAACTCCGCACCCTTCCGAACTGCCTTAACAACTTGGAGAGCGGATAACAACATCCCACTCATCCCTTGCATACCAATGAACTTGGTCTCTTGTTCGGTATTTTGCCCAAGTGTGACCTCTTTTGAAGTGCAATCGATACAGGCACGCTGCTCTGAAAGCCAGTCCATACCAAAGATTATATCAAACTCCTTGATCGGTAATACTAATGTTTCCACCTTGAACTCCCGACTCCCTATCTTGACCTCAAGAACACAAGATCGATCCGCGCACATCAAACATCCGTTAGGCAACAACACCTTTATACTGTTTGTCATAGTCCGTATAGGTACCCCGACACGAAAGTCAAAGCCCTCAGACAGAAATGAATGTGAAGCACCTGTGTCGAATAATGCTCGCGCCGGATACTCTCGTATAAGGACAAACCCTATAACATTACAATTAAAACAAGCACAGCACATCAAAAATAAGAACATTAAAACCTACGCGCACCTGTGACGACATCTGCCTGCTTAATGGCCTCCTGTTGTCCAAGGTTGAAGACCCTGGGCTGCGCGTGTGAGGCAGAAGACTCCACCACAGCCTTCCCCTTCTCCGCATAAGACGCTCCCGTCTTCTTATCACCCTTTGGAGGACCAGATCGACATTCACGTGCGAAGTATCCAACCTTCCCGCACGTAAAACAAGCACGAGATCCATACCCAGATGTATCAGTCACAGTCGCAGAAGGAGCTTGTCCAGAAGACTTAGACTTCTTATTCCATCTCTTTCGGTAGCCAAACTTGTCCGGACGCGGCGGCTTAAACTCTGGCTTTGCAACAGCCAAGTTGCCCTTTGCTTGCCCCTGTTTCATGTCCGTCTCCAAAGAACGAGCCGTACAGACTAAGGCTTGGAATCCCTGACTCACAGAACTCGAGAGCAAATACCGCAGCTCATCTCGCAGTCCCGCATAAAACCGACTAGTCTTACGCTCTTCTTCGGCGAAGATCGTGCCCGCATATCTTCCCAAACGGGTGAACTCATGCAGGTAGTCATCCACACTTCGATCTCCCTGTGCTAACCGTTGAAATTCCATTTCCATCGATATCCTTTGCTGCATCGGCAGATGTTGTGCTAAGAACAAACGAGAGAATTCTTCCATTGTAATCTCTGCCAATTGCCTGCCGGCCAAGTGATGCAGTTCAATCTCATCCCACCACAATCGCGCCTCTCCTTCTAGTAGGAAAGTGGATAACATGACTTTCTGTTCCTCCTCAACCTTGATAGCTCTCATAATCCTCTTGATCCTTGCAAGCCAATCCTCTGCTTGGGCCGATGTACCCGCCCCATGAAACTGCGGAGGGTTAAAGCTCAAGAATTGCTTCCATTATTGATCTGCTACCCGCGGATCAACTTCGGCTTCTACCGGTTCTTGCCGTACCCCAGCTTGCGTTGGCACCACTGCAGGACGTGCCTGCCCAGCTTGTTGAGCCTTCATCACAGCAAGTACCGTTTTCGTGATGAGACGGACCGTTTCAGCGGATGAAGGAGTTGTGGGCACCTCGGCTGGTGCCGCACTCTTAACAGAACGTTATGGTTCGGATTGACCCGCAACACTTCTAGTCACCTATATGTGTAAAATACACAGTTTAACGACCAATGAAAATGGCAACCATACAAAATGAATACACAAGTTCAACAAACAAGTGTACTTGCATTCCTAAGTGGACAATCTTGAGTTCAAGTTAAGTGTTATAACGACAGCACTGACACGTGCTCGCCACCTCTCAAAAGAATTCGTCCGCGAATTCGGAAGAGATCGACCAACAAGCTGATACCAAATTGTAACACCTCTACCCGTCAAGAAGAATATAATAGAGGGTCCGGCCGGGGCCCCACACCATATTCCACAAACAGGCGGAGACGCTACGAACTAATATCATAACCAACGCATCCTAACACAGAGCATTCTAGCGGAAGTTTCACGGTTGAATCTTTGAACTCAAGATAAAGAACACTGTCCACTATAACATAGGAATGTCTACAAACAACCAAAGAGTCCGTCCTTAAGGCCTTACAAGTTTCTCTTAACAAGGGTGTGGATTACAGACATCGGCACGCAGGCCGGCCACACATGAACAAAAAGAAACAAAACAATGCCTTCGAGAGCAGCAGCGCGGCTTGGGCTTCAGCCCGCTAAGTCTCGCTCGGACCAGCACCTCTAGTACCTGTAAGAACCAATCCACCAAGCGGTGGCAAACAGGGCAACGGTCAGCATTTAGCTGACCAATTATAACGACCCTGCCCTGGCACGGGGCAGCGGAATTCCATCCTGCATAGCACTCGTCCAATATGATATATAGCAATTCAAGCAAGACGTGCACGACCACACAGTCACATATCACAAACGCCGGCACGACGTCCCGTGCACTCATGGCACTCTCAGGTGCACCGGAAACACCGGATCTCACCATTGAGCATTTAGTCCGGCACGCAGGCCCAAGACTCTCATTATGCCGCTAACGAAAGCCCAATGCCTTGGCGCTCTCATGTCCAGCCTACATAACGCAGGTACAGATCAGCCACCCCCCGTTGCTCAAATCGCCTTGCCCAACCAAGTACATCGTACCTGAGGCCACATTTAAAGGCGCGGGTCGGTTTCACCTTGCCTGTTCGGCACGAAGCCTTTTCATACAGTTGCAGCCCAACGCTCAACCACACACAAAGTGGCAACTCACGGCCACAAGAGTTGCACCCAACTCTCACAATTTCCTGGACTTCCTCCAGTACTTTATCCATCATGCATACAAGCAATAATCACGGAGTTTTCTCCGATATGCAAACAAGCATCACCAATCCAGACCAATATGTCCAGATGGGCTTCACACAGCATGCCTAGATCCGTACTCCAATTCCGGACTCTAACAAGGGGGACTTCATATATCTACCCCAAGGGACGCCACAACCCACCGCACACTCGCGGGGAAGGGTTTTCCCTATGCAATGCATGAAATAAGGACTTCACATGTCCGAGAAGGAAATCGTTACCCTAGGAACTCGCTTTGGAGCCATGGAGAGAAATTTGAGACAGATGAAAGCCTTTGCAGCAGCGTTGCCTTTGCAAATCCGAACTCGGCTTGTGATTTGGACCACCGTAGCACCACCGGCAGCCGGATTCCACTTCTTCTTCCTCACTTTGCTCTCACCTCTCTCTTAAAGTTAGAAAGAGAGTATGAAACTCAAAATGAGCTTAGCCTTCTCCTTTCCCGGCCTTATCAAACCAGGAATTAGCCCCAGCCACTGGATCTTCTTTAAGGAAAATGAACGGCCAAGATCTGCCCGAAAAGACTATTTTTTGGCCGACACGGCCTGTGATACGCCCGTGTCACAGGCCGTGTACCCTTAAGCGGCACACGCGGCACATGTATCGACTGAAATCTACCAGAACACGGGCATCGACATGCCCGTGTCGAACCTGACACGCCCGTGTCAGTCATGTGACACGCCCGTGTCACCCCTATTACACGGTACTCAACGAGCTCTAAAACCAACAGAGCAGTACACGGGTAGGCACACGCCCTCGGACACGCCCGTGTCAAATCTGACATGGCCATGTTCAAGGCTTGGTTCTGGGCCGTGTACTTCTCTGACTCAGTCCGGCCATTTCTTGAGTGACACGCCCTGGGACATGCCCGTGTCCAAGGCCGTGTCCCAGGCTCGACTATAGTCGACCACCGATCGTCGACCATCCTGAACACGCCCTGGGACACGCCCGTGTCCCAGGCCGTGTACCCCCGACACGCCCTGGGACACGCCCGTGTCCCAGGCCGTGTCAAACAGCCTGCACCTCAAATCCAGTTTTGAGATTTTTGGGGTGTTACACTCTTGAACCCTGTTCAATCTGCCAAAGCTCATGAATTTCCTGCTATAAAGGACAGGACCCCATCTCCCTCTCCACTTCGAGTTGCCAGCTCATCTGGTGCAACTATTGAGGGGGAGCCTGCTCCTTCTGTTCCAGACAGAATTCCTACCCCTCCAGCTGTTACCCCTCCTCCTCCATCCACTCCTGAACAAGTTCCATCGGAAGCCCAACTCTAAGAAACCTTTCTATCAACTGAAGCAGCAATCAATGAAATGATTGAAGAATTAACCAATGATGAACCCCTTCCCCCACTTCTAAAAGAGCAAACTGCTGAACAACCCAAGCTACCCTCTCCTGTACCATCTCCACACATACTCCTGTACCTTCTCCCATTCCATCTCCAGAATTCCCCATTCACCAGTCTCCAGCTGCTAACCTAGGGAAAGATGAAACCATTTTGCTTTCTGGTGAGCCAGACCTAGGGGTGCAAGCGGTTCGGTTTGGGTCGGTTTGGACCTAAACCGAAACCAAACCGATGTTTATCGGTTCGGTTCGGTTTTTTCGCCGGTTTACTCGATTCGGTTTTCGGTTTTTCAGTTATACTATTTAAAATAATTGTGTACTTAAATATCTCAAGAAAATTTTAAAAAAGTTATGATAATTAAAAATAAATATCATCAAACTTTATTTATATATGATATATTACAACTAATAGCTCATATTACATAAAAAAATTATGATTAAATATTTTTATTGCAAAATCGAGTAATAAATATAAAAAAATATAAATAAAATCAATTAAACAAAATGTTTAATTCTTCTTTATGCATAAAATATTCATTACAAAAGTTTATTTTGACTCAAATGATATAAAAATTATTAAGTTGATATAATTTATGTACATTATTTAGTTAATAAAAATAGTTAAAAGATCATTATTGGTAATATTTTTACATGTATTATTAGTCGGTGCGGTTCGGTTTTTCAGAGATGAAAACCAAAACCGAACCGAGTTGTTCGGTTCGGTGTAAAATCGGTTCGGTTTGAGCGGTTCGGGACGGTTTGGTCGGTTTTCGGTTTTTCATGCACACCCCTAGCCAGACCAGTCACCTGAACCATCTGAAGCTCCTTTGAAGAACCTGGACTTCACCATCCCCATTGTCATTGGAGAAGGGGATGCCCTGATTCATACTTCTAGAGCTGAGAGCTCTGTAGTTATTGAAGAAGTTGTTCCATGGTCTGCTCCTCCTCCTTCAGTTCCTTCTGTTGCTCCTCCTGCTACTACAAATGCTTTGATGAGTCAGTTTGTACTTCTACTTCAAGAACAAAGGACATACTTTGATGATTCCTTCAAAGCTGTGACTGAGAAAGTAACCGCTCTAGAGAATGAGATGAGCAGAGGCTTTGCTGAGATTCAGAACAATATAGATCAACTCAGACATCTATTCTAGATTGGTGGCAAAGCTCTAGATCATACTATCACTAGTGTTGGTCAGGTCATGGAGCAAGGTGTAACTCTTGCCAACAATCAGATAGAATTAGATAAGAGAGCAGAAGCAACCAAAATGAAGATCTGTGAAGAGGTAGACACATTCAAAGAAGATGTCATTAGTAAACTGACTGTAGAAGTCAGAAATGGGGAGAGTTTAGTCAAGAAATATCTAGAGAAATCAGATGCAATCAAGCAGACTCTCTGGGAAGAGAAGATGAAAGAGATTCATGATGATGTGCTAGGCCAATTCAAAGTGTGAAATTCCATACCTATGATACAACAGTTTGGATGCACAATCAGATTCTTCCTAAGTTTCCAACAGATCCAAATGTCATTCCTCACCATCTCAATCCCTTGGCTACTGTTGCTCTAGCTCAAGCTCAACATCCTTCCTTCTCTCCTAGGCCTGAAGGCTCAGATGCTCTTCCTCCAGCTTCATATTCTCAAGTATAGGAAGATGACATTCTTCAGGAATTACCAGAAATCCATATTCCCAAGAAAAGAAAATATGATGATGGTGCCTCAGCAAGCAGATCAATTCCAATTCCAGATACAGAAAAGAGAAAAGCTCCAGAGTTTGCAGAGATCTGGTCCCAAACTTCAAAGTCCCTCATTCTAGAAACTCTCAAGCTTGTCATGGACTACAATGAAAACAGGAATGATCATTACAGCTCCAAGGAATGGGAATTGTATGAAAAGTCAATGACAAAGAGAATGCTTTATGACAGAGAATTTGGAAGGAGCAACCCTGCTGCTCCTCCAAAGCCTCAAAAGAACTATCCAAAGCTCTTCAGCTACCAAAGAAGACAGCAAGAGAAGAAGGACAAGCAGCATTAAGTCTAAGTATAGAGAATTATGAGAGTGTTGATATGATCTGTGTAGAAATGATATTTTGGAAATCTTATTTGTATAATTCTTAATTCTGATCATATGCTCTTTGATTTTAATACTTATACTTATTGCACTACTTTCTCTATTGCACATCTAGTTCTTTATATGTCTATATAATTCACTTTAGTATAAAGGGTTCTGACTTCTAAAAATAGGGGGAAATTGTTGGGTATTGTATCCACAAGAATCCAGATTTGGTGAAGTCACTCTTGAACTAAGATGAATTAAATTGTATTTGATATCTTGCTTGAGTTATGTGTTTGCAGGACCATATTGCCAAGTGTAGACCAATGTCAGTCTACAATGGGTCACCAAACACAGGACCATACAATGTAATCTCTCATTGTGTGATCCATGATGTTGACTCATGTGTAGCCTCTCTATTGAGATACACTTCATGTTTCAAGCACTAGGATTGATTGGAGAAAGAAATGTTGCTGAGTTTATTGAAGAAGAGAAAATTCTGTTGAAGAAATATTTTCTAAGTCTTTCACTCGAGTAGTATTTTATATACTCGACTTGAATACTTAGTTTATACTCGAGTAAGTCTATCTGTACTCGAGTAAGGGAATGACTCTCGAGTAGCCTGAATATAGCTCCTGAGTAGCCAAGTCAATTACTCGAGTAGATCATCTCTTACTCTCGAGTTAACAGAATTTCCTCTCTGAAAATTTTCTAAGTCATTTACTCGAGTAATCATATTAGTACTCGAGTAGATTAGCATTTTGTCTCGAGTTATAGAAGACAGGATTTCGTGTTGTTTTAGTTCACTCGAGTAGTCAAGATCATGTACTCGAGTAGTCTATCTACTACTCGAGTAGTCCAGGTTTAATACTCTAGTGATAAGTTTTTCATCCCTCAGAATTTTTCTAAGACCATTACTCGAGTAGTGATATCCATATACTCAAGTAGTTTATCTCCTCTCGAGTAGTCTAGTTCCAGTTCTCGAGTAACACATTTTCTTCTCTCAGAAATTATTCCAAGTATTTGACTCGAGTATTCCTTCTACCTCTCGAGTAGTTAATTTCTATTCTCTCGAGTAATACTTCTTGTACTCGAGTAGTTCAACTCCACGTCTCGAGTAACTATATTAGCACTCGAGTAAGTCTTTGTGTACTCGAGTAGTTACTCATTATTTCTGGATTTTCTCTAAGTCATCTACTCGAGTAGTCTCGTTCTACTCTCTCGAGTAATCTTATTAAGTACTCGAGTAGGTAATTGTTTACTCGAGTAAAACTGTCAGTCTTTTCAGAAAATTTGCTAAGTCCAGATTTGATGGGAATTTCAAATGCCTTTACGTGATTGGTCCGCGTATACGTCATTAAGACTAATTATGACCATTAGGGAGATCTTATGTAAGGTTTTGTCATTTCGACTAACCCTAACAACAAGTGCTGTCAAGAATTATTCTAAGAATTTCTGAATCTTATTCTCTCTGTCCAAAAACGGAAGCCGTCGCCATCGATCTTCTTCGTGCAATCGTTAGGGCTTTCGATCCAGGAGATTCAGATCAAGATTGACTTTCAGATCGAGATTGCTTTTCATTCCTCATCTTCTCTCGGATCTTATGAAGTCAAAGAAATTTTCAGATCTAGTTCTTGCCGAGATTCTTCTTCAACTTTTCTGATAGAGCCGCAAAGATCAAAGAAGAAGACTTAGGCCAACAAATTCCAGATTTGAGAATTACTGTTTGTATTTTCATATACTCTCAATTTAATTCTTGTAGAAGATTTCTCTTCGAGTGTGGGAGCTTTTTGTGTCTGAGTTGTAGGAAGTTTTATCTTCCGAGTGTAGATCCGTGTTGTGGATCGAGATTGTAGGAACTTTGTTCCGAGGCGTAGGATTAGTTTTCAATCCGAGATAGTGGAGTAGCCGAGTCTAGTGTTTTGCTAGATCGGTGAGAGAAAGTGGATGTATCCAAGGTTGGGGAATCACTATAAATCTTTTGTCGTCTGTGATTGCTTGGTTGATAATTGTGTGCATAGATCTCTAAATTTTTATTCCGTAAAAAGACGCACAACTCACCTATTCACCCCTCTCAGGTGATTTAGGTAGACAACTGAACACTTTCACAAATGTGTTGTCGGATTGCGTCCATAGATGATCTCGAAAGGGCTCTTCCTAGTTGTGCAATTCGGCGACCGGTTAAAAACAAACTCTGTCTCTGCTAGCACCGTGTCCCATTGTTTTGGATGATTGCCGACCAAACCTCATAATAAATTGCCAAGACTTCGATTGACGACCTCTGCTTGACCGTCTGTTTGAGGATGGTATGCGGAACTAAACTTTAAAGTGGTGCACATATACTTCCAAAGGATGCGCCAAAAGTGGCTCATTAATTTCACGTCACGATCGAATGGTATAGATTTGGGAACACCGTGCAACTTGACAACCTCATGTAGGAACAACCAGACAATCTTGGACGCATCGAATGTTTTGTTGCAAGCAATGAAGTGTGACATCTTTGAGTAACGATCCACAACTACGAGTATCGAGTCATGATTCCATGGCGTCTTCGGCAAACCCAATACAAAATCAGTACTGAGGTCTTCCCAAGGTGATATAGGAATCGGAAGAGGCAAGTAGAGGCCGGCATTGCAGCCCTTTGTCTTAGCTACACGGCACATGTGGCACCATTCAATGTATCAGGCCACATCTCTGCCGAGTCGAGGCCAATAGAAATGTTCGGCTACCAAGGTTTTTGTCTTGTCCACTCCAAAGTGTCCTACAAGGCTTCCCGGATATTCATGAATGATGGCGCGACGCAAAGAGCAATATGGAATGCAAAGTTGATTCTTCATGAAGAGAAATCCATTGACCAATGTGAACTGTTGGAAGGGTTCAATGCGGCATTTAGTACATGGATGGTTGAAAGTAGTGTCACTAACATAAAGCTCACCTTTTGCGACATTTTTAAAGCGTCGCTATTTTTTTGCGGCGGTTTTTAAAACGCCGCAAAAGCGAGGCGGTTGCGACCGTCGGCAAATAAACGTCGTCGTATCCTATAAAGGCTACCGCCGCATTTTTCAGAAAAGCGTTGTGGTAGCTCATAAAAGCTATCGCCACGCTTTCTGTATTAGCGTCGTGGTATCTGTTTTTCACTAGTGGAACCTTTCGCTACGCTTTCTAGTATAAACGCCGCAAATATTGTAGATTTTTTTTTAGAATCTCAGAATCTATTGTAAGTCCTTTTTGATTAATTATGCATGCATCTGCTCGGCTAAAACTAGTTGTACATCCACCTACTACGGATACATAAAAAATATGCAAGTGTGCATGTATATATAAAGAGTGAATGATAATAAAAAAAAACATAAAATCATTACAAACATTTCATTTTGATAGATATTTAAGACCAACAAAATAATTTCTCATATATAAATGTTGATTGTATTGTATGTCTGAGAAATATAATAATAATAGCAATATATTCTTGAGTTCCAACTGTACATCTACTCTGTGATTATACGACGAGCCTTCAAAATGCTCCCTCCCCAGATTGTTTCGCCTGCAGGAAAGCATAATATAATGAGATCAAGACAATATATTTTTACAATTCATTTAATTTGGAGAATAAGAGTTTTTCTATAATACATCATATTCCGAATTGCACCAAGTTACATAGAAATTAAATGTGATATACATCTAAAATTATGAATGCCTAGCACAATGTTAAATGTGATGTACATCTAAAAGGCAAATCTAAAATTAAATGTGATGTACATCATACCCCGAACTGCACCAAGGTAAATATTATGCCTGAAATCTAAAATGCAAATTAAATTATATAGATTGAGCAATTGATCATTGAATGGCTAGCACAATGTTCCAAAAATTATGTGTGTTGATTATATCTATTGTATCTATCAGGATCAAGGTTGTCAGAATCAAGATCCTAGATGAGATTGTTTTGAGGTAGGATCGGATCTGATAGTAGGATTGGATCGAAGATCGCTTTAGAAAATAAGGATTGATTTACAAAATTTGGATCGTAGGATCGTAAGATCCTATGATCTGGATCGCGATCCTGACAACCTTGATCAGGATGCGTAACAACTTTAAATTATGATTTCCTACTGTATCTATCAGGGATATAGATCAACAACCCATTCCCATATTTTTATGATAATCATAAACCCCATTCATAGCATGCATAGATTCCTGATTAATAATATTCATTGGGATAACTGTTCCATCAAGGTTTCTATTACTTGTACCCCATTTTCTTCGCACATCGGCAACCTAGAATTAATTCCAGAAACTGGAAAGACCGTCCAGTCCAGTCCACTCTTCTTGCTAACAACATCTCCTAGACCAATTTTCAGGCACAATTATCAAACACGATGAAATTATTAGACACAATGAAGCTACCAAGAAAGTCTGCGTCATTTTGCAGCTTATATCATAACAAAACATTGCATTCTAAACATAATACTATCTTCTAAAGTTTGCACAGAAGTAGACAAAGAGCAATAGAGCAGAACAAATTATATAAAAAACTCACAGTTCATTCATTGACAGAGAAGAAAAGAAGCATAAAGAAGTCGAATTTTATTATACATACATTCTTGCGGAGCTCACAAAATATTCAGAAAACATCAGCTATCACACACGCACCACCTAAGATAAGATAATTCATTAGTTATATTAAGAAGTCAAATTTTATTATACGAATTGATTAAATTAAGTGCTAATTAAGTTAGGGGATTGTTATTCGCAGACCGCGAATGGCTATTCACAGACCGAAAAAAACGTTTTTTTTGGGTTACTTTTTTTTTATTCTCAAACCAAAATCAAAGCCCTAGTTTTTCTCTCCCGATACTTGCTCTCTCTGGACGGAGGCGATCCGCCGATCGCTCCGCTCGCCATCTGCCGCTCGCCCCGCTCGCCGTCGAAGAAGAGTCGATCGCCCCACCGCTCGCCGCTGTGTGCAAGGGCGGACCTAGCTTAAGGCGCCAGGAGTTAGGGCATTTCCGAGCATGTAACGGGGAAGCGCGGCGACGAAGGCGGTGTGCTCTTTTCTCTCCGGCCCTGTCTAGTAGATCTATCTCCCAGGAAATGCCCGCCTCTGCCGCTGATCGCTGCTCTGAATCTTGATTTTACCCTAACCGTTCTCCTGGTACTTTCTTCTTCTTCTTCTTCTGATAGACTTGATATTTTTTGTGCACTTGTGGTGTCAGTGCTTCATATTTTTTGATACAGGTTATGTATATTTTTATGTAGGCTCCAATTTTTGTGGTACTTGTGGTGCTGGTGCACATCTTGACCCTATTTTTTTACTTTTAATGTTGGTCTGCAAATAACAATGATTTCTGCGAATAACAAATTTAATAGTCTTTGGGTCTGCGAATAGCCATATTCGGTCTGCGGTTAACAATCCCCTTAAGTTATCATCATCGTGTTCAACTCTTGTAGTAGGATCACTTGAAGGTTCATTGTTAGAATTGGAATCATTAGTGGAATTTTTTGCGCCATAGGATAATCTATCATTTTTTGCATATTTGACGTTTTCAATTTCATTTCATCCATCTCACGTGTCTGCCCATGACAAGTATGGCTAGAATAAGCAGTTTTTGAGTGGCGTGATAAATCTGGGAACATTTGAATAGCGGTGACGTCGATTCCCATATCCCGACAACGATCATAGTATTCTGGTCCAAATATTGACTTAATATAATAAAATTAATGTTACAATATTTTACAATTCAAAAATGAAAAAAAAAATATTTTACCTAAAAGCAGCTTCGTGAATTTCACTAATTTGTGTGTTAGGGGGGCATTGCAATTTATGTTCCTCTATAGCCTTCTCCAATGCATCCTAAGAAGTTAAAAAAATCTATAAGAATATGTATTTTGTATACTATTTTAATATGCAAAAGTTAAACAAATTTCATTAACTCTTACTTTTTTTGATATAGCTTCATCATCCACCAAAATTTTTCCTTTTTTCCCGCTAGTACGACTGTCTAAGTATAATTCAACTCTGCTTTGTTCTCTACCCAATTCGATTTCTGGGAAAAAAATTTGTTAGCAAAACATAATGAATGATTTAAATATACATGTATTCATAAAACATACCAAATCTTTCTTCCGATTGGCAAGGCTTGTCCTACCAAGAGCATGTACACCAATTTGATTGTTTATCGCGACATGCTTTATTCTTCTCGCTTATATTCCATCACATTCCAACAATCATAACTTCTTAATATGAGAAAATGTCTAAAAAGAGTAAGAATAAAATGAAGATTGCTATGTATATATTACCTTTCCTTTTGGAGAGTACCAATTTTGCAAAGATTTTGCAATGATAGATTGTGAGATTCACATCGAATATGGGTGCATAATAGTCACTTACCAGAACCGCCAACCAACCAAAAAATCAATCAGCAATAATCAGAGCAGTTTATTAGAACCGACAAAGCCAAAGTTCCAGCAATTATAAATTTTGCAGAGCTTAAAACTTTAGTCACTTTTTCATGATAAAAGTTAATGTATAGGCTCACACAGTCACACACACATTCAGTTAGTTGAAATATACATGACCAATATTATTTTGCATTCATTTGTCAGGCTCTAGAATTTTGAGCAAATAAATGCACATTATAATAAAGCATTGATTGCAACTGAAAATGAGTAAGTAATTAATTATCCGGACACTTTAACAAGGTGAGTGTTATACGCACTACAGTTTTGGTTATCCGCACTTTTTTTTCCCAATTTTTTGCGTCTTTTAGAAATACGTCTTGTACATGCATTTTTGCGAAAAGTGTTCAACACCAAAGTTGTAGATCTCATCGAGATCTACAACTTTCTTGTTGAACACTTTTCCTGAAAATGCATGTACAAGACATATTTCTAAAAGGCGAGAAATCTGGGTGTATTTCCAAAGTACGTCTTGTACATGCATTTTCAGGAAAAGTGTTCAACACGAAAGTTGTAGATCTCGATGAGATCTACAACTTTCGTGTTGAACACTTTTCCTGAAAATGCATGTACAAGACGTATTTCCAAAAGGCGCGAAAAATTAGGAAAAAAATATTTGTGAATAACCAAAACTGCAGTGCGGATAACAATCACCTTTAATAAAGGGGTGCAGATATTTTTGAGCAAATAAATGCACATTATAATAAAGCATTGATTGCAACTGAAAATGAGTAAGTAATTAATTATCCGGACACTTTAACAAAGGGGTGCAGATATTTTGATCCTGGTGCTGAGCTATTTCGTGTTCTAGATGATATACCACTTCTACACCAGCAAGTAATTATTAACTTGTTCATAGCAGAAGTTATATATAGACTTGTTGCAAACATCATTAGAAACATGACAACATCTCATTACAGGCATAAATTAATTAATGAAGGTACTAAAATTTGTATATATGGATGTCTGGGGAATTAACTTGTTCCGGTTTTCATTTTATAAAGTCAGGGAAAACATCCAATTACAGGTATTACTTAGCCCAACCTACTGGAGTTTTTGTCTAGAAAGGATGGATTTATTGAAGAAGAGCTAGGGACGGTACCTGCATCCAGCGATGAATGTCGAATGCGCGAGCGGAAACCCAGTTAACTCGTCCCAGCTTGCCTCTATGTCCCCCAACGTTGCCTTCTACTTGAAAAATTACAGAACAAAATCAGTAATATGAAATTACAGAACAACAAAAGCAATAAGGGTCCGTTCGTTTGTACGGAATTGAGTCCCTGGAATTGGAATTGAAGGACTAATACCAATTCCATCATTCGTCTCCATGCTTGACTTTGAAATTTAAATTTTAATGAATTCCGTAGAATTCATTTTGAACTAAAGACAATTCCTTCTCATCTATATAAGAATTGGACAATTCCGATCGAGACACATTTTTAAACCCGGGCGCGATTTTTTCGCCCGGGAGAGTTCTTTTCGCCCGGGCGCAAATTTTTCGCCGGGGCGCGAATTTTTCTCCTGGGAGCGATTTTTTCGCCCGGGCGCGGCGCAATTTTTTCGCCCAGGCGCGGCGCAATTTTATCGCACGGGCGCGATTTTTTCGCGCCCGGGCGTGTTTTTTTCGCCCGGACGCGATATTTTGGCACGACCACGTTTTTTTTTGCACTGGCACATTTTTTTCGATCAGGCACGATTTTTTTTGCCCGGGACCGATTTTTTCGCCCGGGCGCGATTTTTTTGCCCGGGCGCGTTTTTTTTCGCCCGGACACGTTTTTTTTTCGCCCGAGGGCGTTTTTTTCACCCGGGCGCGATTTTTTCGCCCGGGCGCGATTTTTTCGCCAGGGCGCGTTTTTTTTTTTTTCGCCCGACACGTTTTTTTTCGCCCGAGGGCGTTTTTTTCGCCCGGGAGCGATTTGTTCGCCCGGGCGCGATTTTTTCGCCCGGGCGCGATTTTTTCGCCCGGGCGCGTTTTTTCGCCCGGGCATGATTTTTCGCCAGAGCGCGATTTTTTTCGCCCAGGCGTTTTTTTCGCCTGGGCGCGATTTTTTCGCCCGGGCGCGATTTTTTCTCTTGGGCGCACTTTTCTCGCCCGTGCGTGATTTTTTCGCCCGGGCGCGAGCGAGATTTTTTTGCCTGGGCGCGAGCGACATTTTTTCGCCCGGGCGCGATTTTTGCTCGGGCGCGTTTTTTTGCCCCCCGCCGAAAAAATCACGCTCGGGCGACAAAAATGGGCCCGAGCGACATAATCGCGCCCGAGCGAAAAAAATCACGGCCACGTAAAAAAATCCCACCCGTGAGAAAAAAAGACAACTAGGTTGAAAAATCTTGCCCAGACAAAACAATCGCGTTCCGGCAAAAATCGCGCCCGGGCAAAAAAATCAAATTCCAATTCCACAATATTCTTTATTAGACGAACATTGGAATTGGAATTCGTCACCAATATTTAATTCCACAATATTCATCAATATTCAATTCCAATATCGAATTCCAATTCCGTGCAAACGAATGGACCCTAAAAGACTTCATCCACTAAATTAAAATACATAAGCCTTAATCCATTGAATCACTCTAGACATCAAATATTGAATAATAACTGGATAGAAATCATTGAATATTGTACCAAGAAGAGAGGGGAGGATCTTACCAGTGAGAGCAATGGACGGATCTAGGGCTTGGAAAGGAGTCGGTCTGCACTATATCAACCTGAGATGAAGAGGAAGTGAATAAGGACGAGAATATGAAAAGGAAAAAATGGCAAATAGAAGCAAGGGCGAAGCTTTGAGACCGGGGCTCTCTCTCTCTCTCTCTCTCTCTCTCTCTCTCACGAGGCCGTTAGACCGGGACTCTCTCGCGCGAGGATGTTAGGGAACCGCGGCTCTCTCTCTCACGACAATGTTAGAGCACCGCTGCTCTCTCTCGCGCCATGATGTTAGGTCTCCAAGACATCGCTGGCGGCTGCGAGAAAGAGCAGGGAGGAAATAAGCGAGGTATATAATAAGGTTTTATACGAGCTAGGGTTATACTTCTTATTTTAGCAGCGTTATTAATAAACCGGGGCAAAACGTTGTGAAATAACATTACCTGCGTTAAAGGCTTCATTTGGTTTAGCGATGACGATTGTAAAAGGAACTGTTGTAAAGACAGGTTTGTAAAGGGAGCTGTTGAAAATTGGATACTGGAAATAGAGTTCTGTTTAGCTAGTCTGCGTTTGCAGAGCTGTTCAAAACAAAGAACTGTTTAACAATACTGTGTTTGGAAATGGAGATCCGCGGTTGAAATTTTTTTTCTAATTATTATTATATATATATATTTTTTAATTCATTAAAAATAATTAAATGGAAACAAACAATTTTTTTTTTATTAACCGCCGGCGATGGTCGTTACCGTAAGGCTCAGTTCAAACATATATAGATATTCCACATTACATGTAAACTTTTTAAAAATATGAAAAATGTGTTCAAGCTCGGTACAATTGTTCGGCAATTGAGTCACGCAATGTCACCATCTCATCCACTCCTACTCGAATCCCTCTAGCATTGTCTCCACTTGAGCCAACATTATTTTGACAAATTCTGTTCTGAAGACTCACTAGATAAATGAAATGTTCGTCGACATCACAAGCACGAAAATGAATGTCTGAGAAGGATGGATGTCTGAGAATGTAGTTATGCAATGTCATTATTGCAATCACAATGTCTCATTGCTTTGACAAACTGTATGACGGCATATCCCTAATTATCTTCCACTTTTTTTCCACACGCCGAATGAACGTTCTATAACACTGATCAACGATGAGTGAGCCTAGTTGAATATTTCCCGGTGTCCTTGTAGGGGTCTATTGCTCCTTCTAAAATCTGGTAAATGATATCGCGTGCCTGAATATGATTTTAGGAAACCGCATTATAGTGGATATCCGGCATCTACTACGTTGCGTTTGCCTGCAAAATTATATATTTCAAGCTAAGTGTAAATAAAATAATCTTCAAAGCACACACTCAAATATACACAACAATACAAACACACATACACTCAAAGCACATACTTCATGAATATAAACACACACAATGCACACTAAAATCTACATACACACTCATATACACACACATACACAACACACATAATACAAACACACTCACACACACACAGCATACACACACTCCAAAACTCACAGCATACACACTCACACGCACACACATCACAAAAATTCAACAATACACAACTCACAGCATACACAGACATACAATACACACAGAGCACATACTCACACATTCACAGACATACATCGCAGAAATCCATCAAAAATAGCAAAAATGCAATTAGGAGAGACCGGGCAAATCTACAGACATTACTGGGCAAATCTACAGACATTACTGGGCAAATCGATCAAAAACATCACATACACACTCGTTGCAAATCAACAAACAATACTGGGCAAATCCATCAAAAACATGAAAAAATTGGGGGGGGGGGAGGTATACCTACTGCTGCTATTTGTCGGATCTACAGTAGGATGTGAATTTCTGCACGAAAATAGGGTGTAGGGGGAGAGGGAAGAGGTGAGTAGTCTGGCAACGTAGGAAAAGCAAGAAGGATAAGCCTATACAAGCTAGAGAAATGAACCTGCGCCGGAGAAGAGCAGTCCGCCGGAGAAGAGCAGTCCTTCGAAGAGACCAGTGGCTGAAGCCCTTCGCAAGGAAAAAGGCTCGATGTTGTCGTGGAAGAAGCTCGAGGCCGGAGTCGGTCACCGATTGCCGCCGGATGCCGCAGAAATGTCGCGATGGCAGCACTGTGCTTTGCCCTTAAAAGGCGATAAATCGGAGGTCTGGCCATGAGTTTCGTCCGGTGATTATTTGAGCCGAAAGAAACGGAGCGGGTTTGGAAACAGAGTGCGGAAAAAAAAATGGATCTTGCGACATTTCGTTTTGGGCAAACGAAATGGAGTTAAAACGCTAAAACAAATAGGGCCTAATGCATAGAAACCCCGTGAAATACAATATTGTAACATGAATGTTTTAAAAGCATCACAAAATAAACGTCGTTATAGAACAAATTTTTTGTAGAGCTCCTTGAAGGAATCGAACCCTAAAACCTTCACATGTATAGTGATGAAAAGAGCGTGCTTTCGACTGAGGGCGTCGACCACCTTGTTGAGTGTGCCAACCGTATGATGGAAAAGGTATAGGTCTGGAGGAATTCCACCCACTTGGCGTATCGAGGGTACAACCCATGTTGGTAATGAAGGTATTTCAATGCTTCGTGAGTGGAGAAAATGATGAACTCATTGGTGAAAATATATTGGCGCCAATGTGCTACACTGTGAGCAATGGCGTAAAACTCCTTATCATAGACGGACTACTTCTTTTGTGCCTCGTTGAGCTTTTTACTGAAAAAGGCAATAGGCCACTTTCGTTGGCTGAGGACTCCACCATTGCCAGTGCCAAAGGCGTCATAATGCACCTCAAAGATCTCTTAAAAATCAGGTAATTTTATTATAGGGGCCTCTGTGTTCTTTTGCTTCAGCGGCTGGAAGGATGTTTCAGCCACCACCGTCGACCCAAATTTTCCCCCCTTTCATACAATCAGTTAGGGGAGCGATAACGGTGCTAAAATGTTTGATGAATTGGCAGTAGAAGGACGCAAGGCCATGGAAGCACCACAGGAAATGAATGTCTTAGGGTGTGTCCCAATTGAGGATGACAACAACCTTATCCGGGCCGATTTGAGGTCCCTCGAATGAGATAAGGAATCCCCAAAAGTGGATTTATCAGCCAAGAAATGACATTTTGTGGTGTTAGCGTATAGGTGTTGTTCACACAGAACGTGTAACACCTCCATCCGTCATATGAAATATAACAGAGGGTCCAGGCGGGGCCCCACGTCATATTCCACAGACAGTCGGCGGGGTTACAGATTAAATATCATAAGACCAAACGAATCCTAACCCAAAGCATTCTAGCAGAAGCTTTTTGGGTTAAATTGACCTAATAATGTGAATGTTCACTAATATATATGGAATATTTTACAAAATACACAAAAGTTCTGGCCTTAAGGCCTTACAATTATTCTTCAACAAGGTGGTTTATAAACATCAGCTTGCAGGTTGGCCACACATGAAAATAATAACAGTTCTTCGCTTGGCCTTCGAGGGCCGGCATAGCATCAAGGGCTGCAATCCGCTATTTTCTTGCTCGGCTCTCTAGCACCTACATATGAACAATCCACCACAAGGATGGCAAACAAAGGCAACGATCAGCTTTAGCTGACCAATTTATAACGACTTTACCTCATACCCGGGATAGCGGTATACCTTCGCTGCATGCATTGCAACTAGAGCTATCACGGTTCCGGTTCTACTAAAACCATGAACTAAACCGCTAAGGTAACGGCTCTTCAAGTTAGAACCAAAACCTTATTTGGTTTGACCGGTTCCAGTTCTGGTTCCAGTTCCATCATAATTTTTGGAACCGTCGTGTCAACGGTTCCTGTTCCGGTTTAACGAGAACCAAAACCAAACCGGTCACTAACAGGTTCGGTCTGGTTCTATGCGGTTCGGTTCGGTTCCAATCGGTTCCAACTAAAACTAAAACCAAATTTGACAGAATGAAATAAAAGCGGTCTGCAAAAAACTCAAAACACCTTCTAAATAGAAATAATTAAGTTGCACACTCTTCGACGGTCTCTTCCACGATCGGAGAGCTAGTGTATGTCGCCTTTTCATTGGTGGAGGTTTTTGACCATGAAAAGGTATGCACACCTATACCTATACACGTCTTCAATTTTTGACCAAAATTTAGGCTTTGAATTGATATGGATATACATACACAATAGTAGAAAACTACAGATCACAATGATCCGAAATTCCAGACATTATGTTCACTGTTATTTAGTTTTTGGTAATTGATTCCTAAGGGTGTACAAGCTCTGAATACTATCATTCATTAAATTGCAACAATTAATGTTTGATCAAGAGTTTTATTAACATATTCATAAATTACTGACTCGGGTGGAGAGATTATTTTATATGCATACATTATAGTAATTATCTCTTGTTGTAGTAATCTAAACAGCATATAATTTTGTATGCTAGCGTCGCAGAGTTCATAAAGAAAATACATATCAACTATTGCGAACATCCGCTATCACGAAGTATGAGCTCAGAACAAACGACAGTATAAATTTTCGGCACTTCAGTTACCGTTTATTCGAGCTCTATTTCATTTGTGTGTTCTTAAATTAATTTGACTAATTAGAAAAGTTAATCTTACATATTACTCCAATAGAGATTATTAGAATTTTAAATAAGACGATCTTTCATCCGTCATCGCTACATTCAGCATTTTGTAATTATCCTAAATTTTTGATAATACAATTGCGTAGCGACGCACCTTAATTTTTTTTTAACATAAATACTATAGATAGATTATAAAATTATAACAATATAATAATAAAATTAATAATAATAAAAGGGTTGCGGTTCGGTTCTACTTCGGTCCGGTTCGGATCAGGGTCCAAAAATCTTGAAACCGCTTGAGACTTGTATGTTGCGGTTGCGGTTGTGGTTCCGGTCCGGATAATAAAATGTAAGAACCACACCCGAACAAAAGTTGTTAACGGTTCCAAAATTCAAACCAGAACCCGAATAATTTGCAAACGGTTCGGTCCAGGTTTTTTGCGGTTCCAGTTCAGTTCCGGTTCGGTTTACAGTTTTTGGTTTTAAGTGACAGCTCTAATTGCAACCATATATATAGATATATCACAAGAAGGCACAACACAAACACCATTCAATATATCACAAATATCTGCATCAACTGCCAAATGTTCTGTGCACTCAGAGCACATTCTCGTTGTACTGGAAATACCCAGCCCCACCACCGTTTAGAGGTCCAAGACATAATGGTAAACATTGAGCATTTCAGTCTTTCCGGCACACAGCCTAAGACTCTCATTATGCGATCGACGAAGCCAATTACTTTAGTCCTACGAGTCTGACTGGCATAACGTGGGTACAGTTCAGCCATAGCCCGTTGCTCAAATGATCATGTCATCGCCGAAAGTCGGAACATTTATGGCCAATCTACATGATGCGGGTCAGATTCCCCTTTCCCGTAATCTAAAACATAACCAACGTTATGTTCAATGGCTCTCAAGGCCATCAAAGCTGGGCACCTATACTCACCTGCTAGTCACACGGT
Source organism: Platanthera zijinensis (assembly GCA_039513925.1). Classification (NCBI taxonomy): domain Eukaryota; kingdom Viridiplantae; phylum Streptophyta; class Magnoliopsida; order Asparagales; family Orchidaceae; genus Platanthera; species Platanthera zijinensis. Next base: position 51,695,493 of record CM077095.1, read on the forward strand.
CTCCACGAGACAGGCTTCACAAGTACAATACTATCTGGGAGCAATCGCCAGCGATAACCACTACTGCCCGGCGTTAAAAACAGAACGCCTCTTTCTGTCTCCAGACTCAGTCATACTTGGAACATCTTCCCAGAACATAACTACAGCATCCTGCAGTGCTAGAAAACTCGACTTTCACAAAGTTTAGCTCACACAGAGCTATCGCCAGCGATACTCACTGTCGCTCGGCGATATCCACAATTATCCAAAAGCCGTGGTATTTTCTTGGTATTTTCCTAGAGCGCATCCTCAGCACTTCCTGCTACTCAATTCACAGGCACAAACCCTCGGACTCCATAAACTACTCGTTTATACCCGGAATCTTCTCCGACGCGCAAATTAAAACATCACCAATCCAGACTAACCTGTCCGGATGGTCTTCACACTACATGCCTATTCCGTACTGCGATTTCTAGATTCTATATGCAAGACTACCCGGAGATATCACGTATCAACCCGTCAAAATTCCCCTCACTTTTCCACCTTTTGGTGGGGGCTTCCATGCATATGCAAAAGAAGGACTTCACTTGTCCAAGAAGGAAGATTGTTACCCTTGTAGATCGTTTTGGAGCCATGATGAAGTCTTCTATCCGGATGGAAAGGATCGCCTCGTTTTCCTCTTCACGAATCTTGCTTCGGCTCTTGATTCTGACCATGGAATCTCCTGCTCCAAGTTTGCAAAGCTCAGCCTCAGCCTTCTTCTTCCTTTCTTCCAAGAGCATGATGAGAAGGATGAGAGAGAGTGAGAGAAGATAAATGAATCTTCTCTTCACCTCTTCTTTTGTTAAGCAGCCTTGGGAATAACCCTATCAACATGATCCTCTCATCAATAGGAATGAAGGGCCATGATTTCAGTTGACAAGTCAAACTTATTGCTATCATCGGGCGATATCTGCTATCGCCTGGGAGATATCGTCGGTAACCACTTTGACCCCAATCAACACCGCTCTTCGGCCGCTTTCCGGCCATCTGACACGTGTCCCGCTATCGCCGAGCGATATAAACTATCGCCACACGATAGTCTACTCAATCATTTGTCGAGTGCGTTGAGTACGTCGAGTGCGTTGAGAGCGTCGAGTGTTATCTCAAGCGATAGCCAATATCGCCTGGCGATAGCTACCTTTAGTTCTATTTTTCAATTTTTGGGGGGTGTTACAAACCTCACCTCCTTAAAGAAATTTCGTCCCGAAATTTTATTCAGTTAAAGGAAAAATAGTACAAACTTTTACGACAGCACTTTACAAGAACAACTCAGAAACTCATCTCGCATGGTTTGCTCACGCTCTCATATCAGTTCTTCACGGCCACAATTGCCCCAATGGACTTTGACCATCCTGATTTGTCATGTTTCGTAGTTGCCTTATCTCTGTATCCTCGATCAGAATGTAACATCCCATGTTACTCCTAGACCCCTTAATTTAGATTGAGTTAGGCATGGGGTGGGTGATAGGGATTCTAGCTAGGTTTGACCCTAGAGAGTGGGTTGTAGCCTTGTGGGGCCCACTAAAATGGCCAAAGTCAAACTAGGTCAAACTAGCCTAAATAGGAACCCTAGCCACACCATGACCCCACCATATTGCCCTAACCCTAAAAATAATTTAAGTGGACCCTAGGGCATGTCACAAGGTCAACCCTTTGACCCTAGTTGACCAAAGTCAACCTTAGCCCTAAGTTGGTCAAACCTATACTTATAGGCCCAATTAGCCCAAGTAGGGCACCACATTGACCCAACCCAAGTTGGGTGGTGCCATTAGACTCATGACCATCAAGTGAGGTCAGCCCACTCACCATGGGATAGACTAAGTCAACTCCCAAAGTCAACAAGTCAACTATTTTACCTAAAGGAGGAAAAATGAAGACTAAGACATTTCCCTTGGGTTAGGCTCACCCAACCTGACCCAAGACCAGCCCAAGTTGTCAATGACCACCCATACCCCTCTGGTTTTAGAGAGAGGGCACATGCGAAGGGGCATTTTGGGGAATTCACCCAAAAAGTGGTGAGAGAAAAGGAAAAGATGGAGTGATGGTCACTTGGCCATGGCTCCTTCTGCCCAAAGGCTGCTGGCCGGCCATATGACTCATTACAATGAGTTTGGAGTGCTGGGATGGCCACTTGGCAGCCATGGTGAAGCATCCAAGGTGAACCCGAGCTCACCTTGGTTGTTCCTCCATGTATAACCCACCTCCGTCCAAAGCAGCCTCACCATCATCTTTAGAAGGTAAAATCGAGTGGAGATCGACTGCTGGAATAGATAAAATGGTGGAGAAACGAGATTTCGGGCAGGATATCGCCGGAGCAGCTCAACCATGGCAAACCGCCGCCACACTCGCCGCTAAGGCTTGAACTAGGTCTGTTTCGCCGCCCCTCTACCCGTACTAGTTTCCTAGATCCACTAGGAGAGATATCGGGCTCAATTGTGCCCGATGCCATGTGAGGAAATGTGGGATTTTCCAAGCTTTTCATCCCGCTCGGGATCGCCGGAGGAGCCACCTCCGGCAGCCTCACCGCCGGGAAACGCTAGCCCCCACCTCAGTGAAGGTGGTGGCGACATCCGCCGGCTGTGGTGGTGGCTCAGCTGGTCGGAAACAGCCAGCAAAGGTCGTCCAGGACGGCTCGATCTCAGCCGTCCAAGGATTGGGGACGATGACCAGATGCCATTGATTATGCCTTAAGATTCGTGCTATGTAATTATATTATGATATAATATTTAATGTTATGAATAGAGTACATTTCTGTCACATATACTCAGTCCCCTTGCATGTCAAATTAAAGGTACTTAGAGGCATTTCCAGAACATAAACTTTAAATGAAATATGTAGTCCTTTAGGTTAACTTTAAAATGGCACCCTAAAATTGTAATTTGACCCATTAGATTTTCCTGTAGGGCTATTTTTCTAGGACTGGTCCTTGGCTAGGGCAGAAATTAGAATGGATGCCCAAGCCAAACCAGAGGTCCACATGGGCATGGGCTTAACATGGGCATATCTAGCCCCTGCCAAAAATTGGAAATTTTTGGGAAAACGTTTCCTAAAGTTTTTATCAAAATACACAAAACTAAATAAATGAAATTTTTGGAGTGTTATGGCTCCAAATGGACCCAAATTTTGGTGGCATGTCTTTGAGGACTAAACATGTGCATGGTAAAAATTTCAGCACATTTGGACCACTGCATGTTGAGTCAACTCACTTGCATGTGTTGGTTATATATAGGCTTGGGGTGCAATTAGCCAAATTTGAAATAATGTGCATTAAGCCTAAATTGTACATCCAAAAACCATGATATTGATTTCATAGGCTAAATAGGGTGAATTATGCCCCTCACTGCAATAATGGGATTTTTGGAAGCAAAAATCTCATTATTTGGAATTTGTTTTAAATAATTGAACATTGGGAAAATAAACTTGAAAATAGATTTATTGTTGAGATAAAAATTTCCAAACTTGTCAAGGTCAATATAATGTCATAATCAATTCTTAAAGATTTTTAGGGCACTGTTGATGAACTTTGATAGGTGTTATGTAGGAATTACATTTTTGCCATTATTGCACATAAGTAGGAAATTGATGAAAATATCCATTAGAAAAATTTGGGAAACTTTTTGGTGATGTATCTGAGTATGATTAACCTTGTATAATGTTCTCAGCATTTTTGGATGATTCAGTAATTTTTAAAACCTCATAGTGGCATTTTGGTAATATAATTAGAAATGAAATTTTGTTGCCCTTGATCCATAGGAGTTTATAAAACTCTGCCATTAGCCTTAAATTAATGATATATATGCTCTGTAATTTTCCTAGAATTTTGGGTAATGTATTTCTTATACTTCATTTGAAAAATGGCAATTATGTGAATTTTGTATTAATTAAGGAATAAATAGAATTAATCAAAGGAAAATTATGAATTTTGGTAGTTAGCAATAGTTTACCAAGACACAACTCAGGAAAAATTACTTAGGTCAGTGGATTATATTTTGTAGTACTTCATGTGTTAAATGACCTAGGGAATTAAGTTAAATGATTTAATTAGAGGCTTTAATGACTTAAGAAAATTATGAAAATCCACATGCTCACTTCATTAATCCATACCATCCTAGGATAAATATTTAGGGGCAGGTGGCCCAAGGAATTGAAAGTTCTATTTCGGGGTGGTATTAGGTCATGGGCTGCGCATAGTGAAAGTAGGTTATACTATAAGGACCACCGAGGGATGGATCGACGGTTGAGCTAGAGATCACAAGTGGAGTATAACCCTGGTTGGTAGTGTTGTCTTAGTGACGAGAGTAAAAGTGCAAGCCTTTGGATAGCAACTAGGTGGAGGCCGGCGGAAGACCGTCGCCCCTTCAATAACATCTTAAATCATTAGGATCGCCCAAGAGTAATAATGAGAGAAAAAAGGGAATCATGGGTAGACATCCACTAAAGTAAATATCCTTTAGAAAGGGAGCTTTGGGCTTCAGCCCATCGTAGTTCCTAGTGCCCCCGAGAGCCCTTCACCGGGTATACCCTGGGTAGTCCTGGGATTAATCTTAAGTCACTAAGTATAACAACCCGTAGACAAGAGTAGCCTAATAGGTTAGGCATCATATCATTATTCTCACTCGTACTAGTTAGAGGGATTCATGGTAATATTCTCGCCCGTGTAGGGTTTGAGGGATTTGTATTGTATGCTCACCCGTGTAGGGTTGGAGGGATTCAGGACAGGTTGGTCCTGCAAGCTGAAGGCTCGAGTTGTAATACTTGTATGTGCATAAACATACTAGTGGCGGGTCATGCAGTACTAGACCAATCGTCACACCGATGACAGTACGGTGACTCAGGCGGGTGTGTGGGTTTGAGGGGCCAGTGGGTTATTTATACTGCGGTCTGGTAGACAATCCCCAAAATGTACACCTGACCCAACAAGACTGGCGGGTAGTCAGCAATTAGTACGCAAGACTTTAGAATGCACCTAGGACGTGTACAGAGGCGTATGGGAGGTCTAGGTTTGGTAGTGTGCATACCTGCCTAGAAGTGGAGATGCCCGCTCCACTGCTACTGTAGCCACAACGGTGGTACCAGAGAGTGATGCTAGCTCCGAAAAGCGGGAACTAAAGGTCTGTGATCACAGAGTCGTTGTGTGTGAGTTGCACTTGCATGCTGCATTATAAACCGCATATATTCATATATAGTAGGCATACACTTCATGGATCTTTGTTGGGTATTGTATCCACAATGTATTTGATTTGAAGAAGCCCCTGAACAAGCTAAGTTGAATTGACAATGTATTTGATGATTTTCTATCAAGTTATGCTTGCAGCTATTCCAAGCTAAGTACACACCAATGTCAAGGTGCAGTGGGTCAATATACAGGGTCTGCGTAACGTAATCCCTCGTTGAGCAGATCAGTGTGTTGACTCACGTGTGCTCTCTCTATTGGAGTGTACTTATTTTCAAGTACAGAATCGAGATAGATCAAGAGCAGAAGAGGAGCAAAGATGTGTCAAAGACCAAGTTCATAGGAAGGAAGAGAAAAATCGTCTAAGTCAAAATCGACGGGAATCACTAAGTGATTCTCGCCGATTCGACGGGAATCATTAGTGATTCTCGCCGAATCGTCGAGAATCAGTCAGTGATTCCCGCCGACTTCATCCGGCTGACTGTCCTCCTACAAGAATTCTGCTAAGGCAGAATCAACGGGAATCACCAAGTGATTCTCGCCGATTTGACGAGAATCACCTTGCATTCCCGCTGATTCCCTCCGGATGACCAGATTTCCAACTGGAATTCTGCCAATGCAAATTCGACGGGAATCGTGAGTGATTCCCGCTGACTTCGACGGAAATCACCAGTGATTCTCGCCGATTTTGCCTTAGGCAAAATTCCCGTTCGCTGGACCGAACCAAGTTTGTTGTGCGCTTTTTTGACCGGGCCTAGGGTTTCTCCTTGTGGGCCCCACAACGGTCAATTAGGGTTGGCTTCCAGTATATATACTCGCGTATTTGAACATACCGGCGAATCCATTCACGAAAAACAAAAAGCAGCCGAGCGTGCCCTAGCAGATCGCAGAAACCGCCGATCGTCGATCGCCGCTCACAGTTCTTCGTCGACATCTTCTCTGATCTTCCGACGATAGTACTGAGGTAAGCCTAGCGTCTCACGCTTCTCTCTTGAGATCTCTTGTCTATCGATTTGTTGTATGAGGTTAGTTCTTCATTCCGAATCGATTGAGACGACTGATCCGATTGAAATCGTTGGTAGACCTTGCTTGCTTCGTCAAGAAGTTTGGATCTACAAAGCCTCGCCACCGCAATCTCTTGCCGCCGCCGATCTTGACAAGATCCTCTCCAAGAGAGTACTCCAGTTTTGGACTCTTCGCATCTTACAAGAAAGATTCAACGATCGAAGGACATCAGAAACTGCATAAGTTTGTTTGTATTTTCTTTACATTCTATTTGTTGTTTTGTTGTAAAGGAATTTTGATTCCTAGTTGTAAGTGTTGGGTGCAACCCGTGGTGGAGGAGTAATGACTCCTTGGGTTGGAAGGGTTCCTTCCGTAGTGTGAGGATTGGATTTTAATCCAATTGGTGAAGTGACTGAGTCGTCCCTTGGTGGGAGATAGGTCGAAGGGGGAAAGTGGACGTACCCAAATCGAGGAACCACTATAACTTTGTGTGTGCTTTTTTGTGCTGTGTTTGTTTATTTGTGCAGGTAATTTAAATTCTGCAAAAAACTACACGACACCTATTCCCCCCCCCCCCATAGGTGGATTTAGTTGACACTAGAGACTTTCAAGTGGTATCAGAGGGAGGTTACTCATCAATAAGGTTAACACCTTGAGTAAGATCCCGTGTCTAGTGTCAAGAAGAAAGAAGATCTCTGAAATGGACGGACTCAAGTATTCAGGGAAGATCACAGTGTGCACCAAGCTGAACTTTCCTATCTGGAAGGAAAGGATCAGGTATTACATGGAAGCAGTCGACCCCCGACTCTTCATGATAGTGGAGGAGGGACCTTATATCCCCACTAAGGCCTCCACCATTGATCCAACCAAGAAAGTGCTCAAGAAACTCTCCGAAATAGATAAGGATGAGATGATGCTTGTCGGACTTGACAAGAAAGCTCAGAACATTCTAGTAAGCGCCGTCGATGATTCCATGATATAGATTTTCTGCAACTGCAAGACTGCCAAGGACATATGGCACTGTCTAATCATACTGATGGAAGGCACAGATGAAGTAAGGGATGATCGAAGATCCCTTCTGAACCAGAAGTACGAGGCCTTCAGGCAAGGTCCCAAGGAAGAAATCGGAGTGACATTCGAGAACTTCCTGAAGATCATCAATGCCCTTAAGGGTTATGGCAGAGTGTTCACCGATGGTGAACTAAATGACAAATTCCTTAGATCCCTTACTAAGGAATGAGACACCAAGATCTGCGCCATAAGAGAATTTGGCAAGTTGGCAGAAACTGATCCCCAGATTATGTTTGGGAAACTTTTGTCCTATGAGCTTCAGCTGAACACCAGAAAAGCTGAAGAAGAAGCCGATAAAGCTACTGCCAGAGAAAAGACTGTGGCCCTAAAAGCCAATCACTCAAGGAAAGGAAAGGGTGCAGCCTCATCCCGCTCTCGGAAAAAGGATGAGGAAGAAGACTCTAAGCCATGCTCTTCCGGCTCAGAGCTTTCTGAAGAAGACTTCTCCCTCATCACTCGAGAGTTCAAGAAGTTCCTCAAGTTGAGCAATCAAAGAAAGAGAGACGGCTCCTCCTCCAGACATCAGAAGAAGAATTATTCTTCTGATAGGTATGAATCCAATCCAAACAAACATCGCTCTGATGACATTATTTGCTTTGGATGCAATAAGCAAGGCCACATCGTTGCTGGCTGCCACCAAAGCAAGAGAGATAAGGGGAAGGGAGAGGAGCACAGGTCCTCTAGAGATAAGAAGAAGAAGAGGAGCTACATTGTTAAAAAGCCAAAGACACTGAGTGAATCTGATTCTTCAGACTCTAGTGATAATAAGTAAGCCTACTTCGGGCTAATGGGTCGCTCCGACTCAGAAGGAGACTGCCCCCCCCCCCATTTACTGGGAAGGTAAAAGATTGTACCCCCCTCTCTGACTCTGACTCTGACTCTGAGTCTCCTGATGATGATCTCGAGGACAGCCCATCTTCCCGTGAAGCTGAGCTCCTCGAAAAGTATGAGATTCTGCTTAATACCTTTGAGGAATGCTGCAAGAAGTTGAGGGATCAGAAAAAGGAAGTCAAATTCCTTAAGACTGAAGTGTCTCTAAGAGAAGAGATCACTAGCTTGATCTCTCTCCGACAGGAACACCTAGACCTGACTTCTGAGCACTCAGAGTCTCTAAGGCTCCTTGACAGAAAACAGGAAGAAATAAACAAGTTGGAACAACAGCTTGCGATAGAAAGTAAGATTGTCAAAAGCTTCTCCTTGCCCAAGACCGTTCTTCCTCTGGTTGATGAATTCTCTGCTCAGGCTAAGGGCATGTGGGTGTGCCTGGTAAATCATCCAGGAGAAATAGAAAACAGAGGAAAAATAAGGCTGCTAAGAAGGCCTCTACTGCAGAAAAGGGAAAGACCCCACTTGATCCTGTTTTATTCAGAAAGCCTGGCTTTTCTTGCAATGAACAGGACTTTGAGTCAACCTATGACCACTTCTTCCGGCCCTCGGTTGAAAAGCCCAAGAGCCGGTATGATGGTTGGACCTTCCCCCGAAACTACGGTGAGAGTGTCTTCAAGGCACCTTATGAGGAAATCCAAGTAGAGAATTATGGCCACTTCTCTAGCGGCCATAATAGGAAGCAGACACCAAAAGCCAAGCCTGTTATACTGAAGGAACAGGAAGTGAAGAAATCATGTGACTGCTGTCATCATGATGCCCCCACCTCCAGATCGAAGGCCCCGGCTGGACCCACCGCACCAAGGGTGAAGCTGGAGCCTAGGAAGCGGTACAACAGGTTTGACTATTGGTGCTATGGCAAAGTTGGTCACTTAGCCGTGGATTGCTAAATTAATCCAAGATTCAACGAGACTCCTCATGTTAGCAATGCGAGGCCGACCACTCGTAGGGTTAACCACCTGAGGGGAAGTGTGCTAACAAGGAATCTAGGACCCAAGTTCGATTGGGTTCCTAAGGGAAACTAATTCTGTTTTGCAGGTATGTCCAAAGGCCACCAAAACGCCAATCTGGTACTTGGACAGTGGATGTTCCCGATATATGACCGGGACAAGAAGCCTGTTGCGTGATTACTCCCCAGTCGAAAATGGACCCAAAGTCATCTTTTGAGGATCTGATCGAGGAGTCACCAGGGGTTATGGTATGATTTCCAACGGTGTATTCTCTATCACTGACGTGGCCTATGTTGAAGGGTTAAACCATAACCTGATCAGTGTAAGCCAGTTGTGTGATAAAGGATAAGACGTTAAGTTCTGCAAGGATAAGTGCTTGATAATATCGTGTGCCTCTTCGGAGACGGTATTAACTGGCATTAGGAGCAGAAATATCTTTTGCTTAGATTTTCTTAGCTTAGACTCTTCTACCCCCGTGTGCCTAGTAGCAAAAGGCAGTGCATCTCTTTGTGAGCAATGACACAAGAGATTAGCACATATTAATTTCAAGACTATTAATATGTTGTTTTCTAAGAATTTAGTAAGGGATGCCCCTACTATTAAGTGCATCAAAAATAGCCCCTGTCCTGCATGCCAGAAGGGCAAATAGACTCGGGCTACCTTTAAGGGCATTGCAGACAAAGACTCCTCCAGATGTCTTTATCTTCTGCATATGGATTTGTTCGGTCTAGTGCAAGTTCATAGCTTGGGAGGCAAATCGTATACGCTAGTGATTGTTGATGATCACTCTCGGTTTACGTGGGTGTTGTTCTTGAAACAAAAGTCAGATACGTTTGACATCTTCACTAATTTTGTCAAGCAGATTCAGAACGAACTTAACTGCTCCGTGGTCAAAATCAGAAGTGACCATGGAACAGAATTCGAGTCTGGTGCTATGACAAAATTCTGTGAAGAACATGGTATCTTTCATGAGTTTTCCTCCCCGCGTACTCCTCAGCAAAACAGAGTTGCAGAGAGGAGAAATAGAACGCTCATTGAAGCATGTACGACAATGTTGAATGACGCTTCTCTTCCAGAGTACTTCTGGGAAGAGGCTGTAAATACGGTTTGTCATGTGCAGAACTGGGCATTGATCAACAAGAATCATCGTAAGACGCCTTATGAGCTACTAAAAGGCAGGAAACCGACCATGTCCTATTTAAGGATTTTTGGCTGCAGATGCTATGTACTCAATAATGGGAAGTACCCACGTACTAAATTCAGAGAAAAAGTCTTCGAAGGCATCTTCATGGGCTATAGTAGCCATAGTCGGGCATATAGGGTCTTCAATAAGAAAAACCTAGTGGTAGAGGAGTCCATTAATGTTGTTTTTGATGAAGGAAGCTTGCTTCATAGCAATTCTTCCAGTGGCATTCTTGAAGATGCAGGTGCAAGGCTTGAACAGCTAAGTCTCGATGAGACTGCAAAAGGTGTAACTCCCAAGTACATCAAGGTTTCCACCTCAACGCCAACTGGAGAAGTTGATGATCAGGATGGATAAAATCTCCCAGAAGAAGGAGAAGCCCGAGAAGCTGTCAGAGCTCCATATGCCAGACTCCTAGAGCTCCGACACATGAGGGATCATCCCAGAGATCAGATCATAGGAGATCCTCGTGACGGTGTCAGAACTCGAAGAGGTACAATTAACGAGATTTTGCACCTTAGTTTTCTGTCACAGGTTGAGCCAAACAAGTTCGACGAAGCGAACAAAGATGCGTCATGGATATTGTTCATGCAAGATGAACTGCATCAATTCAAATGATGCAACGTCTGGACGCTTGTTCCTAGACCAAAGAACCAGAATTTGATTAGCACTAAGTGGATGTTCAGAAACAAATTTGATGAACACGGTGTCATCATTAAGAACAAGGCCAGACTGGTGGCTCAAGGTTACAAATATGAGGAGGGGATTAACTTCGACCAAACCTTTGCAAAAGTTGCAAGGCTGGAGGCGATTAGATTGTTCCTGGTATATGTCTCTCACAAAGGATTCACTGTCTATCAGATGGACTTGAAATTCGCGTTTCTAAATGGAAATTTGAAAGAGGAAGTATATGTCGCGCAACCCCCAGGTTTTGTCAATCCATCGCTCCCTAATCATGTCTATTTTCTTAATAAAGCATTATATGGCTTAAAACAAGCTCCTCGAGCTTGGTATGAGACTCTGTCTAGTTTTCTTCTTGAGAACAAGTTCTCGAGAGGAAAAAATAGATAAGACATTATTTCTTAGGGAAGTCAAAGGAAAGATCTTGCTGGTGCAAATCTATGTTGATGACATAATATTTGGTTCAACGGACAACAATCTTTGCAAGAAGTTTTATAAACTTATGCAAGGAAAGTTTGAAATGAGCAGCATGGGAGAGCTAAAGTATTTCTTGGGACTTCAAGTGAAACAGTATGAGGATGGAATTTTCATTTCTCAGACGAAGTTCACAAATAAACTCCTCAAGAAATTCGGAATGGAGAATGCAACCTCTATGAGGACTCCAATGGGATCCACTGTGTCTCTGGACAAGGATGAGAAAGGGAAACCTTTTGATGAAACCAAATACAGAAGCATAATTGGATCTCTGCTCAACCTTACTGCCAGTAGACCGGATATTATGTTTTTCACATGCATTTGTGCTAGATATCAGGTGAACACTAAGGAATCTCATTATGTCGCTGCAAATCGAATTCTTAGATACCTTAAAGGTACACCAAATATTGGTTTGTGGTACCCAAGAAACAATGATGTCGAGCTGATAGGATTTTCAGATGCTGACTTTGCAGGAAGCAGGGATGATAGGAAAAGCACTTTCGGGACGTGCTTCTTCCTCGGAAGAAGGCTTATTTCATGGAACAGTAAAAAGCAGAACTGTGTCGCAACCTCCACGGCTGAATCTGAGTACATCTCAGCAGGCAGCTGCTGCGCACAACTTCTATGGATCAGAAATCAACTCGAAGATTATGACTTGTAGTTCAGAGAAGTTCCTATGTATTACGACTCCTCGAGCGCAATAGCAATTGCGAACAATCCTGTGTCGCACAGTAGAAAAAAGCACATTGAAGTGCGCTACCACTTCATTCGGGAGCATGTGGAAAACGAAGATATCTCTCTCTGCTATGTCCCCACGGATAAGCAGATTGCAGATATCTTCACAAAGCCCCTAGACGAGGCCAAGTTCAGTCTCTTCAAAACTAAACTCGGCATGCTGAACTATGAAGATTGAAGACTGAAGGGCTCACGGCTCTTGGATCAAGGGGGAGCATCAGTAAGGAACACAAGATCGAGCATGGATGCAAGAACTGAGGGGGAGCATTTGGCTCCAAGTGAAGTCCCAGATTTGCAGAAGCCGAAAAGGGGGAGATTACCCTCTCGGCTAAGGCTAAGGTGGCTGCCAATGTTAAGTATGCTCTCAGGAAAATGGTAAAGAATTTCACTCTCAACTGAATTTTTAGATTATGATTTTCATTCCCATCTGTTCTATTCACCTTAGCTTGTAGGGTTTAGGCTTCTTCAAATAGGGGGAGATTGTTGGGTATTGTATCCACAATGTACCTGATTTGAAGAAGCCCCTGAACAAGCTAAGTTGAATTGACAATGTATTTGATGATTTTCTATCAAGTTGTGTTTGCAGCTATTCCATGCTAAGTACACACCAATGTCAGGGTGCAGTGGGTCAATATACACTGGTCTACGCAACGTAATCCCTCGTTGAGCAGAGCCGTGTGTTGACTCACGTGTGCTCTCTCTATTGGAGTGTACTTATTTTCAAGTACAGGGTCGAGATAGATCAAGAGCAGAAGAGGAGCAAAGATGGGTCAAAGACAAAGTTCATAGGAAGGAAGAGAAAAATCATCTAAGTCAAAATCGACGGGAATCACTAAGTGATTCTCGCCGATTCGACGGGAATCATTAGTGATTCTCGCCGAATCGTCGAGAATCAGTCAGTGATTCCCGCCGACTTCATCCGGCTGACTGTCCTCCTACAAGAATTCTGCTAAGGCAGAATCGACGGGAATCACCAAGTGATTCTCGCCGATTCGACGAGAAACACCTTGCATTCCCGCCGATTCCCTCCGGATGACCAGATTTCCAACTGGAATTCTGCCAAGGCAAATTCGACGGGAATCGTGAGTGATTCCCGCCGACTTCGACGGGAATCACCAGCGATTCTCGCCGATTTTACCTTAGGCAAAATTCCCGTTCGCTGGACCGAACCAAGTTTGCTGTACGCTGTTTTGACCAGGCCTAGGGTTTCTCCTTGTGGGCCACACAACGGTCATTTAGGGTTGGCTTCCAGTATATATACTCGCGTATTTGAACATACCGGCGAATCCATTCACGAAAAACAAAAAGCAGCCGAGCGTGCCCTAGCAGATCGCAGAAACCGCCGATCGCCGCTCACAGTTCGTCGTCGACATCTTCTCCGATCATCACTGATCTTCCGACGACAGTACCGAGGCAAGCCTAGCGTCTCACGCTTCTCTCTTGAGATCTCTTGTCTCTCGATTTGTTGAACGAGGTTAGTTCTTTATTTCGAATCAATTGAGACGACTGATCCGATTGAGATCGTTGGTAGACCTTGCTTGCTTCATCAAGAAGTTTGGATCTATAAAGCATCGCCGCCGCAATCTTTTGTCGCCGCCGATCTTGACTAAATCCTCTCCAAGAGAGTACTCCTGTTGTGGACTCTTCGCATCTTTCAAGAAAGCTTCAACGATCGAAGAAGGACATCAGAAACTCCATAAGTTTGTTTGTATTTTCTTTACATTCTATTTGTGGTTTTGTTATAAGGAATTTTGATTCCTAGTTGTAAGGGTTTGGTGCAACCCGTGGTGGAGGAGTAGTGACTCCTTTGGTTGGAAGGATTCCTTTCGTAGTGTGAGGATTGGATTTCAATCCGTTTGGTGAAGTGACCAAGTCGTCCCTTGGTGGGAGATAGGTCGAAGGAAGAAAGTGGACGTACCCAAATCAGGGAACCACTATAACTTTCTGTGTGCTTTTCTGTGCTGTGTTTGTTTATTTGTGCAGGTAATTTAAATTCCGCAAAAGACTGCACGACACCTATTCCCCCCATAGGTGGATTTAGTTGACACTAGAGACTTTCAATCCTTATCATATAAATTAGTATGAGCTCTTTTATATGATAAGTTAATTTTTGAAACTCTAACTTATATGTTTGTATGAGCACTCATATAAGTTAGGGTACTTTTGTGATGATGGATTAGAAGTAGCAGTTATACTTACTTTACCATACCGCGTAGCACTGCTTTTACTCTACTTTACTACTACTGTTACATTCTTTACTTACTGCTGTTCTATTCTTCACTTACTATACTTGTACCTCTTACATAGAACTGCTAGAGTAGAACTACTATTACTCCTCATATACTTGTTAGTATAGTGCCACTGTCATCTGCTTATACTTGTCACCCCTTGTTGTCCTCCGCTTCGTCCTCCCGCACGGTGCCTAGGAGTTGCGGGGCGAGGTACGGAGGAAATAACTTAGTATTTTGACTAACGATTGGTGACCAACTATTTTTAGGGGCTCGAGGAGATGGAGTACCAGCACGACCAGCAGGGCGAGGTGACAGGACCTGAGGAGCCAGTTCGACAACCACCTACTACTACTAGTACTGCAGAGATGCCGCAGATGGGATGAGTTAGAGATGATAGTATCTTCCGCTATTAGATGAGAGAGAGACATTTATATATGATGTACTGGGCATAAGCTCCCTTTCACTTATGTACTCTTTTCTGGACTGATGTTTTTCATTTTCGTATATATATACATGCTGTGACTGTGGACTATTACGCTTTACTCTGATTATATGCTTTTGATTCTCATATTGGCCAGTTGGTTTATGATCGTGCTAGCCGGCAGAATCAGCGTCTTGTGGTGTCAGCTAACCAGTGTATTAGTATCACCGTAAGGTGACGGTTCTGGGCATAAGATCCGGGTGTGCTCCCGAATTGGGGAGACGGATCTTACACTGAATGGGTCTAACCTTCGTCATAATCCCACCATCGATCGGTACCTGATCACCTGCCATCACTTGTGTTGGCTCTTGCAAATCTTTTCGCAGGACCGATATGTGAAATACATCATACAAACCACTTAGCTCCGTCAAAATATCTAATCGATAGGCAGCTTCTTCAATCCGCTCAATCACTTCAAACGGACCAAGATACCTCGGGTTAAAATTTTTCAGGCGTCGAATCCTGAACCCGTCTTTGAATGGCTTTATCTTCAGATATACCCAATGTAACACCCCCATCCGTTGTATGCCATATAACAGAAGGTCTTGCTGGAACCCGACGTCATATACTACGGACAGTTGGAAGGGTTACATAATAATATCAAATACTCAACTACTCGCCCTAACAGAGAGCATTCTAGCAGAAACTTTTAAATAGTTTAAGAGAACCCAAAATTGCACAACAACAACATGAATGTCCACTATTCACCACATGAATGAAATATAATAAATACACAATAAAGTTCTTGGCCTTACAAATATTCACTTAACAACATAGTGTTTTACAGACATCGGCTTGCAGGCCGGCCACACATGATAGAAATTAAATAACAATTCTCTTTGGCCTTCGAGGGCCAGCACAGCAGTTTGGGCTTCAGCCCGCTATTTAGTACTTGGTTCCCCAACACTTGCAAGCAACATTTCACCGCACGGTGGCAAACAAAGCAACGGTCAGCTAAAGCTGACCAAAATATAACGACCCTGCCCCCTTATTCGGGATGGCAGTGCTCCTTCCCTGCATTTCATTAGCCCAGCTAAACAATTAAGTGCATAAGTATATTTAGCCACAGGTGTAGGCTCGCCCGACCAAACACCCCGTGCACTCAGGGCACATTCTCGGTGAATCCGATCAATTCCGTGGCTTCACCACCATCCTCGGGACAGTAAACATTATGAGCATTTTTAGTCTTTCCGACCGCAGTCCAAGACTCCTGACTATGCCAACGGCTAGTTCCACTTTAGGGCCTCTAGCACCGAATCGCACAGCCAAGGTCCGTTTCCACTTGCCCGGTTCTCACTCCGCCTAATCACTTTAAGACGTACGCGCGGGCAAGGCTTCACCTGGATCCTAATTCATTTCCAAACATCACATAACCAAGTTATGTTCAAGGCTGGCTCCCCGGCCGCTAAGTTAGCAGAATTACGTTTCCGCCCAATTTTTCGGGTGCACCTTGGAGTTAATCCCCAAGGATCCCTGCTACAATCTACCGAATAGAAACCCGAAAACACAAAGCACAGAGTCTTCTCCGGCAATCCATACAATATGCAACATCACCGATCCAGACAACCACGTCCGGGTAGGCTTCACACACAATGCCTAAGTCTGTACTTCGATTCCGGATTCTACATGTAACACAAGGGGGATTATTGATGCGTGTAAATACGGCAAGCGCACCGGTCGCACAAGTAATAAAGTTTGGGAATGAATCCCCGAGTGTCGGTCTCTTGAGGAATGCAATTAGCGTAGAACAACGAACGATCCGAAATTATCGTTATGAGAGTTAATTAAATAAAGGGCTTTGAAGGTGGTTTTGCAAATAAATAAACTAAAACGAACTATGCGGGTCGCAATCACCGCTTCACAAGGCGATATGGATGTAACGGCCGCGATACCGTACTTCGGTAAGGCGAATGGATGGTGAGCCAGTGAATGAGGTGTTTAGTGCGGAGTGCAATCGAATGGAACGAAGGAACGAAGTGAAGTGAGATTGGGCGAGGCGCATCAAATCACAAATCTCACAAGCAAGATTAAACAACAATAATCTAATTAAAACAACTAGAAATCGAAGTTCATTACAAGCTTAAGTCATTTCATACAACAAGAGAGATGGAGAAAGACTAAACCAAGAAAGTGAAGATCCACCGCGGTTGTTGGCCGGAGGTGCGGGTTGTCAATCCGCTTCCACGTGCAGTTCGAGGAGGCTTCCGGTACCGACGAGCTGTCACCTCGAGGGCCTTTAAGTCCGTTCTCTAGGTTGTCTTCATCATCTTCTTCGGTATAAATCTCGGAGAAGAGGTCTTTAATGGCCGGGAGGATCACTGGAGGATGCGGAACGCTTTAGAATCGCCGGAAGATGACCTCCCGATGGTAGGGATGAAGGTGGAGATCGATGGAGCTCCTGGGATGCGGAACGGCGAAGTGGCGGCAAGATCGATCCAGGGTTCGTGCCCTAATTCGCGGAACAGGCCGATTTATAGAAGCAGAGTTAAATAGCGCACACGACCACTGGCGCACGACCAGTGGTTGTGCGCGAACAAAGTCAACGCCCGTGCGGCAATAACCTTTAGAACCTGCACCAGGAAATCAAAGCTCGCGCACGATCAACAGCGCACGATCAGTGATCGTGCGTGGTATAGCAGGTGACCGTGCGATATGGCGGCAAGACTTGCACAAAAGAAGGCATGACTGCGCACGACCGGCAACGCACGAGCAGTGATCGTGCGAGGTATAACTGGTGACCGTGCGATATGGCGGGGCAGAACTTTCACAAGAGAAGCCAGACTGCGCACGACCGATGATCGTGCGCCAAAGAGGTCGATGGTCATGCGTGGGTAAAAACGCACGACCATTGACTCCTTTGCCAAAAAATGGTGAAAGCCCTATCCCGGATGCCCACACGATCCCCGAACCTGCAGGAAAACTGGACGGGTTGTCGATCATGGCAGTCACAGATATTAATAAAATGCAAAGCAAGAGGGAAATACACACACACACAGAAATAGGCTAAAAAAGTGCACAAGACGTGGAATGTCGTAGCGAACCAAAAAGAGTGCTAATGACGCTAAATGGTAGTGCAAAGTCATGAAATGAAGCCTAGATGAGTCCAAAATTCGGCATGAAATGGAGACTCATCACACCCCCAGACTTAACCATTTGCACGTCCCGGGCAAATAATCATCTCGTGAACTCCAAAATAGCTAGCTGATGAAGTAACTTCAATTTAAAGTAGAATGAGAAATCGAAAACTCAAGCGTATAGAAAATATAATAGAAGAAATTTTTAATTATACTATGAAATTTATAACTTTCGACAAACGGAAATAGATATTGTCACTACTCAAAAGTTGAATGCCGGAGAATCGCTCGGTCATGTGTAGGAAGAAAATAGGCAAGTCGCTTGGCTAAGCATTGCCAAAGATCGGGGCTCGTGATCACCTCCAAAGGAATCCAACAATATTGGGGACCATATGCTTGCCCGTTCGCACTCTCTCCATGGCACTAGTTTGACTCTAGTGTGAGTCCGTAGAACTTCGGGTAATAATGGGGCTTGGGTTACGGTGAGGAAAACAAGGATAAACAAGATGGGTAATGCACCAAACCCAAATGAGCTAACGTACAAAAAATAGTAACCGCTAACCACCAAATAAACGCAGGTGCACCACACCCCCAGACTTACTTTTACATACGGGTGTGTGCACCGCCTACTCCAAACAACAATCCCATCTCAAAAAAAAATTTCATTTAAACTTTTTCTTATTTCTTTTCTTTTCCTCTTTTTTTTCCTTTTCTTTTCTTTTTATAGATTTTTCTTTTAAGCTTTCACATTCTTATTTTACAAAATCAGCACATTTTTCTTTTGGGCACATCAAAATATAACAAAAACGAATCACCACATCACATCCCAACATAAAATGTAAACTACTAATGCTCGAATTGAGGGTGCGACTAGGATCGGCTATGAGGCTTTGGCGAATATAGTGGAGCTGAATCAAAAGGAAGGATAGGCACAAAGGAGCTAGCGAGGGCGACGTTAGGAAAGGGTACAAAGCTCAACTGGGCCAACATGATGGCCTACATCACTCTCACGCTAGACTAACCATGCACCAATGCTTCGAAAGTAGCTTGGGGCAAGTTCTTAGCCACCGAGAGAAATGATCTGTCCTCCCGACTCGAGCAATACAAAGCTAGAGACGCCTACACACATTCCTACGCTACCGATAGATTGCTCCGGATTCACAATTTTGAGTAGGACAAACATGATTTACGAGTGCAGAAAAAATATAAATTTACAAGCATAAAGAAAAATTAAACATATATAATTTCTACACCACGTGAGTACTCGATTAGGAGCACTGCACGAGTTTCGAACTACTCTAAATTAAAATCCAAAGTCAGCACCACCATTTTAAAATTGACAGAAAATGACAACATTGACTCGAGCCGCACACGCGGTTAAGTGCGCGCTCGTGTGGGTGGCAAGGTGTGTGCAGCAGGATTCTACAATAATGAAGCATAAAATAAAACTACTGGCATGCTATCAATGTGTTCGTGGAGTGCATAAGCGGATCTTCCCCCCATACTTGAATGAAAGCATAGACAGAAATGAAAATAGACATCTAAAATAAAAAGAGGGCTGAGGAGAAAGGGTACCTATGCTCTAAAGAATGAGCATACCAGAAGGCGGAGGTTGCTGCATCGCATAAAAGTATGCTGGACCTGCGAATTAAGTTGAACAGAAGAAAAGACAAATAACAAAAAATATAATAGAAGAGCAAAGTAAAAAAGCACAAAAAAGAGGGACCAAAAAGGTCCAAGCTTGGGTTGTCTCCCGAATAGCCCTTTTGTTTACCATCCTTAAGGTGGACCAAATACCTATATTAGCAGTTTATATATTGTTCTTGCAGGAATTAAAGAATTGTAGAAAAATAAAGCACAGCAACGAAAAGTTCCCAACAAAACAAGCAAGCACAAAGCATAGGGAATTACGGAAAGGGGAGAGCAATCAGCAAAATGCGGACTTGTGATAAGTCTCTCCGGTGGGGCGCGAGGGAACAGCAGAGTGTCGTTTTACATTGGGAGAAAGGGCTTTCCCTTTACTCCGAATGTGCAATTCCTCGCGCCGGAGGGCAGCATAACGCTCATCGCGTACACGCTTGGCCTTCCTCAGCTTCTCCACCGTGGGAGATTTCCAAAGATTGCAGTCCGTGGTGGGTCCTATTTTTGCGGTTGGCGACTTCATTTCCGGTACCAAAACGGCAACCGGATCAGCCCAAGCTACTGATCGCTGGACAAAGTTTGAAACAATATTACACAATTCATTGTCTAGGGATTTCTCCCGAATAGAACTAGTTTCGCCATGCTCAAAAATTGACGCGACGGGAAACGGGAAGGTAGCCATTGCATCAGTGCACTCGGTCTCTTCTTTGAACTCTTTCTCATTATTCTCGATCATCTCCGTAGAAAGACCTTCCTTAATCATCTCTTCCGTATGAGCATCCCTCACCAAGGAGAGTTCTAAACCAATCTTTCTGCAGCACTTTGGAAATTGTTGTTATGGAGAAGAGGGTCATGTACAGAAGTGATATCCAAGGTTGAAGCAACAACCGGCCAAGTTACGCATCTTTTGGCGAAATCAAGAGATGCACCGCTAGCCGTCAGGAACGGAACCCCCAATATAGGAATAGAATTGTTTTCCTTGGGTCCCAAAACCTGGAAATCAGTGGTTAAGCACTTCCCATTAACCTCGATTTCAACTTCTCGTACACCTCCCTCAGTGTTAACCAAAATACCATTTGCCAAAATTAGCGACTTTCGATTTGCTGGATCAACATGTAGGTTCATCTTCGCAACATCCTGCATGGTGAGGATGTTGCTAGACGCTCCGGAATCGCACAATGCAGTAATTTCAATATTATTAATTTTACAAGCTACAACGAGCTCGTGAGTTTTTTTTTCAAATTTTCTTCCCCAAGGATTTTTCCTTGCTCATTGGGGTTTTTCTCAGTGTTGCTCGGTAAAGTGCCTTGGGTCCGCTCAGAGACCATTTGGGCCAGTTGGCCAATTGTTCCTCTAGCTTACGCATTGAGGCCGCTTGGTTCGTCATGTTAGTCTGGGAGACCTCAACAAACTTTTCAAACATTTCAGCTAAAGAATTTGTTTTGATAGCAGGGGGCCCTTGGGGGTAATTCGGTTGAGGCGGCCGCGGTTGGCTTCCGGAGGCATACACATCATTTTAATGCTGCCCCGGCTGCCATCGTTGGCCTGGTGCATTTTGATTCCAAGAAAAATTTGGATGATTTCTCACCCCCGGATTGTACGTGTTCCCATAAGGTGCTCCCCTATTTTGATTTGCAATAAAATTAATTGATTCGTTAAGGAAAGTAGTTTCATCTCGTACCTCGCCTGCTTGGCATTCGAAGCTGTGGTGGTCGGAACCTCCACAACCCTGGCATGAGATTGCCATAACTGGAGCAGCAGCGGCTGCGGGCTTGGATGCTTCCAGAGCAAAAACTCCACTAGTACCTCGTGGAATATTCCTTCCTGCGGTCCAATATGCGCTGTGGATGGCGGTATCCTGCAAAATTCTCAATGCATCATCAGGCGCAAGATTCATTATCGTTCCACCAGAGGCGGCATCAATCATAGCTCGATGATGTGGTTCAATAGAGAAATAGAAGCTTTCAACGAGATTCCAAGTTTGGAATCCGTGGTTTGGACACTTCCTCAGCAACTCGTTGAAGCATTCCCACACCTCAGCTAGGTTTTCTTGATCATTTTGCCGAAAGTTGGCAATCGCACGCCGCATACTCACAATCCGGTCCACCGGATGGAACTTGGCTAAGAATTTCGTTGTCAATGCCTCCCAAGTGGTGGATGCTCCAGGCGAAAGAGAGTGGAGCCATGTCTTGGCTTTGTCCCTGAGGGAGAAGGGGAAAAGACGGAGCTTGACTATATCATCGGGGATCCCAGCATAGCAAAACGTGGCGCAGATCTCGGAGGATTCAGCCAAGTGAAGATGGGCGTCTTCAGTGGCCATTCCGGAGAACTGTGCGTTGTTCCGGATTATGTTCAGAATGGCTGGTTTGATCTCAAATTGCTGGTTGGTGATCGTCAGTTCGAATCTGGGGTAAATACTCCCAACGGTCGGTGTGGTTTAGTCCCTCATGGTGCGGACCTGGGGAGGGTTTACTTCATTCTCATCGCCATTTCGGTCACCATGAAGGATCCCTCCAACACGGTTTCCGGCATCAATGTTCAGCTGGTCCCCCATTGGGACTGGATTGATGGCAGCACGTCTTTGTGCACGAAGAGTTCGTTCGATCTTGGGGTCGTAAGCTACAAGATCTATTGCAGCGCATCCCTGCATTCACTGCGGCAACTAAACAAAGAAACAACGGTCAAAAAACACTAACTCTTACAATAATACTTTCAAACGTCATGGTCGTTCTACAGTTGCATTCCCCGGCAACGGCGCCAAAAACTTGATGCGTGTAAATACGGCAAGCGCACCGGTCACACAAGTAATAAAGTTTGGGAATGAATCCCCGAGTGTCAGTCTCTTGAGGAATGCAATTAGCGTAGAACAACGAACGATCCGAAATTATCGTTATGAGAGTTAATTAAATAAAGGAAAAATAAAGGGCTTTGAAAACAAATAAACTAAAGCGAACTATGCGGGTCGCAATCACCGCTTCACAAGGCGAGATGGATGTAACGGCCGCGATGCCGTACTTCGGTAAGGCGAATGGACGGTGAGCCAGTGAATGAGGTGTTTAGTGCGAAGTGCAATCGAATGGAACGAAGGAACGGAGTGAAGTGAGATGGGGCGAGGCGCATCAAATCACAAATCTCACAAGCAAGATTAAATAACAATAATCTAATTAAAATAACTAGAAATCGAAGTTCATTACAAGCTTAAGTCATTCCATACAACAAGAGAGATGGAGAAAGACTAAACCAAGAAAGTGAAGATCCATCGCGGTTGTTGGCCGGAGGTGCGGGTTGTCAATCCGCTTCCACGCGCAGTCCGAGGAGGCTTCCGGTACCGACGAGCTGTCACCTCGAGGGCCTTTAAGTCCGTTCTCTAGGTTGTCTTCATCATCTTCTTCGGTATAAATCTCGGAGAAGAGGTCTTTAATGGCCGGGAGGATCACCGGAGGATGCGGAACGCTTTAGAATCGCTGGAAGATGACCTCCCGATGGTAGGGATGAAGGTGGAGATCGATGGAGCTCCTGGGATGCGGAACGGTGAGGTTGCGGCAAGATCGATCCAGGGTTCGTGCCCTAATTCGCGGAACAGGCCGATTTATAGAAGCAGAGTTAAATAGCGCGTACGACCACTGGCGCACGACCAGTGGTCGTGGGCGAACAAAGTCAGCGCCCGTGTGGCAACAACCTGTAGAACCTGCACCAGGAAATCAAAGCTCACGCACGATCAGCAACGCACGATCAGTGATCGTGCGCGGTATAGCAGGTGATCGTGCGATATGGCGGCAAAACTTGCACAAAAGAAGGCATGACTGCGCACGACCGGCAAGGCACGAGCAGTGATCGTGCGAGGTATAGCTGGTAACCGTGTGATATGGCGGGGCAGAACTTTCACAAGAGAAGCCAGACTGCGCACGACCGATGATCGTGCGCCAAAGAGGTCGATGGTCGTGCGTGGGTAAAAACGCACGACCATTGACTCCTTTGCCAAAAAATGATGAAAGCCCTATCCCGGACGCCCACATGATCCCCGAACCTGCAGGAAAACTGGACGGGTTATCGATCATGGCAGTCACAGATATTAATAAAATGCAAAGCAAGAGGGAAATACACACACACACAGAAATAGGCTAAAAAAGTGCACAAGACGTGGAATGTCGTAGCGAACCAAAAGGAGTGCTAATGACGCTAAATGGTAGTGCAAAGTCATGAAATGAAGCCTAGATGAGTCCAGAATTCGGTATGAAATGGGGACTCATCAACTATTCACATCTACCCCAAGGAACACCACGCACTCACCGCACACTCGCGGGAGCGGGTTTCCTATGCAGAAAAGAAAAGAACTTCACATGTCCAAGTGGATAATCGTTACCCTTGAAGTCCGCTTTGGCGCCATGAGAAACTAGCCGGATGGAAGGCTTCGCAAGGGAATTCTCTCCATGGATCCGGTCTTCAAAGTCTTCAATGCGGACTGGCTTGACCTTTGACGTCAACCCATTATCAATCGACACTTGATCGACCGCAACGACCTGCGAAGGCTCTTGTACCACCTTCCGCAATAGCGATACGTGGAATACATCGTGTAGTCCACTCAACTCCACCGACAACTTCAATCGATACGCTGCTTCGCCAATCCGCTCCAGGATCTCAAACAGTCCAAGGTATCTCGGACTCAGCTTCTTCAAGCATCGAATCCACGAGACACCCTTGAACGACTTGATTTTTAAAAACACCCATTCGCCAAAACTGAACTCCACATTCCTATGCTTGGCATTATAGTATTTTGCCTGCCTGTCCTGAGCGATCTTTAACTGTTCCTGAATCGTAGGTACCATTGAAATGACGTCTTCCACTGCCTGACGTTTGTATAACTTTGACTCGCCTGTCTCCAACCAAGACAATGACGTGCGACACCTTCTTCCATACATGGCCTTGAAAGGCGTCATTCCAATACTCGCTTGAAAACTGTTATTGTATGCAAACTCTACCATGTACAGGTGATCTTCCCACTATTTTTCTAAATCCAAGACGCATATGCGGAGCATGTCCTCCATCATCCTGTTGACCCTTTCGGTCTGACCATCCGTCTACGGATGAAAGGCTGTGTTGTAACTCATCTTAGTTCCCAACAACTTATGCACCAGCCTCCAATCATTTGACGTGAAGCGTCCATCTCAGTCACTAACAATACTGCGGGACACACCATGCAACCGTACAATATTATCCACATGGAGCTTGGCTAACTTTTCCACTGGATCTTCCTTCCTATTCGGGATGAAGTGCGACACTTTTGTCAATCTATCTACGACCACCAAGATGGCGTTGTTTCCCTTCTACGACCTTAGCAAACCATGCACAAAATCCATGGAAATGTCGTCGACCTTCCATTCCGGGATATGCAAGGACTTCAAGAAACCTCCGGGCTTCTGGCACTCCGCCTTCACCAAGGCACAAGTTTGGCACTTCGCCACATAAAGTGCTACATCCTTCTTCAATCCTGGCCACCAAAACAACTTCTTCATGTCCCTATACATCTTCGTGCTCTCCGGGTGGATTGAGTACTTGGTATGATAAGCCTCGTACATCAACTCCTCCCGAAGATTATCCGCACTAGGGATGCATAGGCGACCGTCCTTCCTTAGCAGTCCATCTTCAACAGTAAATTGGGAATTTGACCCATCCAACGATTCATCCAAGATCTGCTTCATACTGCTATCCTGAACCAAAGCCCGCCGAATCCTATCAGCTAGGTCATACTGCACCTCCGTCCAACACAAAATTGCCTCGGCATTAGACTGTTTGTCAACGCAGGAGATCTCCAATGCCTCCAAATCACGGACCAAACTCTCATTATGCAATGTCAACCAGTTGGCTTGCGCAGGTGCCCTACGACTCAACGCATCCGCCACTACATTTCCTTTCCCGGGCACGTAATGTATTTTGAAAGTGTAGTCCCCCAGGAACTCCATCCACCTCCGCTGCCTCATGTCCAGGTCCTTCTGATCTAGCAAATACTTCATGCTCTTATAATCGGTGTAGATATCGACCTTCACACCGTACAGATAGTGCTTCCACAGCTTTAGAGCAAATATCACGGCCGCTAACTCCAAGTCATGGACCGGATAATTTCTCTCATGAACCTTCAATTGTCGTGATTCATAGGCTATCACGCTCCCATGCTGTAGCAGAACACAACTCAAACCACTGCCCGAAGCATCACTATAAATTTCAAGCCCTTCGGACCCACTCAGCGAACGCAAAATAGGCGTCGTGACCAACTTCCTCTTCAATTCTTCAAAAGCCTGCGCGCACTCCAGCGTCCACAAAAATTTTTTGATCCTTCCTTGTCAACGTCATGAGTGGTAGCGCTATCCGAGAGAAGTTCTCTACGCAACGCCTATAGTAGCCGGCAAGCCCCAGAAAGCTCCGGACTTACGCCATCGTAGTCAACACTGGCCACTCCTGAATCGCCGCTATCTTCTCCATATCCACCGCTATCCCTTCACCCCTAACAATATGCCCAAGGAACGCTATTGAGGATAACCAGAACTCACACTTAGAGAACTTAACATACAACTGATTCTTCCTCAACGTCTCCAATACCATATGCAGATGCTTGTAGTGATCATCCTCACACCGCGAGTACACCAAAATGTCGTCGATAAATAATATCATGAAATGGTCCAGGTACTCTTTGAACGTCCTGTTCATCAGATCCATAAACACAGATGGCGCATTGGTCAGCCCAAACTGTTGGAACCAGCAAAGCCGATTCCACCTAAAGCTCGGAACTACTGAGGCAGCTCGTGCTTACTCCCTTGGGATCACTCTCCAGGCGAAGAACTAGACCAGAGGCTTCAATGAGGAGGTCCCACCTCTTACCCGGAAGAGACTAGAACTAGAGCTCTTCCCCTCCCTAGCCAATACTGAGCTAGGTGCCTTAGAAAAGATAAGAGGAGTCAAGAATGCTTCCTCTCTAAAGCACCTTACCGGTCTATTTATAGGCCTCTGAACTGGGACTACTAATAACCAAACTATGCTGCTGTGAAAATACCAGAATACCCTTGGCTGGGTCTGCCAACAGCTAAACTCCGCTGTCTTAAAAGACTAAATGCAGCTCACGCAGGGTAAAAGAGTAAAAACACCTCCGGGGCCCAGAAGGTGGGCCCGACCTTACCTGAACCGGCCCTAAAACCAAGACGACCCTTCCCTCGAGGCACCTCTCACTAGGGTCCTCTCGCTAGGCCGAACCCTCTCGACTCGCCTGGGCCCTCTCGCCACGGAGCTTCTCTTCTGAGCCCTCTCGACTCGCCTAGGCCCTCTCGCCACGGAGCTTCTCTTCTGAGTCCTCTCGACTCGCCTAGGCCCTCTCTACTCGGAGCTTCTCTTCTGAGCCCTCTCGACTCGCCTAGGCCCTCTCGCCACAGAGCTTCTCTTCTGAGTCCTCTCGACTCGCCTAGGCCCTCTCTACTCGGAGCTTCTCTTCTGAGTCCTCTCGACTCGCCTAGGCCCTCTCTACTCGCCGGGCCGAACCCTCTCTCCTCTCGCCTGGGCCCCTCTCGCCGGGCTGAACCCTCTCTCCTCTCGCCTGGGCCCCTCTCGCCGGTCTGAACCCTCTCTCCTCTCGCCTGGGCCCCTCTCGCCGGGCTGCGAGCCCGAGGTTGTACACTCTCGACTCGCCTAGGCCCTCTCTACTCGGAGCTTCTCTTCTGAGTCCTCTCGACTCGCCTAGGCCCTCTCTACTCGCCGGGCCAAACCCTCTCTCCTCTCGCCTGGGCCCCTCTCGCCGGGCTGAACCCTCTCTCCTCTTGCCTGGGCCCCTCTCGCCGGGCTGAACCCTCTCTCCTCTCGCCTGGGCCCCTCTCGCCGGGCTACGAGCCCGAGGTTGTACACAATCCCCGCTCTTTTCGAGGTTGGCACAAGCTCGGAAAGATAGTCCAACCGAGGCTTGCGATGGTACAACCAATTTATTGAGGGAATCTTTTGGTGGGCCCCTTGCCTGACCTATAAATATAGAACCTCCCTCCCCTCAAGGGGGTGTTTCCTCTCTTTCTCCCTCCTTAACGCTTGTCCATATGTCTCTCAGCCAAAGTGTTCGGGACCGCATCACGGCCGTGCGCCAGCGGAATAGGGCGAAGGCGGTGGGTCTGAACAAGATCCCTGCTCGTGCTCCTCCCTCGCTACCGCTATCCGCATCTCCTCCTAAGAAGACGAAAACTCCCGAGCCTCATATTCTGGCTGAGGAACCCTCTCGCACCTATCCAAGGGGGTCGACGCCCCCGGCCCCTGCTAGCCTCAAGGGAAAAGAAGTACGTTCTTCCAACCCCTCCTGGTTTCTTGTCACTGCCCATTCTTTATTTGTTGTCTATTCTCAGAGATTTTTGGAGGCCTCTCAACGTCCCGAGACCATCCGTATAAACATTTCCGAACTCCCTTCTCAGCGCCTCTCGCCCCAGGACTCCACTCCTTCTACGCCGGTGACGAAGAGGGATGACCCTTCTACCGCCTCGGACCGCACTCGCCGATTTGGTAAGAGATCTTATCACTGACTTGTTCCATCCTTGTCATTCCTTCCGCCACTCTCAGCCAATATTGGTCTTCTGGCAGGTGCGAGTGGGGGGCCTGCCGAGAGCACTCTGGCCGCCGACTCGCCGGCTGAGGGTTATTCTGGGCGAGAAGCCTTCTCGCCTCCTCCGCCAGTAGACGAGATTGACGATTATCTGGGCGATCCCGCGGACCCCATAGAGATGAAGCGAAAGGTGGCCGAGATGCTGCGGAAACACGCGTTGCTCATCCAAGCACTGGAAAAAGGAAAGCAGGCCGCGGACCACCGAATTGATTGGCTCGAGATGGAATGTGTTCGCCTGTCGAATGAGATTGATGTCGACACGGAGGTGGACCAGACTGATCCTCTAGCGATTCTGAACGATGTCGATCAACAACTTCGTCTCGCCCGGCGCGGTGTTGCGGCTGCTCGCGCCTTCCACTTCCCCCGTCGCCCCCCCTGCGTGAGAAGCCGTGGAGGACGATGGAGGTGGGACAAGAACTGACGGAGCCCGAGCGTTCTTTCCTCCTGCAGTCGCCTCTCGCTTCTCGCCTTCAGCCCAATAACTCTCTTTTCTTATCCTGTAATAAGATTGACTGGTATAGCGCCTGCTGTGCGCTCTTTGAACTCGCCACCCGCCATGTGCGGGATTAATTAATTTCATAATTTGTCGGTTTAATCGTCACTACTGCTTCTTATTGGATATTAATTAATTTTTATTCAACATTATTGAATTTCATCATTAGCTGTCTGCCCCGCTGTCTTTTCACCGCTCTTTTCTCGAGAAGGCCGCTCACCCGGCGTTCCGCTGCCCGAGGCCCGGAGGGCGAAGGGTCGGCCGACTCTTCCCCTCCCCTGACGCAACCCCCTTGCCCGTACTTCCCCACTGGGGAAGGTTATAAATACCCCCCCTGCCAGGGCAAGAGGTATGCTTTCTTTAGACTTCCACTCGCGAGTAACCTTCTTCCTGTGGCTCGCCTCGCGCTCCAGCCCCTCCAGCTTCTTGCGCTAACTCGCTCGTCTCTCACTCTCCAGCCACCTCCCTTTCTTCTCGTCCTGCGCTCATAATGGTAAAGAAGAGGTCCGAAGAGAGTGAGGGGCGCAGCCGCTGTGGGAAGCGATTCACCGACCACGACTTCCCCCCCGGTCGCCTCCCTGCCGACGATTACGAGACCTTTCAGAGTGATTACCTGCCAGAAGGCTTCGAGTCGCGCCCTCCCCGGGTCGGCGAGAGCAT
This sequence comes from Platanthera zijinensis, assembly GCA_039513925.1. Lineage (NCBI taxonomy): Eukaryota > Viridiplantae > Streptophyta > Magnoliopsida > Asparagales > Orchidaceae > Platanthera > Platanthera zijinensis. The sequence goes on from CM077095.1 coordinate 51,724,871, forward strand.
CAACACTTTCTACCCGGGAGAACTCGCCTTCCCAATTTTCCATTTTGAGGCTGGGCTCCGGCTTCCCTTTTGGCCAGAGGTAAAACAGGTCATGAAGTACTTCGGCGTTGTACCCGCTCAACTGAACCCGAATGCCATCTCCGTCATCATTGCATTCGCCTGCTATATGCGGAGGGAAAGGATAGAGTTTAGCCTTATCGTCTTCCGTAAGATGTTCGTGTACCACGCCAATCAGGACAGAGTGTCCTTCTTCACTGGGCTGAACCTGAAGGTGTGTGAGACCCCCAACAAGAACCACCACTGGCTCACCCGCTTTGTATTCATTCACGGAAATCTAGGCGGAGTTCCTCTCGCGCCGGTGTCTCCTGCTGAAATCTTCTACACCTCCCCTCAGGTGGGCGGCACGGACAGACTTCTCTGCGAATACCTTGCAGGGAAGAATTTTGAAGTCCGGTATCTGAGGAGAGGGCTCGCCTCTCTACCCCCCGTGCTCCCTGGAGAAGGTACACTTCGAACTTCTCTTTTCATTATCCCTCGCCTCTTTCTCTCGCGAGAGCTTGTCTTTTGATGTTAGTTCTCTCTCTTTTCTTCTCAGGAGAGAGGATCGTGCCAATGCATCCCCCCTATCGAAGCGCTATTAAGCCTTCCCCTGATGTGGCTCTCGCCACTATGGCGGCCGAGGCGGCCAGAGAATCGCTGGCCCCTCCCCCCCAAAAGAGGGTGGCCGAGGATTCCGCGCCGCTCCGCCTTAGCCCCTCGAAGAAGATGAAGATGAAGACCAAGAAGACCGTCTCCTTCCCCTCTGGGAAGGGCAAAGCTCCTGCCAATCTCGCAGGGATGCCGGGATCACTGAGCCCAATTTTCGTGGGGTCTCGGTCTCCCCACTCGCCCCCTCTAACTTCTCCACGTAAAGCGGTCTCGCTCCCCGAGGGGGAAGCCCCCTTCGCTCCCCCGGCGAGTTCATCCTACCCTACCCCTCGATTCCCCTCTCGCGAGGGGACTTCTCAGATTCCTCCGCCGTCCGGTCACCTCAACTTCGACATGGGGCCGGCGGTCCCTGACGGCAACAATGACCCCTCTCTGATCTGGGACAAGGGGTCCTACCGAGTCTCCATCTCCACCCTCCTGCCCTCCTGGAGAGAGCAGGCTGAGCCCAGTGCTCACGCTTTCTCCTTGGGCTTCGGCCTATATGGAGGCCTTACTCCCGATCCACTCGACGCGGCCACTACGCGAGACTTGGTCCTGAGGACGGCACACTCGCAGCTGCGCACTTTAGAGCTGTCGCACCGCCTCTCGCGGCGCCTGATTTTCAACACCAAGAGCTGGAAGGAGATACACGCCGAGCTGGAGGCCGAGTGTGAAAAGTCAGGGGATCTCGCCCAGCGGCTAAAGGTGTCCGAAAGCCTTCTGGCGAAAGCTAGCGACGGAGTGGTAAGTCGATACCCCGCCAATGTTCTACGGGCACTTGCCCCGGTACCCCCTTTCTTTTTTTCTCTTTTACACCTCTTCCTTTCTCTCGCAGGATGCCGAAACGGCCGATCGACTACGTTCGCGGGTGGAAGAGCTGGAGGCCGAAGTAAGAGAGCTGAAGGCGGAGAACGCCAGGCTTAAGGAAGCTCCCCTTCCCAGTTCGCAGGCCTCCCCACCTCCTCTCGCACGCTACACCCACGATGATGTGGAAGAGTTCTGTAAGGATGCTAACATAAGGACCGCCGAGCTCATTCTCAAGATGATGCGAGAGCTAGGTGTTGTAAAAGACGACTGTGAGGACATCACTGCTCGAGACCTCGTGCCCGAGATCTATGGCGAGGACGAGGATCCCTCAGCGAGTGAGAGGGGCTAGGGCCTTCTTTTTTCTTTCTTTTGCTGAGATTGTAATACTTCATATTCCATAGTCGTAGGGTGTTAAACGCTGTTATGACTCACATTTAAATTCTTACTTTTTTGCTCGCCTCTCGCTTCTTTCTTATCTTGTGAATGCGTTGTCTTAAAACATTGATATGACTCATGTGCATGTATATATATATATATATTCTTGCTCGCACCTTTTTAAGGCCAGCCTTTTCTTTTATATCGGGATTGCTCGAGGAACCCTCGAGATTGATAGGCGAGAGAAAACTGCCTTTCCTCTTGCCTAATTATTACCTGTGGGCTTGGCTCCTGGGGTGAGTTGGTGAGCCTCCATGGTTTTCTGTGAGCGAGAGGAGTATTTCCTCACTCTCGGCTCGCGGGATGGATCCTCTCGGCGCGAGTGGACAGGGAGGGTTTGCTATCCTCCCTCTCTCCCCTTTTTCTCCTTCCTCTTTTTTTTCTTTATGCAATGACTTCCCCCGAAGCATCCCTTTTTTGCTAAGGGGAATAGATTTTCCTGATTAGCCGACCTCCGTTGCTGCTGGCGGACATTAACACGAAAGCACAAACCCTTGTTTGCGGAGGGCCCGAGAGTGTTGAGCCCCTCCTCTCCTCTCTCCTCCAACCACCGAGTGAGCCTACAGCCCTGCCAGCTTGATGAGAGCCTGGTCAGCGGGTCTGCTCGGGGTCTCCTCTCCTCTTTCTCCTCCAACCACCGAGTGAGCCTACAGCCCTGCCAGCTTGATGAGAGCCTGGTCAGCGGTGGGTCTGCTCGGGGTCTCCTCTCCTCTTTCTCCTCCAACCACCGAGTGAGCCTACAGCCCTGCCAGCTTGATGAGAGCCTGGTCAGCGGGTCTGCTCGGGGTCTCCTCTCCTCTTTCTCCTCCAACCACCGAGTGAGCCTACAGCCCTGCCAGCTTGATGAGAGCCTGGTCAGCGGGTCTGCTCGGGGTCTCCTCTCCTCTTTCTCCTCCAACCACCGAGTGAGCCTACAACCCTGCCAGCTTGATGAGAGCCTGGTCAGCGGGTCTGCTCGGGGTCTCCTCTCCTCTTTCTCCTCCAACCACCGAGTGAGCCTACAACCCTGCCAGCTTGATGAGAGCCTGGTCAGCGGGTCTGCTCGGGGTCTCCTCTCCTCTTTCTCCTCCAACCACCGAGTGAGCCTACAGCCCTGCCAGCTTGATGAGAGCCTGGTCAGCGGGTCTGCTCGGGGTCTCCTCTCCTCTTTCTCCTCCAACCACCGAGTGAGCCTACAGCCCTGCCAGCTTGATGAGAGCCTGGTCAGCGGGTCTGCTCGGGGTCTCCTCTCCTCTTTCTCCTCCAACCACCGAGTGAGCCTACAGCCCTGCCAGCTTGATGAGAGCCTGGTCAGCGGGTCTGCTCGGGGTCTCCTCTCCTCTTTCTCCTCCAACCACCGAGTGAGCCTACAGCCCTACCAGCTTGATGAGAGCCTGGTCAGCGGGTCTGCTCGGGGTCTCCTCTTCTCTTTCTCCTCCAACCACCGAGTGAGCCTACAACCCTGCCAGCTTGATGAGAGCCTGGTCAGCGGGTCTACTCGGGGTCTCCTCTCCTCTTTTTGGAGGTTGAGAACCGCAGCTGGAAACTTCTGCTCAGGTCCTCGAAGCAATAAATAGAACCAGTTGGGAGTTGGTGGAACCAATCCCTAGCCTTATCCTTCAAAGTGATGGCGAAGAGGCGGCACTTGAAGGCGTCCGTCATGGGTCTGATGGAAACTGCGTCTTCAAACCACTGCAAGTGTTGGAGGGGGTCATCCTTCCCGGCTCGCGGAACCCTTCTGGAACGGATGCCGAGAGGACCAACTCGCAAAAAGGAGATCCTCTCGCCAGTGATTTCGCCTGGTCCACTCGCGCCACGAGGTCCACCGGCGCGGCACTCGCCGGACTAGGGAAGAGCTCCCTTCCTTCCACCTCTCGTCGACTTCCTTCCGCCATTACCTTTTTTCCTGGCCGCCTCCCAGGTGCATCTTCACCTATCCTCGCCGAGTCGGCCCCTCCCCTGGGCGCGAGATCTGGCACTTGAGGAGGGGGGTCTCGCACTCGCCTCTTTGTGCGAGTTATTTGAGGAGATCCATGATCCCTCCAATGGAAGACATGAACTCCGCCCTCCCAACATACTCCTCCTGGCTGGGGGACCTCTCGCCTCCTCCTCCCGCATCTCCCGCCATGAGATAACCCCTCGTTCTTCCGCACAGGCTGCAGCTCCACGCTCACCACACCAAAAATGTTGGAACCAGCAAAGCCGATTCCACCTAAAGCTCGGAACTACTGAGGCAGCTCGTGCTTACTCCCTTGGGATCACTCTCCAGGCGAAGAACTAGACCGGAGGCTTCAGTGAGGTGGTCCCACCTCTTACCCGGAAGAGACTAGAACTAGAGCTCTTCCCCTCCCTAGCCAATACTGAGCTAAGTGCCTTAGAAAAGATAAGAGGAGTCAAGAATGCTTCCTCTCTAAAACACCTTACCGGTCTATTTATAGGCCTCTGAACTGGGACTGCTAATAACCAAACTATGCTGCTGTGAAAATACCAGAATACCCTTGGCTGGGTCTGCCAACAGCTAAACTCCGCTGTCTTAAAAGACTAAATGCAGCCCACGCAGGGTAAAAGAGTAAAAACACCTCCGGGGCCCAGAAGGTGGGCCCGACCTTACCTGAACCGGCCCTGAAACCAAGACGACCCTTCTCTCGAGGCACCTCTCACTAGGGTCCTCTCGCCAGGCCGAACCCTCTCGACTCGCCTGGGCCCTCTCGCAACGGAGCTTCTCTTCTGAGCCCTCTCGACTCGCCTAGGCCCTCTCGCCACGGAGCTTCTCTTCTGAGTCCTCTCGACTCACCTAGGCCCTCTCTACTCGGAGCTTCTCTTCTGAGCCCTCTCGACTTGCCTAGGCCCTCTCGCCACGGAGCTTCTCTTCTGAGTCCTCTCGACTCGCCTAGGCCCTCTCTACTCGGAGCTTCTCTTCTGAGTCCTCTCGACTCGCCTAGGCCCTCTCTACTCGCCGGGCCAAACCCTCTCTCCTCTCGCCTGGGCCCCTCTCGCCGGGCTGAACCCTCTCTCCTCTCGCCTGGGCCCCTCTCGCCGGTCTGAACCCTCTCTCCTCTCGCCTGGGCCCCTCTCGCCGGGCTGCGAGCCCGAGGTTGTACACTCTCGACTCGCCTAGGCCCTCTCTACTCGGAGCTTCTCTTCTGAGTCCTCTCGACTCGCCTAGGCCCTCTCTACTCGCCGGGCCGAACCCTCTCTCCTCTCGCCTGGGCCCCTCTCGCCGGGCTGAACCCTCTCTCCTCTCGCCTGGGCCCCTCTTGTCGGGCTGCGAGCCCGAGGTTGTACACAAACAGCATGACCGTAAACTCGTAATGTCCAAACCGTGTGCTGAACGCTGTCTTTGGGATGTCACTCTCCCTTATCCTTAACTGTTAGTATCCGGATTTCAGATCTAGCTTCGAATATACTGTTGACCCAACCAACTGATCAAATAGATCATCAATCCTTGAGATCAGATACTTATTCTTTTCTGCAAGCTTGTTCAACTCCCGATATTCGATACAGAGTTACAAGCTCCCATCTTTCTTATTAACGAAGAGGACTGGTGCGCTCCAAGGCGACGAACTTGGACGCACATACCCTTGCTCTAACAATTCTTGCAGTTACACCTTCAGCTCCGCCATCTCCTTAGGCGCTATCCGATACAGAGAGCGTGACACCGGTTTGGCACCCAGCACCAACTCAATTGTAAAATCAATCTCCCGCTGAGGAGGGGCTCCCGGGAGATCGTCTGGGAATACATCAGGATACTCGGACACCACTGCAATACTGCCTAAACTAGGTTTAGGCGTTGAAGCCTGCACTAAAGTGACAAATAGCTCTGCCCCAGACCGAACTGCCTTAATCACTTGAAGAGCTGTCATTAAAATCTTGCTCGACCCTTTTATGCCAGCAAACGTGGTCTCTCGATCAGTATTCAGTCCCAACTAAACCTCCTTTCGGTTACAATCAATGCAGGCTCGCTGCTCTGAGAGCCAGTCCATTCCAAAGATCACATCGAACTCCACTAACGGCAGCACCGACGCTTGCAAATCAAACTCTTGATCCCTGATCCGTAACTTTACCACACAGACTCTATCCACGCGCATTGTGCACCCATTAGGCAACAACACATCCAACTTATCTTTTGCCATCGAGGAAGGAACTCTGATGCGCGATACGAATCTTTCGGATAAGAAGGAGTGTGAAGCTCCCGTATCAAACAGGGCTCTCGCCGGACAATCGAAAACTAACACAAAGCCTAGCACCAACATTTATAAGCTAACATGTAAAAAGGTAGCAGCTACAAAAGCTAAACAGTAATAATTTAACTCATACATGTCACCACGTCAGCTTGCTTAATGACCTCTTGTAGACCAAGGTTGTATACTCTAGGCCGGGCTGGAGCCTAGTGGGATGCGATTGACTCCGCCGCCTTCCCCTTTTCTTCATATGTTGCTCCATGCCTCTTCTCGAACTTTGCACATCCGCTCCAACACTCATGTACAAAATGTCCTACCTTTCCACAATTGTAGCACGCTCCTGGGACTCGACTTGTGTTTTCCCCCGTCGCATATCCGCTGGTTCTATGTCGAGGATGCAGGAGAGGTAATTCATAGAAATTAGCAACATGCCCCCAATGCCTCATTCTCTTTCTAGATAAAGGTAGTGTAGTTAAGGGTAGTTAGAGATAGGTAAGGGAATGGATTTTGATCTCAGTAGCGGGTTTCTTTCATCCGGCCCAGGAGGGAGTGAACTTGCCTTTTCTAGAAATCCAAGAAAAGAACTGAGCGATCGACAAGAGATGAGATCTGTGCTTCGGGAATGAGACAGCGGGATTCTTCTCATCTTGAGTGCTCAAAGGTCTTGAGAGCCTCCCCCCCGCCTCTTTAGGTTAGGGCTAAACTCCTCGTATTGGAACCCATAGCCAGCCGGTCTCTCTAAGCAGCGAGGTAGTAAAGTTCTTCCATGAGGACCCAAGATCTTGACTTTCAAGAAACCAACTGTAATGGTGATTGAATCTTCTTTACGGGCATTTAGACTGTGATATTTCTTTAGTGAAGGACCCAAAAGAGATGATGATTGACTCTTCCTTCATGAAGACTTCCCTCTGGGAACTCATAAGAGTACTGTCAGCCCACAGGAATGGATTTTGATCTCAATAGCGGGTTTCTTTCATCCGTCCTTAGAACCAGGGGATTTGGGCATAGAACCAGGGGATTTGGGCGTAGTACTGTCAGCCAACAGGCTATGAATTACCTCTCCTGCATCCTCGCCATAGAACTAGGGGATTTGGGAGCATATCCGCTGTTGAGTCTATTTTTAGAGCAAAATTTGCGAGTCAACAACCAATTCACGCCCCTCAAAAACCCATTCGCACCCCTCAAAAACCGATTCTACGCCTGTAAAGAAGTTGAAAACTCTCTCTTCTGAAAGTAGTCTTTGTGTGTCTTGTATATCGAAGGATTTTGAAAGCGATCCATAGAAAGATTTGGAGCCGCTCACTAAATTCTGTGGTTAATAAGATTTGTAAATCGGTGGTTCATGGTAGGAGAGAAACGTAAGGAAATGCACCAGACGAAGGGGCTTAGCTCGAAGTCTTCAGCTTCTTGTTCCATCTGCGGAAACTAGACTTTGAATTCGGCGCTTTGAACTCTGACCTCTTTTCCCCTGGGTCTTTCTTCTCTTGAACTTTCTTTGCGACCCTTTCCAATGACCGAGCCGCATTTACCAAGGCTAGGAAGCCTTGCGCCTTAGGCCCAACGAGGAGTAGTTGTAATTCGCCCCGTAGGCCCTCATAAAATTGGTTGGTCTTCCGCTTTTCTTCAGTAAACATAGCTCCAGCATTACGACCTAACCGAGTAAACTCGTGGAGATACTCATCCACGCTTCTCTCTCCCTGAGCCAAACCAAGGTACTTATTCTCCATCTCAAGCTTCTGGGCAGAAGGTAGGTATCTGGGCAAGAACAACCTTGAGAATTCCTCCATTGGTACATCAGGAAGTTGCCTTGCCACTAAGGGATGAACCTCCAACTCATCCCACCACATCCTTGCCTCACCAGCAAATAGGAAGGTCGCTATTGTGGTCTTCTGCCACTCCGCAATTTCTGTGGCGGTCATGACCCTCTTCATCATAGAGAGCCAATCCTCAGCTTGAGTTGGCGTTCCCATCCCGTCGAATACCGGAGGATTAAAGCTCATCACATGCTTGAGCTGTTTCTCCGTGGCTCTCCTTGGTATTACCAGATCAACTGCCCCACGCTCTACCACTCCTGACTCTGCCACTCTAATCGGTTTTTGCTCATTAGCAGGTGGTGCGTGCTGCACTTATTGGGCATTTATCATTGCAAATTTTGCTTCAGCCACCAATCTGATGGTTTCTGCTGAAGGAGGTGTTGTAGGCACGTCACTTGGTGTACCACTTTCTGCCGATTGAGGACGCTCCGATTGCCCAGCACCGCTCCTATCTTCCTATAATAGCATAAACCCTTGATTAGGCGACACACAAATTGCTAAAAGCAATCACTGGAACACTCAGGTTCCTCAAAACATGTGTATTTTTCCATTCCTAAGTGGACATTCATTGGTTCTTTTATGTTATAACGATGACACACATACATGTGCTCACCTCCCCTTAAAAGAATTCACCCACGAATTCAAATAAATAAGACCGACATCTTAGTCTGATACAAAATTGTAACACCCTCATCCGCCGTATGGCATATAACAGAAGGTCTAACTGGAACCCGACGCCATATACCACGGACAGTCGGAAGGGTTACATAATAATACCAAATACTCAACTACTCGCCCTAACACAGAGCATCCTAGCGGAATCTTTTAAACAGTTTAAGACAACCCAAAATTTCACAACAGCATGAATGTCCACTATTCACCATAGGAATGAAATATAACAAATACACAATAGAGTACTTGGCCTTATGGACTTACAAATGTTAACTTAACAACATAGTGTTTTACAGACATCAGCTCGCAGGCCGGCCACACATGATAGAAATAAAATAATAGTTCGCTTTGGCCTTCGAGGGCCAGCACACCAGCTTGAGCTTCAGCCCGCTATTTGGTACTTGGTTCCCCAACACCTGCAAGCAACATTCCACCGCACAGTGGCAATCAAAGCAACGGTCAGCTAAAGCTGACCAAAATATTATGACCCCGCCCCTTATTCGGGACGACAGTGCTCCTTCCCTGCATTTCATTAGCCCAGCTAAACAATTAAGTACATAAGTATATTTAGCCACAGGTGTAGGCTCGCCCAGCCAAACACCTCGTGCACTCAGGGCACATTCTCGGTGAATCCGGTCAATTCCGTGGCTTCACCACCATCCTCGGGACGGTAAACATTGTGAGCATTTTTAGTCTTTCCGACCGTAGTCCAAGACTCCCGACTATGCCAACGGCCAGTTCCACTTTAGGGCCTCTAGCACCGAACCACATAGCCCAGGTCCGTTTCCACTTGCCCGTTTCTCACTCCGCCTAATCACTTTAAGACGTACGCGCAGGCCAAGCTTCACTCGGATCCTAATTCATTTCCAAACATCACATAACCCAGTTATGTTCAAGGCTAGCTCCCCGGCCGCAAGGTTAGCAGAATTACGTTTCCGCCCAGTTTTCTGGGTGCGCCTTGGAGTTAATCCCCAAGGATCCCTGCTGCAATCTACCATGTAGAAACCCGAAAACACAAAGCACGGAGTCTTCTCCGACAATCCATACAATATGCAACATCACCGATCCAGACAACCACGTCCGAGTAGGCTTCACACACAATGTCTAAGTCCGTACTTCGATTCTGGATTCTACATGCAACACAAGGGGGACTATTCACATCTACCTCAAGGAACACCACACACTCACCACACACTCGCGAGAGCGGGTTTCCTATGTAGAAAAGAAAAGGACTTCACATGTCCAAGTGAAGAATCATTACCCTTGAAGTCTGCTTTGGTGCCATGAGAAACTAGCCGGATGGAAGGCTTCGCAAGGGAATTCTCTCCACGGATCCGGTCTCGGTTCTCGATTTGGTACTCCGATGCTCTGCCGGCGGCTGGATTCCTCCCATCCTTCTTCCTTGCTCTCTTCTCTCTCTAACTTTTAAAAAGAGTGAATTTAGGAGGAAAATGAGGGATTAATCCTCTATTCCCGAACTTAACATAGCAGGATCTCATCTGGACCGTTAGATCGTATTTAAAGAAAACGAACGACTCAGATTAGCCTAAAATTTCTTAATCTTGGGCCGAACACGGCTTTGCACACGGCCGTGTCCCAGGCCGTATGCCTCGATCCAGCCACGAATATCGAGCTCAGAAAAGAACACGGGTTTGGACACGCCCGTGTCCCAACCTAACACGCCCGTGTCGGTTCCTCGGCACGCCCGTGACCAGGGGCCGTGTCGCAAATAACTGCAATGCCAACCGTCACGTCCCATAGTGGACACGGGTGGCGACACGCCCGTGTCAGACTTGACATGCCCGTGTCAACTAGTATACGCCCATTTTCCGGGCCGTGTCCCTCAGTCGACATAGGACCAAACTTTCCAGAGAAGTACACGGCCATGTGACATGCCCGTGTCCCATGCAGTGTGCCTGACACACCCGTGTCCTAGGCCGTGTTCAAGCACTCAACACTCGTCGACCTCAACTCGACGGCCCGAGCACGACTCGGCCATGTGATACGCCCGTGTCACAGGCCGTGTTCACCCTACCAAGACCCGAACTTGGTTCAAACACTGCTCGTTTCACTTTTGAGTTTCGGGGCGTTACACCCAATCGCCAACCACAAACTCTACATTTCAGTGATTGGCGTTGTAGTACTTAGCTTGCATATCTTGGGCCACCAATAGCCACTCTCGTATAATACGTATAATCGAATTTGCAGTTTCGACTTCTTTACACTTATACAATTATGATCCACCTGTTTCCACCCAAGCTAAAGGAGTACGACACTTCCTACCTTATAAAGCTTCGAAGCATGTCATCTGAATGCTAGCTTGATAGCTATTATTATAGGTGAACTCGATCATATAAAGATGGTACTCCCACCTCTTCCCGAAATCCAAGGCGCACATACAGAACATATCCTCCATTGTCCTGTTGGTACTCTCGGTCTGACCATTAGTTTGTGGATGAAAGACTGTACTGAACTTCAGTTTAGTACCCAACAACTGGTGGATTAGACTCCAATCATTCGAAGTAAAGAGCCCATCTCGGTCACTGACGATGCTACGGGACACACTGTGCAAACGTAATATGTTGTCAACATACAACTTAGCCAATTTTTCAGCTGAATCGTCCTTCTTGTTCGATATGAAGTGCAACACCTTTGTCAATCGGTCAACGATCACTCACACGGCATCGTTCCCGCTCTGTAATCTCGGCAACCCATGCACGAAATCCATAGAGATATCATCGAACTTCCACACCTGAATTTTTAACGACTTCAGTAAACCACCAGGTTTTTTACATTTAGCTTTTACCAAGGCACAAGTTTGACACTTTGCCACATAAAGAGCTATGTTATTATTCAAACCCAGCCACCAGAATATCTTTTTCATGTCCTTGTACATTTTTGTGCTCCCTGGGTGTATTGAGTATTTAATAAAGTGTGCATCATACATCAACTCCTCCCGCAGCTTACCCATATTTTGGACGTACAAACGACCGTCCTTTCTCAAAAGACCGGCATCTAAGGATTATTGGGAATTTGACTCATCCATTGCATATCGCTTTATACTCTCATCGAGTTCCGTTGCTCGTCTAACTCTTTCTGCGAGGTCATATTGCACCTCTATCAAGTTCAAGCACGCAACTGTAGTGGCATTCTTGTCAACACAAGAAATATCTAGCCTCTAACTCTTGGATCAGATGTTTATCATGCATCTATTGCCAACTTGCCCATACTAGAGTCCTACGACTCAAGGCATCTGCGACCACATTTCCCTTCCTGGGAGTGTAATGTATCTGGAAAGTATAGCCCCCAAGGAACTCCATCCATCTCCGTTGTCGCATGTTCTGATCCTTCTGATCTATTAAATACTTAAGGCTTTTTGGTTCGTGAATATATCAACTTTCATGCCATACAAGTAATGATGTCACAACTTAAGTGCAAAATCACAGCCGTCAACTCCAAGTCATGGACTGGATAGTTTTGCTCGTGCACTTTCAACTAGCGTGATCCATAAGCTATAACATTTCGGAATTGCAGAAGAACGCAGACTAAGCTACTCCCTGAAGCATCACTGTATATCTTATAGCCGTCTGTACCACATGGCAAACTCAAGATAGGCGACGTAGTCAACCGACTCTTTAACTCCTTAAAAGCTCGTGCGCGCTCAGGCGTCCAAATGAACTTCTGATTTGTCCTCGTCAGTGTAGTGATAGGTAAGGCTATCCGCAAAAAGTTCTTCACGAAGTGCCTGTAGTAGCCAGCAAATCCAAGGAAATTCCTGACTACCGCTACCGTAGCTAACACAGGTCATTCTCGTATCACAACTATTTTCGCCAGATCCACCGCAATACCCTCTCCACTAACCACATGGCCTAGAAAAGCAACTGACGACAGACAAAACTTGCACTTTGAGATCTTAACATAGATTTTATTCCTTCTCAGGGTATGCAAAACCATCCATAAGTGATTTGCATGATCTTCTTCTGATTGAGAGTATACCAGTATGTCGTCAATAAAGACGATCACAAATAGATCTAAGTACTCTCGAAAAGTTCGGTGCATCAAGTCCATGAATACTGATGGCATGTTTGTTAGCCCAAACGACATTACAGTGAACACATAGTGACCATAGCGTGTACCGAACGCTATCTTGGGAATATCACATTCCCTAATCCGTAATTGGTAATAGCCAAACTTTAAATCTAGCTTTGAATAGACAGTTGATCTCACCAGTTGATTAAACAAGGTATCAATCCGTGGAATCAGATACTTGTTTTTCTCTGTCAGATTATTTAATTCTCGATAATCAATGCATAGACGCAAGCTTCCGTTCTTCTTCTTCACAAAGTTGACTGGTGCACTCCAAGATGACATACTTGGACATATATAGCCTTGCTCTAGAAATTCCTGCAATTGAACTTTCAAATCCGCCATCTCTTTTGGCGTTACTCGGTACGGTGAGTGGGTCACAGGTTTCGCACTTGAAACTAACTCAATAGTGAAGTCAATCTCTCGTTGGGGCTGTAACCCAGGGAGATCTATATGAAAAACATCTGTATAACCTGATACAATAGGAACGTCACTTAAACTGGACTTTGGCTCGACAGCCTCCAACAACGTGAAGAACAACTTCGCACCCTTCCGAACAGCCTTGACTACCTAGAGAGCAGACATCAATATCTTGTTAGATCCTCGTATACTAGTGAATTTAGTCTCTCGTTCAGTGTTCTGTCCTAGTGTGACTTCCTTAGACTTATAATCTATACGGGCACGATTCTTTGAGAGCCAATTTATGCTAAAGGTTACATCAAACTTATATATCGGTAGCACCGATGCTTCCAATCCGAAATCCTGACTTCCTATCTGTACCTCAACACAGCAAGACTTATCTGCACACATTATGCATCCATTAGGTAACAACACCTTCAATCTATTTGTCGACATAAGAGTAAGTACTCTAATCCCTGTTACAAAGTCCTCAGATAGAAACGAATGAGAAGTACCTGTATCAAATAGTGCTCTCGTCGGATAGTCCTGAATAAGGACAAAGCCTACATTCATCAAGTTATACACAAGCAATTCACAATATATAAAGTATATAAAGCATGAAAACTATATACTACTCATACCTGTGATGGCATAAGCCTGTTTGATGGCCTCCTGTTGGCCAAGATTGTAAACCCTTGGCTGAGCTGGAGCATATTGGGATGCAGTGGACTCCACCGTCTTTTCCGTCTCAGCATAAGATGCTCCTGCCTTTTTATACACCTTTGGAGGACCACTTCGACAATCTCGGGCTATATGTCTCGGCTTGCCACAAGTATAACATACGCATGCTTTGACCAGATGTTGCTCCAGAAACAACAGTAGATGGAGCCTGCCCAGAAGACTTCGACTTCTTATTCCACTTCCGATAATACGGTTTTAAAGCAGTCGACACTTTGAACTCGGGCTTTACCACAGCCAAGTCCCTCTTGCCCTACACCCTCCTCATGTCCTTCTCCAACGAACGAGCCATATTAACCAATTCTTGAAAATCTTGATTCATTGGACCGGAGAGCAGTAACCTCATCTTATCTCGCAGTCCCTCATAGAACCTATTGGTCTTTTGCTCATCGTCTGCAAAAGTAGACCTCGCATAGCGTCCCAACCTTGTAAACTCATGCAAGTATTTATCCACACTACCCTCGCCCCGAGTCAAACACTGGTATTCATTTTCCAAGGCAATCCGTTGCGACGAAGGCAGATGCTTTGCCAAGAACAATCTCTAAAATCATCCATCGAGATCTCAGATAGTCGTCTGCCTGCAAAGTGGTGTAACTCCAACTCATCCCACCAAAGTCTAGCCTCTCCTTCCAAAAGGAAATTGGCCAAGGTTACCTTCTGCCCCTCCTCTGTTTCAATCGACGTCAACACTCTCTTGACACGCAAAAGCCAGTCCTCTGCCTGCGTTGGGGATCCGGCACCCGTGAACGTAGGAGGACTAAAACTCATGAAGTTCTTCAGCTACCTTTCAGTCGCTTGCCTATCAACAAAATCCTCAGCAACCACCTGTCTAATAGCTATAGGATCGGCTACAACAACCTGTTTTAGTACCATCGTAGGCTGTTCCTGCTCAGTCGGTTGTGCATTTATCATAGCAAGCACTGTCTCAATAACTAAGCGTAGCATTTACGCAGAAGGGGGAGGTGTGGGAACATCAGCTGGTGCTGCACTGTAAAAGTAGCGAACAAACGACTAGAAAATAAGCCAGAACTTTGAATAATTGTACGTTTTATTATCCAAAAAGATATCATTTACAAAGGTATGACCTCTCTTTTATAGAATGGAGGAGAGTGGAGAGAGTACAAACTAACAATGTGGGACTAAAAACAGGCCGGACAAGCCGCGCAGTTAGACAATGGGCTAACCGCTCGGCAATACCAGAGAGAGAGAGATGCAGGAGGAGACCGCTAGACCGCCCGGTCTCCAAGCCACCGGAGACAAGCCGCCAGACTGCCAGACTCCAAATAGCAACAGCCGGTCTACAACCCGCCAGGCTCAAACCGCCAGACCGTCCGGTCTCATACTTCAACACTCTCCCTCAAGCTGGAGCATAGATATCAATCATGCCCAGCTTGTCACAAATGTGGAAGAAGGAAGTAGAAACCGGCTTGGTGAAGATATCCGCCAACTCTTTGTCGGAGGTGACGAACGGAGTGCAAATCTATTTCTTCAAGACCTCTTCCCAGATGAAATGGCAGTCGACTTCTATATGTTTCGTTCTCTCATGGAAGACCAGATTTTTGGATATATATATAACGGCCTTGTTGTAACAGAACATAGGAAGAGGATAGTCGTAGACCTCTCCTAGGTCAAGCATGAGAGCCCGCAACCATTTTAGTTCACACGTGGTTGACGCCATACTCTGATATTCAGCTTCTGCACTGGACCTTGAGACAACAGATTGCTTCTTGCTCTTCCAGCTCACAAGATTACCTCTAATAAATGTGCAAAAACCAGATGTAGATTTACGGTCACCTTTATCATCCGCATAGCTTGAGTCTGAGTAGGCTTCAACTCTCAGATGACCATGCTTCTTAAAGAGTAGCCCTTTTCTCGGTGCTGCTTTGACATACTCTAATATCTTCAAGGCAGACTGAAGATGACATTCCCTGGGAGCTTGTATGAACTGACTAACCTTGCCTACAGCATAGGCGATGTCGGGTCTGGTCACCGTGAGATAAATGAGTTTGCCCACCAAACGTCTATACCTTGTGGCATCGGATATAAGAGGAGAGTCATCTGTCCACGTTTTGTCTTCTCTAGTAGCCATGGGATACCGTGCTAGTTTGGCACCGGTCAGTCCTGCCTCCCATAGAAGATCAAGAGCATACTTCCGTTGGGAGAGAACCAGCGAGTCGGGCTTCCGAGAGATTTCTATCCCTAGAAAGTATTTCGGGGAGCCCATATCCTTCGTGACAAGGTATTGATAGAGGTGTTTCTTTGTCAAGTCCACCCCAGCCTGGTCATTGCCTGTAAGAAGAATATCATCTACATACACCACCAAAACCACAAGGCCCGATGAGGTTTTGCGAATAAATAACGAGTGATCAGCCGAACTTCTTGCAAAACCGATGGCAGCCACAATGCCACTGAACTTGTCGAACCATGCCCGAGGGCTCTGTTTGAGGCCATAGATGGCCTTCTTCAACTGACATACACGTGTCTCCCCCTGAGCAACATACCCAGGAGGTTTCTCCATGTAAACGTCCTCGTGAAGATCCCCATAGAGAAAAACATTTTTGACATCAAGCTGGGAAATAGCCCAATCCCGGTTGACTGCCACAGAGAGAAGAACTCAGATGGTGCTGAGGCGAGCAACTGGGGAGAAGGTATCAAAGTAGTCAACCCCATAAGTCTGAGTAAAGCCTTTGGCCACCAGTCGGGCCTTGTAGCGTTCTACAGTGCCGTTTGGGCGAAACTTCACAACAAACACCCAACGACAGCCACCCACATCAGTACCCACTGGTGGAGAAACAAGGGTCCAGGTACCCCTTTCAGTGAGAGTGGCGATTTCCTCATTCATAGCAGATTTCCAATGAGGAATAACAAGAGCCTCTTGGTAGGTGCGGGGAGTAGTGGTAGCCGAGATAGCCAAAGCAAAATTCATGCGAGAAGGAGTAAGCCGATCATAGGAGACAACAACCACAAGCGGGTGTTGAGTGCACGCCCGCACCCCTTTGCGAATAGCAACGGGAAGATCCAGGTCGTCTTGGGCCTCAGGGACCAGAGCATCCATGGCGGAGAGAGCTGGCCCGGGACTAGAGAGATACAGCTGCGGAGAAGAGGGACAAGGGGAAAGGGGTATAATAGGGAGAGGAGGAGACGGAGGAGGAGCAGATGTTGGAGGGGAGACGTCGACATGCATGGAAGGAACCCAAAGGGATGGCGGAGAATCAGAGACATCAAGAGGAAATGGGGATGGAGATGAGAAGTAGGAAGCATTTTCGAAGAAGGTGACGTCCACGGAAACAAACTGTTTGTGCAGAACGGGGTCAAAGCAACAATAGCCTTTTTGAGTGGTCGAGTAACCCAAAAAGACACATTTTGTGGAACGGGGGGAAATCTTGTCACGGGTAGCGGACGGAGCATGCACAAACGCCGTACACCCAAAGATATGAAGAGGGAGAGGAATGGGTTCCTTGCCTTGGTAGAGAATGGAGAAGGGGGTCTTGCCATGAAGAACAGTAGAGGGAATGCGATTGATGAGATAGCAGGCGAGGAGAACAACATAGCCCCAATAGGAGCGAGGCACCTGCATCTGCGTCATGAGAGTGCGAGCGACATCGAGGAGATGGCGGTTTTTACGTTTCGCCACCCCGTTTTGTTGGGAGGTGTAAACATAGCTGGTCTGATGAACAAGACCATGTTGCATACAAAAAGATGAAAACTCATGACTAAGATATTCTTTAGCATTATCAGATCGAAGAATTTTAATAGAAATATCAAATTGAGTTTTAATCATATTATAAAATGATTGCCATACAGAAAAGAGTTCAGAGCGATATTTTAACAGATACACTCAGGTACATCGAGAGAAATCATCAATGAAGGTTACAAAATAAGAACTACCCCGACCAACGGTGAGAGTAGGAGCAGGACCCCAGACATCAGAATGAATGAGATCAAACGGGCGAGAGGAACCACGACCTTGCTTTGGCGGGAAGGAGGAGCGGTGATGTTTGCCCAGCTGACACGCATCACAATTGAGAGGAGGACTTGTCTGAGGTAAGTGGGGCAGAAGCTGATGAGGAATCCGAGCAGGAGGATGTCCAAGGCGAAGATGCCATTGAAGCAGATCGGTAGACGAGGAAGAGAAGGCGGACAGAGCAGAAACATTGTCGAGGAAGTAGAGGCCGCCGCTCTCAGTCCCAGTAGTAATCGTCCGTTGGGTCCTCGGGTCCTGAAAACAACAAGAAGTAGGAGTGAATAAGACAGAGCACTGAGTTGCTTGCATAAGGTAGTAACGGATAGTAAATTGCAAGGAAACTTCGGGACATAGAGGGTGTCCACCAAGCGAAGCGACGGGGTAACTTGAACCGTGCCCGTCCCATGAACCGGGGAAGGAGAACCATCCGCAACAAGAATTGGGGGTAGCCGATCATGGGTTTCGAGGAGAGAGAAACATTGAGGATTGCCGGTCATGTGATTTGTAGCACCAGAGTCAATCAGCCATTTACCTTGGGTAACGATATGAGCGCTACCTGAGGTCGTGGCCATTGAGGCAGAAGGCCGAGAGGAGGCGGATGTTGAGGAAGAAGCATCACCAGAGGGGCGAAGATGAGGATGTTTCTGCCAGCAGCGGTCAATAGAATGGCCGGTACGACCACAGTGAGAGCAAAGGAACCTGGATGGACCGCATGCGCCTAACTGGCTGCGGACACTAGTGCCGCCCCGCTAAGTTTGGTGAGCATAGGCATCCTGCGGAGAAGGGGAGGACAACAGAGGGCGCTGGAGCAGTGAAGTAACTACGGCGATGCGAGCCGCGGTGACATCCAAGGTGGGAGACACTGCTTCGCCCAAGATCTGCTGGCGAGTCATATCAAAAGACTCGGGGAGTCGCAGAAGATAAAAAACAACCAGGAGTTCCTGTAAGTGTTTGTGTTGCTCGGCCAAGTTCGCAGAGAAGGGGCGATTCTGGAGGATCTCAGCACCAAGGGCCTGAACTTGCTGATAAGCTGCAGCAGGAGTCATGGAAGGATGAGCGAAGAGGTCCGCATAGAGAGTATAGATACGGGACGTCTGGGTCCCCTTCGAGTAAAGAGCAGCAAGGTGAAGCCATGCGGCATTGACCGTCTCATCATGGCGTATGATAGGAAGGCATTCATCAGAGAGGTTGTTAGCCAGCCAAGTGCGGACAAGGGCATCACTCGCATCCCAATCATCAAATTGAGCAGAATCGGGAGGAGGAGGGTTATCGGTGAGGTGATGACGTTTGCGCTGAGAGCGAAGGAGAAAGGTGAAAGAAACGCTCCAATCCGGATAGTTGGAACCAACTAGTTTAGAAACCGTGCTAAGGTTTCTGAAAGGAGTAGAAGAAGGAGGAGGAGCCGGATTGGCTACAGGAGTGGTGGTAGTTGAATTCTCAGAAACAGCCATAGAAGAAAGCAACAGGAAGCCGCGCGGTCATAAAACAAGCCGCGGGAAAGGAAGAAGGAGAACTGCAGCGGTCACGATGTCAGACACCAGCGTCTAGGAAAGCCACGACCAAACCGCAGAACCAAGCAGAGGGATAGAAGTCGGGCGGCTAGAAGAAAGACCGCGCGAACAGAAGAGGGATTTGCTGGGAGGAGAAGGGCAAAGAAGGCAAAAATAGGTCGTGGCGACTAGAAGAGGCCGCGAGTAAGAAGCAAGCAAACAACCAAGCCGCGCGAACAGGGCGCAAGCAAACAAACAGGCCGCGCGAACAGGGCGCATGCAACCAGGCGGAAGAGATAGGCCGCGAAAACAGGTCGCGAGAAGAAGAAATAAGTCGCGCGGACAGGTCGCGCGGTCAGAGATGGGCACAGAATCAGGAGGAGAAAATCGAGTCCTCTGATACCATATAAAAGTAGCGAACAAATGACTAGAAAACAAGCCAGAACTTTGAATAATTGAAAGTTTTATTATCCAAAAAGATATCATTTACAAAGGTATGTCCTCCCTTTTATAGAATGGAGAAAAGGGGACAGAGTACAAACTAACAATGTGGGACTAAAAACAGGCCGGAAAAGCCGCGCGGTTAGACAATGGGCTAACCGCTCGGCAATACCAGAGAGAGCGAGATGCAGGAGGAGACCGCTAGACCGCCCGGTCTCCAAGCCACCGGAGACAAGCCGCCAGACTGCCAGACTCCAAATAGCAACAGCCGTTCTACAACCCGCCAGGCTCAAACCGCCAGACCTCCCGATCTCATACTTCAACATACACTTTCCACAGAACGTTGTGGTTCAGACTGCCCCGCACCACTTCGAGATACCTAAAAGTGTAAAATACACAATTTAGCGACCATATACAAGGCACACCATGACTAATAAGAACACATAAGTTCCTCGCATATGTGTATTTTCATTCCTAAGTGGACATTCTTGAGTTCATTTTGTTATAATGGTAAGCACATACATGTGCTCATCAGCCCTCAAAAGAACTTGACCACGAATTCGCAGAAGGAAGACCAAGACAAGCTGATACCAAATTGTAACACCTCCATCTGTCGCATGAAATATAACAGAGGGTTCGGTCGGGACCCCATGCCATATTCCACAGATAGTCAGCGGGGTTACAGGTTAAATATCATAAGACCAAATTAATCCTAACTCAGAGCATTCTAGCGGAAGCTTCATGAGTTAAATGAACTCAATACATGTGAATGTCCACTAATATATATAACAGAAATGTTTTACAAAATACACAAAAGTTCTGGCCTTAAGGCATTACAATTATTCTTCAACAAGGTGATTTACAAATATGGGCTCGCAGGCTGGCCACACATGAAAACAATAACAGTTCTTCTCTTGGCCTTCGAGGGTCGGCATAGCATCAAGGGCTGCAACCCGCTATTTTCTGCTCGGCTCTCCAGCACCTACACAAGGACAATCCACCACAAGGATGGAAAACAAGGCAACAGTCAGCTTTAGGAGACTAATTTATAACGACCCTACCCCATACCCGGGGCAGCGGTATACCTTCTATGCATGCATTGCAACCATATATATAGATATATCACAAGAAATCACAACACAAGCACCATTCAATATATCACAAACGTCTGCATCAACTGCCAAACGTTCTGTGCACTCAGGGCACATTCTCGGTGTACTAGAAATACCCAGCCCCACCACCGTTCAGAGGTCCAAGACAATACGGTCAACATTGAGCATTTCAGTCTTTCGGCAGACTTTCATTATGCGATCGATGAAGCCAATTACTTTAGGCCTACGATTCTGACTGGCATAATGCGAGTACAATTCAACGACAGCCCGTTGCTCAAATCACCATATCATCACCGAAAGTCGGAACCTTCATGGCCAATCTACATGACGCGGGCAGCTTCCCCTTGCCCGTAATCCAAAACATAACCAACGTTATGTTCATTGGCTCTCAAGGCCATCAAATCTAGGGACCCAGGCTCACCTGCTAGCCACACTGTCTCAACGAGATAGGCTTCACAAGTACAATACTATCTGGGAGCTATCGCTAGCGATAGACACTATCGCCCAGGGTTAATAACAGAACACCTCTTTCTGTCTCCAGACTAAATCATAACTGGAACATCTTCCCAGAACACAACTGCAGCATCCTGCAGTGCCAGAAAATTGGACTTTCACAAAGTTTATCTCACATAGAGCTATCGTCTGCGATACTTACTGTCGCCCGGCAAAATCCACAGTTATCCAAAAACCGTGGTATTTTCTGGGTATTTTCTTGGAGCGCATCCCCAGTACTTCCTGCTACTGAATTCACACGCACAACCCCTCGGACTCCATAAACTACCTGTTTATACTCAGAGTCTTCTATAGCATGCAAATTAAAACAACACCAATCCAGAACAACCTGTCTGGATGGTCTTCACAGAGCATATCTATTCCGTACTGCGATTTCCGGATTCTATATGCAAGACTACCCGGGGATATCACGTATCAACCCATCGGAATTCCCTTCACTTTTTCGCCTTTTAGTGGGGGATTCCATGAATATGCAAAAGGAGGACTTCACTTGTCCAAGAAGGAAGATCGTTATCCTCGTAGATCATTTTGGAGCCGTGATGACCTCTTCTATCCGGATGGAAAGGATCGCCTTGCTTTCCTCTTCACGAATCTTGATTCCGACCATGGAATCTCCTACTCCAAGCTTGCAAAGCTTAGCCTCAGCCTTCTTCTTCCTTTCTTCCAAGAGCTTGATGAGAAGGATGAGAGAGAGTGAGAGAAGAGAAATTAATCTTCTCTTCACCTCTTCTCTAGTTAAGCAGCCTCGAGAATAACCCTAGCCACATGATCCTCTCATAAATAGGAATGACGGGCCACGATTTCAGCTGACAGTCAAACTTATCATTATCGTCGGGCGATATCCGCTATCGTCCGGGCAATATCGTTAGTAGACGCTTTGACCCCAGTCAACACCGCTCTTCGGCCGCTTTACGGCCATCTGACACGTGTCCTGCTATCGCTGGGCGATATCCACTATCGCCACGCGATAGTGTACTCAACGATTTGTCGAGTGCATTGAGTGCGTTGAGTGCGCTGAGAGCGTCGAGTGGTATCGCCAGCGATAGCCAGTATCATCTGGCAATAGCTACCTTTAGTTCTGTTTTCCAACTTTTTGGGGTGTTACAGAACGGCAAACACTTGGTGCAAGTGGTCCAAGTGCTGAGTTGTAGATTTGCTATACACCAAGATATCATCGAAGTAGACAACAAATTGACAAAGGAAAGGCTGAAAATCTGGTTCATTAGTCGCATAAACGTACTGGGGGCGTTAAAGAGGCCGAACGACATTACCATCCATTCATACATGTCGTCTCATGTCTTGAATGTTGTTTTTTATTCGTCCCTGGGGAAGACTCAAATCTGAAGATAGCCACTTCGCAAATTAATCCGCGAGAAAACCACTACACCATACAATTGATAACCAATTCATCAAATAAGATGGAAAAAGAAATACCTGACGGTAATTTTATTCACGGCTTACTGTTGATACACATGTGCCACGAAGAATCCTTCTTTGGAATTAGGAGAGTCGGAACGTCACACATACATAAACTGTCTTGTATGGCCACTTTAGTAAATAATTCATGCACTTGTCTTTTCAACTCGTCGTACTCGACGAGACTCATGCAATAACCAGCTTTATTTGGTATAGTTATTCCCAGAATGAGATCAATTTGATGTTGAATGCTCTGTAGCAGTGGAATTCCTGCCAGTAATTCTTTTGGCATCACGATCCAAAGTGTCAATGGAGGGATTGAACTTCAAGAGGTATGAACCCAATAAGTGGGTTTATTGCCAGAATGATGCAGGACAACGCGTAGGTTTTGCACGTCTGTCGTCTTTTTCTAGAAAACCCTAAATGCGTGCAATGAAATATAAAGTTTTACAAAAAAAATTGAATTGAGCGGGCGTTGTTCAGACTTTATGAGTTTAAGCAATGTTTGTTTTTTTGTAAAGCACAAAAAACTATTTTGATAAAAAAAATGGATTTTCTTAAAATAATGGTTCAATTCTGAATCCGAGGAAGGAAGTTCGCAACTTTTGTTCCATTCCCCTTGTCGTAGAAAAACAGAAGTCGAGGTCTCCAAATACGATTTCGTTTGGATTTTTTGACATAACGTTCGCTGACAAAATTTGGGTGAAAACCCAACAATGAATCTAATTATCCTACAAGAAAATATTTAGACACACACAAAGGAGGAGAAAGAAACAAGTTACCCACAAAAAGAGGTGTCTTTCTATATTCAAAGTCAATGGTGATCACACGAGGAACTCCTCGTCACATTCAATCTCCCGCTCTGAGGTCGGCTGCTATCGCAGACGGGCACCACAGAATTAAATCGCTCTCTCACATGAGGTGGTTCCACGGAATCGCTCAACAATATAAGGAAGTCATGAACTAATAACCTAAAATTCACTCGCTTTCACACTCAAAGTGGATCCACGAAATCTCAATCGCTCAAGGTGGATTCACGAAATCTCAATGCACAAAATAAATTTCACTATACCGTTTGGAGAAGCTACAAAGTTGAACAGACCTAAATCTCATTCTGATGGCGTCGTCGGATCCGACCCGCCAATGTTTGAAGTTCTTCGTCGCCCCCGCCGCCAACATATCGAAGACTCTATAGACGATGGTCGCCTCAATTATCGCCGCTACAACCTCCGCTCGCGGCCCCATGCGTCTTACGATGCGTTTCGACACATTTAACGTCATGTTTAAATTTTATTTATGCAGTTTTGTTTGTCTAAATCTGAATTTCCTGCTTTAGTTCCAAACATTTATATGTTTTGTTTAATTTCAATGGCTTGGATGAAGACACTAGATTGAAAGGTTGAGATCATGTAATAGGACTTATATATAGGTTTATTTTTCTAATTCAAAGAAGATTTGGACAACCCTTAAAAAAAGGCTGCTGGTCCTTTTGCCCGACCGAAACCGTCGCCCTTCCCCGCTTTCGTCGCCGATCGCGGCACTAGTGGCGGACGGCCGCCCCTCCGCTGGGAAGCTTCTCCGGTGCGACTCCGTAGGAGTTTTGGTGTGCGTATCTTCCTCTCGGTGTGACTCTAGTGGAACCGTGGTAGAGAGATTCTCAACAACTTGTTCAAGTTCTTTGTGGGTAACGATTTCTTCCTCCCCTCCTTGTGTGTTCTTCTCATTTCAGATTTTTGGTGGATGAGGCCGGGTGTTACCTCCGAATTCCTTGTGAACTCTTGGGTTTTAATTTCAAGGCTTTATTTGTTGTTTTCTTGAGACCTTGATGAACTAAAGGATTGGGTAATCCTATGCGATTTTCTTGTTTTTTGGGATTAATTCCGACCTCTTTCTGAATCGCCGTTTTGGTTGGAATTTTCTCTCTATGTTGCTGGTTCATGTGTTGCGAACAAAGTTGATATATTGCGTGGCTAACACCTCTATCGCGTAACGTAGATCGGAAAGGAGTTGATTGAACCGTCGCCTACAACCGTCACGGTCGCGTCGACACATAGGCCTGCATCAATTGGTATCAGACTTCGGCGCGAAGATTTCTTAATATTTGCCGGTCCTCCTGCTCCACTTGTGCACCAAAATTCTATTTTCCTACAAGACAAAATATTTATTTTCTCACCCATCGTATGCCCACTAGATCCGGTCACGAGTATCACACCAACTCCGGACACGAGTATCACACATCCTCGTCAAGTATGGCCGAGGAACGCCACCCGAATCAAAACCCCACTCCGGTTGATGAACTTCGCTTTGAGATGAATCATCAATTGGGGGAAATTTGGGGAATGATGGCCCAACTTTTGGCCAACTGAACCCCCTCACCACCTAGAGGTCATATGCAACCCACCCGTCACCTCCACCCCCAGGATGACGACCACGGTGATTTGTCTCCACACGCTCGTCCACAACCTCGTCGCCCTGAACGAGACGTCGACCTTACCCGCTACATTAAACTTAATGCACCCACCTACGACAGCTTAGGGGAACCACAACTTTTTATCAATTGGGTTATGGATATGGAATGCTATTTTGAATGGCATCGCCTAGTGGACCCACAGAAAGTTCAAGTGGCTAGGATGAAGTTAACGGGACAAGCCAAAGTATTTTGGTTAAATGAGGAGTGCCGTTTCGGAGTTGAGAATGGTGTCCCCCCTGTCGGTTGGCACGTTATGAAAAACCTTCTCAAGGATCAATACATCCCCGCCTATCATCATACCCAAATGTTCGATGAGTTAGCCACCCTTCGGCAAGGAGATAGGTCCGTTACCGATTACATGGGAGACTTAAAAGACAAAATGGTCCGCTGTGAGGTTCAAGAGATGCCGGAGGTTACACTTTCTAGATTTCGTAAGGGTCTTAGCTACGTCATCCAAAAGAAGCTCTTACGTTACGATCACACTTATTTGAGCACCACCTTCAACGCCGCTCTAGATATTGAAAAACACTTGGCCGCCAAGTCCAAACCAAAACACAATTCCTCTAAAGGTAAGACTACGTTTAACTCTTCCGCCTCTACCTCTAAGGGCAAAGGAAAATTTAAGACTAAGGATTCCTCTAACATCGTTATTACGGCTAGGGACGCTAAGAATCCTTTTGAGGAGCGCATTCCCGTAGGCAAGATTAGTAAGACTAATGCCACTTGTTATGCTTGCGGGGTAACCGGCCATTATGCCGTAGAGTGCCCAACTAAAACAAAGACCTTGGTCATAGTAGAGCCTACTAGTGAAACCCCCGAGTTTATCTATGAGGCCACGGATGAATCGAAACCGGATGGCTTTCCTAGTGCTATGGAAGATGACCTCAACCTTATGGTAATGCGTTGTATTTTAACAACCCAGCGTCCGACGGATGATTGGCACCGCACCAACATCTTCTCGTTGATTTTTAAAAGTGGTGAGAAGCTGTGTAAGTTGATTATAGATAGTGGAACTTGTATGAATGTTATTTCAGAGAGTGTCGTCACGCGTATGAAGCTCACTGCCGAGCCCCACCCCAAAACCTACCAAGTAGCATGGGTCAACAAAACGTCCCTTCCCGTTACACGTAGATGTCTTGTACCCCTTACCATCAAGTCGTATTCGGAAAATATTTGGTGTGATGTAGTACCCATGGATGCTTGCCATGTGTTGCTTGGACGACCTTGGCTTTTTGATCATGACATGACAAATTTTGGGAGAGCTAACACGTATGAATATAAATTTCATGGAAAGAAAGTGGTTCTCAAACCAACCCCTCCTAAGGACCACTCCACCCCCTCTAAGGATACCACCCTTCCGGTAAAAAAGAAAACGCTACGTTTGATGAGACATAAAGAATTCACTCGCGATTCCTGTCTTGGTGGAGTTATGTATTCCTTGGTGTGTCTTCAAGCTAAGAGCGATGGTCCTCCTTTGGAAGATTTATCGCCGGAATTGAGAGCGTTGCTGGAAGAATTGAAGGATGTCTATCTGGATGAGTTGCCACCCACTTTACCACCCCTATGAGCGATCCAACATGCTATAGATCTCATCCCAGGTTCGTCTCTCCCAAATCTCCCACACTATAGGTTGAACCCGCGGCACACCAAGAACTACAAACACAAATTTCGAAGCTTTTACAAAAAGGTTTTATACGGCAAAGCAAGAGCCCATGCGCTGTCCCCACTTTGCTTGCCCCCAAAAAAGACGGATCTTGACGAATGTGCGTAGATAGCCGTGCAACTAACAAGATTACCATTAAATATCGATTTCCGATCCCCCGCTTAAATGATTTATTAGACATGCTAGCCGGTGCCACAATTTTCACTAAAATGGATCTTAGGAGTGGCTACCACCAAATACGGATTCGTGAAGGGGATGAATGGAAAACCGCATTTAAATCTAAGGATGGGTTATTTGAATGGCTTGTCATGCCTTTTGGCTTATCCAATGACCCAAGTATGTTTTCCCGCATGATGACACACGTGTTCCATCCCTTTATGGGTAAGTTCATCGTCGTATACTTTGATGACATTTTAGTGTTTAGCACCTCCACGTCAGATCACTATTCCCATTTACAAATTGTTTTCTCTACTTTGCATGCCGAGAAGTTGTTCGTAAATCTTAAGAAATGTACGTTCTTTGTCAACTCTGTAGAGTTCCTTGGCTATATTGTGAGCTCAGATGGTATTAAGGTGGACCTAGGAAAGGTCCAAGTCATTAAGGATTGGCCCGAGCCAAAGTGCATCCGTGATGTGAGAAGCTTTCATGGCTTGGCTACTTTTTATCGCCGTTTCATTAAGGGCTTTAGTAGTATTATGACACCCATTACGGAGTGTATGAAGAAAGGGGATTTTAAATGGACTCCCTCCGCCACTGTTGCGTTCCAAACGGTCAAAACAAAAATGACGGAAGCGCTGATTCTTCGCTTACCCGACTTCACTAAGGTTTTTGAATTATCATGTGACGCGTCCGGAATCGGTGTTGGCGGTGTGCTAAGCCAAGAGGGACATCCCATCAGCTATTTTAGCGAGAAATTAGCCGGGCCAAAATTAAATTATTCCAATTATGATAAAGAATTCTACGCGGTGATCCGTTGTCTCCAATATTGGAGGCATTATCTTCTTCCGAAGGAGTTTGTTATCCTTTCCGATCATGAAGCTCTTAGGTTCATTAATTCTCAACATAAAATCAGCCCCCATCACGCGAAATGGGTCTCTTTTCTTCAAGAGTACGCCTTTTACCTCAAGCACCTTAAGGGTACACAAAACCGTGTTGCTGACGCCCTTAGTCGTCTCTCTTTATTATTGACTACTATGCACGTCAAAGTTATCAGATTCGAACGGCTTAAGGATGAGTATGTACACTGCCCGGATTTTAGGGACGTTTACTTGAGCGCTCAACATGACTCCCCTACTACTATTTCCGCTTATTATATCCGCGACGGATATTTATTCAAGCATGCTAAGTTGTGTATCCCGCAAACGTTGTTACGTCATTTCATCGTCTGGGAGCTCCATAGTGGTGGACTAGGCGGACATTTTGGGCGGGATAAAACGATTTCACTCGTGGAAGATAAATTTTATTGGCCGGGTTTGAAGAAACTAGTTGGCAAGATAGTTAGTAGTTGTCGGACTTGCCAACTTGCTAAAGGAAATAAAACCAATGTTGGGTTATACACACTGCTTCCCATTCCTTCCATTCCATGGGACGATGTGAGCATGGATTTTAATTTAGGCCTTCCCCCTTCCATTCGTCGGCATGACTCCATATTAGTGGCTGTCGACCGTTTTTCTAAAATGGCCTATTTTATTGCTTGTAGTAAGACGAGTGACACCTCCCACATTGCCAACCTTTATTTCAAAGAAGTTGTTAGTCATCGGGGAGTTCCTAAAACTATTGTTACGGATCGTGACGTGAAATTCACTAGTTTTTTTTGGAAAATATTATCGAAATTAATGGGCACAAAATTGTTGTTTTCCACCGCCTATCACCCGCAAACTGATGGGCAGACGGAAGTAGTTAATCGAAGCTTAGGGAACCTATTGCGGTGTCTTGTGGGTGATCACAAAGGCACTTGGGACTTGCTTCTTCCCCATGCTCAACTTGCCTATAACAATTCTAAGAATCGGTCTACCGGCCTTTCACCGAATGAGATTGTGCATGGCTATAAGGCGCCCGTGCCACTTGACTTGGTCTCACTTCCGCCTACTTATAAGTCAAGTCAATTTGCACAGGATTTTGCTCAACACATTCATGATCTCCATAAACGCATTCAAGGAAAATTAGCCACTCAATTTGCTTCTTATCAATCGCATGCTAATTTACATAAGAGAGCTTCTACTTTTAACGTAGATGATTGGTTTTGGTCCAATTAATACCGGATCGGCTCCCTTCGAGCACCGTCAAGAAATTAGCTAATAGGAGAGCCGGCCCCTTCAAGATCATTAAAAAATTGGGAGACAATGCTTTTGTTTTGGATTTGCCCAATGAGTGGGGTATTTCCCTTATTTTCAACGTATCGGATTTAACGCCTTATGTTTCTCCACCTCCATAATTACTTCCCTCTCCGTTCTCTTCTAGTGAGGCTTCTTCTTCTTTGGGGTTAGGGGGTGAGCTTGATCCCGTCTCTCTCTTACCTATGGCTTCTACTGAGGTTACATTGTTTTGTGATACTAATGCTAATATTTCTACTCGTACTAATGCTTTCCCAAGGTTTCCCAAAACCTTCCTTGTGCCTAATAGGATTATTGATGACGACATGGTCGCCTCCACTGATGGTGGCCTCCGCCGCTTTCTTGTTCGTTGGCTTGACCGCCCTGCTTCAGATGACTCATGGATTACCGAGGCTGAGTTGGAACGCTTGGATGCTGCCCTCCTCCAACGGTATCGCCGAGACCACTCACCGGTGTTGAGTGCTTTTGACCGGGGGAGGATTGATGGCGCCGTCGGATCTGACCCGCCAATGTTTGAAGATCTTCGCCGCCTGCCGCCAACATATCGAAGACTCTATAGACGATGATCGCCGCAATTATCGCCGCTACAACCTCCGCTCGCGGCCCCATGCGTCTACATGACGTTACGATGCGTTTCGACACATTTAACGTCATGTTTAAATTTTATTTATGCAGTTTTGTTTGTCTAAATCTGAATTTCCTGCTTTAGTTCCAAACATTTATATGTTTTGTTTAATTTCAATGGCTTGGATGAAGCCACTAGATTGAAAGGTTGAGATCATGTAATAGGACTTATATATAGGTTTATTTTTCTAATGCAAAGAAGATTTGGACAACCCTAAAAAAAAGGCTGCCGCTCCTTTTGCCCGACCGAAATCGTCGCCCTTCCCCGCTCTCGCCGCCGATCGCGGCACTAGTGGCGGACGGCCGCCCCTCCGCCGGGAAGCTTCTCCGGTGCGACTCCGTAGGAGTTTTGGTGTGCGTATCTTACTCTCGGTCTGACTCCGATGGAACCGTTGTAGAGAGATTCTCCACAACTTGTTCAAGTTCTTTGTGGGTAACGATTTCTTCCTCCCCTCCTTGTGTGTTCTTCTCATTTCGGATTTTTGGTGGATGAGGCCGGGTGTTACCTCCGAATTCCTTGTGAACTCTTGGGTTTTAATTTCAAGGCTTTAGTTGTTGCTTTCTTGAGACCTTGATGAACTAAAGGATTGGATAATCCTATGCGATTTTCTTGTTTTTTGGGATTAATTCCGACCTCTTTCCGAATTATCATTTTGCTTGGAATTTTCTCTCTATGTTGCTTGTGCATGTGTTGCGAACAAAGTTGATATATTGCGTGGCTAACATCTATCGCGTAACGTAGATCTGAAAGGAGTTGAGTGAACCGTCGCCTACAACCGTCACGGTCGCGTCGGCACTTAGGCCTGCATTACATTCATCTTCAACTATTCTAATACACAATCTCCTAACTCACTGCATCAATTCTAAAACAGGAATAAAAAAAACTAGAGCAGCAGTTTTTTTTAACATCCCAAACAGCACTGTTCATCATCTCTTAGAAACTCTCCAATGGGATTTTTAACAGAGGCAACTTTGGAAATTCAACAACAATAGAACTCTTTTTCGAAAGCAAAACACAGCATCCAAAACTATTTATCAACTACAAATCGGCTACAGGACTCAAAGAAGCAAGCTCACAAAGAAATTCTTTTCAACCTCAACATCAATCATCAACATCACCTCAAGCAAGAAACATGTTTCTTCTTTTATAGAGCAGTAGGAACTACTGGCGGCATGGAATCGTGGCTGGAACTGCTGAAACCATAGGGGAAAAAAAGGAGTCACAACAACGTGTGGTCGGCATGGTCAAGAGCGCGGCGCCGTGGGACAGAAAACCGCAAGGGAGGCATGAGCTTCTCGGGTGCAATGTCGATATTGAGAGGTGCGGGCGGAACCTGGCCCTAATCTTGCGGGAGCGATTGACTCGGGAAGAAGAACAGTGCTGGAGATGAAGGGTCTGTTTGGCGCAGCTCTGACGGCTGGAAAATCTCTATTCCAGCCGCCAGAGCTGCTTTATATGTGTTTTGGACAGCTCTTTATGAAGAGCTTTTCAAAAATCTGGAGCTGTTTTGCAGCTTTTCAGAAATCTCCCCCCTCCCCACCAGCTTCAGCTTCCGCAAAATAGCTTTCTCTCTCACAGGTTTTGGAAATCTAATGGTTTCTTCAGCTGGAACATGCTCAGAGGCCGGATGACCTTCCTCCGGCGATTCCGAGCCCCAGACGGCCTTCCTCCGGCGATTCCGAGCCCCCGACGTCCTTCCTCTTGTGATTCCGAGCGTACTTCTGCACAGAACACCCAAACACTCTGCAGCTTTTCAAAACTGCTCCCCAGAGATCTATTTTAAAACAGCTCTATCCGGACAACAGCTTTTCAATCCGCCAGAGCTGTCCCAAACAGAGCCAAACTAAATTGGGGCCAACCTCCTCTTGACCTAACAGATACATTGATATATATATATATATATATATATATATATATATATAATTTTGTGTATTATATAATTATATATTTATATATATAGTTTAACAAATAATTTATATCTTTATACTATAAGCAAGGAGGAAACCAGCCTTGGTGTAACATTTGGATGCCCAAAATACCCTCCACAATGGTGTAACATTTATTCCCTAAATACCCTCCACAATGGTATTACCCTCCATAATGGTGTAACTTTTTGGTCATTTCGTTCATCCCGGAACTATTCCATGGCCTCAAAATCCCGATACCTTTCCCTCGCAAGCCTGTCGCAACATTCCCAGTCCTCCCATCGCAACATCTCCTCCTCCCGTCGCAAGCCCGTCGCCCTCCATGCAGCATCTCCTCCCGTCGCAACATCTACTCCTCCCATCGCAGCATCTCCTCCTCCCTGCTCTGGCATCGAACTACAAACGACAAAACATTCTTAGGGCATACCGCATCTCCGATGTTCCAAGGTCATCTAGGTCTCAGGGCGGTAAATCTCTCAGTCATCTTCTCCTCCTTTGTCTCCGTTGCAAGTGAAACCTCAAGATTGTAAGTTAAACCGACGTCTCTCTCTCTCACCAATGTCTCTCTCTCTCTCTCTACAGCCTTGACAGAGCTCTCCCCTCTCAGACAATTCCCACAGCAAACCAAGGTCGTCAACCTCCTTCACCTCCAAGATTCGACCACCATCAAGCTCTCTCTACTTTATCTATTGTCGAAACTCAGTTTTCCCGGCGAGATGTAGATCCAAGGCCGAGATCTCCAGAGATTCTTCTTTTAGTATCATGACGGGCACCGGGATATTGAAGCAGCAGGTGGTGACTGATATGAGTAAGTGGAGCTGTTTGGTGGTGACCCTAGCATGGGGGTTCTTTTTCAGGGCTCTGTTTTACCTGACATTGTTGGTTGGGAGCAAGAACAAGCGCAGGCAAGAAGAAGATAGGGATGGAGAAAGATCTAATTGAAAGTTGTTCATTGCTCATCTGAAATAGAGGTATGTTCATTGCATTTTAATTTTGCACCGACTGTGATTTCATTTTAATTTTTCATGTGTTCATTGCATATGTTGTGGTCTGCACCGACTGTGATTTCATTTTAATTTTCCATGTGTTCAGTATAAGTGTTAATTGATGGTGTTGTGTCGTGGCTATAAACTCTCTCTCTCTCTCTCTCTCACATTTCAATGTGTTTAATGAAATTAGAAGCAATCAATGTGTTTGATGAGATGCCTCATAGAGATTTTATTATAAAAGCTCAATTTCTTAGCCAAGCTCAATTTCAAAAGCTATTTATTTTCATCTATCCTGAAAATATTTTTTGATGTTTTTGGAAGAAAGGAATCCTGCCCTTCAGTATTGCTGTTATTTTCATCTATCCTGAAAATAACAGCAATTTCAAATAACAGCACTTCAAATATTGCTTGCTTGGCTAAGAAATAACAGCACCTCAAATTGATGTTATTTTCAGGATAGAAATAACAACACTTCAATGTTGGTCTTCCATCGATTTGAAATTGTTATTATTTTCATTATTTACTAAATTCAGGATTTTGGTATTGGGGGTGGGCATTCAAGTTCTAATTTATTAAATCTCAAAATGTGTTAGTGCTTTACATGAGTTCTAATTAGTGCATTATTTAGAAGTAATGCACTAACTTGATGCAAATATTTGCTCAGAATGTAATGCACTAACTTGATGTTTTGATTTTGTGATTTATTTAGGTGTAATCTTTTTTATTCATGATTTTCTTGCAATGTAAACACCAATATTTACTGATCTACTGAATTGTAGGGACTGTTTTTGCCTATGGTGTCTTCCATCAAAACTACTTAATAGGTTAACATCAAGTATTCCTTTGAAAAAAAACTCAAGTGATAGTCATGATCATGGATCAATGATTGTTGGAAAAAAACTTTTGCATTTGAGTGCTATGTAATTGTGAAGAACATCCATTCATTTGTTGAGAGAATTTCTTCACCTTATTGTTCATTATCAAGAAATGGGCAACACTTTTCTTTCAGAATGGAGAATAGAGCATTATAGAGATTGAACCATTTGAAGTACACAAATAACAGGTTATATATGTATTTTTGTTGCTTTTGTTCAGTTATTTAGGTATACCTAAATTTAACTTATGATGTTGGATTTTGTTTTAAAAATTACAGACTCTTGGATTTGAAATAAGATAAAAACCAAGAAGGGAAATTGATTCTATATTTAATTTTCTGCAGACTCTTATGATTTTTGGTAGATTCAAAATTTAGTTTTGAAGAATAATTGGTGAAAATGCTATATTGATGATAACTCTTAGCTTATAAATGTGTCATGATGTGCTAAGTTGTTCAAATCATCATTTTTAGGGCTGTGGTCAGATCTATAAATGATTTTTTTGAGCTATTTTCTCCTTACCTTATTAAGAGTCATTGCCCAGTTTTTGGTCGGAGAGTTCTCATCATCTATCCAAGCATCATTTGGTAATGTACTGACCACACTTTTAATTTGTGTGATCATGATGTGTTCTTTCGTTTGTTTCTTTTTCCCTAAAAATAACATCTTCCCCATGTTCCTTTTTACTGTTTAGATCCACTTATTTTATCTATTCCTAAAAAATTAGAGATCATGAGTGTTATTATGAGATTAAAATGTTGTTTTACTTCCCATCTTTCTTCACCAATTGTTATTTTATTAATAATGTCTATGTTTTCTAATTTCACATCAAGTTTGAACAATGAGAACATCTTTCTTTCTCAATAAAAAGTAAGGTTGTGTGTTAACAAATAAAAAGTATAGGCGAGTACTTCCAATTGAGCTGACCAAATACATTAAATAGTTAGAATAAGTCTTGATGATCATGTTAATATTGATGTTATACCATGTGAATATTATTCGTGATGATTCCATAATTAAGTCAAACTCTTAAGAGATTCCTTATGTAAGTGCAAACAATCTAAATGTGACCTTAGTTTTCCACTACTATTAGATGTACATGTATTAGATTTTTATTAAAATTAAGAATGAATGTCTTCGTCTCTGACCAATGTCTCCGCCCCTTACCATGTCTCTGCCCCCAATGAATGTCGCTGCCCTCGACGAATGTTGTCATCCACGACCAATGTCGCCGCCCTCGAGCAATGTCGCCACCCACGACCAATGTCGATGCCCCTTACCATGTCTCTGCCCCGGTTGAATGTCGCTGCCCTCGACGATTGTTTTCACCCACGACCAATGTCACCGCCCTCGACCATTGTCGCCACCCATGACCAATCTCCCTGCCCCCACAAATGTCGCCGCCCCACTAATGTCGTCGCCCCCACCAATGTCGCCGCCCCTGACCAATATTGTCGTCCCCAACCAATGTCTCTGCCCCGACCAATGTCGCCTCTCCTGACTAATGCCGCCTCCCCCGACCAATGTCGCTGCCTCGGACCAATGTTGCTGCCCTGACCAATGTCTCCGCCCCGACCAATGTCTCCGCCCCGACCAATGTTGCCGCCCCTGACCAATGTTGACGTCACCGACCAATGTCGCCTCCCACGACAAATGTCTCCCCTACGACAAATGTCGCCCCTACGACAAATGTTGCCCTCAGGGCCGATAGAGGTCTGGTTGGGTGCAGCGTCGGGCACCTTTGCATCAACCTGATCGGGGCTGGTCTCCATCAACTCTCCCCCTCTTGAAATTACTCATCTCTAATGAGTGCTTCGAGCGGTAGTGTTGTAGAAGATCAGCATCCATGCACTGTAACTTCTCGGCCAAGACCCAGCTGGTCTCGGTCTCTAGTCTGTCATGCCAACGAACCAAATATCTCTGAAACCTACCATCAATAGTGGCATTGTTTTGTCATCCAATATCAGCTCGGGAACTAAGATTTGTCGTAGAAGTCTATCAACGGATCTGAGAACCGGTATGGAAGAATCTCATGGTATCTTATGCTTAACCTGAAAACTATTAATGGAAACAGAAGGAACTGTAGTAAATGTGTTAGTAGCTGAATGAATGTCGGCATGTCCTGAATGTGGCTCCTCACTCTCACTCACCAACCCAGAAGAATCACATGGAGGAGAAGGCAAGGAAAAATCTACAGACTTACACGGGTAATCGTGGAATAAAGTCAGATCGATTACGTAAAAAATAGGATTTGCTACTCAAACGGAAGGCATCTCAAGTTTATACGCATTTTGTCCAATCCGATTCACCACTCTAAAGGGTCCAGTTCTACCGTTAGCTAGCTTCTTTACGGTACTCGATGGTAACCGTTCTAGATTTAGCCGAACCATAACCAAGTCATCCACTTTAAGACTAGTAGCTTTTTTGTGCTTGTTAGCTTGAGTTGCGTATAGATCATAAATACTATGTAACTTCCACTCAATCTCTTTATGCAAATCATGCAAATGCAATGCATACTCATATGCAAACTGGATAGTCCTAAATGTGGGTGGTAGTGGTGTTAAATCTAGCGGCACTCGTGCAGTGTGACCATGATCAACCTCATTAGGTGATAAACCCGTAGATCTATTTTTCGAATTATTATACTCCAACTCAGCATACAGAAGAATTAAATCCCAAATTTCCCAGGTGATCTCCTACCAAACAACGTAGTAAATTTCCTAAACTCATATTCACAACCTCAGTTTGACTGTCGGTATGTGGATGAAAAGCAATCGAAAATAGAAGTTTAGTCCATAATAGTCTCCAAAGTGACTTCAAAAAGTAGATGGTGAGCTTAACGTCTCGATCGATAACGATAGTCTTTGGTATTCCTCGGTGTGTGACAATCTCTTTATAATAAATACGGGCTATATGAAAGGCGTCATCGGTTTTGTTGTAGAGGATGAAATACGCCATCTTAGAAAATTGATCTACCACCACATGAATGGAATCATGTTTCCTAAAAGTGTGTGGCAACCCAAGTATAAAATTCATGCTAACATCATCCCAAGGAATACTGGGCATCAGTAGAAGTGTGTATAATCAAGCGGGCTATTTATTGCCTTCGCTACCTAACAAGTGTGGCAGTTACTGATAATCTGTGCGATAAATCGCTTCATCCCGGGCTAATATTATCGCTCCTCTACTAAGGCTATCATTTTATCACGTCCAAAGTGTCCACCTAAGCCTCTGCTATATAATTCTGATACAATGAAGTTTCGCAATGAAGTGCAGAGAATACACAAACGGGTCCCACGAAACAAATATCTGTCTCGAATGAGATAATCAGTCTTATCGTGATAGGGATCTGAATGTATTGCATCATAAATACCGCTAAAATCAGGACAACTGAAATAGTCATCCTTGTACGCTTAAATCCTATCACCTGAATACGCATCTGTAATAGTACGAGGGTGACTCGATTAAGGGCATCGACAACCCTATTCTCCGTTCCCTTACAATGCTTGAGAACGAACAAGTATTCCTGTAAATATGATACCCACTTTGAAAGACCCCATTTTTTTTATTTTTCAACCATCGGGGTCTTATGCCCAGAATTGCTGCTTTGCGGTGGCACCGACACTCGGGAAGGCCTCCACTACAAAATGCCAATTCTGCCGGCCTTTTTCGATCACAACAGGGAGAGAAGTAAATATAACATGTCCACATAATCATATATGAAAGAAAATCACGGCAAGTCCATCAATATAAAGAAAGCAGAGTACTGCGAAAGATCAGTACAGATAAAATATAAAAACGGGCTCAAGCCTGATACACCAGAGTCCTCACTACAAATCACTCATCACAGAAGCTATAAGAAAGACTAATCAATCACGGAGCTGGTCAAAGGTACTCCAGAACTAGACTGGCCCACCTCCATGCGCACCGTACTCCACTGGTGCTGGTCCCTGGACTGTTGGTCCCTATCTCCCATTCGGAGCTCCTGTAATGTTGTAGTTCGAAAACCATTAGTCATAAAGACTAAGCCCTATCACACCCTACCCCTCCCCCCACGGCTCCTAAGCACCGAGCGGAGAAGAGGAAAGGAAAGCTACAAAGGTGGAGAGTAAGCAAGCGGATGACCGTAGAACTAATGTAACAGTCATTCATGGTGTATAAATAACTAAGTAAAATAAAGTACATCTAGCAGTTCTATGGTAGTGAGCAGTAAGGTAAACATATACAAAGCAATATAAATATAAGAAGACAAGTAGAAAATAAGTAACCTTAACTTATATGAGTGCCCATAAAACATATAAGTTAAGGGGTCTTCTACAAGGCTCCCATCGTATATAAAGTCCCATACTGATTTATACGTTTGGGTGTCGGTTGTATGCAAATATTAGTGTAGTGATATGCTATGCCATGATTCATGCAAGTGCAACTCACGCACGCGACTCTATGCTCACAGACCTTTTGTTCCCCTTGTTCGGGCAGCTAGCTTCACTCCCAGGAACCTCCGTAGTGGCAAACGGAGACAGTGGGTCGGGCCCCCCACTCCTAGGCGGGTATCCACACTACCGGACCTAGCCCTTCTGTACGCCCCTAGAAGAACACAACCTAGAGTATCAACGTACTAGTGCTGGCTGTATCCACCAGACTTTCGTTGGCCAAGTGTCCCACACCGCCGAGTCTACGTACCGACGTCGGTGTGAACGACAGTCAAATACCGGAGACCCACCACCTAATTCTGTATTTAAACCCTCGAGCCCTCGGCTCCCCGGACTGTCCCGTCCGTGCATCTACCTTCAGAAGCTACCGACTGAAAGACAATCAAACCAACCTATTCAACCTCCCTAACTACCGGTGGTGTGTGAATGTGAATCTCTAGTTATACTAGTTGATATTTTAGTTTATTATTCCTACGGTTTACGTTAGCCCAGGACTGCTCCCGGTATACCCCGTGAAAGTCTCTCAAAGAGCACTAAGAACTATGATGGTAGCTAAAACTCATCATTCCCTTTCGCAAGACACTTACTTTTATTGGTTAATACCCATTACCCGATCCTTTTTAAAATTACTTTGGATCTAACCCTAGTGTATCAAGACTCTTTCTCTCCTATCGGGGAGGACGATCTTTCATCGATCCCGAGCACCTCTTATGACTAGACAACCTACCACCCTATCCCTATCTTGACCACTGAGGGTACATTCTTATTCATTCATAGTCATCTTGCTAATACTCCAATCCCCATGAATATTTTGCACCTTAATATAACTTATGCAGTTTCGACTAAACGCAGACCATTCTAAGCTATATGAGATGCACAAAAGGAGGTACTCCAAATTGTCTTCCAAAATTCCTATAAAATTTACTGGAGGTCTATCATGTCCTACGTAGTCTAAAATCAGAGATTCATAATTTTCCTAATTTAACCTATATTTAATTATTTTCTTCCAAAACTATAATATGGAGATTTTGAACAGGAAGTACACTTTTTAGGTATGTATAAGGCTCCACAAGATTATGACAAATACTAAACAGCAAATTAACAGCAAATCCAAATCTCATATAATTTTTGCAAGGTTTAAATCATTATTCCTTAACTTTGAAATATTTAAGAAATCATAAATTAAAGGGGCAAGTAATGCATTTAAGCTTCCAAAAAATTATACAAAAATTCCAATATGACAATTTATACACTACAAATATCCTGACAAAGTTTCATAATTTTGCAGCAATAAATGAGCTCTGAATAAATTATTTACCAAATTGTCTTTTTTCATACTTGTAAAAGAAGTACTAAAAATAATGTTCCAAATTTCTCAATTAAATTTTCAGGGGTTCATACTAACTTTAAAACTACACTACCTAAGTTTCACCAGAGTTCAGTGAGTTTTAATAACTTTTTCTATCACTACAAGATTTGTGCCCTAAACTAGGGTTAGGATTTTGAGGGACTTATTCACTTTAAAATTCATTTAGATTTCTCCCAGAGGATTCTAGCTACCCTAGAATCCTCTCCACCAAGTTTCAAATCATATCAAGGTCATTTACCACCTGCCCTTCACAAACCACCAAGAACCATCCTTAAAGTTTGGCCTTGGGTCCTAGGGCAAATCTACACCAATCCACCTTAAAATCCATGAGAGGGTGCTAGAAATCATGCTTAGTCAGTGATCAAAATCTCAGCCTCTGTTGAGGTGATTTGACCACTCAAATCACAAAGTGCACTTTTGACCTAAAAATCCCTTAATAGGGCAAAGCTTAGGTTTATTCATTTCCAATCTAAAACATCTCCAAATGAGATGATAAACTATAAAAAGCCTTATGATGAATCCAGGGACCACTCACCAAAATTTGGGAGGGTTTGGAGGTCATTAGATCACTTAATTAAAATACCTTAGTATTATTAAATAAAAATAAAAACCATAGACAAAGTACCTCCAAAAATTTTCATTTTTGTACAGGCCCTAGGTATAGGTAAGGGTAACCACATGCCCAAATTTCAGGTCATTTGGCCAAGGGGTGAAGGGTGGGTACACATTTTAATCTCTGCCTAGCTTTAGGCGTAGATCCCACCAAAAGAGGGGTCCTGGTCAAACCAGTTGACCAAATTGACCCAAATCAATTTTAAAATAAAGTAGACCCATAGAGCTACAAATTATATGTTGACCATTTCCTCATATAGAACCTCTAAGTATTTTTCATTAATTTTCTAAAATGACTGTTATCTAAGTACAAAAAATCATTTTTAAAGGAAATGATTTAAATGATCAGCACAGATCTTGAAGCAGATCCAACAGTGCTGGATCGTCTTCTTCCTCCTACCAAGGGCCGTGATGAGCCTGACCTGGAGCATGTTCCAGATGATGCCGCCGGCCATCCAGCCTCCTCCCTGGCCGGCCATCGCCACCACCACCTCTATTGAGGTGGCGGCCATCGCCGGGCGGCGGCGCGGCCGTCGGAGAGGTGTTTTCCGGTGAACTCGAGAGCTATGCTGTTGCGGGGAAAACTATGAAGAGAAGCTCTTCTCGATCGGGCTCAGTTGAGCCCGATACTTAATCCTAAAGAAGGCTAAGATCTACTCGTAGAGAGAGAGGAGGGGAGGACCTTATTTGCGGGCTGGAGGTGTGCAGATCGACGAAAAGCCATTTCCGATGGTGGCGCCGCTCGACTTCTACAACAGCATGATGGGAGGGCTCAAAATCTTCAGGTAAAGGCTGGGAAACGTTCCTCTTGGGCCACTGATGGTGTTTAAAGGCTCAGTTAAGAAGGGGAGAGGCAAAACTTCAATGGCCATTAATGCCATTGAAAGCTTGGCTCGTCCATGGAGGAGGTGGGGTGAACCTGGCTTAATCCAGCGAAGTAATGGCTGGAAACTCCTATTCCCTAGAGAAGTCGAATCCAGCCATTAAAGAGGAGGGTAAGGGGGCCACGACATCAAGTGCCATTACTGGTCGTGAAAGCTGGTTCTCGGCCATGGCCGAAACCATTCTTCATTTTTAAAAACGACGGCCACGTGGCATAACTCCACTTGTCCGGTCTACATTTAAAAATAAGACTTAATTAGGTCTTAATAAAAAATGGCTAATTAAAACCTCCTAGCCCACTTCTCGAAACGGCCTGGTTCAACTGAACCAACAACCAAGCCAAAACTTTCAGAAAAATTTCTAAGTAAAATGGCGTTGAGTGATCCAGCCTACGGCGTTGAGTGAGCTCAGCTCACTCAAAGCCATCCCGCCTACGGCGTTGATTGAGCTTGGCTCACTCAACGCCATCCAGCCTGAAAGATGGCATTGAGTGCAGTCAGTGCACTCAACTCCATTCTGCTTATGGCATTGAGTGTACTTGACGCACTCAATGCCATCCAGCCGTTGGCGTTGAGTGCACTCAACGCCCCAGCCCAAATCCTGTTTTATGCAAAATTTTGACATACTATTTGCAGACCAAAGTGATTTCCTCCTTGCGCCCGGGTCACTTGGACTTCTTGGGCTTCCTAGGGTTTTGTCATGACTTGGTCATGACAAAACCTCTCCTAGGGGTGTGGTCGGAAATGGGATGTTACAAATCCCAATATACAAAAATAAAAATTTCGTCCCCGAAATTAAGGTTAAGCCTACGAGAGTTTCTACTGGAATAGAAGAAATTATAACATCCCTACTGTTAACCCCAAAATCGGCGATCCCTCCCAAGGTCTCTAGCTCGCAAGTCGCGGCCCACTCAGGGGTCCCCCCCCCACGAGGATCACGACATTCCTCAGCCTTCCTTTTTTGGGCTAAGTGGACTCCCTTCTCCTATTCGCTCAGGCTGTGCGGTTAGGATGGCTTCCCTGGTCTAACCGTCCCGGTAGCATAGCTACTGCGTGCCCTGCGGGATGGCGGGCTGCTCCCATAGCTCACCCTCGCAGGCCACGCGGTTAGGACTGCTAACTGTGCAGCATTCTTCCTTGTAGGAGGCAACCTGCATCAGTCCGCTGGGTCGTTTCACCGGAGTCAACCCTCGGCCAGCGCCACCGTCGCAGGCTCGGCAAGCCACCGTCGCAGGCCGCTCAGGTCGTCAACCAGCTCTTCCAGCCAGTCGGGCGGACTGATTTTCTCAGTCCGCCGAGTCCGCGGAGTCCGCTCAGGTCGTCAACCAGCTCCTCCAGCCAGCCGAGCGGACTGATTTTCTCAGTCCGCCGAGTCCGCAGAGTCCGCTCAGGTCGTCAACCAGCTCTTCCAGCCAGTCAGGCGGACTGATTTTCTAAGTCCGCCGAGTCCGCGGAGGCCGCTCATGTCGTCAACCAGCTCTTCCAGCCAGTCGAGCGGACTTATTTTCTCAGTCCGCCGAGTCCGCGGAGTCCGCTCAGGTTGTCAACCAGCTCCTCCAGCCAACCGGGCAGACTGATTTTCTCAGTCCGCCGAGTCCGCAGAGTCCGCTCAGGTCATCAACAAGCTCTTCCAGCCAGTCGTGCAGACTGATTTTCTCAGTCCGCCGAGTCCGCGAAGGCCGCTCAGGTCGTCAACCAGCTCCTATAGCCAGCCGAGCGGACTGATTTTCTCAGTCCGCCAATTCCGCGCAGTCCTCCATGATGACGTCACTGGGCCCCGCTTCTAGAAGATTATCCCCGGGCCTATAAATATCCCCCAAGGCCTCTCATTTTGGACGCGCGGGAGGAGAACTGCCAGCTTGATCAAGTACTGCGGACTCAGTTTTCCAGTCTGCCAAAGTTGATCAAGCAAGGTCTGCGGCCTCCGATTTCCAGTTCTCTCAGGTCGTCAAGAGCTGTGGACTTAGTTTTTTCCACCCTCAGCCGGCAGTTTAAGCAGAAGCTACAACCTCCAATTTCCAGTTCTCTCAGGTCGTCAAGAGCTGTGGACTTAGTTTTTCTGCCCTCAGCAGGCAGTTTGAGCAGCATCTGCAGCCTCAGTTCTCCAGTCCTCTGTAGCCTCTTTTACTTAGATTTTGGCACCTCCTTCTTTAGCCGCCAGCTTCCCCTATTGTACCCTTTACTGCTTTTTCATGTAATGGTGCAATAGCAAGCTGTAACCCTACTTGATTAAAGGAAAAGCTCGTCGCAAGAGTGGTATTTAAGCCGCGGCGGGCGAAGTCAGCTATTGCCGCCACAAGCGGCCCCCCTTTTTCTCCTTTCCCTCTCTTTTTTTATCTCTCGGTCTCAACCAACAATCCTAGCTGCTAGTAACTGACTATTCGACAGTTTCCTCCCCCCTCTTTTCTCTTAGCAGAACCCGGAAGCGCATTTCTTGCATCAACATCAACACGCGACCTTCAGATTTCGATTAGTTGGTGAAATTCGTTGGCTAAACAATGCCGGACCATCAGACCACTCTAGACATCCTTCGCTCCAGCAAGGAATCTCTCAGGGAGGCCTTAGAGCAATTTCGCAGAGAAACTGCACAACAGTTTCAAGTTATCAATTGTACTCTAGCAACTATCACACAGCAATTGGCCGCACAATCTTCAGCAGCACTAGCTCCTCCAGTCAATCCAGCACCAGCATCCGAGACTCCTCAAGTTTATCCACCGACCTATCCGCCGTTCTATCCTCCTCTTTATATTCCAACCTTTTCGCAAGGGCCTGCATCCCCTTTGCAGTCTCAGAATGATGAGTTTACAACTCGTCAAAACTTCTTCCGGGAAGCTGCTCGAGGAAGTCCAGTAAGATTCCTAAACTTTCAGGTAGAGAAGGAAGAGCCTTCACCATTTTCAGAAAATGTTCGGCATGAACCAACCCCAGATAACTTTAAAGGGCCGCGGTTGCCAATTTACACTGGAAAGACTGATCTAATGAAGCACCTTCAAGCCTTTGAATCAGTCGTAGCTCTCAAGACCCTTCTAGATGCTATCAAATGCAAGCTCTTTATAACAACCTTTGATAGTCAAGTGAGAGATTGGTTCTATGGACTGCATCCTCAGTTATCTCTTCCTTTGTTGATTTGCGAAGAATGTTTCTGCTCAGGTTTTCTACCTCTACCAA
Organism: Platanthera zijinensis; assembly: GCA_039513925.1. Lineage (NCBI taxonomy): Eukaryota > Viridiplantae > Streptophyta > Magnoliopsida > Asparagales > Orchidaceae > Platanthera > Platanthera zijinensis. Next base: position 51,768,948 of record CM077095.1, read on the forward strand.
GAGAAAGCGCGGTCCAGAAGCCCTCTTTGAGATCAAGCAACGAGAGAGCGAGACTTGGTCTCATTTTGTGAATCATTTCCAGAAAGAAGTCTTGGACATTGGGATCGTCGATCAAGAATTGTATCGAGTTGCTCTTATTCACGCCCTGTGTGAAGGAGCACTCAAGTTTGGGGCTAACGTCCGAGCACCAAAGAAAAACCAAGATATGATTAGTCTCGCTGAAAAGTACACTTGCATCGAGGGAAGCAACCTCAATTCCATCATGAAGAGCAGGAGAAGTTCTTCGAAACTTGTTCAGCCTGCGAATCAAGGGTTCAGACGCAATGACCAATACTGCGAATTCCATAAGGAAAAAGGTCATTTGATAGAAGATTGTAGAGCTCTTCGCCGATTGATAGAGAAAATGCAGAAACCGGTGAATTCCGTGATATGATCCAGAAAGCGTCCCGTTCATGAGCTTCGAGGGGTAAAGAGGTGGCAGATACTCTTCATAACTTGGAATAAACGAATAAAATCATCAAGAGCCTCCTTTTCAAATCTTTGCAACAAACACATCAATGTCAGTGATGAAGGCAACCTTGCTGATCAATTTGTTAGCCTTGCCAATATTTTCTTTCTTTTTAAGAACTTCCTCTTCGGAACTCTTAGTCATTCATTTAAATGCTTACTTCAGAAATCATGTACTAACACTTTTCTCAGGAAAGTCATTATTCTTCTTATCTGCAATTCAAAATAAAAAATCATTGAATTAAGAGATATCGCCAAGTCCAGCTCGGACCCCCGCCCCCCCCCCCACCGAGAGTCGTTGTCATTAGCATAACACCATGAGGACCACGTGTTGCGGGGAGATTTCGCACCGTGTAGTGGGAGCTTGCAGATTCTCGCGCGGTGGGCTACTGGATTTTGGATCCCAGCTAGTACCTGACTCCACTTCTACATTTTTGGAGGGACAGAGTGGTTGTCAGCTCTACTATGCTTTATAAGGGATATTGTGCGGCTTGGTGATCTCTTTGAGGAAAGCAATGCCATCCCGTCACCTGCCCATAGATCATCCAAGTATGTGCCCTCGAACACTCCTTCATACTCTCGAGCGGTGCCTGCAGGGAATCCACAACTTAGTTGATCTTTTGAGAAAAGCAATGCGCCATGCGCACCTGCCCAACTGATCAACCTGGTCTGTATCCCAGGCAAGAGAGCAGTGTATTCTTTTTCTCTAACTTTCCTGAAGTTTACAGCTTCTGTGACCTCGTGAGGAAAGAAATGCGCCTTGCGCACCTGCCCACTTGTCACTTTAGCTTGTAATTTATCCTGCAAACCAGAATAATTCTTCTTCGAGGATGCAATAGTCGACAACTAAAATCAGCTGATAAAAGTCTATTCGGCGGCCAGCTTGCGGTCGATGATGCCTTCGTTGAGTTTATTAAATAGAGTTCGATATTTTCTATCTATTAACCGCGCGATTAGAGTTCAAGCAAACTGGCTTTCTCTAGCTGATCTTTATTCATATTGCGGATATCGTCTCTACTCGCGCGATAAGATGATTACTATGGTTGTTAAAACTACTCTTTCTTGCTCAATTAAATAGAAGAGTTTTGTTCCCTCCAGCTGGCCTAACTCAATGATACTGATAAAGTATACTTAGTCGCCCGACAAGATAAACTTCAATGTTTATTATACAAGTTATCAAGATCTACCTGTATGTGTCATATTCACACGAGAAGAAAGATAGTAATCGCTCAGATAATATGGGTTCGTTGGTCAACAGAAATCAAACAAAAAGTTCACCTCACTAGAAGAACTTGGAAAGCTACTGGTTTTGGCTAACCTTGAACAAGGAGATTCCTCTCCGCTCGAGCTGTTATTTTGGCTTAAACTTTCATCTGCAACGGTCTTTGCGGAATTAAGCCAAGTCATGAAGAGAAAATAAATAGAAAACCCCTCTCTGGGCTCAAAAAGGACAAACCAAGTCAGCAACATCGACATCTACGAAACCATCGATGTTAACGATGAAGGATCCCTTGGATTGTTACAAGTTTGAGATGAAGGAGGACACAAAGTCCCCACAACCATGCTTGCTTGAAGCCTCTCAGATGATGGTTAACAAGCTCTCTGTTGCTCTTATTGTATTTTTCTGACAGTCAGAGAATCTGGTTCTCTTTGATAGGCAAACCATCATGTTGAAGAATAACAATAGCAGGATTTCACGGACGTTCCTTTTGCAATCTAATCATATCTTATCGCAATGACTTTAGTAGAAGATTTATCTATAAATTCCTCAGAGATCAGCGGACATTAGCAAGTTCCCTCCAGGTACTTGCGATTTAGTTTTCCATCATATATGTTTGCTAACTCTCTTTTTGCAGAGATTAGCTGACATTAGCAAGTTTCCTTCAGATACTTACGATTTAGTTTTCTATCATATATGTTTGCTAACTCTCCTTCTGCAGAGATTAGCAGACATTAGCAAGTTTCTCTCAAGTACTTGCAACTTATTCTCTTTTCCTATCTGCTTGCTCACTCTACTTTTTGCAGAGGCTAGCAGATATTAGCAAGTCCCCTTCAGGTACTTGTAGCTTAATTTTCCTTCATATCTGATTGCTCACTCTACTTTTGCAGAGGCTAGCAGATACGAGCAAGTTCCTTTCAGGGGAAAGATAGACATTGAAAGATTGTTTCTGAGGAGAGACATCAGGTTCTATCTCTTCCAATCTCTGGTTTTCCCCTTTTCTTTTCTCGAGGGAAAGATCACGATTTTCGTGGGTCTCCTACTTTTTCGAAGTTTCCTTCGGGACTTAAAAAAGTGCAGGGATTATATTAACCCCAAAATCGGCGATCCCTCCCAAGGTCTCTAGCTCGCAAGTCGCGGCCCACTCAGGGGTACCCCCCCCCCCCCCCCCCGAGGGTCACGATCTGCCTCAGCCTTCCTTTTTTGGGCCAAGTGGACTCCCTTCTCCTATTCGCTCAGGCTGTGCGGTTAGGATGGCTTCCCTGGTATAACCGTCCCGGTCGCATAGCTACTGCGTGCCCTGCGGGACGGCAGGCTGCTCCCATAGCTCACCCTCGCAGGCCACGCGGTTAGGCCTGCTAACCGTGCAGCATTCTTCTTTGTAGAAGGCAACCTGCATCAGTCCGCTGGGTCGTTTCACCGGAGTCAACCCTCGGCCAGCGCCACCGTCGCAGGCTCGGCAAGCCCCTCTAACACAGGTGTCCGTCGACCCCAAGAGGGCGTCCTGCTCCTCAGGCCACCTCCTCTTTTTGCCCAAGGGGCGCGACCTCCTGCCGCTGCCCGCCGAAGCAACCTCTAGCTCGCAAGGGGCACGGCCTCCTGCCGCCGCCAGCTTTGGCGGCCTCCTGTGCCCAGGCTGATAGCTTGGGCGGTCTCCAGTTCAAGGGCGGCCTACCCTCTTTAGTCCGGCCAGGTGCGGTACGCCTTCTTCTAGCTGCCTAGAAGTTTGCTCCAGCAGAGAAAACCCCAGTCCGCGTAGTCCGATCAGGTCGTCAACCAGCTCTTCCAGCCAGTCAGGCGGACTGATTTTCTCAGTCCGCCGAGTCCGCGGAGGCCGCTCAGGTCGTCAACCAGCTCTTCCAGCCAGTCGGGCGGACTAATTTTCTCAGTCCGGCGAGTCCGCGGAGTCCGCTCAGGTCGTCAACCAGCTCCTCCAGCCAGTCGGGAGGACTGATTTTCTCAGTCCGCCGAGTCCGCTCAGGTCGTCAACCAGCTCTTCCAGCTAGTCAGGCGGACTGATTTTCTCAGTCCGCCGAGTCCGCGAAGGCCGCTCAGGTCATCAACCAGCTCTTCCAGCCAGTCGGGCGGACTGATTTTCTCAGTCCGCCGAGTCCGCTCAGGTCGTCAACCAGCTCCTCCAGCCAGCCGGGCGGACTGATTTTCTCAGTCCGCCGAGTCCGCAGAGTCCGCTCAGGTCGTCAACCAGCTCTTCCAGCCAGTCATGCAGACTGATTTTCTCAGTCCGCCGAGTCCAAGGAGGCCGCTCAGGTCATCAACCGGCTCCTACAGCCAGCCGGGCGGACTGATTTTCTTAGTCCGCCGATTCCGCGCAGTCCTCCATGATGACGTCACTGGGCCCCGCTTCTTGAAGATTATCCCCGAGCCTATAAATATCCCCCAAGGCCTCTCATTCTAGACGCGCGGGAGGAGAACTGCTAGCTTGATCAAGACCTGCGGACTCAGTTTTCCAGTCCGCCAAAGTTGATCAAGCAAGGTATGCGGCCTCCGATTTCCAGTTCTCCCAGGTCGTCAAGAGCTGTGGACTTAGTTTTTTCCGCCCTCAGCCGGCAGTTTGAGCAAAAGCTTCAACCTCCGATTTCCAGTTCTCCCAGGTCGTCAAGAGCTGTGGACTTAGTTTTTCTGCCCTCAGCAGGCAGTTTGAGCAGCATCTGCAGCCTCAGTTCTCCAGTCCTCTGTAGCCTCTTTTACTTAGTTTCTGGCACCTCCTTCCTTAGCCGCAAGCTTCCCCTATTGTACCCTTTACTGCTCTTTCATGTAATGGTGCAATAGCAAGCTGTAACCCTACTTGATTAAAGGAAAAGCTCGTCGCAAGAGTGGTATTTAAGCCGCGACGGGCGAAGTCAGCTGTTGCCGCCACAAGCAGCCCCCCTTTTTCTCCTTTCCCTCTCTTTTTCTATCTCTCGGTCTCAACCAACAATCCTAACTGCTAGTAACCGACTATTCGACAGTTTCCTCCCCCCTCTTTTCTCTTCGCAGAACCCGGAAGCGCATTTCTTGCATCAACAACTACGGTTTAAGGTATACCTGACTCGAAGAGTTCCCGATATTTTTGCTGCATCAAGTCCTGTGGCTCCCATGTATGCTCCTCTTGCCCATGATTGCTCCACAGAACCTTGACTAACGGAACCTTCTTACGTCGCAAGACCCGCACTTCCGTGTCATTGATCCTGACCGGCTCCAAGTTGACTGATCGATTCGAGGCAACCGGTCCATCTGCTGTGGAAATCAGCTGCTTAGGGCGTAGTAGAGATCTCCGTAGTGAGGAGACGTAGAAGACGTCATGCAATCCCGCTAACTCCGACGGTAGCTCCAGTCTATATGCCAAGGGGCCGATCCGCTCCAGGATCCTGTAAGGCCCCATATATCTCGGACTGAGCTTCTTTCGCCCGCAAACCCGCGAGACTCCGTGCATCGGCCGTATCTTCAAGAAAACTCGGTCTCCCACCTGGAAATCCACCTGACGATGCCTCGCATAATAATATTTGGCCTGCCTACTCTGGGATTCCAATATCCTGTCCCGGATCAATCTAATCTGAGCATCCGTATCCCCCACAAACTCCGAGCCTAGTGCCTGCAGATCCACATCCTGAACCCATGATAGTGGGGTCCTGCACCTTTGTCCATACAACGCCTCATATGGAGCCATGCCTATGCTGGACTGATGGGCATTGTTATACGAAAACTCGACCAGTGGAAGCAACCTCTCCCAAGGCTCGCCGCGGTCTAAAATACACAGGCGCAAAAGATCTTCCAGTGTACGGTTGGTGCGCTCCGTCTGCCCGTCGGTCTGAGGGTGAAAAGCCGTACTAAATGTCAACCGAGAACCCAGATGGGCCTTAACTGACCTCCACTCCCTATATGTAAACCGCCCATCCCGATCCGAAACGATAGTCTTGGGCACCCCATGATAATGCACAAACTGCTCAATGAACCTCCGTACTAATACACCAACCGTGGTGTCTTTCGCCACTGGAATGAATCTGGCCACCTTCGTTAGCCTGTCCACTATCACCCAGATCGAGTCATTTCCCACACAGGATCGAGGTATAACACCCCGAAACTCAAAAGAGGGACAGGTGACGTTTTTAAGCCGAGTCTGGGACTTGGAGCAGGTGACACGGGCGTGTCACGGGCGTGTTCGGCCACGGGTCGCATGGTCGACGTTGTGGCGATCGACGATCGTCGAGTGTAGGCACACGGCCTGGGACACGGGCGTGTCCCAGGGCGTGTCACGCTTGGGAAATTTCTGAGTGATGCACATGGGCCATGACACGGGCAGAAACACGGGCGTGTCACATATGACACGGGCGTGTCTGGTGCCGTGTCGCAAGCCGTGTCTTTATCCGGAAAATCCTGAGAGTTGTGCATGGGGCGTGACACGGGTCTTTACACGGCCGTGTCACATGTGACACGGGCGTGTCGCAGGCCGTGTTCGGCCCAGATTTTGTATTTTAGGCCTTGATCGTGGCCGTTCGTTTCTTTGCTATGGGATCCAACAGCTGGGGGCTGGGTCTGAGGGTTTAAACCCGGAAATAGGGTTTAGAAGCCCTCATTTCACTTGTCTATTCTCTTTCTAAAAGTCTAGAGAGAAGGGAGAGAAAGGAGGAAGGAGGAGACCAAGATCCGGTCACCGGCAGAGCTTCGGAGGTCCAAATCGCGAGCCGTCTTCGAATCCGCGGAGGCAAGGAGATTGAGGTGCTTTCCATCCGCATAGATTTCCATGGCGCCAAGGATAAATGCTAGGGTAACGATTTTCATCTCGAGCATGTGAAGCTCTTCTTCCTTTGCATGGGAAAACCCTTCTCCCGTGAGTGTGCGGCGAGATTGCGGTATTCCTTGGGGTAGATATGTAAAGTCCCCCTTGTTAGAGTCCGGAATCGTAATACAGACATAGGCATGATGTGTGAAGCCTACCCGGACAAGTTGGTCTGGATCGGTGATGTGCATTGCATTTTAGCCGGAGAAGACTCCGTGCCCTTTGTTGTTTCGGGTTTCTACGAGATAGATTGCAGCAGGGATCCTTGGGGAGTAACCCTAAGGCGCACCCAAAAAACTGGGCGGAAACGTATTTCCATCATCTTGGTGGTCGGGGAGCCAACCATAAACTTCACTGGGTTATGTGCTTGTGTGGTCAAACTTTGGGATCCGGGATAAGCTTGGCACGCGCGTACGTCTTAATATGACTATGCGATGTGAGCAACGGGCAAGTGGATGCGGACCCGGGCTATGCGGTTTTGTGACAGACATCTAAAAAAGAGACTGGCCATTGGCATGGTCGTGCGAGTCTTGGGCTTAGACCGGAAAGACTATATTGCTCACGAGTTTTGCCGTCCAAGGGATGGTGGTGAGACCACGGTTACGACCGGGTTCACCGAGTTAGTGCCCTGAGAGCATGGGGTGTGTGGCCGTTTGAGCCCGCATCTGTGATGATATGCTTATTCTCTATTTCATTGGCTAGGCTAACAAGTGCAGGGAAGAAGCTTTGCCGCCCCGAGCTTGGGGGCGGAATCGTTATAATTTGGTCAGCATAGCTGACCGTGACCTTTGTTTACCACCGTGCGGTGGATTGTTGCTTGCAGGTGCTGCGGAGCCGAGCAGTAAATAGCGGGCTAAAGCCCAAGTTGCTGCACCGGCCCTCGAAGGCCTAAACTTTTGAGTGTTTACTTATTTACTCATGTGTGACCGGCCTGCGTGCCGAGGTTTGGAAAACACTTTTATTTAAGCAAACTATTGTAAAGCCTTAAGGCCATTATTTCTGTGTATTGTGCATTCCTATGGGACTTTTGTAGTAGACATTCATGCTGTGGCTGGGTTCTTTTATCTTGCAACTTAATAATCTGCTTCCGCTAGATGCTCTGTGTAGGACGTTGTTATTGGTTGAATGGTTTCAATAAGTAACCAACCGGTCTGTCCGTAGTATATGGCGTCGGGCCCCGGTCGGACCTACTGTGCTATATGCCAAGCGACGAATAAGAGTGTTATAAATTGGTATCAGACTACCGGTTTCGGTCAAGCTTAAATGAATTCGTGGGCCAATTCACTTTAAGGGGTGGTGAGCACATGCGTGTGCGTCATCGTTATAACATAAAAAGAACCCATGAATGTCCACTTAGGAATGAAAATACACATGTTTGAGGAACTTGCGTGTTCCTATAATTGTTGTTTGCAATATTGTTGGGTCGCTTATCGGTGTTTTGCACGATTATAGGTGACCAGAAGTGGGCTGGACCGTCGGAACAGCCAGGCTCTAAGGCAAGCAGCGCACCTAATGATGCGCCTGCAACACCTCCGTCAGCCGAGACCATTAGATTGGTGGCAGAAGCTATCTTTGCAATGATCAATGCGTAGCCTGCAAGGCAGGTGCAGCAGCCTACTCCTGCTGTGGAGCAAGTGCCGCTCCAAGCGGCGGAGCTTAGAAGGGTGGAACAGGTGGTGGTGGAGCCGGAGTTTCCTCGGAGAGCAACTAAGAAACAACTTAAGCATGTTATGGGATTCCATCCACCAGTGTTCTCGGGAACAGGAATCCCGACTCAGGCAGAGGATTGGCTATCGAGAGTCAAGAGAGTGCTGACAGCAACGGAAACCGAAGAGTGGCAGAAGACCACGATTGTGACGTTCTTGTTGGACGGGGACGCGAGGTTATGGTGGGAAGGGCTGGAGCTACACCACATAAGGGGAAGGCAGTTGGCGGATGTCTCTATGGAGGAATTTTTGAGGTTATTTATGGCCCGATACCTCCCCCCAACGCAGAGGATCACGTTGGAAAATGAGTTTCAAAAGGTTGTGCAAGGAGATAGCACCGTGGATGAGTATCTCCACGAGTTCACTCGTTTGGGAAGATACGCTAGTGCTATCTTTGCCGATGAGGAGCGCAAGACGAACCGCTTCTATGAAGGGTTAAGAGACGAGTTGAGATTGTTACTGTCGGGGCCTATGGCGCAGGGTTTCATGACCTTGGTCAACTCGGCCCAGTCCTTGGAAAAGGACATGAATAACGTGCAAGCGAAGAAGGAATCCGGTGTCAAGAAACTGGAGTTTAAGGTGCCGACTTCAAAGTCTGGCTTTCGAAGATGGAATAAGAAGACTAGGACGTCGGGTCCAGCCCCTTCTTCAGGTGCCTCGGGGGCAACTACCAACCAAACCCCGGGCGCTTGCTTTACTTGCGGAAAGACATGGCACTTTGCCCGTGATTGCTGGAGCGGACGCCCAAAGTCCGAGAGAAAACAAGGAGCCACTTATGAAGAAAAGGGGAAAGCGGTGGAGTCAACCGCGTCCCATTATGCTCCGACTCAACCTAGAGTCTACAACTTGGGCCAGCAAGAGGCCATCAAGCAGGCCGACGTGGTGACAGGTACGGTTTAATTTATAGCAAGTTAGCTTTAAATACTGTTACTTAGTGCTTGTTAGCTTAATACTATTTGTGTAGGCTTTGTTCTTATTGGCGATAGTCCGGCACGAGCACTATTCGATACCGGAGCTTCACACTCCTTTTTGTCCGAAAGCTTTATATCGCGCATCGGAGTCCCTTCTTCGATGGCGAAGGACAAATTGGATGTGCGGCTACCGAATGGGTGTTCGATGCGTGCGGACAGAGTGCGCAGTAAAGGTTCATATTGGAAACCAAGAGTTCGACTTGCTAGCGTCATTGCTGCCGCTAGTAGAGTTTGACGTTATCTTTGGGATGGATTGGCTTTCGGAGCAGAAGGCCTATATTGATTGCAATGGTAAGGAGGTCAAGCTGGGTGTTGGGTGGGAGACAACATTCACGGGACTGAAGGGGTCGAACAGGACGCTGATGTCTGCTCTTCAGGTGGTAAAGGCAGTTCGTGCTGGCGCAAAGCTGTTCTTCGCGATAGTGGGGGCTGTAGAGCCAAAGTCCACTTTGGATAGTATCCCCGTTGTTTGTGAATACCCCGATGTGTTCCCGGATAATCTTCCCGAAGCCCCACCGCAGCGAGAGGTCGACTTCACGATCGAGCTCGTGCCAGGTGCCAAACCTGTGTCACGTTCTCCTTATAGGTTGGCGCCTAAGGAGATGGCGGAGTTGAAGGTTCAACTGTAGGAGTTGATGGATCAAGGGTATGTGCGTCCAAGCTCATCGCCTTGGTGCGCACCGGTCCTCTTTGTTAAGAAGAAGGACGGGAGTCTGCGGCTGTGTATCGACTACAGGGAGTTGAACAAGCTAACGGAGAAGAATAAATACCCGATCCCAAGGATCGATGATCTATTCGATCAGTTGGTCGGATCGTCGGTGTATTCGAAGTTGGATCTGAAGTCTGGGTATTATCAGCTGAGGATAAGGGAGTGTGATATCCCGAAGACGGCATTCAACACAAGGTATGGGCATTTCGAGTTCATGGTCATGCCGTTTGGACTGACGAATGCGCCATCAGTGTTTATGGATTTGATGAACAGGATGTTCCGAGAGTACCTAGACCACTTTGTGACCGTCTTTATTGACGATATATTGGTGTACTCACAGTGCGAAGAAGATCACTTCAAGCACTTGCATCTGGTGTTGGAGACTCTGAGGAGGAATGAACTCTATGCAAAATTCTCCAAATGCAAGTTCTGGCTACCCTCAGTAGCATTCCTTGGTCATATTGTCAGTGGGTAAGGTATAACGGTGGATCCGGCGAAGATCGTTGCAATACGGGAGTGGCCTGTGTTATCTTTTGTAGCGTAAGTACGTAGTTTCCTCGAGCTTGTCGGTTATTACAGGCGCTTCGTAGAGAACTTCTCGCGGATAGCGTTACCTCTCACGAAGTTGACAAGGAAGGATAAGAAGTTCTTGTGGACGCAGGAGTGCGTGCAATCTAATTGCACAACCTCTTCCCCGTTATGAAGGGGTTTGAGGAGCTAAAGGGACGGTTGACCACGACGCCGATGTTAAGTTCTCCGAGTGGGACCGAAGGCTTCGAAATTTATAGTGATGCCTCAGGTAGTGGATTGGGCTGCATGCTGCTGCAGCATGGGAGCGTGATAGCGTATAGATCGCGTTAGCTGAAAGTGCACGAAAGGAATTATCCGGTCCACGACTTGGAGTTGGCGGCCGTGATATTTGCGCTTAAGCTGTGGAGACACTACTTGTACGGCGTAAAGGTCGATATCTATACCGACCACAAGAGCCTGAAGTACCTATTGGATCAGAAGGATCTCAACATGAGGCAGCGAAGATGGATGGAGTTCCTGGGTGACTACACATTCAAGATTCATTATGTACCCGGGAAAGGCAATGCAGTTGTGGATGCGTTGAGTCGCAGGGCTCCCGCCCAAGCCAACTGGTTGTCAGTTCATGATGAGAGGCTAGTACGGGAGTTGGAGGCGTTGGAGATCTATTGCGTTGACAAGCAGACGATCGTTAAAGCAATGTTGAACTGGACGGAAGTTCAGTATGACTTGGCTGATCGCGTTCGGCAGGCATTGGAGTTGGATGGCTCGATGAAGGAGCTCATGGATGCAGCCTTGGATGGGTCAAATTCCCAGTTTTCGGTTGAGGATGGACTCTTAAGGAAGGGCCATCGTTTGTGCGTCCCAAGCGGGGGAAATCTACGGGCGGAGTTGATGTATGAGGCTCATAATACCAAGTACTCAATCCACCCTGGGAGCATGAAGATGTACTAAGACCTAAAGAAGCTATTTTGGTGGTCAGGGCTCAAGAAGGATATGATACTGTTTGTGGCTAAGTGTCAAACCTGCGCCAGTAGAGTGTCAAATATAACACCCCGAAACTCAAAAGAGGGACGGGTGACGTTTTAAGCCAAGTCCGGGTTATGGAGCAGGTGTCACGGGCATGGCACGGGCGTGGCACGGGCGTGTCACGGGCGTGTTCGGCCACGGGTCATGTGGTCGACGTTTTGACGATCGGCGATCGGCGAGTTGAGGCATACGGCCTGGTACACGGGCGTGTCCCAGGGCGTGTCACGCTAGGGAGTTTTCTGAGTCATGCACACGGGCAATGACACGGGCACATACACGGGCGTGTCACATGTGACACGGGCGTGTCAGGTGCCGTGTCGCAGGCCGTGTCCTTCTTGGGAAACAAATGTTGGCAGTTGCACACGGGGCGTGACACGGGTCGTGACACGGCCGTGTCGCATGCGACACGGGCGTGTCGGAGGCTGTGTCGAATGCCGTGTGCTGGTTATCGTGTCGGTTGAGACGGCGAATGGGCGACACGGCCCTGGACACGGGCGTGTCGCAGGCCGTGTTCGGCCCAGATTTTGTAAAATTGGGCTGAATCGCAGCCGTTCGATTTCTTGATTTGGGATCCGACGGCTCAGGGCTGTTGCTGGTATGTTATATCCGGGGAATAGGGTTTATAAGCCCTCATTTCACTTGGGCTTTATCTCTCTAATATCTAGAGAGAAGGGAGAGCTAAGAGGAGGAAGAAGACCAAAGATCCGGTCAACGGCGGAGCTTCGGAGCTCCAAATCACGATCCGAGTCCGGATCCGTGAAGGCGAGGACGATACGGTGCTTTCCATCTGACTAGATCGTCATGGCGCTGAGGAAAAGCACAAGGGTAACGATTATCTTCTTGAGCATGTGAAGCTCTTCTTCTTTTGCATGGGAAAACCCCTCTCCCGCGAGTGTGCGGCGAGATTGTTGTATTCCTTGGGGTAGATATGTAAAGTCCCCCTTATTAGAGTTCGGAATCGTCGTACGGACATAGGCATGATGTGTGAAGCCTACCCGGACGTGTTGGTCTGGATCGGTGTTGATTTGCTGTGAATTTTTAGCCGGAGAAGACTCCGAGCGTTTTGATTGATTTCGGGTTGCTATGCGGTAGAATGCATCAGGGAATCTTGGGGATTAACCCCGAGGTGCACCCGGAAATCTGGACGGAAACGCATTTCTGTCATATCGGTGGCCTGGGAGCCAACCGGTACATAGCGGGGCTATGTACCATGTTTGAACGGTATTTGGGACTGGGGAAGCTTAGTCCGCGTCAAAGGCCAAATGGCGATGGCAGGGTGAGCAACGGGCTGGTGTACCCCTACCCGCTCCACCTGCTCGGTTAAAGCGACCTAAAGTTTTACGTGGGACTTACCGAGGTTTGGAGATCGAGTCTAGGCTACGGCCGAAAGGACTAAATGCTCACAAGGTTGCCACCGTGGGGGTGGTGGCAGAGTCGAGGACCGGACGGGGTTCGGACTGCCCCGTCGAGTAAGTGCCTTGAGAGCACGGGGTGTACGGCCGTGTGAGCGTGCACCTGTGATGTGATGCTTATTTCGCTATGTGGCATGTTTTGCTAACAAGTGCAGGGAAGAAGCTTTGTCGCCCCGGTTTGGGGGCGGAATCGTTATAATTTGGTCAGCATAGCTGACCGTTGCCTTTGTTTACCACCGTGCGGTGGATTGTTGCTTGCAAATGCTACGGAGCCGAGAGGTAAATAGCGGGCTAAAGCCCGAGTTGCTGTGCCGGCCCTCGAAGGTCAAGTTTTGAGTGTTTTCCTTTTTGTACTCATGTGTGACCGGCCTGCGTGTCGAAGTTTGGAAGACACTTTTTATTAAGCAAAATCTTGTAAGGCAAAGGCCAGTATTCGTGTATTAAGCATTCCTTTTTTGTTTGAGTAGTGGACATTCATGCTTGGCAGGGTTCTTTATTCTTTGTACTACTTAATAATTTACTTTCGCTAGATGCTCTGTGTAGGACATTGTGATTGGTTGAATGGTCTCAATAAGTAACCAACAGGTCTGTCCGTAGTATATGGCGTCGGGCCCCGGCCGGACCTACTGTTATATACTATGCGACGGATATGGGTGTTACATATAAAGCCTGGAGGATTTTTGAAATCCTTGCCTATTCCGGAGTGGAAGTTCGACGACATATCGATGGACTTTGTGCATGGCTTGCCAAGGTCGCAGAAGGGGAACGACGTCATCTGGGTGATCGTAGACCTGTTAACGAAGGTGTCGCACTTTATTCTGCATAGGAAGGATGATTCAGTGGAGAGACTGGCAAAACTATATGTGGATAATATAGTAAGATTACACGGTGTGCCGCGCAGCATCGTGAGTGATCGGGATGGGCGTTTTACATCCAATGATTGGAGGTTGGTGCAACAAATGTTGGGGACTAAATTGAAGTTCAGCACATCCTTCCATCCGCAGACGGATGGGCAAACCGAGAGAGTCAACAGAACGTTGGAGGACATGCTCCGCATGTGTGTTCTAGACTTCGGGAAGTATTGGGAAGACCACCTGTATTTGGTGGAGTTTGCGTACAAAAATAGCTACCAGGCAAGTATTCAAATGGAGCCATTCGAGGCCCTTTATGGTAGGAAGTGTCGCACGCCATTATCGTGGCTAGAAGCGGGTGAGGCAAGGTTGTACAAGAAGCAGGAGGTGGAGAATGCTACTTCTTTTGTGCGGATCATTCGAGAGCGTTTGCTGATCGCTTAGGACAGACAAGCTAAGTACTACAATGCCAAGCCTCGGAACGTGGAATTTGGGGTCGACGATTGGGTGTACTTGAAGATAAAGCCGTTCAAGGGTGTTTTGCGGGTGCGACGATTGAAGAAGCTGAGCCCAAGATACCTTGGACCCTTTGAGATTCTTGAGCGGGTCGGCGAAGCGGCTTATTGTTTGAGGCTATCGATGGAATTGAGTGGACTACACGATGTATTCCACATCTCTGTGTTGCGGAAGGTGGTGCAAGAACCTTCGCAGGTGATCGCAGTGGATCAAGTACCAGTGGACAAAGGGTTGACGACTAAGGTCAAGCCCGTTCGTATTGAGGACTTTGAAGTTAAGCGACTCCGTAACAAGGAGATCCGGATGGTCAAGGTCTGGTGGGACAATTGCGGTCGGGAGGAGCTCTCTTGGGAGCGAGAGCAAGCTATGCTGGAGGATTACCCGGAGTTATTCCGCTCAGGTACTGCTTAAAGTTTTCCTTTTTCTTTCCTTTAGTAATTTCGTGGGCGAAATTCTTTTAAGAGGGGGAGAGTTGCAACACCCCGAAACTCAAAAGAGAGACGAGTGACGTTTTTAAGCCGAGTATGGGACTTGGAGCAGGTGACACGGGCGTGTCACGGGCGTGTCACGGGCGTGTCACGGGCGTGTTCGGCCACGGGTCGCGTGGTCGACGTTGTGGCGATCGGCGATCGTCGAGTGTAGGCATACAGCCTAGGACACGGGCGTATCCCAGGGCGTGTCACGCTCGGGAAATTTCTGAGTGATGCATACGGGCCATGACACAGGCACAGACACGGTCGTGTCACATGTGACACGGGCGTGTCTGGTGCCGTGTCGCAGGCTGTGTCTTTCTCGGGAAAATCCTGGGAGTTGTGCACGGGGCGTGACACTGGTCTTGACACGGCCGTGTCATATGTCACATGGGCGTGTCGGAGGCCATGTCACATGCCATGTTCTGGTTGGGGTGCCGTGCAAGAAGGCAAATGGGCGACACGGCCCTGGACACGGGCGTGTCGCAGGCCATGTTCGGCCCAGATTTTGTATTTTAGGCCCCGATCGTGGCCGTTCGTTTCTTTGCTATGGGATCCAACGGCTGGGGGCTGGGTCTGAGGGTTTAAACCCGGAAATAGGGTTTAGAAGCCCTCATTTCACTTGGCTATTCTCTTTCTAAAAGTCTAGAGAGAAGGGAGAGAAAGGAGGAAGGAGGAGACCAAGATCCGGTCACCGGAGGAGCTTCGGAGCTCCAAATCGCGAGCCGTCTTCGGATCCGCGGATGCAAGGAGATTGAGGTACTTTCCATCAGCATAGATTTCATGGCGCCAAGGATAAATGCTAGGGTAATGATTTTCATCTCGAGCATGTGAAGCTCTTCTTCCTTTGCATGGGAAAACCCTTCTCCCGCGAGTGTGCGGCGAGATTGCGGTATTCCTTGGGGTAGATATGTAAAGTCCCCCTTGTTAGAGTTCAGAATCGTAGTACGGACATAGGCATGATGTGTGAAGCCTACCCGGACAAGTTGGTCTGGATCGGTGATGTGCATTGCATTTTAGCCGGAGAAGACTCCGTGCCCTTTGTTGTTTCGGGTTTCTACGGGGTAGATTGCAACAGGGATCCTTGGGGAGTAACCCTAAGGCGCACCCGAAAAACTGGGAGGAAACGTATTTCTGTCATCTTGGTGGTCGGGGAGCCAACCATAAACATAACTCGGTTATGTGTTTGTGTGATCGAACTTTGGGATCCGGGAGAAGCTTGGCTCACACGTACGTCTTAATATGACTATGCGATGTGAGCAACGGGCAAGTGGATGCGGACCCGAGCTATGCGGTTTGGTGACAGACATCTGAAAAAGAGACTGGCCATTGGCATGGTCGTGCGAGTCTTAGGCTTAGACCGGAAAGACTATATTGCTCACGAGTTTTGCCGTCCAAGGGATGGTGGTGAGACCACGGTTACGACCGGGTTCACCGAGTTAGTGCCCTGAGAGCACGGGGTGTGTGGCCGTTTGAGCCCGCATCTGTGATGATATGCTTATTCTCTATTTCATTGGCTAAGCTAACAAGTGCAGGGAAGAAGCTTTACCGCCCCGAGCTTGGGGGCGGAATCGTTATAATTTGGTCAGCATAGCTGACCATTGCCTTTGTTTACCACCGTGCGGTTGATTGTTGCTTGCAGGTGCTGCGGAGCCGAGCGGTAAATAGCGGGCTAAAGCCCAAGGTTCTGCGCCGGCCCTCGAAGGCCTAAACTTTTGAGTATTTACTTATTTACTCATGTGTGACCGGGCTGCGTGCCGAGGTTTGGAAAACACTTCTATTTAAGCAAACTATTGTAAGGCCTTAAGGCCATTATTTCTGTGTATCGTACATTCCTATGGGACTTTTGTAGTGGACATTCATGATGTGGCTGGGTTTTTTTATCTTGCAACGTAATAATCTGCTTCCGCTAGATGCTCTGTGTAGGACATTGTTATTGGTTGAATGGTTTCAATAAGTAACCAACCGGTCTGTCCGTAGTATATGGCGTCGGGCCCCTGCCGGACCTACTGCTATATGCCAAGCGACGGATAGGAGTGTTACACGAGGTAGCCCATATATGAAATCTATGACTATATCCTCAAATTTCCACTCCAGCACTGGAAGTGGCTGCAGCAAGCCGGTCGGATTCCTACACTCTGCCTTTACGAGTTGGCAGACCTTGCAATACGTCACAAAGTACATAATGTCCTTCTTCATACCCGGCCAGTACATCGTCCTCTTCAAATTTTTTACCATCTTGGTGATTCCCGGGTGCACCGAGTATCGGCTGTAGTGAGCTTCCATCATAATGTCCTCCCGAATCTAGCCTCCTGCCGGTATATAGACCCTACCTCGCAAACACAGGAGACCATCCCTCAAAGAGTAATCTCCTGTCGTGCCTTCCTCCAAGGCTCTGAATATCGGCTCAGCCCTCACATCCAACTTCTGCCCATCTCTGATGCGGTCCTGAATATCATCAGTGGTAACCATCGATCCCAGGTACTCCATGTATAACTCCGGGTCATCCTCGGACACTAGTGATATCTGCATCTTCTCGAATGATTTAACCAACTCCAAGGCCATCAGCTACAGGCCTACTCCTGACATACTCGCTCTCCGGCTCAAAGCGTCTGCGGCCACGTTTTCCCGGATGGTAGTGCATTGTATACTGGTAGTCTGACAGAAACTCCACCCAGCGTCTCTGTCTGATGTTTAACTCCTTCTGTGTGTCTATGTGTTTCAAGTTCTTGTGGTCTGAGAAGATGTTGTAGTGAACTCCATAGAGGTAGTTCCGCCAGATCTTAAGAGAAAAAACAACTGCCCCCATCTCCAAGTCGTGCACGGGGTAGTTTTGCTCATGCTTCTTCAACTGACGGGAGGCGTAGGCTATTACGTGCCCGTTCTGCATCAGAACGGCACCCATCCCCTGATAGGAAGCATCTGTGTACACCTGAAATCCTTCCTTCCCTGAAGGAAGAGCAAGGATGGGAGCCGAGGTAAGACGATCCTTCAGCTCCTGAAAAGCAGATTCGCATCGTGGCGTATAAATAAAAGGAGACTCCTTCTTCGTCAGAGACGTAAGAGGGAGGGCAATCTGAGAGAACCCCTTTACAAACTTCCGATAATAACCTACAAGTCTTAAGAAACTTCGAACATCCGAGGCCGTCTTTAGTGGTGGCCAATCCCGTACTGCCTGGACCTTCGCCGGATCTACTGCGAAACCTGCTCCACTAATGACATGGCCCAAAAAGCCACCTCCTTTAGTAAGAACTGGAACTTGCTGTACTTGGCATATATCTTATGCTCCCGCAGCTTCTCCAAGGTCAAGGTCAGATGCCTCGCGTGCTCCTCCTCCGACCTTGAATAGATAAGGATGTCATCAATGAATACAATAACGAAGACATCCAGATACTCTTCGAACACCCGGTTCATCAAGGTCATGAATGCGGAGGGTGCATTCGTGAGCCCAAAAGGCATCACGGTAAACTCGTATAAACCATATCTGCTGCTGAAGGCCGTCTTTGGGATGTCCTCCTCCCGAATGTGAAGCTGGTAGTACCCCGATCTCAGATCTAGTTTTGAGAACCAATGGGCTCCCTTCAGCTGGTAAAATAGCTCATCTATCCTTGGCAAGGGATAAGTATTCCGGACCGTCAACCTGTTCAGGGCCCGGTAATCTATACACAGTCGAAGAGTTCCATCCTTCTTCTTGACGAATAACACCGGAGCTCCCCATGGTGAAGAGCTAGGCCGGACGAACCCGGCCTCCACTAACTCCTGAAGCTGGCTTCGAAATTCCACCAAATCCTTCAGGGCCATTCGATAGGGAGCTCTGGATACCGGATTAGGCCCTGGTATGAGCTGAATCTGGAAGTCCTTCTCTCGGTGTGGGGGTAGCCCTGGTAGCTTCTCCGGAAAAACATCAGCAAAGTCTCGCACTACTAGAATATCTGAAATGGAGTCCTTGGCCACGACCGTCTCAAAAGGAACCTGATAAACCTCCTCCCCCAGCAGATGGGCCTTGATGGCCTGCACAAGTGATAATAATATGCGGGGTGCTGGTATAATACCTTCGATAACAATGAAGGAGTCCTCGTGCCTCACAGTGATCCTCTTCGCCACACAGTCAATCTGGGCATGGTTCCAGTATAGCCAGGTCATGCCCAGGATCAGATCGTAATCTGGCATCCTCAGAATCGTCGCTGGTGCCTACAACACCTTCCTGCCGATCTCCTCCTCCATATTACAATGAGTAGAGGTTATTAGCTCTGATCCATCAGGTAGGCGCACCCTTATTATCTTTCCGGTGAACTGCTCCACGCCTGCCAGTCCTTTCACGAAATCTTACGAAACAAACGAGTGCGAAGCACCGGTGTCGAAGAGCGTGTGGGCGGGCTTGCCGCTGATGAAAACTATGCCTGAGGTAATTAAGTGTCTTAGTATTCTGGTTATAGTTGTTTTCTTCTTAATTTCTAACTAGGCTATGTCTAGAAAACTAGTTCCTAGGAAGGGAAATAAAAATTTAAAAGTACTGACATACCTACGATAACCTGCTCCGGGTTCCAGGGTTGTGACAGGTCTAGAGAATACACCTTCTCCCTCTCTGGCCTGTGGCCTCGGCCCTAATATCCTCGTCCTCGATCGTGTCCTCGACCGCCAAACTGCCGGGGATATGGGGCGCCCTGAAGTGCTGGTGGGGGTGCTCGCCTCATAGGACAATTCCTCTTGATATGCCTCGGTTGATTGCACTGAAAGCATACCGGTGCCTGCTCTGTTGTCCTTGGCATCTCCAGCATCTGTAAGGGATGGGGATGTCACAACCCGCATTTTCTACGAATTTAGGAATTATCAGAGTCTGAGAAAACACGTGTCGTGATGCCACGTCGAGCACGGGATAACTGCTGACGCTCAGACAAAATATTATCTACTTTACCTTTAAGAAAATTCATAAGTTAAATTACTAGAAATTCAGTTATATTTTTTAAGGCCGTATCCCTTGGTTCTGTGGATCATCTAGTCCACACGGCAAAATTATACTTATACGCGGCGGAAAATACTTTATTTACATTTATGCATCTTAAGAGAGAACGCATAAGTGTCCCCATGGGACATCTTATACGATGCAGGACCCTAGATTTAATTTATATATATATAAGAAAACGATCTTTTTACGTCGCCTTGAAAGTAGTGTATGAGTTTGTAAAACATGCAAATCATGAGTTATATATATACGTAATAGTGTTTTTAGGTTTTAAAGGTAACTAGCATCCTAACATAAATCATCCCAAGATCAAGTTTAATATCACCAAAAGCAGTAAAACTAACAGTGCAAGCAAGTGCAAAGTATCTAAAAGAGAAACCACCGGTGGGCGTCAATAACTGACACGAACCCACCAGTGAGTAAGTATGTCTATACTACAAGTCTAAAGAAAACTATCAAAGAAAACTACCTCCCAAGCAAGAGGAACAGAGAACCACAGCAGAAATTGAAATGCTAGAAAATCTCCAAGAGCAAACTAGCCGCACAGTCGGCTAAATCCCGTACCTGAGGTATTCAGAAAAAAAGAACACCTCAGCAAAACAACTAACAAAAGGAAAAAAATAAGGATAAAATAGTTTCATACAGGAATAAAAAAAAATTAGGTCAGAAGTAAGTGAAAGTGAACTAAAACAGGTATAGGAAAAAGAGGAAGGTAAGCAAAACAGGTAAAACTGATACTCAACAAGGGTGAGCAGAAAGGGAGTGCACCAAGAGCACGAATGAAGCCGAGCTTCAAGGATCTCTGCAAAAGAGATTAGCATAATAGTAATATCCTAACATAGAGCGAGAACGAAAAGAATCACCTAGTACCGGAGGTGGACAAAAATCAGTAACAAGGGCCTAGACTGGTGACCACATGTCAAATCAAGTCTATCAGACCTAAATATCTTCTAGGTGCTGTGGTGGCGGCATCGGTCCAACTCAACCAAATAGCCCATACTGCCTTAGTAAGACAAGAAGCAAAACAAGCGTGGCGGCATCGGATCCGAACCACCTCAAAATCACATCCTACTCCAGTACTATGTGACTCGGGAAAACCCTTACTGGTGGTTCCAAGAACCACCAAGAAATCACACTGAACCCTAAACCGTCTAGAGAAACCCACCTAGGAACCCTAAGTTCAAACCGACGGACTAAACGTCGAGTTGCTAAATTACGCAATACTACACATCAAATTGGAAATAGAGCGATACTAAACAGGAAAATAATTTGATACACGACTCTTACCCACCACGCTAAACTGAACATAATTAGTAACTTGATCATCACTAAGTGTGTTCAACTAACCTGGTACAAACCTATACGGTTAACATGATACTACCGTAAGTATATATATTAATACAACCCCTACATAATTAAATTTGTGCAACCCCTACACAATTAAATTTGTGCAACCTCTACACATTTCGCTTAATTCAACTCATCGACACTTAGCTTAATACGACCCATAGACACTTAACATGAAAATGCATAAACGTTTAACTTGAGTGGTTTGATACCCAACTATAGCGAGGGGTTTGACACTAATTGCAAACAAGAGGATGAGCACCAAAAGAAAAAGTAAATGGCAAGGGTTGGGTGGCTTCGATACCAATTCTATCGTAGAGCAACCATGAAACCACTACACTAACTCCTGAAATTAAACAAAACAAAACTCTAATAATAGGTTGAACCCAAGGAAAAATGCAAACAACTAACTATCCCGGGAACGATCAAAACTAGGAACAAGGTGCTCGGGTTTGCACCCTATCGGGCAAGATCTCCTAGTAAACAAATTTAAACTCTTAACACCACACTCCCAAGGAATGAATTCAGCACACAATCAAGTCCAAACAACAACTAATTGAACGATCCATACAACTAAGGATACATGGAAAACAAAAGAAATTGCTATGGCAAGTGAATACTTGCCTTGCTCTTGAAGAATTCGGTTAACCCCCCTCTTCTCAAAACGCCGGACACCAAAGATTTCGGCAACACCTCCCTCCGAACGGCCGGAAATCACAAAGAACGCATAAAAAGATTCCTGGATAACAGATCAGGAAGAACAACACCATCAAACCCCCCCCCCCCCCCCAAAAAAAAGAAACCTAACCTACTGATCGGACAAAAACATGGATGAAAATGCACAAGGTTTACCTCGGAACGAAGATCTCGCCTAGGGGAGCCTGGATCCGGCCTCAAACCAAGTTTTCGAGCGGATTTGGGCAGTGAACAGGCGGTTGGAGCAACAGCCGGGCGTCCGCCTTTTTCTTCCGCACGAAGGAACAGCACTTGGTTTAATTTTTTTTTGCCTGGGAGGCTGAATGGGGGGGAGAGAGAAACCTAACTTTATCCTATTATATATATATTTTAATATTTTAAGTTATAATATATAATTAAGTTATAACATATAATTAAGTTATAATATATAATTGTGTTATAATATATAATTAGGTTATATTACATAACTTAATTATATGTATATTATAATGCCTAAAATCATCTTAACGCTCCGCATGCACGTACATGTGCATTTTCGCATCGGCACGCCCAAAACACGCGCCATGCCAAAAGTGCGTAAATATACATATGCGCTCATATAAAGTGAAGGCTCGCTAACTAGCGACCTTCAAAAATGACTCGAAATTTAACGACCTCGGATTTCCATCAAACCCGCACCGTAGCTAAACACTCGGGCTACGAAAACACCGGCGAAGTCGAAAATGACCTCCGACGATCAAACACTCGAGCTAATCTCACCCGAAGCCCAAGCACCAGGATTTCCTAAGAGCTCAGCCGGGCCTCCAAAACAGACGCCGGCTAGCTGGGGAAACCATACAAACAGGCTAAAACCACTAGGAACACCTAACGAGGTACCCTAACAACGGCACGAGCCGGAAATGCGCCAACGTAACGCAAAACGAGAATTTAAATAATTGCCGAAAAAAATCGGGGGCGTTACAGTCACTCCCCCTAAAAGAAAGTTTCGTCCCAAAACTTTACGCACACAACTTCTACTATAGAAGGAAAGTAACAAAACAAAAGTTACTAGAAAGAAAACATACCCAACAAATCAGGGGAACAGGCGAGGGTGAACCTCCCTCATAGCCGACTCTAGCTCCCAAGTCGCGCTTTCCAAATCTTGATTCTTCCATAGAACCTTCACCATCGGAATAGACTTTGTCCGCAACACCCTATCCTGAGTATCCAAAATGCGGACCGACACTTCAACATATGAGAGGTTAGGCTCCAACTGGGGCACAACATCCAAGACTTGCCCACTGCTCCGCACGCACTTCCGCAACTGTCTCACATGGAACACGTTGTGCACACCTGGAAAGGTCGCTTGCAAATCCAACCTGTACGTTGCCACACCAATACGCTCCACAATCCTGAATGGGCCCACGTACCTAGGATCCAGCTTATGGTTCTTGCCGAACCTCTTCACTCCAAACATCGGGGACACCTTCAAGAATACCATATCCTCCACCGAAAATTCCAAATTGGACCTACGCCGGTTGGCGTTCTTCTCATAGCTCTCCAGAGCCACCTGAAGCTTCTCTCGAATAAGCTTCAAGGCAACCTCCATTTCCTCGAGCGCATCAGGACCCAACAAAGGCCTCTCACCAGCCTCATCCCAAAACAACGGTGTTCTACAGCGCCTCCCATATAAGGCTTCAAAAGGAGCCATCTGCAGGCTCTCCTGATAACTGTTATTATAAGCGAACTCCATCAGCCTCAAGCGCTCATCCCACGCTCCCCCGTGGTCTAGAATATAACAGCGGATCATATCTTCCACAATCTGGTTGACGCGCTCCGTCTGCCCATTGGTCTGCGGGTGGTATGCGGTAGAATATCTCAAGTCCGTGTCCAAACCCTCCTGCAAGCTCTTACAGAAACGGGAAGTAAACCTAGAATCTCGGTCGGATATGATGCTAACTGGAACCCCATGTAATCGGATGACTTTGCTAAAATACATCTCCGCTATCTTACTCATCGGATAATCAATCTTATACGTCACGAAATGGGCACACTTCGTCAGTCTGTCCACTATCACCCAAACAGAGTCAAAACCTCGCGGAGATCTCAGTAAGCCCGTAATAAAGTCCATGGAGATACTTTCCCACTTCCAAGTCGGGATCTCCAAAGGAGTCAACTTGCCACCAGGCCTTCCATGGTCGGCCTTCACCCACTTGCAAGTGTAACATTCAGAAACATACCAAGCTATATCCCCCCTTCATACCGTACCACCAGGCGATCTGCTTCAAATCACGATACATCTTTGAAGATCTTGGGTGGTAGGAAACACTGGATCCATGAGCCTCTTTGCATATCATAACCCTGATGTCCCCCACCGCGGGGATACAAAACCTGTCGCGGTACTTCAAAGTATCTGAATCGTCAATAGAAAAATCCGGCCACTCCCCTCTCTCATCCCTGAGGTACAGGTGTAACAAATCCGGATCATCCTTCTAGTGCAACCTGGTGAGTGAAATCCAAGACGGCTCTGCCACTGCCAAACTGCTTTGCAAATCGCAGCATCCCACGGAGATGTCCATCAATAAGAACTCTTCCACTAAACGGACTGTCGTGAGGTTGAAGATCTTCCCTGACTTGCGGCTCAGGGCGTCAGCCACCACATTGGCCTTGCCTGGATGGTACTGGATCTCCACGTCGTAATCGGCCACAAACTCTAGCCACCGCCGCTGGCACAGATTCAGCTCCTTCTATGTAAACACGTACTTCAGGCTCTTATGCTCTGTGAAAATCTTGCACTGAGCCCCATAGAGTAGATGCCTCCACAGCTTCAACGCAAAAATCACCGCCACAAACTCGAGGTCATGCGTAGGGTAATTTCACTCATGAGTCTTCAACTGCCGCGACCCATACGCATTCACCTTCCCCTCTTGCATCAACACGCCTCCGAGTCCAACATGCGAGGCATCCACATACACATCATAGTCTTTGCCCTCCGTAGGCAATGTCAAAACTGGGGCAGAGCACAACCTGCCCTTCAGCTCCAGAAAAGCCTCCTCGCATTTCTCGCTCCAAATGAAGGTCGCATTCTTCTGCGTCAGCTTAGTCAAGGGGGCTGCCAAGGTAGAAAAACCCTCCACAAATCTTCTATAATAGCCGGCCAACCCCAAGAAGCTCCTAATCTCTTTGGGTGTGCTCGGCCTATGCCAATCCATCACTGCATAAATCTTCACCGGGTCCACTAAAATGCCATCCTTGTTCACCACATGACCCAGGAAGGAAACCTGAGGCAACCAGAATTCACATTTACTCAGCTTGGCGTACAACTGATGATCTCTCAAGGCAGATAACACCAACCGCAAGTGCTGATCATGCTCTGCATCATTCCGAGAATAAATCAGAACGTCGTCTATGAATACGACCACAAACTTGTCCAGAAAATCTTTGAACACCCGGTTCATCATGTCCATGAATGCTGATGGCGCGTTGGTCAACCCAAAAGACATAACCAGGAATTCGAAATATCCATGCCTCGATCGAAAATCCGTCCGCGGAATGTTCGACTCCCGGATCCTGAGCTGATAATATCCATATCGAAGGTCAATCTTGGAGAAAACCGAGCTACCACGCAACTGATCAAATAAGTCATCGATTCTGGGCAGAGGATACCTGTTCTTGATGGTGACTTTGTTCAACTCTCGATAGTCGATGCAAAGGCACATTGAACCATCTTTTTTCTTCACAAAGAGAACAGGAGCACCCCAGGGCGACGAGCTCTGCCTTATGAAACCCTTCTCCAATAACTCATCCAGCTGGGCACGCAGCTCCTCCAGCTCTCGCAGGGCTATTCGATACGGTGGCAATGGGACGCGTATCGGGCTCCAAATCAATCACGAACTCCACATCTCTATCTGGAGGAAGACCGGGAAGATCGCTAGGAAACACATCGGGAAACTCCCGCGCAACAGGAATCTCATCCAATAGCGGCACACCACTAACATTCCCCAGTACCGAGACTAAGCAAACAAAACAATCAGAACGAAATAACCTCTGAACACATACCGTAGAAATCGCCGGAGAGCCCTGGCGTGAATCACCGAAAATACTCCCAGGCTGACCGTTGTCCTTCCTGAAATCCAAGCGTTTACCCCTGCACTGGATCACCGCATCGTATCTGGACAACCAATCCATACACAGGATGACGTCGAAATCTTCCAAGTCTATAACCTTCAGATCTGCCTTGGCCGGGAAATCCCCCAACATAATAGGACAATCAAGAATGCCCTGATCCGATATCACGGAATCACCCGAGGGGAATTTGACGCAAAAGGCATCACCTACCCGATCAAGAACCCACTGACACCGCTCTACAAAGGCCCTAGCCACAAAGGAGTGGGTAGCACCTGAGTCAAAGAGAACGCGCGCCCAGCGGTCCTTTACCTTAAAACTCCCTATATATATATAAAAGAGAAAATTGCACAATCATTTAAGAAAACAATAGCCAAGCTAATCTGCAATAGAAGTAAAAACGACTAGCGAGAAGGTTTACTTGAAATGACTTGCGTCGAAGTTTGAGCCTCCGCTGATGATATCACATTCAGCTTCCCTTTACCCTTATCCACGGACTGAGGCGGTGGCAAAGACTGAAGGGGAACTGGTCGGAGCACCGACTGGAGCTGCGGGCATCGGGCCTTGGTATGACCCTTCTGTCCGCACTAATAGCAGACCTTGTCCTTCAACCAGCAACGGGCAACATCATGCCCCTCTTTCTTGCACAGAGTACACACCACATTCTACCTGGGGGCACCCTGAATAGCATGCACATGCTCCTTTTGCGTTGCCGCCCACTTGAAACATCGCTCAGCTGGATGGCCCGGCCAGCCACAAAAGCTACAGACCTCTTTGCTCCTCTTCCTCGAAGGAGCACCGGGCACATGGGGGCCCTTTGCTTCAATAACTTTCCTCTTCTCATTCCTCGCCTGCTGTCCTCTTTGCTTCGCTCTTTCGATGGCCTCTACCTTCAAAGCAGTCTCAACCGCCCCAGCATAACTCACCGCTCCATGAGCCACCGCTAACTTCTGAACATCGCTCCTCAAGCCACCGAGGAAACGCTTCGCTCTATCCTCCTCTGAGCTCACCAAACTAGGGGCAAAGCGACTGAGTTTGCTAAACTTAATCTCATACTCACTGATCGTGAGCTGTCTCTGCTTCAGGTGCAGGAAGTTGTTCATCAGCCTGTCTCGCTCCACTGAAGGTAGAAACTTTCGCATCAAAATATCCTAGAAGGAAGCCCAAGTGAATCCTCCTACCATTCCTTCCTTCTCCCTCATCCACCAGCTCTTCGCTAACCCCTTCAGCTGATAGGCGGCCAGCATCACCTTCTGATCCTCAGACACTCCAGAATAATGAAACATCTCTTCTATGGAGATCAACCAGTCATCCAATACCATGAAGTCCGCCTTACCATCGTAGGTAGGGGGTCGCAGTCGCTGGAACTGCATGTTGAAAGCCATCTCCGAGGGCACCACCACTGGAGGCACCAAAGGGGCTGGGGGTGCAGGAGGTGCTGGAACACTTAAACCCGCAGCAGGATCCTGCGCTCTCGGGGCTAGTCCTGCCACCACAGATATCAAGGACTGGATCTGAGACTGAACGTCCATCATCTGCCTCGATAGAGCCTCATTGCTCTGCCTCAGACTCTCCACAACTGCACCGCTTTGAGCACCAGAAGAATTGCCCTCAGATTGGGGAGTCGACCTTGTCACTCTACGCTTAGGCGCCATGCTAAAAAGAATAAACAAGCAATCGTCAGAACCTAGTTAAACTACTAGGACAAAATAAACAGGTACAAACAAACTTACATAAGTACTTTCTTTCACTGCCAACTTGCTCTGAGGTTTTATTTTTATTTTTATTTTATTTTTTTAAAGAGAAATAATGTCATGCTTAACCTAAGATGGTTCACCACCATCACACTAACTCTTGTTCCTAGATCGGGAATGCATGACTTTATATTCTTTTTGACTCAAAAATTATGTGTGTACACATGTCATCATGCAAGTCTTTAGCTTGGCACGTTGTGCTTATGCAATGTTATGTTATGCATGCTTGTGCTATGCATTCTTGTGCTATGCATTCTAAAAAGGCCCTAATGCATGTTATGAGCGGCGTACGCATGAAAATGTTATGCATCCCATAATACATAACATTTTCATGCAACGAAAAAGAAAACGTGTTAGTCGCATCCATGTGGTGAGGTTATGCACCTCATAAATACATAACCCTCCTATGGTGAATCCATATACGAACACATATTATGCATCCTATTCTACATAATATGTCCCGTATACTTCATGTTATGCTATGAGTGTAGTGTTCGTGCTTCAGCCAAGACATGCTGATGACATGTCGGTGTGTGTATGATATGACTCTAAACATCTAATACTTACAAGGAAAGGTTGCCCGAAAATTTTTCAAGCAACCTCCCTCTGATACCAACTGTCACAACCCGCATTTTCTTCGAATTTAGGAATTATCAGAGTCTGAGAAAGCACGCGTCGTGATGCCACGTCGAGCAGGGGATAACTGCTGACGCTCAGGCAAAACACTATCTACTTCACCTTTAAGAAAATTCATAAGTTAAATTACTAGAAATTCAGTTATATTTTTGTAAGGCCGTATCCCTCGGCTCTGTGGAACATCTATTCCACACGGCAAAATTATACTTATACGCGGCGAAAAATACTTTATTTACATTTATGCATCCTAAGAGAGAACGCATAAGTGTCCCCAGGGGACATCTTATACGATGCAGGACCCTAGATTTAATTTATATATATATAAGAAAATGATCTTTTTACGTCGCCTTGAAAGTAGTGTATGAGTTTGTAAAACATGCAAATCATGAGTTATATATATATACGTAATAGTGTTTTTAGGTTTTAAAAGTAACTAGCATCCTAACATAAATCATCTCAAGAGCAAGTTTAATATCACGAAAAGCAGTAAAACTAACAGTGCAAGCAAGTGCAAAGTATCTAAAAGAGAAACCACCGGTGGGCGTCAACAACTAACACGAACCCACCGGTGAGTAGGTATGTCTATACTACAAGTCTAAAGAAAACTATCAAAGAAAACTACCTCCCAAGCAAGAGGAACAGAGAACCACAGCAGAAGCTGAAATGCTAGAAAATCTCCAAGAGCAAACTAGCCGCACAGTCGGCTAAATACCTGTACCTGAGGTATTTAGAAAAAAAAAGAACACCTCAGCAAAACTGTTGGAGTTACCATGGTTATCTAGAAGTGGTCAAACATGTAATCTCACTGCCAACGCGATATGAGCCTGCAGGGTCGCACATAAGAGCTTGTGGAGAAGTTGGAAGATTGACTGTGTTGGTAAGGGTTACCAATCACCATACAGAATGGGGGTCAGGCAAACGTTGCCAAGGAAATTCATCGAGAATCGTCGAGTATGACTCGCCGACTCTCGACGAGTTCGTCGAGAATGATTCGTCGGGAATCGTCGAGTATGACTCGCCGACTCTCGACGAGTTCGTCGAGAATCATTCGTCGCGAATGATTCATCGAGAATCGTCGCGAATGATTCATCAAGAATCTTCGAGTATGACTCGCCAACTCTCGACGAATTCGTCGAGAATCGAATTGTTTGATTCCCGACGATTGGTGATACTCGACGATTCCATCCTCGATTCTCGACGATTCTACAGATGATTCTCGCCGAATCTGTCTGTTGATTCTCGCCGAATCTTGATCTGATTCTCGCCGAACCAGGAGCTCATTCTCGACGAATGCTGATTCCCGTCGAATTTTTCCCAGAAACCCTATTTTGCTGTGGTCTGCGGATAGCGATTTTACCTAGGTTTATTTATGCTTTGGGTATAAATAGACACTTAGGTTTTGAGCAGAAGAGTAGTAGAATTTCCCCGACCCGACGGAAGAGTTCCGCCGTTCCGCCGACGGAAGTGTTCCGCCGACGGAAGAGTTCTGCTTCCACCGATCGCTCGCCCCGTCGGCCTCCTCTCCGATGACAGTCGCCGGTGTTGCTCTTCCTGGAGCGGACCTAGCAGTCCGTGAAAGTGCAAAGTGCAGTTGATCTCCTTCCCGACCCTTTGTGCGATGAAACTCGGTGTTCTCCTGCTCGTGTGGATTTTTGCAGAGATGTAGACGTTATTCTACGTAGAACTCGCCACCGACAAGGACATATATCTTGGAGCATCTCTGTTGAGTTTGGACTCAATACCGGAAAGGTAACTTTGACCTAGTTATTTATTAACTTCTTCATTTAATATTCATGGCCCGATCCCAAATCTCTTTTGGGTTGTTCTCGATTTTATTACTTCCGCTGCGTGCACAAGTGTTGCGCCATCCTCCTAGGAAAACCCAATAGTGGTATCAGAGCGAGGTTCGGCCATAGGTTACTCATTATTAAGGTTAACACCTTGAGTAAGATCCTGTCTCTAGTGTCAAGCAGAAAGAATATCTCAGGAATGGACGGACTCAAGTATACAGGAAAGATTCCAGTATGCACCAAGCTGAATTTTCCTATCTGGAAGGAAAGGATCAGGTTCTACATGGAAGTAGTCGATCCCCGACTCTTTATGATTGTGGAGGAGGGCCCTCACATCCCCACTAAGGACTCCACTATTGATCCGACCAAGATGGTGCCCAAGAGGCTCTCTGAAATGGATAAGGATGAGATGGTGCTTGTCGGACTAGACAATAAAGCTCAAAACATTTTAGTGAGTGCCGTCGATGATTCAATGATGTAGAATTTCAGCAACTGCAGGACTGCCAAGGACATCTGGCAATGCCTGATCATTCTGATGGAGGGCACAGATGAAGTTAGGGATGATCGAAAATTTCTTCTGAACCAGAAGTTTGAGGCCTTCAGGCAAGGTCCCAAGGAAGAAATCGGAGTGACATTCGAGAACTTCCTGAAGATCGTCAATGCCCTGAAGGGTTATGGCAGAGTGTTCACCGATGGTGAACTAAATGACAAATTTCTTAGATCCCTGACTAAAGAATGGGACACCAAGATCTGCGCCATCAGAGAGTTTGGCAAGCTGGCAGAAATTGATCCCCAGATTCTGTTTGGGAAGCTAATGTCCTACGAGCTTTAGCTGAACACCAGAAAAGCTGAAAAGGAGGTCGATAAGGCTGCAACCAAAGAAAAGACTGTGGCCCTGAAAGCTAATAGCTTAAGGAAAGGCAAGGGTGTAGCCTCGTCCCGCTCTTGGAGAAAGGCTGAGGAAGAAGACTTTGAGCTATGCTCATCCGACTCAGAGCTATCTGAAGAAGAATTCTCTTTCATCACTCGAGAGTTCAAGAAGTTCCTCAAAATGAGGAATCAGAGAAAAGGAGATGGCTCCTCCTTCAGACATCAGAAGAAGAATTACTCTTCTGACAGTATGATTCTAAACAGAACAAACATCGTTCTGCTGACATTATCTGCTTTGGGTGAAATAAGCCAAGCCACGTCATTGCTGACTGCCACCAAAGCAAGAGAGATAAGGGGAAAGGAGAGGAGCACAAGTCCTCTCGAGACAAGAAGAAGGAGAGGAGCTACATTGCCAAGAATCCAAAGACACTGAGTGAATCCGACTCATCAGACTCCAGTGATGATGAGGAAGCCTACTTCGGGATAATGGGTCGCTCCGACTCAGATGGTGATTACCCCCCATTTACTGGGATGGTAAAAGATCACACCCCCTCTCTGACTCTGACTCTGACTCTGAGTTTCCTGAAGATGATCACGAGGACAGCCCATCTGCCCGTGAAGCTGAACTCCTCGAAAAGTATGAGCTCCTGCTCAATACATTTGAAGAATGTCGAAAGAGGTTGAGCGCTCAGAAAAAGGAAGTCAAATTCCTTAAGGCTGAGGGAGTGTCCCTAAGAGAAGAGATCACTGGCTTGATATCTCTCCGACAGGAACACCTGGACCTGACTTCTGAGCACTCAGATTCTCTAAGGCTCCTTGACCAAAAGCAGGAAGAAATTAACAAGCTTGAAGAACAGCTTGCGACCGAGAGGAAGATTGTCAAAAGCTTTTCTATGCCCAAGACCGTTCTTCCTCTGGTTGATGAATTCTCTACTCAGGTTAAGGGGGCTGGCTTAGGGCATGTGGCGGTGCCTGGTAGATCATCCAGGAGAAACAGAAATCAGAGGAAAAATAAGGCTACTAAGAAGGCCTCTACTGCAGAAAAGGGAAAGGCCTCACTCGGTCATATTTCATTCTGAAAGCCTAGCTTTCCCTGCAATGAGCATGACTTTGAGTCATCCTATGGCCACCTCTTCTGGCCCTCGGTTGAAAAGCCCAAGAGCCAGTATGATGGATGGACATTCCCCCGTAACTACGGTGAGAGTGTCTTCAATGCACCTTATGAGGAAATCCAAGTGGAGAATTATGGCCCCTTCTCTAGCGGCCAAAATAGGAAGCAGGCACCAAAGGCAAAGCCTGTTATATAGAAGGAACAGGAAGTGAAGAAATCGTGTGACTGCTGTCATCATGATGCCTCCACCTCCAGATCCAAGGCCCCGGCTGGACCCACCGTTCCAAGGGTGAAGCAGGAGCCTAGGAAACGGTACAACAGGTTTGACTGTTGGTGCTGTGGCAAAGTTGTTCACTTTGCTGTGGATTGGTGGTTTAATCCAAGAAACAATGAGACTCCTCATGTTAGCAATGCGAGGCCGACCACTCATAGGGTTAACCACCCGAGGGGGAGTGTGCTGACAAGGAATCTAGGACCCAAGTCCAATTGGGTTCCTAAGGAAAACTAATTCTGTTTTGCAGGTATGTCCAAAGGCCACCAAAATGCCAATCTGGTACTTGGACAGTGGATGTTCCCGACATATGACCGGGACAAGAAGCCTATTGCGTGATTACTCCCCAGTCAAAAATGGACCAAAAGACATCTTTGGAGGATAAGATCGAGGAGTCACCAAGGGTTATGGTATGATATCCAACGGTGTATTCTCTATCACAGACGTGGCCTATGTTGAAGGGTTAAACAATAACCTGATCAGTATAAGCCAGCTGTGTGATAAAGGATACGACGTTAAGTTCTGCAAGGAAAAGTGCCTGATAATATCGCGTGCCTCTTCGGAGACGGTATTAACTGGCATTAGGAGCAGAAATATTTTCTTCTTAGATTTTCTTAGCATAGACTCTTCTACCCCCGTTTTCCTGGTAGCAAAAGACAGTGCATCTCTCTGTGAACAATGGCACAAGAGATTAGCACATATTAATTTAAAAACTATTAATATGTTGTTTTCTAAGAACTTAGAAAGGGATGCCCCTACTATTAAGTGCATCAACGATAGCCCTTGTCCTCCATGCCAGAAGGGAAAACAGACTCGGGCTACCTTTAAGGGCATTGCAGACAAAGACTCTTCCAGATGTCTTTATCTTCTGCATATGGACTTGTTCGGTCCAGTACAAGTTCATAGCTTAGGAGGCAAATCGTATACGCTAGTGATTGTTGATGATCACTCTCGATTTACGTGGGTGTTCTTATTGAAACGAAAGTCAGATACATTTGACATCTTCGCTAATTTTGTCAAGCAGATTCAGAACGAACTTAACTGCTCCGTGGTCAAAATCAGAAGTGACCATGGAACAGAATTCGAGTCTGGGGCTATGACATAATTCTGTGAAGAACATGGTATATTTCATGAGTTTTCCTCCCCGCGTACTCCTTAGCAAAACGGAGTTGTGGAGAGGAGAAATAGAATGCTCATTGAAGCATGTACGATAATGTTGAATGACGCTTCCCTTCCAGAGTACTTCTAGGCAGAGGCTGTCAATACAGCTTGTCACATGCAAAACCGAGCCTTGATCAACAAGAACCATCATAAGACGCCTTATGAGCTATTGAAAGGCAGGAAACCGACCATGTCCTATCTAAGGATTTTTGGCTGCAGATGCTATGTACTCAATAATGGGAAGTACCCACACACTAAATTCAGAGAAAAATGCTTCGAAGGCATCTTCATGGGCTATAGTAGCCATTGTCGGGCATATAGGATTTTCAATAAGAAAACCCTAGTGGTAGAAGAGTCAATTAATATTGTATTTGATGAAGGAAGCTTGCTTCACAGCAATTCTTCCAGTGGAATTCTTGAAGATGCAAGTGCAAGGCTTGAACGACTAAGTCTAGATGAGATTGCTAAAAATGTAGCTCCCAAGTACGTCAAGGTCTCCACCTCAACACCAACTGGAGAAGATGACGGTCATGATGGGGAGATTCTCCCAGAAGAGGGAGGAGCCCGAGAAGCTGTAGGAGCTCAAGATGCTAGACTCTTAGAGCTCAAACACGTGAGGGATCACCCAAGAGATCAGATCATAGGAGATCCTCAGGACGGTGTCAGAACTCACAGAGGTACAATTAACGAGATTCTGCACCTTAGTTTTCTGTCACAGGGTTAGCCAAAGAACTTAAATGAAGTGAACAAAGATGCATCGTGGATATTGGCCATGCAAGATGAACTACATCAATTCGAATGATGCAACGTCTGGACACTAGTTCTCAGACCAAAGAAACAGAATGTGATCAGCACTAAGTAGATATTCAGAAACAAATTGGATGAACATGATGTCATCATCAAGAACAAAGCTAGATTGGTGGCTCAAGGATACAGACAGGAGGAGGGGATTGACTTCGACCAAACCTTTGCACTAGTTGCAAGGCTCGAGGAGATCAGGTTGTTCCTGCCGTATGTCTCTCACAAAGGATTCACTGTCTATTAGATGGACGTGAAGTCTGCTTTCCTGAATTGAGATTTAAAAGAGGAAGTATACATCGTACAACCCCCAGGTTTTGTTAATCCAACTCTCCCTGATCATGTTTACTTTCTTAATAAAGCATTATATGGCTTAAAACAAGCTCCTCGAGCTTGGTATGAGACTCTGTCTAGTTTTCTTCTTGAGAATAAGTTCTCGAGAGGAAAAATGGATAAGACATTGTTTCTTAGGGAAGTCAAAGGCAAGATTTTGCTGGTGCAAATCTATGTCGATGACATAATATTCGGCTTAACAAACAATAACCTGTGCAAGAAGTTTTCCAAACTTATGCAAGGGAAGTTTGAAATGAGTAGTATGGGAGAGCTGAAGTATTTCTTGGGACTTCAAGTGAAACAGTCTGAGGATGGAATTTTTATCTCTCATACGAAATTCACAAATGAACTCCTCAAGAAATTTGGAATGGAGAGTGCAACCTCTATGAGAACTCCAATGGGATCCACTGTGTCTCTGGACAAGGATGAGAAAGGGAAACCTTTTGATGAAACCAAGTACAGAAGCATAATTTGATCCCTGCTCTACCTTACTGCTAGTAGACCGGATATTATGTTTTCCACATGCATTTGTGCCAGATATCAGGTGAACACTAAGGAATCTCATTATGTCACTGCAAAGCGGATTCTTAGACACCTTAAAGGTACACAAAATCTTGGCCTATAGTACCCAAGAAACAATGATGTCGAGCTGATAGGCTTTTCAGATGCTGACTTTGCAGGAAGCATGGATGATAGGAAAAGCACTTCCAGGACGTGCCAATTCCTCGGAAGAAGGCTCATATTGTGGAGCAGGAAAAAGCAGAATTGTGTCGCAACCTCTACGGCTGAATCTCAGTACATCTCAGCAGGCAGCTGTTGCGCACAACTTCTATGGATCAGAAATCAACTCGAAGATTATGACTTGCAGTTCAGAGAAGTTCCCATGTATTGCGACTCCTCGAGCGCAATTGCAATTGCGAACAATCCTGTGTCGCACAGCAGAACAAAGCATATTGAAGTGCGCTACCACTTCATTCGGGAGCATGTGGAGAACAAAGATATATCTCTCTGCTATGTCCCCACGGATAAGCAGATTGCAGATATCTTCACGAAGACACTAGATGAGGCCAAGTTCAACTTATTCAAAACTGAACTCGGCATGCTGAACCTTGAAGATTGAAGACTGAAAGGCTCAAGGCTCTTGGATCAAGAGGAAGCGTTTACTAGGAACTCAAGATCGGGCATGGATGCAAGATCCGAGGGGGAGCATTTTGCTCCAAGTGAAGTCCCAGGTTTGCAAAAGCTGAAAAGAGGGAGATTACCCTCTCGGCAAAGGCTAAGGTGGTGCTAAGTAGGTCACAAAGGCTATGCTGCTCTCAGATAAGTGAGATCACCTCGGCTAAGGCTATGTTGCTCTCAGGAAAATGGTAATGAATTCAACACTCAACTGAACTTTCATTTTATGATTTTCATTTCCATCTGTTCTATTCACCTTAGCTTGTAGGGTTTAGGCTTCTCCAAATAGGGGGAGATTGTTGGGTATTGCATCCACAATATACCTGATTTGAAGAAGAGCCTGAATAAGCTAAGTTGAATTGAACAGATGGAAATGAAAATCATAAAATGAAAGTTCAGTTGAGTGTTGAATTCATTACCATTTTCCTGAGATCAACATAGCCTTAGCCAAGGTGATCTCCCCCTATATGAGAGCAGCATAGCCTTTGTGGCCTACTTAGCACCACCTTAGCCTTTTCCGAGAGGGTAATCTCCCCCTTTACCATTCTATCAAGTTGTGCTTGCAGTCATTCCATACTAAGTACACACCAATGTTAGAGTGCAGTGGGTCAATATACACGAGTCTGCGCAATGTAATCCCTCATTGTGTAGATCAGTGTGTTGATCCACGTGTGCTCTCTCTATTGGAGTGTACTTATTTTCAAGTACAGGATCAAGATAGATCAAGAGCAGAAGAAGGAGAAAGGATGGGTCAAAGACAAAACTATCAAAAGAAGGAAGGAGGAAAATCCTTCCAAGTAAAAATCGACGGGAATCGTTAGTGATTCCCGCCGACTTCGACGGGAGTCGTTAGTGATTCCCGCCGACTTCGACGGGAATCACTAAGTGTCTCCCGCCGACTACTTCTGGCTGGCAAAATAATCAGAAATTCTGCCAAGGTAGAATCGACGGGAGTCGGGAGTGATTCCCTCCGACATCGACGAGAATCACCAACAAATCCGGCCGATTTTGCCTTAGGCAGATTTCGCCGCTCGCTGGACCGGTCTAGGTCGCCGTGCTCATTTCAGTCAGATCTCTGGATATCCGAGGTTGGACCCACAACGACCTTCTAGGGTTTGCCTTTGGGTATAAATACGTACTTATTCCCGTTGTCTACAGGACACACCAACCCACTGGAATATGACAATCGGCCGTGACCTAGCACATCGCGATCTCTGCCCGCACGCACGTTGCCGATTGGAAGTAGTCGCCGCCGTTGATCTCAGCCCGTCTCTGATCTCTCGACGACAGCACCGAGGCAAGCAGTCGGTCTCACGTGTCTCTCTCGAGATCTCTTATCTTCCGATTCGTTGAACGAGACTTGTTCTCCCTTCCAAATCGGTTGAGACGATTGATCCGACTGAGATGGTTCGAAGACCTAGCTTGCTTCGTCAAGAAGTTTGGATTTGCAAAGCATCGCCGCCACACTTGCTTGCCGCCGCCGATCTTGACAAGATCCATTCCAAGTGAGAAATCTGGTTGTGGACTCTTCGTACTTTTCGTGAAGGCTTCAACGAACAAATAAGGACATCAGAATCTCCATAAAGCATTGTTTGTATTTTTATTTACTTTCAATCTTGTTGTAAAGGAATTTTCATTCCTATTTGTAAGGGTTGGGTGCAACCCGTTGTGGTTGAGTTGTGACTCCGTTGTTGGAAGGGTTCCTTCCGAGGTTAGGGGAGCGTTGCTCCTAGTGTGAGGATTGGATTTCAATCCGTTTGGAGAAGTGACCGAGTCGTCCCTTGGTGGGAGATAGGTCGAAGGGGGAAAGTGGACGTACCCAAATCGGGGAACCACTATAATTCTTTGTGTGTTTTCTGTGTTTTGTTTGCTTACTTGTGCAGGTTAGTTTAATTCAGCAAAAGACTGCACGACACATATTCCCCCCTTATAGGTGGATTAGGTTGACACTAGATACTTTCAGTAATTATACGGATATACCTCTTTGACCGCAGCGGTTCCTTGTAAGGTGGAGGAATTTTTATTGCCTTCGGGGTGGGTTTAAGCATACCTGTCCGCTGAAGCTTGTCGGCTGCCTGGCAGTCAACTTCAGCTTGTTCTTCAACCAAAAGAGCCGGAAGATCGCGAGATTCTTCTCTAGCGGCTAGCAGCTGCTTCTCGGCAAGAATCTTTTCCCCCAATTTTACCTTGTCGTCCCCTTCAGATGGCTCGGGGACTTCTTTTCCTGTTTTCACCGATAAGACCTCCAAATCAGAGTCGCCCCCGGATAGTGGCTTGTTGCTGGCAATATTTTCCTTCTCCTGCAGGAGATCGCAGTTAGCGGGAAGGTTAGAGTTAACCGCTAAGCTGTCCTCTGTCTCAAGGAGGCGTTCAAGCTTTTCAAAAGTAATAACCTCTTCAGACCGAGCGGTTATATCGGCTTTGCTGGTCGTTTCCATTAGTGTCGCGGCTTTCTTGTTTTCTCTCTTCTTTTTCCGGATAATCGCCTTTATCCTCTCCTCAACTGATAGAGCCAGCTTATGTTTCTGTTTCTTTGTCGGGATTGAGGCCATCACTACATCCATGTTATCCCTGAGCTTGTCAACGACATTCTTGGCAGCCTTCTTCTCCTTGTAAATGACTTTAGCAATCTCTTCGCTTGCCCGCTCGACTTCAGCCACAGAGTCCCCCTTGTCGTTATCTTCGCTTGATGGGGTTGATGTGATATCCACATCCGAGGTAATCAAGGGTGAGGAGTGGTCGCCCGGGAAGTTTTTGGAATCTTGCTACCCTCCGTGTTCTCGGGCAGGTTTGTCTGCAACCGTGTCGACAGGTCGCTCCGGAGTCCGCGCGGCTAATTTCTCGGTTTCCGTTTTGGAGGATTATTCAGTATCTAAAGTTTTGGCCTCGGGTTTCTCCAGTAGTTATTCGCTTGACCGGTGCGGTTTTAGCGAGACAACCTTGGCGGTATTCATTTTTTATGACTTCTCTCCGGCTTCGTGGCTAGCTGATTCTTTCTATGGCGACATTGACGCGGCAAGGCCCTTGTCGCTTATCCTCACCAGGATACTCTTTCTGGAAGACATTTCAGACAACAAAATCTTAACTGCAGTAGGGGAGAAGCGACCCGTCTCGGAGGCAGTTTTATGAAAACAGCATCTACGCCAGCGTTATTTATAGCTTCAAAGGCATTTACTGTGTTCGTGGTTAGGCGGATAACTACATTTTTAAAATTTCTTGAAATTTAAAAATGTGCGGGGATT
This sequence comes from Platanthera zijinensis, assembly GCA_039513925.1. Taxonomy (NCBI): domain Eukaryota; kingdom Viridiplantae; phylum Streptophyta; class Magnoliopsida; order Asparagales; family Orchidaceae; genus Platanthera; species Platanthera zijinensis. The sequence continues at coordinate 51,807,895 of CM077095.1, forward strand.
GTGTTAACCCGGTTTTGACCGCTCACCTGGATGACCTCAAGTACCAGCGGCAAGGCCTTCTCTAGCCGTCTAGCCGTCTTCTCGCGGAGTCTCCCCGGCATGACAGGCGCTGAGGAATTATCGGTCAGTAGCTGTCTATCCGTCTAGCCGCGTGAATAGGTGGCCCCTCTTCCTTCTTGTCCCCTGTATCTGGTCACCGCTGCCCGTTTCTCCTGTACGCGGGCAACCGGTATTTTTAGCCCTGCCCGTTTGGGCAGGACCCCTGAGCCTATAAAAAGGCGTGAACAGTACCTCATGAAGGATCAAGTTCGGACCCCTAAGCTTACCGCCTGTGGCAGCGGATTCGAATTCTTCCTTTAGCGGGTACCTATTCGCTCGGGCTCTCTATGCTAACCGCTGTAACTATTTTCTCCTTTTATTAAAGAAAAGCCCGCCGCAAGAGAGGCATTCAGGCCGCGGCGGGCGAAGTCCGGTGTCGCCACTTCGTGCGGCTTGCTCTGATTTCTGCTCTGACCGCTAGTAAGCGACTACTCAATAGTTTCCTCCCCCTCTATTTCTCTTCATAGAACCCGGAAGCGCATTTTTTGCATCAACAAGTAGCCTGATCTTATGTCCATCTTGGAGAATACAGATGCATCTTGCAATCAATCGAACAACTCGTCAGTCCTTGGAAGTGGATATATATTTTGTATTGTAGGCTAGTTTATTTCCTTGTAATCTATGCACAAGCGCAATGTCTCGTATTTCCTTTTTATAATCAGTACAGGGCTCCCTTGGGCATGGAACTTGGGCGGACGAATCCATCATCTATTAGTTCCTGAAGTTCAATCTTCAATTCGGCCAGAACCTTATGGGTCATTCAATGGGGTGATCGGGACACTGGTCGAGCTCCGGACACAAGCTCAATCTTAAGGTCAACCTCTCGCTGTGATGGCAAACCTGGGAGGGACTCCGGAAACACATCCGAAAAATCACGTGCCACCGGTACCTTGGCGAGTACTTGAAATTTTTCCTTCATTTTAAAGTAGATGAGGAGTACATACGTATCATACAACAACACATACATCTGATGTAGGCATACATATGCATATAGTATATAACATAGGTATCAATATCTGACTCCACTCTAGCGTTTAAGATATATACTTATCACTACATCGGGGGTCGGTCCATGCTGAACTCTCCTGCCAACTCTACCCCCTTCGGCCTCTCTGGCCATGTCCACGCGCAGCCTGTCCTCCTTGAACTGCTCCTAATCCCGGCCTTCCTACCGCCTGCGGGCAGAAAGCTCTAATGTGTCTCGATTGCTGGCACAAAAAGAAGTTCCCTATAAGGGGAACGTATCGTCAAGCTACTAGCGCGGGTTGTGGTACTGAGCTGGCCTGGGCTCCTGCTGTGGTATTGGGGGTGTTGGTTGGCACCTATAAGGCTGTTTGCGCTGTCTCTGTCTGCGGTCTCTCCTATCGGCATGGAGCAACTCCTCTATCCCGTTCCTGACCTTTGGGGACCTCGAGCTGTCCTCAACACTGCTGGGCCACCATCCTTTGGTCTAACTCCAATGCAGTAGTGTGAGTTGCTATAGTATGGAAGGTAGACTGAGAGATCATGATCAAGACCTGTCTCAAGTCACCTCGCAAGCCTCATAGAAGTGAGCAACTCTATCTCTATCCGTGGCTGCTAGGTTCCCAACAAAACGTATCAGGTGGTTAAACTTTCTCTCATAGTGTGGCATTGTCCGCTCACCCTGACAGATGTGCAGGAACCTCTCCTACAATGCAGCTCGATCGGCGTATGAGATGAAGTGCTTCAGGAATGCCTCTGAGAACTCTCCCCCACATGATAGTGCTCAACGGTCGTCCTCCGAATATCGAGAGGTTGGCCGCTCTCCACCAGTCTTTAACATATCCCTCTAACAAGGTCACTACTAGTATCACTGCAGCTACTGTCGGGTATATCATTCCTACTGACAGCTCCTCTACACACTCAACCCACTCTTCTGTATGTATGACAGTCTCTGTGCCTCTGAAGGTGGGAGGCCTTAGACCCTGAAAGGTCGTCAGTAGGACAATGGGTACAACCAACTGCTGTGGTGGCTATGCTAAAGCCGTCCGAAACATCGCCAAGATAGCTATCAATGTTTGCCCCAAGTCGGTGTCGGCAAACGGTACAGCTACAGGGGTAACTGGGTCTAGAGGTGGGGTGGCGGGGACATATCCTCTGGAGGAGGATCTCCCATTACTAGACTCCATTATATGGAGAAGTAATAGGGAACAAGTGTCAGTATTTTGCAAAATACTGACAAAGCGGAAACAAAGGTGTGCGAGCATGCTATCGTATAGTCTAGAATCCCTAAGCATCTACATTAGGGTCTACCAAACTTCCGCTGCATGGTTCGTCCCGAACCAAAGAACGAAGCGAGGGACGGAGGGATCCTGAGACTGCTCCACAAGAACAGATCGTGATCGCTCTGATCCATTTGTAAGACCCCCCCAACCATTGCCCCGAGTTGGGCTGGAGGGGATCTTACTGCCCAAGGCGTCCACCTAGTGCTCCTTAAGGGATAACGACCCACTCCAATAAGCACTAGTTGGCCGCCTTACTCGGCTTGAATCACAACATTTACATCTCATCACAGAGTTTAGCGGAAGCATTAAAATGAAGCCACATCAAATATATATAACAATATATATTTAACAGCAAATGCAAAAGGCCGTAGCCACTGTTTATACATGAAACCCGTAGGCTATAATAGTACTACAATTAACAACTCCTCTCTCTCTCTCAACTCTGCTCGCTAGTACTTGCGTCTCGAAACTCTGGAGACGGCGGGGGTGCCTCTTCTCGGGTAGTCCTATTAGCTGGCGTATCGTCCTACAACAGCTAGTCACTACGGTGCTCCATCTCCTATGAATGGTTATTAAAATAACTGTTAGTCACAGAGCTAAGTGGAAACAAATCTCCTCCCTGGATCCATATCCTGGGGATGAGCTCACGCACCCAACAAAAGTAGATAGTCGAAGCATGAGAGGGTTAGTACATCATTTCATAAATAAGCTAGGAGCAACCAACAAGAGGTGCATCATGGTATAACTGGACTAATAATAACAATATATGTCAGTTATAATTTAAGCTCCACTAGCACAGCAACATAACATGTATTCACAACCCGTGCAAACATCGCAAGCATTCACAGCCGTATACATATTGCATGCATTCATAGTCGCATACACATCGCAGGCATTCATAGCCGCACACATATCGCAGGCTTTCATAGCCGCATACACATCGCAGGCATTCACAGCTGCGTACACATCGCATGCATTCACAGCCGCGCATAACACCCTATATCGACATAGTATGAACCGCTTCTATTCCAGCAGGGTAGCGAGCCCTACGATCCTCACCGATGTGGCAGTCGGTGACAGTGTCCAGTCCTTCCACTTCTGGGGGTAGTCGTATTGCACAGCCCCAGGACCCAACGTACAATCTCGTGTACTATTGGAAGTGAGCGACATCCGGCGATACAACATTTTGGCCGACCAGCGGAGGAAAATCCAACGGGGAAAAACATAACAGCCGATCAACCGTGGTACCCATCTCTCTATCGCCTTGAGTCGTCGACCTTCTCGCACCGTTACGAATGGTCTGTAGAAGAGACTGGCCCACCATAGTTCATCGCAAGCAATTTACAAGCAATCAAACTGTCAATTTTTGCTAGCATGCACCGGGTCTGAGGAAGCCTACCCTACTATGCTTCAATCTTCGGGCAGTAACGCTCAACTCAACTTTCGACAAGGAGCATGAGAGCACTTTATTTGGGGCTAAATCTGGAGGAACACCTAAACAACGGTTATCCCCAACTAAGGCTCGCCCATAATAGATGGCTGCTCGTCAGAGCAGGACCCGTGCTTATAATAGTAAATTACAGTAAAGAAAATGTGGTAATTAAAGCTGCTGATAATATAGGCTGCATAATTAGAGTGCTGGAATGAAATGTGACAAGTACGAAACTTGAGTAGTACTGAAACAAAAGTACTGAATTGAACTTGACCAGTACGGGACTAGAGTAGAACAGAAATAAAAGTACTGAATTGAACTTGACCAGTACGGGACTGGAGTAGAACTGAAATGAAAGTACTGAATTGAACTTGACCAGTACTAGACTGGAGTAGAACTAAAATGAAAGTACTGAATTGAACTTGACTAGTACGGAACTGGAGTAGAACTGAAATGAAAGTACTGAATTGAACTTGATCAGTATGAGACTAGAGTAGAACTGGAATGAGAGTACTGAACTGAAATAAATAAAGGAACTGGACCAGTGCAATACTGGAATAATCATAAAGAAAATGGTTAGTAGTCCAATCACTCCATTTAGGAGGCTTCCGTTCCATCTCCGTTCTCAGGAGGCAAATTTAGTTGCATCTCCGTTCACAGGAGGCAAATTCAGTTCCATCTCCGTTCTCAAGAGACAAATTCAGTTCCATCTTCATTCTCAGGAGGCAAATTCAGTTTCATCTCCATTCTCAGGAGGCTTAGTTCAACTCTATCTCTGTTCTCAAAAGGTTTAGTTCAATTCCATCTCCATTCTCAGGAGGTTTAGTTAAGTTTTATCTTCATTCTCAGGAGGTTTCTTTGGGTTTCACCCATTATTAAGATCCGATAATAATTCAGTTGTGCCTTTTGATCACAGCTTACTCAGATCAGGAGGCTTATTATGAATTACACTTTTATTATTCATACGAAAATAAATATTAATTCGATTGCTTTTATTGGATCGAATCCGAGAATCTCATTAGAGGACATATTTTTCCTCGAATTTCAACATCGAAAATCATTTTTAACACATGAGGGAAATTATTCACCCGGAACGAGGTTGTGGACTATTTTTCTCGAAGCTCGTACTTTCATCTTCCGAGTCTATCCCAAATGCTCGAGAGTTATTTGAAAATGAGGCGCTTAGCGGTTTTGAGAAAACCCCAAAATACTCAGTGCCTGAAATCTTGCCTCGATAACTTTCGTCGATTACTCAATTGAACTTAATATTCAATATATATAAAGTGGTCGCGCGCTTCGATTTCCATTTTCGAAAAATTTGAGCGCGTAATTTTCCGAGCGCGGCCCTATGCTCAAAAAATTGGAAAAACCTCAATTTTTATCCAAAGGTTCCCAAATTTTAATACACTTTTTAAGAGGGCATAAAAAGAGCCTAGCAATTTTTCCAAAATTTTACGAGCAATTTTAGGCCTTTAAATTGGCCAAATAATCTTTATTTATACTTTTAAAAATAGCAAATCAATTCCAAAAATTCTAAAAATTTTTGTGGAGATTCCCTCATAAAGAGGAAATTTTTTTATATTCAAAACTCTTTCTCTATGAGCCTATATTATTCCTTAGAAAATAAAATACCTATTTTAGTTATAATATTATAATAATCAAAATATTATAAAAAAATATAACTTATAAAATTTATCATCTTCCCCCCTCCCCCGCTGCCTGTATATAAAATTAACCCTTCGAGTCTTCTCCGCCGCCGGTCGGCCATGGCTCCGCCCCAGGCCAACTCTCCGGGGGCGGGCGCTCACTTCGGCAGTGGTCTGGCGGCCTGCCCCCGCCAGCCATCGCCGGAGATATATTGTTTTTTTGTTATATGGAGGGGAGGGGGTGACAGCGGCGACGCTCCAGCCGCTGGAGCTCGCATGCAAAGCATTTAGAAGATAGGGAGGAAGGAGTGGAGAAGCTTTCCACCTGATTTCGGTTCCTTCGGGGATTCCGGCGAGATCCACCATTAGTGGTGGTGAAAGGTGGTGGAGCTTGGGTGGGCTGTTTCTGGCGAGGTAGGGCTTCAGTGAGATGGTGGCTGGAGTCGTTTTGAGGCTGGGGAGAGGATTGAAGTTCTGGACGTCCTGCTCTCACTGAAGATTTAAGAGGTTTTTATAGCCAAGCAGTGAGCAGCTCCTCCCCCTTCCTTCTCTCTCCCTCTTATTGAAGTTGAGATTCAGCCAACTAGAGTTGTCCTGGACAGCTGGTAGCATTTGATTGGGGAGTATACTTGGCTGGCCAATCAGAATTCAGCACACAGATTTTGGTTTTGTTGAATTGGGGAAAGGGGATCCAACGGGTAAGCTTGAGCCAAGTGATAAGAGTGGGAGTGTGGGTTTCGTTTAGGCTAGCTTGGGCTTGCTGAATTCCAGCCTTTAGAATCAACTCCACATCATCACCTGAGTTGGGCTTTTGGTGGAGTGAGGTTGAGGGTTTTATAAATAGGAAAATCCTAATTTGGAGATGGTTTGCCAAGTCAATCCGAAATTGGTTTTCCCCATGTATGTCAAAGTCCACATAGGTTTGTGTCGTGGAGTGTCAAGTTGATGTCGATGTGTTGGAGTTGAAAACAAGCGTTTACTTATCTCGAGGTGTCGAATAATTTTACGAGCTTTATTTTTATTTAACCGATGAAACGATATCAGAATTCAATGAAATGAGTCTCGTTGAACTCGTACTGACTGTACGAATCTAATGAGACGGATATGAGTCAATTCATAGCTAGCTTGCTTAATATTTCAAAAAATGCATTCTAGCGGAGCACACCATCACTCAAAATAGTCGTTTTCACCAAACGACCTCGGATCGAGACAAAATGAGATCTGGTGAACTCATATTGAATATATGAGCTCAATGCATCTGATGAACGTCGATTCAGAGCACATATGCTCAATATTCTTAACACAGCATTATTGCGGCGCACAACACTACTCAAAAGATCATTTTCACTAAGCGACATTGAATTAAAACAAAACGAGTTCTGGTGCACTCGTACAGACTGTATGAGTCCAATACAACAGATGAAGTCGATTTAGAGTACGTTTGTTAAATATTCAAAATCTGTGCGTCGTGGCACGCTAAAACGGTCAAAATGCTCATAATCATCGTTAAGAATCAAATCACAATACAACGAGTTATGATGCATTCACATTGACTATATGTAGTCATTGGAACTGACAGAACTCAAATCGGAGTTCTCTAGGTCAATATTCAAAAATCTCGTTTTCGTGACATTCTACGAGGAACAGTCATATTCACCATATGACCTTAGAGTTCAACAGAACGAGTTCCGACACACTCATATTTACTATACGAGACCACAGGAACTGACAGAACTCAAATTCTAGTTCCCCTGCTCTATACGCTGCCTAGGGTTGCCTCATGTCGGGTCATGGGTAGTGTTTCAGGTCACTTTTATTGGGCCCATTAGGGTTCTGGTGGCCCAATAAAAGTCGGGATGTTACAGAATGCCCACCGAGGAATTGATTGAGGTCCCTCTCTCGCAATCAGCCCCAGGACGTACCGTTCAACTTGGATCGCTCCTCCCCTAACAGGAAAAAGAGTAATTAACGACATTCCTTCAAGCAAACAATGACATTTTCGCTTGGAGTCCCAAAGATATGCCCGGAATAGACCTAAAAGTCATCAAACACTCCTTGAACATAAACCCAGCATGTAGGCCGATCATTCAGAAGAAAATAATTTTTTCCCCCGAGCGACTTCGGGCCATTGAAGAGGAAGTAGGGAAGCTCCTCGAAGTACGATTTATATGTGAGGTCGAATACACCATTTGGCTGACAAACGTAGTGATGGTAAAGAAATCCTCCGGAAAATGGAGAATGTGCATGGACTACACAAACCTTAATCAAGCCTGCCAGAAAGACAGCTTCCCCCTGTCTAGGATTGACCAGTTGGTCGACTCAACCGCAGGGCACCAACTTGTTAGCTTCACGGATGCTTACTCCGGCTACAATTAAATCAGAATGAACCTGGCGGATGAAGAGCATACATCATTTAGAACAGACAAGGGAATATACTGCTACAAAGTGATTCCCTTCGGTCTTAAAAACATCAGAGCCACCTACTAGAGGCTGATGAACAAGGTATTCAAAGAGCACATCAGAAAGTCCATGGAAGTTTATGTAGACGACATGCTAGTAAAGAGTATCCGGCAAGAAGACCATATGGAGGACTTAGAAAAATGCTTCAAAATTCTCCGACAGCACAGCATGAGACTCAACCCGACCATATGGATAAGTATTTATCGTTCTTCAAAATCCTCCGAGGGGGGGGGGGGCAAAAACCACAGGATTCCAGTGGACGAATGAATGTCAAGTCGCTTTCGAGTCCTTAAAGCGATACTTAGCCTCCCTACCACTCCTTTCGAAGCCTGTACCTGAAGAGAAACTCTATCTATATCTAGCAGTAAAGCTCACTGCATTGAGTTCAGTATTGGTTAAAGATGAAGGCGGCATCTAGCGACCATTTTACTAACACAACAAGATCCTCTCAGACACTGAAGCCTGATATCCCACAGCAGACAAGACAACCTTAACACTTATTTTCTCGGCTAGAAAGCTCCGACCATACTTCCAAGCCCATACGGTAAAGGTATTGACTTAACTCCCCCTCCGTGCCATCCTTCAAAGGCCAGAAGCCTCCGACAGACTCGTAAAGTTAGCAGTCGAGCTAGGTGAGTTCGACATCCAATTTTTACCTCGGTCGGTCCTAAAGTCACAGGTATTGGCAGACTTTGTTGTAGAGAACACTATTCCGCCAGAGACAACCACTACACAGGCTACAAACAACCTTCAATGGGTCTTATATGTTGATGGAGCGTCAGGAATCGAAGGGGCAGGCGCATGAATACTCTTAATAAGCTCAGAGGCGACTATCTTAGAGTATAGACTTAAACTAAAATTCACAGCTACCAACAATGTAGCTGAATACGAAGCTCTGATCGCAGGACATAGGCTCACCATCGATTGCCAAGCAAGAAATTTAATCATTTACTCAAGCACTCAGCTCGTCGTTTTACAAGTAAAAGGTGACTACAAGGCCAAGAATGAATAATTAGCTCAATACCTTTTGTTGGTAAAATCTCTCATGCTCAAAATACCACAGTACCAAATTCTTCATATCCCTAGAGAACAGAACTCTAGGGAAGATGCCCTCTCAAAACTAGCCACGTCATTTACCCAATATCGATCTAGGAGATGCCAAGTGGAAGAAATCGTCATCCCCAATATCCAAGGGCCTTGGGAAATCATAGAAATCAAAGAATTGAAAGGATCATAGATCGATCCACTGATGGCCTATCTAAAACACCAGTCCCTGCCAAAAAAACCAGGGGGAGGCACGCCTCCTGAGGATGCGAGCAGCCACCTTCACCCTAATCAATGGAGAGTTATATAAACGATCTTTTTCCGGACCATACTTGAAATGTTTGTCAAAATCTGATGCAGAATACGCCTTGTGAGAAGTTCACGAAGGAGTCTGCGGATAGCAATTAGGCAGAAGGGACCTAACACATAAAATATTACGCCAAGGTTTCTACTGGACCACAATGAAGAAACAAGCCGCAGAATTCTTCCAAAAATGCACAAGCTGTCAATCACATGCAAACGTTCCTCAACAACCACCGACTACTCTCTCTGCATTAAGAGGAGCTTGACCCTTTGCACAGTGGGGAATTGACCTCCTCAGACCCTTACCCCAAGCCTCGGGATAGAGGAAGTTTATTATAATGGCCATTGACTACTTCACTAGATGGGTCGAGGCAGAACTATTGGCTAAGATCACTGAAGAGAACGCCAGACAATTTGTATGGAAAAACATCATTTGTCATTTTGGCATCTCCGCGTTCATCGTTGAGGACAATGGGACCCAGTTCACAGGAAAATCCTTCACAAAAATGTGCGAGGACCTGAAGATCAGCCTGCGACACACCTAAATGGCACATCCCCAAACCAACGGATAAATTGAAGTAACTAATCGAACGATCTTAAAAGGACTGAAAACCCAACTATAAGAGGCCGGGGGCAATGGGTCGACGCGCTTCCAAATGTTTTATGGGCATATCGTACAACAGAGAGAACCCTGACCGGAGAAACATCGTACAACCTTTGTTGTGGAACAGAAGAAATCATCCTAGTCGACATCGACATCCCAAGCCCGCGAGTCGCCAATTTTGACCAAGAAAAGAATGACGAGATCCTCTGAGAAAATTTTGATCTAGTCCATGAACTTTGAGATACGACAGCTCTCCGCATCACCTCTTATCAGCAACAAGTAGCCCGACATTACAACCGGAAGGTGAAATCCCGGTCCATCGACATAAGAGATTTGGTCCTCCGAAGCATAGAAGCTGTCGGTAAAGGATCGCAAGGAGACAAAATCTCACCCTCATGGGAAGGACCATTTGTCGTAACCGCAATCATAAAGCCAGGAACCTATAAGCTAAAAAGCGCAGAAGGAAAGATCTTGCCTCAAACATGGAACGCGCAAAACCTGCGGCGATTCTATCAGTAACTCCTTGTATAGGACTCCCAAGAATGTTTCAATCGTGATCAAACTCTATAAAAGAGAGAACCGCAGGACCAGACACATGTAGACAATCAGTTATTCAAACATAATGTTTCATCTTCAATAGAGTACGACTAGTTTAAGGTAAGACTTAGCCGCGGGAGATCCCCGTACGAACTAAGCCGCGAGCGATCCTCGTGCGAAAAGTAAGACTGTGCATGCAGTTTGAATACAAAAGCTTTTCACCAAACCTGCCTTTCTACGCCAGGACGTCGTCAGGGCCTGCCCCCTCACGACCAAGCCGCGGGCGATCCCCATGCGAACTAAACCGCGAGCGATCCTCGTGTGAAAGGTAATATTGTGCATGCAGTTTGAATACAAAAGCTATTCACTGAACCTTCCTTTCTACGACAGGACGTCGTCAGGGCTTGCCTCCCCTATGACCAAGTCGCGAGTAATCCTCGTGCGAACTAAGACGCGAGCAACCCTAGTGCGAACTAAGTTACTAACCAACTACAAGCACAATTATAGCCCCACAAAGCAACACTACGAGCCAAACAGTGCTCAGGCAAGAGAAAGAACACAATCCTCATTACAACAACATACAAGTATATGTTTAAACACGACAGTCAACAACTATCAAACAACAACAACGACCTACTAAAAAAGAAAAAAAATGCAAACTCACACTAACACAAGGAAACAACAGCGCTACACGTCGGTCGTATCAACATCAGAACGAACATCACACTAGTCCCGGAAGCAATCCAAAGAAAGTTTTGCGCCATGCTCACGAAAGAAGACAACCAACCCCACGAGGCATACTATACCCAAGGGAGTGAACTGGGAAATTGGCATGCCGCAGAACTTCAGAATCTCAACCACTTCCTCACATGGGGGGAATCGAAATCCCGATATCAAGGTAGTCTCGCAGATCGTCAACCAGCCACGAGGTGGATTTTTCACCCTCTCCTCAGCACGCTTTATCCTCACTTCAAAGTCGGTAGAAAGGCTGAATCTCCTCCTCCAAATCGCAACTTGGTCCTAGGTAAGAGAAGAATGAATAAGCATCGACCGAGCAGTACATTTCGAGCCCTGTCACAAAAAATAAAAATTTAGGATGAAAAGTCTGGACAAAAGCCATCCGCAATGCGCCAGAAAGCAGACACGTGCCTCTACACGCACGAAAAGAACTTGCACGAACATCTGTGCATGACCACGAACACGCACGCACACCCAAGAGTGCGCACTGGACGCACGCGGCCAGGACCCCGCGCGGCAAGGCCCCTGCACGGCTAGGCCCCCGTGCGGCCAGGCCCCCGCGAGGCCAGGCCCCTGTGCGGCCAGGCCCCCGCGCGGCCAGGGTCCCGCGCGGCCAGTCCCCCGCGCGGCCAGGCCCCCGCGCGGACAGCCCCCGCGCGGTCAGGCCCCCGCGCGGTCAGGCCCCCGCGCGGCCAGGCCCCCGCGCGGCCAGGCCTCCGCGCGGCCAGGCCCCCTCGCGGCTAGGCCCCCGTGCGGCCAGGCCTCCGCGCGGCCAGGCCCGCGCGCGGCCAAGCCCCAGAGCGGTCTGGCCCCCACACGACTGTGCGCGCCCCCCACCCCCTCGCGCGCGGAATCAGGTGGCCCATGCTGAATCGGGCGTGCGCATGCAAGATGGGACGCGCGCGATCAGGCGCGCGCCCGCGCGACCAGGCGCGCGCCCGCGCCACCAGTCACGCGCCCGCACGTAGGGTCGGGCATGCGACCATTTGCGCGCACCCGCGCATGTGCCCACGCGTGGGGTCAGGGGCATGACCAGCTGCGCGTGGCCGCGCACATGCGCGCCCACCCGCGTGTGCTCCTGAGCGCGACTGCGCGCAACCGCGCATGCCCACGTTCACACGGTCTGGTACGTGCTTGCACGTATGACCAGCCGCGCGCGTTCTAGCGCGGGTGCGATCGCCCACACCTCCGTGGGAGCGCCCACGCCCCCCCCCCCCTTGCATATGTCTATGCACGCGTGTTTACACACACCTGCACCCGACCCCGCACACCTTCACGACGAAGGGAGCAACATCCTCCTCCCTCAGGCACGGTCATCGCCTTTCCTACACCATAAAATAGATACTAACACTTTTTATTCGAGTTTATAGGGCGCAACCACTCGCCGGCGCAAGTCCGTCACCATTCGCTACCATCACCGCCATGAAAATGAGCAAGACAAGATCCTTATTTTTCATTGTCCGAAGCGGATTCGTGCAACAAGGATCTGGGGGGCAATTGTTGGGGATGAACCCCATTTTATAGGAAACAAGGGGTGTACATAGCCACACCTCCATGATCTTTACCCAAAAGGAGTGGTATCATTGGTTTGACCGCACACGCGATCACCATACCCGATCCCCCGCACGCCGATCCCACTCCGCATAATGAGGAAACCACCACACCTCGCTGGCGGCGGGCGGACGACCTCCTCCCTGGACGCCGCCCGCCCACCACTGTTCATACGTCCGAAGGGGGAGGATGCCCGGACCGCCCCCTCGCTTGGGCGTTGGTGACCAAAGGGGCGGCTGCCCAGACTGCCCCCTCGCCCGATCGCCCGTGCGTCCAAGGGGGGTGGCCGACCGGGTCGCCCCCTTCCTTGGCGGTCGGTGGACAAAGGGGCGGCTACCCCAGCCACCCCCTCGCCCGGCCACCCGTACGGCTAAGACGGCCGACCAGGCCGCCCCATCCTTGGCCACCGATGGCCAAAGGGGCGGCCGTCCTAGCCTCCCCTCGCCTTGGCCTCCAGTGGCCAAGGTGGCAACCGCCCCCTCCGTCGTCCTCCAGCGTGCGGTCAAGGAGAGCGGCCACTCCTCCCCATCCACCGTCGGCGGCCCTCCTTCGCTGATAAACTTGGCGGCAAGTCCGCTGGCCGCCTGTGGAGTCACGCTCCCGCCGTCCGATTATGGGGGAGCCTCCTCGGTCGTTCGATCAGTGCGTAACCACCCACTAACCACCAGGTTAGTGGGGGAATTTAATAAATATTTTATTACTTTATTAATGGCGGTCTCCAAATAGCGGGATACACGCATCTAAAACTATAGTAAAAATAATTATGATGGTGGTTACGGTGTGCGGACAGCCGCATAACAACCGTAACCACCTCCCAGAGCCTATAAAAGGAGCCCCATGCCTCCTCATTTCTCATCTTTTTCTGATTTTTCTCTTTGGAGTCTTCTTCTTCCTCAGGTACAAGCTCTGCCAATTTCCTCCTACGAGCCACCACCGAGCCACGTTCGAGCAACACCCGAGCCACAAGAGGGTCAAGTCACAACCACCCGACGAAGCTGAATCGTCCAAGTTCCAAGTGGCCCCAGCAACTGCAAGACCAAGTGCGCCGCCTCCCATCCCGAATTAGCAAGTCGCTATCCGAAGACCAGCGGCGCAAAGCGCAATCTGTAACAAATCCCAGCGCAATGGCCTATCGTCCGCTGCGTGCAAAGTGTTCTCTCATCCCATAATTATAACGAGAGGTAGACTATCACCCTCGACTTCACGAAGCAGCTGTAACCTCCAGGAAATAGTGGATTTTGACCAGCACAGATTCAGTCACGTGGTTTTTTACCCATTTGTGGGGTTTTTCTACATAAAAACTGCTTGTATATAATCAACCTACTCATTTGGCTGTGCGCGCGCTCGACCGTCCCGAAAGCTAAGATGGTCCAAGAGTTCCGGCCCGATCGGGACGTCGAGTTGGTCTGCAACAATATTAAAAATACCTATCATGAAACATACTATAAAACATTCCCAGAGAGCAAGTATGCAAATAACTAGTAAGTAACAGTAAAAAAAGCCAATAAGTGTTTTATTAAAAATATCTAACATACAACATATTATAAAATATTTCCAGAGAGCAGGTATGTAAATAACTAGTAACAGTAAAAAAGTCAATAAGTGGTCTATCATATGCAGGAAAAGCTATGGGCACCGACAACCTGATACGAACCTATAGAATCAAAACACATGTCTAATCTGGGTAAAAGCAACGACTACCTGACACGATGAGGGAAAAACAACAGCTACTATAAGCAAGCCTGGAATCACCAACTCTAACCACCCAAACTGTTATTGCTCGAGCCTAAGATATTCAAAAAGAAAAGAATGCCTCAGTAAAGAAAGAGCAAGTTGCAGCAAGAAACAACAAAACAAACATTAAACCATAAAGTTATTTAACTTAAATAGGAAAAGCTTAACCAAAGCTACTATGCATGTAGTCCATGTAGTCGATACAGTTGACAAATGACTTAGATAAAAAATTTGGAATTATGCAGTCGATGCAGTCGACAAATGACTTCAATGCAAAAGTTCATACAAATTTTTACCATACCTACAATACACAGTAGCTTACTCATAAGAAGAAGAAAAGCTTAACCAAAGCTACTACGCATGCATTATTCATTCATTTCACTATTTTGTTTGAATAATAAAAAACAAATAAATAAAAAACTAAGAAAAAGAAACCTATTGCTAAGCTCTAAAATAAAACATAGAGGAAGAGTAAACCATCACTTGCCTTTGTATAACTCCCATATTCGCTGAGTGGGACCCAGGAGCCCCAAGACTCGGGTTTTGGCTAACTTTGGGCTAGCCTCGGGCAAAAGGGTGGATCAGGATAACTCGCAGGTGAGAAGGTTCGCGCCTCGGGTAAGCGGTTCGTCGAGCTCAGCTCAGAGTTCATTGATCTCAGCTCGGAGTTTGTCGAGCTCAACTCGGCGTTCGTCGAATTAGGTCAGGACCAGAGTCCCCGCCCGGGGTAGGCAAGATGGTTCGCGCCTCGGGTAAGCGGTTTGTCGAGCTTAGCTCAGAGTTCGTCGAGCTCAGCTTAGAGTTTTTCGAGCTCAGCTCGGACACGAGAGTTCTCACCCTGGGCGAGCAAGAAGGTTCGCGCCTCGGGTAAGCGGTTCACTGAGCCAAGCTTGACGCTCGTTGAGCTAGGTCTGGATTCGGCTAAGATATGTTCTATCACGGGGGGAGGCAAGAAGGGAGTTCACGCCCCTTTTCTTCTCCCTTTTGCTCCCGCCCGGTGGAGGTGGGAAGAAACACTATCAGTGTAAGCAGGATGCTTTCGGCTCATGGCATTGAGTGAGGCCTCGCCACTCAACGCCCAATGGCTCGTGGCGTTGATTGAGGTCTTGTCAATCAACGCCCAGAGGGTTACGACATTGAGTGAAGCTTGTCCACTCAATGTCGGATTAGAAATTACATGAATACCCCTAGGTCTGCATTCAGCTCCTCGGAACAACGGAGTTTGGCTATTAGCAGACCAGCCGAGGGTATTTTAGTAACTTCAAAGCTGTAGAGTTTTGCTATTGACAGGCCTGATTTTGAAAATCTATAAATAGACCCGTAGGAGTTCCTCAGAAGGCAAGCTTTTCATTTTTCCTAAGGCCTTCTAGTACTTTCTGAGGAGCTTCGAGCTCAACAATTGGCTTTGGAGGGGAAGCGCTCAAGAGATCTTCCAGGTTAGTGGAGGGACCTCCCGTTGAGGATTAGGGTCAGTTTCTGGTCCTTCGTTGCTAGTCAGGGGCTCGAACTTGTGAGGAGTAGGTGTTGGCTACACCCATGTTTTCGAACTCTCGTTGAGGTTAAATTTTGGCTTCAATAGTTCTGGTGCGGTGAGCGTGGTAGGTAGCCGATACAAGAAAATCTCAAGCCGAGTCACATTGCTGGAGGTGAAGGTGAAGGAGCTGGTTCAGGAGGTTCCCCCTCTCGGGGAGGTGAGGTAACAAGGGGAATGCTAGAGGACTTCAGGCGGGAGGTCTTGTAGACCATCCACTTGGCCTTCTCGGCAAGGAGCGAATGGACGACACCTCAGGTTCCGGTGGAGGAGGCCCCTCTCGTGGGCGAGAATGCTCTCGGGTCGATCCCCGGGAAGGGGACCTCGGTGGAGGTCAGCGAGAGGGATGTCACTGTATGGGATCTCTTCCCTGGGTAAGATAGTGCGGGAAGAGCCAGCGAGCCGAGGTCGCGGGATGCGCCCTCTCGACAAGCATTGGGCGGAAGCCCTTTTAGAGAGCTCATCATCTCGGCTCCTGTTCCGGAGGGGTTTTGGGAGCCAGACATGACCTACTATTCGGGCAGGGAGGATCCCATGCAGCACGTGTAGTGGTTTGAAGATGTTGTCTCGATAAGGCAAATGTCTGATGCCTTCAAATGTCAACTGTTCGCCATCACCTTGAAGGAAAATGCACGGGACTGGTTCCAGCAGTTGTCGACAAGCTCTATCTACAGTTTTTAGGACCTGCGTCGAGAGTTCCTATTGAGGTTCTCGACATCGAAGAAGAGGAAGGAGGCGGAGTGCCTGTTCGCAGTCAAGCAGAAGCAGGATGAGATGCTAGGTCATTATGTTGATCGTTTCCAAGAGGAGATCCTCCTGGTCCAGGAGGTCCTAGGGTATACACTGATGCTCGCCTTCACCCTAGGGCTGAGGCTATGGTTATTTAGCATGAAGTTGAAGTGCATGCCCCCTCTCCTTCGAGGAGCTCATGGAGAGGGAGGCTAAGGAGATAGATTTCGAGAGAGCCAACCCCGCTTTTGCCAGAAAACTGGCCAAGTTGGCAGAAGAGGATGTGAAGGAGCCAGGGACAGGAGGGCAGAGAAAGCAGAGAGAAGAAAGGAGGAGAGAAGAACCTCAAGGACAGGAGCACCAGAGGCAGCACTAAGGATGGGGGTTGCTGGAGCCGAACAACCGGTTGGGTTGGAGGTCCTAAGAAGGTCGTCCCAAGGGACATGACAGAGGATTCTAAGGCAGGGATAACTTCCGCGGGCCGAGGAGGTTCAATTAGCCGGCGTGGAGGCAGTGGAAGAGGGGCCCCCTCCCGCCGCAGCAAGAGGCGATGGACATTGGTAGAGACAGAGGAGGAGGTGAAAGAAGAGGGGCTCGGGTAGGAGTGAGGAGAAGAGAGGGCAGGGATGACAGGGTGGCGTTGCTTTTTTGTGACTTCCACCAGGAGGGGGGTCATGCAACGGCCACTTGCCCAGAGTTCTTGGAGATGAGGAAGGCCAGGCGCCAGGTGCAGCGGGATCCGCCGGTGAGGATCGAGGAGGTTCAGCCAGGAATAAGAGAGGACAGATGCGAAGACCGGGCAGACGTGGGAGCCCGAGGAGGGATCAGAGTAATTCACGGGGGGTAGGGATTGAGGCCACCCGCAAGGGGAGCCTTCGTACTATGTTCAAGAGAGGGGTCGCCTCAACTTCCCTGAATCCTCCCCCGGAGGAAAAAATCCCTTTCTCGTCGGCGGACATGCCCGATTACGAAGACCTGTTCTGCGACGCCTTGGTGATCCAGACGGCGGTGGAAAACTTCATGGTCTCCCCGATCCTGGTATACAACGGGAGCTCAGTGAAGGTGATCTTCAAAAAGGCGTTCGATGAAATGAAGGTGGAGGCTAAGAGGGTTCTAGCCTCGGATGGGCCGTTATTTGGATTCTCAGGAGAAAGGAAGGAAGTGGAAGGAGGGGTGGGATTGCCTGTAAAGTTGGGGGTATCAAGGAACTATCAGTTCGTCATAGTGGACGCCCCGAGCAGTTACAATGCAATCTTTGGACGCCCCTTATCAGCGCCTTTCGTTGTGTCCCCTCCTCTTTCCACCAATGCCTCAAGTTCAACAGTGGAGGGGTGCAGGTCAGGATCCGGGGAGACCCGAAGATAGAGAGGCAGTGCTATGTGACGGTAGTCAACACTATATCCTGGATGGCATAGGCGAAAGAGTTGTAGAGGGAGATGGCAGCACAGGTAGCGGTTGTTGATGAAGAGGAAGTGAGCCTAGGAGAGGCGAGTGAGGAGGTTGTGGAGAGGGGGCAGGGAGGAGAAGCGGTGCATGATGTACAGGGGGATGTGGGGAGGGAACAACAAGATGGTCGGCTGGAGGAGATCGTAGAGGAAGAGTGAGGAGAAGAAGAAGTGAGGATGGAAGCCCGGGGGGAGGTTAAGTAGCAGGAGAGCCCGGTGGAGGCGATGGAAGTTGAAGAAGCAGGAAGGGAGGAAGATCTTAGAGGAGAGGAAGAGTCGAGGATCGGTGGGGAGAAGTCGTGGCTAGAGCCGACCGAGGAATTCGTAGAGATGGAAGTCCTCACCAGCGCCGGCCAGGTGCAGAAGGTGAGGATCAGCAGGGGATTAGGCCCCGAGGACCAGGAGAGGATGCAGGCTTACATCCAGAAGAATGTCGACATATTTGCTTGGAGTGCAGCTGATATGCCAGGCATCAATGCAGATGTGGCCTGCCACCGCCTGAACCTGGACTCGAAGACTCGCCCCATCTGCTAGAAGATGAGGACCATCGCCACTAAGCTGGAGGAACCCATCCGCGAGGAGGTAAAGAAGCTTCTGGAGGCAGGTTTCATCTCGGAGATCCAGTATCCAGGCTGAGTCTCCAACATGGTAATGGTAAAAAAGGGGGTGGGAAATGGCGCATGTGTGTGGAATTTTCATTATTGAATAAATCGTGCCCTAAGGATTGCTATCACATGCCTCGAATCGACGCGTTGGTTGATTCAGCCGTTGGTTTTTCTGTTATGAGTTTTTGTATGCTTTTTCAGATTACCATCAGATTCGAATGCACCCTTCCGATGTCAAGGACGTCTCTTTCATCACCAGGGAGGGATGCTTCAGCTATAAAATGATGTCATTTGGGCAAAAGAATGCAGGAGCTACCTACCAACGCATGATGGATCGGATTTTCCGAGGACATAGAGGCAGGAACCTGGAGGTCTATGTTGATGATCTCATGGTAAAGAGCAGGGATGCGGATTCACACCTACTTGACCTGGAGGAGACATTCGCTACCTTGCGAGAGTTCAAGATGAGGCTAAACCCCCGGAAGTGTATCTTCGGGGAAAGCTGAGGCAAGTTCCTTGGGCATCTTCTGACCTCGACGGGGGTATAGCTTAACCTAGATAAGGTAAAGGCCATCATGGAGCTTGATTCGCCACGCAATGACAAAGAAGTCCAGCGCTTGACAGACAAGCTCGCTGGGCTGAGTAGGTTCCTCTCCAGGTCCGGAGAAAAATGTTCACCATTCTTCAAAGTGCTACGAGGAAACCAGAAATTCGAGTGGACCAAGGACTATGAGGAGGCCTTCCAGGCACTGAAGGGTCAACTCTCTCAAGCGTCGCTCCTTTAGAGCCCGAGAGAGGGGGAAGACTTGGTCTTGTATCTTAGAGTAGGAGCAGAGGCCGTAAGTTCCGTGCTGGTCAGAGAAGAGGGGAAGAAACAACTGCCAATCTACTATGTAAGTAGGGTCCTAAAGAAGGCGGAGCTCCGTTACCCCATCCTAGAAAAGTTGGCTTACTCTTTAATCATCCCGGCCAGGAAGCTCAGGCCATACTTTGAAGCCCACTTAATCAAGGTGGTGACGAACCATCCCCTGCGCAAGATTTTTGAGGGGGTGGAGCACTCGGGGCGGCTAGCCAAGTGGTCCATCGAACTTAGTGAGTTTTACATCTCATTTGTGCCAAGACTCTCCATCAAGGCGCAGGTGGTAGCTGATTTCCTGGCCGACTACGTCATTGAGGTAGGGGCCGAGGATTCGCATCCGTGAGAGACATGGAAGCTAATGGTTGATGGGGCTTCGGGGAAGCATTCCATTGGGGGAGGGATAGTACTGGTAAGTCCTCAGGGGGTCACTATAGAGCAATAAGTGATCTTGCACTTCCCGATCACCAACAACCAAGCAGAGTACGAGTCTGTGATAACAGGCCTTTGCCTGACAAAAGATCTTGGGATTCATGAAGTGGAAGTGTTCACAGATTCATTGGTAGTGGCGTCACAAATTCGGGGCGAGTATGAGGCCCGGAAGCCTACCCTCATGAAGTATTTGGCCAAAGTAATAGGGATAGTTAGTTGGTTCCGGACATTCTCAATTTAACATGTCCCCAGGGAGGAGAGCGTGGAGGTCGATCGATTGGCTAAGTTTGGACCCCCGGGGAGGGGGAGCCTTGACTGAGTTGTTCCAGCTGGCGATTGAAGAGGAAGAGTTGATGGAAGTGGATCAACGACCCTCGTGGGTGGATCCCTTCGTAATCTTTTTGACCACTGGCCAGCTTCCCGAGGGGACCAGGGACCCGAGGGACTTCAGGTACAAAGCTGCTCATTACATAATGCGTAGAGGAGGGTTGCACTGGAATATGTTGACAGAACTTCTAGCGAGATGCGTGGCAGAGGAGGAGGTCCCAAGGATCCTAGAGGAAGTGCACTCTGGCGAATGTGGCAGCCATTTGGGGGGTAGGACATTAGAAGCAAGGGTGGTAAGTCAAGGGTAATTCTGACCGACCTTGAGGAAAGGTACGGTCGAGCTTACGAGGAGGTGCAAAAGTTTCAGCTATATGCCCCCTCCAACTCTTGCCCGCTCAACAGCTCCAAAGCATCACAAATCCATGGCCCTTCGCCATCTGGGGGATGGATCTGGTTGGACCTTTCCCCCTAGCAAGTGGATAGAGAAGGTTCCTCCTAGTCATGATTGATTATTTTTCGAAATGGTTGGAGGTCAAGGCATTGGCCAAGGTGACCTACTAGATCATAAGGAACTTCGTATGAGGATAAATCATATGTCGACACGGGTTGCCTCAGGCCATAGTCACGGACAATGTCCCCTCCCCCAGTTTGCTAGTGAATAGTACATCAGCTCCTGCACCCAACTGAGGATAGACCTCAGGTTTGCCTCCGTCCATTACCCAAGGAGCAACGGTCAAGTGGAGGCGGCAAATAAAATCATTGTAAGCTTACTTAAGAAGAGGGTGGAGAACTTAAGTGGAAATTGGGTGGAATAACTCCCATCAGTATTGTGGGCCTTGCGTACAACCCCGAACATGGGCACTGGCGAGACCCCCTTCAAACTTTCCCATGGGTGCGAGACGGTCTTGCCCATGGAGTTCGATATTCGTTCCCTACTGGTCGCAGCCGCCAGAGGAGGAGAAGAGACATGGAGGTTGGAAAATGAAGGGGAGATGCGCCTCTCATTGGATATGGTGGAGGAGCTTTGCGACGTGGCCGCCATCAGGCAAGAAGAGATCAAGCGGTGGATGGCGAAGTATTTTGACAAACATGTCCGGATCAAGCAGTTTGTGGAAGGGGATCTAGTGCTAAAGAATGTTGACGCTGCCGGAAGATTGACCCCCATTGGTAAACTCAACCCAAATTGGGAGGGGCCTTACATTGTTGAAAGACTCCTGGGGTCGCGGGGATACCACCTCCAGAATGAGGAAGGGATGTTCATGAGTCACGCCTGGAGTGGCGATGATCTGAAGCACCCATTGTAGGGGGAGAGAAAAATTGTATGTTCAAAACTAAGTTTTATTATAATGCATTCACTGATCTATTCCTATTTCTATTTTACCTGTTTTAAAGCTGGTGGAGAAATGGTGTCTATCAATACCCCGAGTGATGCTCGGCCCCAGGTAGACCCGCTGTAAAGCTCTCACTAGCTGGCAGGTCCGTAGGCTCGCCTGGGGGGTAAGGGATACCCTGAGAATGCTCGGCCCCGGGTAGACCTGCTGTCAGGCTCTCACTAGCTTGCAGGTCTTTAGGCTCGCCTGGGGGGAAAAGGATACCCTGATTGTTGCTCGGCCCCGGTTAGACTTGTTGTCCAGGCTCTCATCAACTGGACAGGGTAGTAGGCACACCTAGTGGGGGGGGGGTAAGGGGAAGATTTTGGAAAGAGTTTTGGCAAGAGTTTGGGAAGATTTGCAATTCCCCGAGTGATGCTCGGCCCCGGGTAGACCCGCTGTCAGGCTCTCACTAGCTGGCAGGTCCGCAGGCTTGCCTGTGGGGTAAGGGATACCCCGAGTGATGCTCGGCTTCGGGTAGACTCGCTGTCAGGCTCTCACTAGCTGGCAGGTCCGTAGGCT
Source organism: Platanthera zijinensis (assembly GCA_039513925.1). NCBI lineage: Eukaryota > Viridiplantae > Streptophyta > Magnoliopsida > Asparagales > Orchidaceae > Platanthera > Platanthera zijinensis. The sequence goes on from CM077095.1 coordinate 51,830,106, forward strand.
CGCCTGGGGGGAAAGGGATAAACCTAGTACTGCTCAGCCCAAGGTAGACTCGCTATCCAGGCTCTCATCAGCTGGACAGGGCAGTAGGCACACCTAGGGGGTAAGGGGAAGATTTTGGAAAGAGTTTTGGAAGCTTTGCAATACCCCGAGTGATGATCGGTCCCGAGTAGACCCGATGTCAGGCTCTCACTAGCTGGCAGGTCCGTAGGCTCGTCTGGGGGGGGGGGGGGGGGTAAGGGATACCCCGAGTGATGTTCGGCCCCAGGTAGACCCGTTATTAGGCTCTCACTAGCTGGCAGGTCTGTTGGATCACCTAGGGGGAAAGGAATACCCCGAGTGCTGCTCGGCCCCGGGTAGACTCGCTGTCCAGGCTCTCATCAGCTGGACAGGGTAGTAGGCACACCTGGGTGGTAAGGGGAAGATTTTGGAAAGAGTTTAGGAAGCTTTGCAATACCCCGAGTGATGCTCGGCCCCGGGTAGACCCGCTGCCAGGCTCTCACTAGCTGGCAGGTCTGTAGGCTCGCCTGGGTTGGTAAGGGATAACCCAAGTGATGCTCGGCCCCGGGTAGACCCGCTGTCAGGCTCTCACTAGCTGACAGGTCTGTAGGCTCGCCTGGGGGGAAGGGATACCCCGAGTGCTGCTCGGCCCCGGGTAGACTCGCTATCCAGGCTCTCATCAGTTGGATAGGGCAATAGGCACACCTAGGGGTAAGGGGAAGATTTCAGAAAGAGTTTTGTGATGTGTTTGGAAATTTTGCAGGATCTCAAAGGATGACGTTGCGGCAAAGGCTGACATTAGCTGACGGGGCTTTGCAAAAACATCGGGTGAAGGTGTGTTTTCTGCCCATTTTAGCGGGAAGCTCTCGGCGGAAGGTCCTCGGCAGGAGGCCCTCGGAGGGAATCCCTTGGCCAGACACACTTTGCCTGATTCATTTGACCTGGTCCACTCGATAGAGGTCCACCTTCTTGCATATCGCAAAAGGGCAGCGGCTCCTTTAAAATTCTATGGTTCGGGCTCTCGGTAGAGGGTTCTCTCCAAGAGACCCTCAGCGAGAAGCCCTTGGCAAGACACGTTCGGCCTGGTCCACTTGGCTTGGCCCTTTCGGCGGAGTTCCACTTGCTTGCCCATCGCTAAGAGGTCGCGGCTATCTCTTAAGATTCTAAGGTCCAAGCGGAAGCATATTCGAGCGACAATAACCAAAAAGAGGCACATAAGTTATTTTGGCGAGAAGCTAAGGAACAAGTAAATCTAACTGTTTTTTATCTGCTTGCAAAAGAACTACATTCGAAGGCATCTCACACATTTTTCGAGAGCACCAAAAATAGTAGAAAATTACAGAGAAGGGCGCGAAGAATTCTCAGGGGGCTTCATCTGGATCCTCGCTAGAGCTCTCGCCAGAGCTCCCGCTAGAGCTCTCGCCAGAGGCCTCGCCGCCCATGACAAGAGATTCTAAGGCATCCGGGGGAGGGGAATCGGGCTCTCCCGTAGGCTTGGGGATAGGATCAAAAAGCCAGGGAAGAAGCCTGCGGGCTGAGATAATTTCACCGCCCTCATTCAAGCAGCCCGAGTCTCGCAGAGTCTCGATCGTCAGCCTGGACGCTGACTGGGCATTCATCTGCAGCAACTTGTCTATGCCATATTCTGAATAATGGAGGTTCTTGAGCCTCTCGTCCTGCGATGGCGGGGCCGGGACCCGGGCCGTTTCCGCGCGCGCAATTTGGGCCTTCAGGAGAGTGTTCTCGCACTCTAGACCAGCTAGCCTCGCCCGGAACAACTGAGCTTGGGCGGAGTCCTACACGAAGGGAGAAATCCATCTGAACAAAGGATACTAAGGAGGGAGCGAGTGGCATAGAAGGATCTCGCTTACCTCATCTATCAGGCGAAGGGATATAAGTGTTTGGGCAGTCTCCAGCTCAGCCTTCAGGGCGGCCGAGTTAGCCACTGCCTCATCCTTTGCTTTAAGCATGTCAGCGAAATTACGGTCTATGGTGATGCTTTAGCGCGCGATCATGTGCGCAAGCTGAATCCCACGCATTAATGCTCGGATGGAGTCATAGGCGAGCAGCTGGGTGGGCGATGGGTCAAACAAACCAGCATCCTCCCGGATGTAGAGGCCATAGGCCAGCATGAAAGCATCGCCGGTAACTTCGTCTCGCTCGATCCAGGCGGGAAGGAGAGTCGAGATCGAGGAACGGTTGGCTTCCGAATCCTATTGGATCAAGGGTTTCCCCTCCGTATCTAGGAACTTCTCGCCGTAGTCGAAGTTTCGATGCCCTTTCGATATCTGTTTAGGGGGGACTCCGGCAGGGGTCTTGGCAGCCGCCCCCTTATCACCAGCTCCACCCATGGCCGATGGGATCTCGGCAGGAGTCTCGTTGATTGACCCAATAATAGCCGTATTGCCCGCGAGTGACGGGATCTCAGCAGAGGATGGGGCGGGAGCTACCACAACAGACTTCCCCCTGTCCACAGTAGTCGGCCTGGGTCTTTTGACCGGGGTGGAGGAAAAGGAGCTGGGTTTTCGCTTCTTAGCACTGGGATGGGGAGAGAGAACCGGCTCCTCATGGCAAGCGAGCGCAGCAGACTTGGCGAGAGCAAGGGGTTCGGCGAGAGCCTTGGACTCGTCAAAAGGCTGGTGGAGGGGGATTTCCCGTTCACCCGTGAGACCCGCGGCTATTAGTCCAACATCAAAAAATAAAGGATCGCATGGTTAGGCTGAGATAATACCTTTGCCGGGAGGCACTGGCTGAAGGGAAACCAGGTTCCGCCGAAGGAACTGGACGTCAAAATTCTTTGTCCCAAAAAACTCGAGAAGGGCGCTCTCGCGCGTCCCGAGGGAAGGAGGATTATATGTCGCGTCATCATATTGAATCGGTGCGAGAGGAATGTTGCCAAAGTCCCCGGAGACGTAGGCAAACTTCTCGCCCCAATGATAATGCTTATTGGCAAGACCTCACGTCTTCAACAGTTGCCCCGAGAAGAAGACCACTCCGCTCTTGGCCCGGAAGATGAACAGCTTCCGGAAAATGACCAGGCTGAACTCAATCCTCTCGGCTCGCATATAATATATGAACGCCACCAGAATCGTGACGGAGTTAGGGTTGAGCTGGGCGGGGACCACCCCATAATATCGGAGGGCCTGGCGCATCTCCGGCCAGAGGGGGAGACGGAAGCCTACCTCAAAATGCTCCAAGGGAATGGCAAGCTCTCCCGCCAGCGCGAGATTGACCCTATCTTCATTCCCGAGATTCCACGCAGAAAACCCAGAGGGGATGTAGTCAATAGTTACCGCGAGATATTCCTCCTTGGTTAGTCGGAAAGGGGGTAAGTTGTGCTTCAGGAAGGCTTGCGTGCAATTAGAACGGCCCTCACTCTTGCTGGGCATCTTGAATAGAAGGCAGAAGAAGAGAGATAGGTAGGCGAGAGTCTGGGAGTCCAAGGTCCGCGAGAGCGGCAGTGGAAGAGGCGAGACGTCAACAGGGTAGAAAGCAGTGAGAGCAAGAGAGGAGGATGAGGGTTCTAAGTCAGAGAAGTAAATGCGTTGGTGGATCGGCCTATTTATAGAAAAAATTCGGTAATTATGAGTTTTTTCTAAAGAACTGGGGGGGTACGGTCAACAAGTCCCGAGGTTCCAACGCCTCGATTCCCACTCTAACATGTTATCCCTGCCCGAGCCTGCAAAAAGCGAGAACCTTCGGGAGCGATCCCGGATTAGAAGTGAAACAATGATAGCACACGAAGAGAGGTAAGCAAGGCGCGAGAGTCAAGCATTCACAAAGTATCAAGAAATAAAAGCACAAAACACAGAAGAAATAGAATGAAGGGGGTCTCGCTTAGAGAGAGCCATAGAATAACGAGGATAATAATAAGCACAAATTATTGTTCATCGTCGCTGGGCGCACTGGGGTACAATGCGAGAAGGGTAGGCCGAGAGGCTAGGGAAAGAAGAGGCGAGATCCGCAGGACTCAGTATTGCTCCCATCGCTAGTGGCCGAGACTTCGTTTCCCCGACCTCGGAGGCACTCGCGGATTAAAGAAGGCCATCAGGGTGGTGCATCCCAGGATGATCAGGCGCGTTGGGTCCCGAATCCACCTGATGTACCCCCCCCCCCCCCCCCCCCCCCCCCCCCCCCCCCGGGGACGTCTCGACGGTCAGCGCATCCTGGCGCTCCGTCTCTCCGAGGAGGTGGGCATAGTCCCGCTCGATGACCGCCATTCGCTGTTCCACCATCATGTGCATTCTCTTCACGACTGTAGAATTGGCTCGCTCCCACTGCGCGAGCCTTGACAGGATAGCCGGAACCCTTTTCCTCCGCGCTTTACCATTCCCGGAGGCATCAAGATATTCCTCCATCTCATCAGGGGAAGGGGGGAGCTCTCCGCATCTTATTCTTCTTCTTCGTTCTCCTCTTTCTCATCTTCTTGTTCTTCATCTCCCGCTCTCGGCCCCTTTGGTTCTGGTAAACAGCTCCAGTCAGATCAAGGGGAGAAGCAAAAAGTGGTAATAAGTTCTCGCGTACCTTCAGTAGGGGAGGGGCTGTCAGCCGGTGACGGGCGAGAAGGACCGGGCTGCCCCTCGATGTTGGAGTTAGTGACCAAGCGGTCTGGCGGCTTGTCTTGGCGGATTGTTGACCGCGCGGTCTGGCGGTTTCCCTTCAGCGGTTTGGTTGTTGGGCTGTTGCTATCTGGAGTCCAAGCGGTCTAGCGGTTTGTCCTAGGCAGCTTGGAGACCGAGCGGTCTAGCGGTTTCCCTTGGTGGTTTCTCTTTCTCTCTCTGGTGATAGCCGAGCCGTTAGCACTTCTCATCTAACCGCGCGGCTTGTGCGATTTGTTTTTTGTATATGCCGCTTAGTTCTGTAATTTTTTATTCACATCTCTATTTGTATTCTCTCTTCTCTCCTACATTCTATAAAAGGGAGGTCATACCTTTGTAATAGATACCTTTTTCAGATAATAAAATTTTTGTTATACCACTTCCGGTTTGTTCTTGTTCATTTCTTATATGGTATCAGAGGACTCGATCTACTCCTCCTGATTCTGTGTGCCTTTTCTTACCGTACAACCTGTCCGCACGGCTTGCATCTTCTTCTCGTGACCTATCCTCGCGGCTTGTTTCTTCTGCCTGCTTGCGCCCTGTTCGCGCGACCTCTTTCTCTCCTTGTCGTTGCACTTTGTGTGCACAACCTCCTTGGCTCCTTTTTCTTCTCGCCGCGACCTATACTCGGTCACCGCGACCTCGTCTTAGTCGCCGCGACCTGTTTGCTTTGTTGCCTTCCCGCGAACTCTTCTCCTTCCTCTTCTGTTCGAGCGGTCTGCTTTCTAGCCGCTCGAATTCTTCCCCTCTACTTGGTTCTGCGGCTTGGTCGTGGCATTTCTGGCCGCTGGTGTCTATCATCGTGACTGCCGCAGATCTCCTTCTCCTGACCCCTGCGATCTCTCCCTGTTCGCGCGGCTTGTTTCCCAACTACAAGGTTTGCTTCCTAACCGCGCAGCTTCCTGTTGTTTTCTCCTATGGCTATTTCTTATGCTTCTACTGCCACCACTCCTGTTGCCAATCCGGCTTCGCCTCCTCCTCCTACTCCTTACGGGAACCTTGGCACCGTTTCCAAACTGGTCAGCTCCAACTACCCGGATTGGAGCGTCTTTTTCACCTTTCTCCTTTGCTCGCAACGCAAATGCCACCATCTCTTTGATGACCCTCCTCCCACCACTTCACCTCTCTTTGATGACTGGGATGCGAGTGACGCGCTTGTGCGTACTTGGCTCGCTAACAGACTCTCCGATGAATGCCTTCCCGTCATCCATCATGATGAGACGGTCAAGGCCGCCTGGCTTCATCTTGCCGCTCTGTACTCAAAGGGAGCTCATACGTCACGCATCTATACGTTGTATGCGGATCTCTTTGCTCGTCCTACCTTATCTCCTGCTGCTGCCTACCAACAGGTTCAGGCTCTCGGGGCTGAGATGTTAGAGTTACCATGATGATCTAGAAGTGGTCAAACATGTAATCTCACTGCCAACGCGATATGAGCCTGCAGGGTCACACATAAGAGCATGTGGAGAAGATGGAAGATTGACTGTGTTGGTAAGGGTTACCAATCACCATACAGAATGGGGTCAGGCAAACGTTGCTAAGGAGATTCGTCGAGAATGATTCGTCGAGAATGATTCGTCGAGAATCATTCGTCGAGAATGATTCGTCGAGAATCATTCGTCGAGAATGATTCGTTGAGAATCGTCGAGTATGACTCGCCGACTAAGGCAAATTTGTCGAGAATCGAACTGTTGGAGTCCCGACGAATGGTGATACTCGACGATTCCAACTGATGATTCTCGACGATTCTGCAGCTGAGTCTCGACGATTCTGCAGATGATTCTCGTCGATTTTGTAAGCTGATTCTCGCCGAACCTAGAGTTGATTCTCGCCGAATGATTCAGAAACCCTATTTTGAGGTGGTCTGCGGAAAGCGAAATTCTTAGGTATGTTTGTACTTTTGGTATAAATTAGGACTTAGGGTTTTGGGAAAGCAAGATATTCTCTTGTGGCCGAATTGAAGCCGACGGAAGTGTTCCGTCGTTCTGTCGGTCCGCCTCATCCCGAACCCCGCCCGACGGAAGTGTTCCACCTCCTCGTTCGTTCCGCCGACCTCCTCCTCTCTGACGATAGTCGCCGGTGCTGCTCTTCCTGGAGCGGACCTAGCAGTCCGTGGAAGTGCAAGGTGCAGTCGATCTCCTTTCCCGATCCTTCGTGCGACGAAGCTCGGTGTTCTCCCGATCGTGTGGATTTCTGCAGAGACGTTGACGTTATTCTACGTGGAACTCGCCACCGACAAGGACTCATATTTTGGAGCATCTTCGTTGAGTTGTGACTCAACGCCGCTAAGGTAATTTTACCTAGTTGTTTGTTAACTTCTTGATTCAACATTCATGGCCCGATCCCACATCTCTTTTGGGTTGTTCTTGATTTTATTACTTCCACTGCGTGCACAAGTATTGTGCCACCCTCATAGAGAAACCCAACATGTGATTCTTCAGAATCGCCCCTTTTCTGCGGATTTGGCTCAACAACAGAAGCATTTCCAGGAGCTTCTGGTTGCGTGCTACCTTCTCCGGCTTCCTGATACTTATGATATGATCCGCCAACAAATTCTGGGTGAGGCGAAATCTCGTACCTTAGATGCCACTACTGCCCGCATCGCCGCTGTCACCTCACTTCTTCAGCGCCCGCTTCTGCCCGCTCCTTCTCCACCGGACAACTATGCTCACCAAACTCAGCGGAGTGGCTCTGGTAGTCGCAGTCACCAATCTAGCGGACGTGCTCCTTCCCGCTACCTTTGCTCTCACTGTGGACGCACCTGTTGGGGCTGCGGTCCGGAATCGCCCCCGCGCTGCGGTGCTATGCGGTAATGGCTTAACTGGCTGCCCCGTGGATCCGACGGCATTCCTTCTAAGCTGCTTAAGGTGAACTTTCCATTGAAGATAAAGTTCCTGGCTGAACTAGTCGGAAAAGTGCTTATGGGAAAGCACTCTACCCATGATAATATAACCAGGCAACAGTTTGCCCTGATGTGTGCCATTGTGAACAAGAAACAGATTAACTGAGCAGGAGTTTTGTTTGATTTGATATGGAAAAAGAATAGCAAGAAGGAAGTCACCCTGGGTAGGGTGCTTGGGATATTTCTAAAAGAGAAATATCCCCATTTGTTGGTTTCAGTTTCTACATCCATCAATTCCAGCAAAAAGATGGACCCAACCCTGTTTGTCAAATGGAAAAGGAGCTTTCTGAAGCCCGCTCCAGCAGGGGTAGCTCCAGTTGCATCTAAGAGCACAAGGACTGCCTCAGTCACTCCCCTCCTTCAAGAAGCAGGCTCAGCCATTCTCAGTTCCATCCACTTCTTCTGCATTACCATCCACTTCTACTGAAGTGCCACCATCTACTTTAGTTCCATCTTCTGCATCTCATCTTCTTGATTCTTCCACAATTCTCCATGCATCATCACCAGCATCTCCACTCCCTCCTCATCTTGCTAGGATCTCTCATCCTACTTTTGATTTATTGGTTTCTGAGCTATCCACTCCTCCTCAGTCACCAATTCCTCATTCAGATCATATTGATCTTCTTGCATCCACCCATCTATCTCCAGTTCACTCTCCATCTCATCAGGAGTACACCATCCCTGCTGTTCATCCTTCTACTGTGATTCCCCCACCATCATTTGAAATCACCCCAGCCTTCATCTCAAGCATATTGGAGTCAATTACTCCTTCAATCAAAATCATGATTGAAGAAGCAATTGCTCCTCTCGTTTCTTCCATCTCTACATTATCATCTTCCATTCTTGCCATCTCAAAATCTGCTGAGCCATCTTCTGTTAGGGGCCTGACTTCAGTTTCTACTGAAATCAGGCAGGGGGAGATGTTCGAGGAAGATGCCTCTGGACTGCCTCTTGTTTCTCGCCCAGTAGAGCCCCAAGTTCAGATTCAAGATGTAGCAGAAGCTCCAATTGTCATTGCAACATCCTCTGCAGTTCCAGCTCCAGCTCTCAAGCCTTCTGATGTTATAATGGAAGCAGAATTTGCATTTAAATCTTGTCTCGAAGAAGCTTCTACTCCCCTTGTTGCTCGTTTCCTAGAAGGAGTCATTACCTCCTTTCTAGATGATATGTGGGAAATAGAATGCTCCGAAGAGTCTCCTGAAGGTAATTCTTTCACTCATTTTCTAGACTTGATAACTGACATGTTAGTATGGGAATACCTAGAAGGAATGATACAATTTCATTTAGCACATCTGTGTTCCTGATACTACAGATTTAGTGGAAGAAGTTTTAGTTGTCCAAGAACTTGTTCAACAACCTGCTCTAGAAGTTCTAGCTGATCCAGAACCTGTTGTTCAAGATCCTGAGTCTGCTCAACCAGCTCAGAAAGTTGTGCAAGAAGAACTGGTCTCCATGACAGTTACAGTTGAACAAAAGAATGTTTCAGATATTCAGGAAGAAAATCTACAGTCTGGGATGACACCCTAGGACTGGATCTAGACACTCTTCTGGCACAGGATGCCTTGGAAGAAGAGAAAGAAAAAGCTGCTTTAAAAGAAAAAGAAAAAGCTGTGCAAGAAGCTTTTGATCCCTATGATCATCCTCCATCATCAAACTCTGAGGATGAGGATGATTCTGATGACTCTGAAGAATCCAAGAGAAAGAAATCTGCCAAAAAGAAAAGAAAAACTATTGCTCCTCCTCCTCCTAACCCTGACAATGATAATCCTTATTATATCTTGAAAGGAATAGATCCCAAGTTCAAAGAGTTTCAGCATTGGATGGGATTCTCAAAGAATCAGCAAAAGTTAAGAAAGAAATCTAAAAGGTATGACTGTCCAGCTCCAAAATGGACCCCTAGAGGTCCTCCTCCTCCACCTCCCAGTGCAGGAGCTTTTGGCAATTTGTCTGCAAATCCTTCTGCCCCGTCTGCTAGGGTTACTCCATCCCAATCTTATCAAAAGAAAGGCAATCAAGGATATCAAAGCAGATCCCAATCTGGATATCAAAGGCATGATGATGATGCAAGAGAACAAGTGAAGGAGGTAGTTTATCAGAAACTAACCTTTTCCCCTCCTCCTTCCAAAGAAACCAAGAGCATATCTTCTTCAAAGCCAGATTATGCAAAGAAAACTGTTTCAAAAGGTAAAAGAGTTATTTTCTCTGAAAAATCGAGTAAGAAATTTGCTGAGTTTGCACCTCCTTCTTCTCTAGTTATTCAGGAAAATAAAGAGCCAGCTGAAAGCCTGTTAGATCTTTCTATTAAATTTAAAGCTGTGAAACCTATAGATCCAACCTGTGAAAATGTGTATGAAAGTCAAGAGCTTGATCCTGATTTTAGGATGGCTAGATTTCTTGAACTGGTTGGATCAGCCCAGATTAGAAAAGCCAAAGCTGAAGGAAAAGATACTACAGGATTAACGACAATGTCTAAATTTAGAAAGAAGGAGCTTGATAAATTTCAGGTTAGACCTGAGGTCTTTGACCCTTCAAAATATATGGAAAAGCATCCTGAAGCAGTTGTTCCAAGGACATCAGAATCTAGAATTATTGGAGAGCAAGATCTAAAGCTATCGAAGAAAGAAACTTTAGACGCTTTCAGGAAAATTTTGTTTCTTCCTAGTTCCTCTGTATCTAAACCAGATTCTGAAGCTTCTTAAATTTCATTGATTGACAGTTATTTATTTGTCTGTTTGATTGATGCTCTCTGCTGCTTAGATATTTCCCTTCCTATATTTTATTTATTTCTAGTAGTTGGTTTTGTGTGTTTTGTTGTTGAGAGACTTAACTCAAATAGGGGGAGATTGTTGGTACCCTAGTTTGGATTTGAGTTCAGTCTTCTCTTTTAGTCTCTTGACCCAAGATTTATCTATGGTCAAAAAATTAGTTGTTTAGTTAGTTTACTCTAGTTGTAGAGTTGTCACTTATCCAGATGAAAATTTGGTTAAGTTGTTTTTTGTTCGACTATGGTCGAACGCCGCTCGACTATCGTCTATCGACTGTTCGACGATCGTCTATCAGTTGGTCGACATTTGTCTATCAGCAGATCGTCTATCTCTGAGTTAGTTCAACTCTTGTTAGCTCGACGTTCTGTGGAATCTGCCTCGCCGATCGTCGAACCCCGCTCGACTTCTTTTGACCAGACAGATTTCTTTATAGTTCAACTATCTGCTTGGATAGTTCAACTATCTGATAGTTCGACTACTGTTTGATAGGTCGACTATCTGTTTGATAGGTCGACTATCTGTGTTGCTTGATAGTTCGACTATCTGTCTTGATAGGTCGACTATCTGTTGTGTTTGATAGTTCGACTATCCACTTGGATAGTTCAACTATCTGATAGTTCGACTATCTGTTTGATATGTCGACTATCTGTTTTCTTTGATAGTTCGACTATCTGTTTGATAGGTCGACTATCTGTTTTGTTTGATAGCTCGACTATCTGTTTGATAGGTCGACTATCTGTTTTGCTTGATAGTTCGACTATCTGTTCTGATAGGTCGACTATCTGCTGTGGTAGTTTGACTATCTGCTTTGATAGTTCGACTATCTGTATCGTTCGTCTATCTGTTTGATAGGTCGACGATCTCTGTGCTTCGGTTGACGATTTTCGAGGGTCGTTCGACGTCTTTTTGTCTGCCTTTAGTAAAGTTATAGTATGTATTTCTTATCTGCTTGGCATATTCTATTAAAGTATATTTCATTGATATTATGCTATTATTTCCAGGCAATCTCTGCTCTATTCTTTATGCATGAGCCAATCTTTATCTGACAAAGTGTTTTGTCTTATCAGTTGAAATATATTTTATGCTTTATCTGTCAGGCTGTCCTTTATAGCCGTTAGACTCAGAAAGTCTTCTCTGGCCGTAAAGAGTTCTTTCTGATGTGACTTTTTCTTGCACCCTTTTATCAGATTGGATATGCAGCTTCTTAGAAAGCTTTATCCCCTTATAGCATGTCTGCCTGCAAGATATACTTTTGTTTTATGCTTTTTGCAGCCCAGATTGCAGATTCCAGAATAAGATAAAGTTCAAACTCAGATTAGAGCGGTTGTAAAGGCTCATATATAAAGAGCTTCCTTTGAAAGAAGAAACATAGACACAGACATACAATACTCAAATACAAGAAGTTTTCTCTCAGCAGCATAGAGATCTACAGCTCTCAGAAATTCACATTCAACTGAGAAGATCAAATCTCTTCAGCATTCTTCTTCATCCTGAGTTCATCCTGCTCACAGGAAGACATTCACTCAGAGGCTTTTAGAAGAAGAAGAAGAAGAAAGGAAGCTGTTTGAAGAAGAACACCTTTTCCAAATCAAGAGTCTTCTTCAAGCTTCTCCTTCAGAACCCCAAGACAGTTCTTTGTCTTAGTTCAGAAGAGTTCCTGCACCCTGAAGCAAGACTCCTTCCTGGATATTCTCTAAGCCAGGGGGAGCCTTGATTCTTTAGAGCTATCTAGCTCTGTGCAATCCACTAGCTTCTCTAATCTGTTTAACAATAGAGAAGAAACTTTAACTCTCTCAACCTCATGTACAAAGGGTTATTACTCCCTTCAAAAGTGAACCCTTGGTGGCAGGGCACCTGATCAAAAACCTGTGTTGGATTTTGAGCTCCTGATCAAAAGATCAAAGGGTCTACTTGATCTACCTAAAGCAGATCAGTTGGTGGCAGGGCACCTGAACAAAAACCTGTAGTGGTTTCCTACCAGGGTGGTAGAAGAGTGGACATACCTATTTAGAGGGAACCACTATAAATTTCTTGTGTCATCTGTGCTGCTTATTTAATTTATTGCACTGTGGCTGTGAGTAGAAATAACTAAGATTGCTAGTTGCTGTGATAGGACCCAAGCTTAACGGTAATTACAGTTAGCTCTCTCTTGTGCACTACACTTTGTGTTAGGCTCTAGGGTTTCAAATATCTATAAACTTATTCCGCAAATTAACCCTAAGGGAGTTGAGTAGGGTGTTATAATTTTTGAATACTCTATTCACCCCCCCCCCCCTCTAGAGTTGTATCTATCCTCTAAGCTGCTTAAGGTTAAGCCATTACCGCATAGCACCGCAGCGCTGCGGTCCGGAATCGCCCCCGCGTTGCGGTGCTATGCGGTAATGGCTTAACTGGCTGCCCCGTGGATCCGCCCGAGGACCTTTGATATAAAGATTAGTTGCGTCGTCCTCCATCAGTCCGGACTTTTGGTGCGAGTGGTTGCGCTAAGTCCTCTCAGCACCGGCCACACGGTGGATCGCTGCTAGATGAAGCATCCCCATCTTCGCCCCTCGGGTGACTCTTCCGCCTCTACTTCCAAGACGTCTGCCTCCGTGGTCACATCATCAGGTAGTGCCCACGTGGTGACTCAAGGTAAATGGCTTATCGACTCTGGTGCGACTAATCACATGACGGGCAATCCTTAGTGCTTCTCTCTCCTCGAACAGCATGATCGGTTGCCTCCTGTTCTCGTTGCAGACGGTTCTCCCTCCCCGGTTCATGGGTCGGGAGTGGTTCATGTTACTCTGTCTCGTCTCCTAGCAGACACTCTCTATGTGCCCAAATTTTCATGCAACTTATTGTCAGTTACCTCTTTATGCAAGCAGCTTCAGTGCTCTGTGACGTTTACTCCGACTTCTTGTTCTTTTCAGGATCCGAGCTCCCAACGGACGATTGCTACTGGGACTAAGAGCAGCGGCCTCTACTTCCTCGACAACGTCTCCGCCTTGTCTGCCTTCTCTTCTTCTTGTACGAATCTTCTCCAGTGGCATCTCTGCCTCAGTCATCCTCCTCCACGACTTCTACATCAGCTTCTGCCCCACCTCCCTCCTTCCAGTACTCCTCTCAACTGCGACGCTTGTCAGCTTGGCAAGCACCATCGTTCATCCTTCCCGCCGAAGCAAGGTCGGGGTTCTACCCGTCCGTTTGATCTAGTCCACTCCGATGTCTGGGGACCTGCTCTTACCCTCACCATTGGTCGGGGTAGTTCTTATTTTGTTACTTTTATTGATGACTTTTCTAGATGTACTTGGGTGTATCTCTTACGAGATCGCTCTGAACTTTTGGATGTATTGATCTCTTTTTATCAGTTAATTAAAACTCAGTTTAATGTTTGTATTAAAACTTTTCGCTCAGACAATGCTAAAGAATATCTGAGTCATTCTTTTACCACTTTTTGTGTGTAACATGATATTATTCATCAGACTAGCTGTGTTTATACCTCCCAACAAAATGGGGTGACAGAACGCAAAAACCGTCATCTCCTCGATGTCGCTCGTACCTTTATGACCCAGATGCATGCTCCTCGCTCCTATTGGGACTATGTTGTTCTCCTTGCCTGCTACCTCATCAATCGTATTCCCTCCACGGTTCTCCACGGGAAAACCCCATTCTCCGATCTGTATCCGGGAAAGGAGCCTTTTCCTCTCTATCTCTGAATCTTTGGGTGCACTGCCTTTGTGAATGCCCCATCTACCACCCGTGATAAGCTCTCCCCTCGCTCCACCAAATGTGTCTTTCTCGGGTACTCCACCACTCAGAAAGGCTATTGTTGCTTTGACCCTGTTCTTCGTAAGCAGTTCATCCTTGCTGACGTCACCTTCTTCGAGAATGCCTCCTACTTCTTTGATGACTCCTCTCCTCTCCCCCCAGCTTCTGAACGTCCTGTTTGTCCCTTCGTTCCCTCTTCTCCTACTGAGATCTCCCCCCTACTCCGTCTTCGTCCACTCCTCTCCCTCCGCCTCTCTCTCCCTCTTCTCCACCACCGTCTCCCTCATCTCCGTCGTCGTTGCTCTCTACTCCCGGGCCAGTTCTCTCTGCCATGGATGCTCCGGATGCCGAGGAACCCGCCGACCTGGATCTTCCTGTAGCTCTTCGCAAAGGGGTGCAGATATGTACTCTACACCCCCTTACTGTTGTTGTTTCATATGATCGTCTTACCTCTTCTCGCAGGGCCATTGCACTGGCAATCTCTGCCACTTCCACACCCCGTTCCTACCAGCAGGCTCTTGCTATTCCTCATTGGAAGATGGCCATGGATGAGGAAATGACGACCCTAACTGAGCGGGGTACCTGGACTCTTGTTCCTCCTCCCTTCGGTACTGATGTGGTTGGCTGCCACTGGGTCTTTGTGGTCAAATTTGGCCCGGACGGCACTATGGATCGTTATAAGGCCCGCCTTATTGCTAAGGGATTTACTCAGACCTATGAGGTTGATTACTTTGACACCTTCTCTCCCGTGGCTTGTCTCAGCACTATCTGGGTCCTACTCTCTGTCGATGTCAATAGAGATTGGCTGATTTCCCAGCTGGATGTCAAGAATGCCTTCCTATATGGTGATCTTCAGGAGGCGTCTACATGGAGCAACCTCCTTGGTATGTTGCTCAGGGGGAGACACGAGTATGCCAGATGAAGAAGGCAATCTATGGCCTCAAGCAGATCTCTCGAGCTTGGTTTGACAAGTTCAGCGGCATCAAGGCGGCCGTGGGTTTTGCGCGAAGCTCTGCCGATCACTCGCTATTCATTCGCAAAACCTCCTCGGGATGGTGGTTCTTGTTATGTACGTCGATGATATTCTTCTCACTAGCGATGACCAGGAAGGGGTAGCCTTGACAAAGCGGCATCTTCGTCAACATATGGTCACAAAAGATATGAGCTCTCCGAAGTACTTTCTGGGGATCGAAATCTCTCGAAAGCCCAACTCCTTAGTCCTCTCCCAACGTAAGTATGCTCTTGATCTATTAAAAGAGGCAGGATTGACTGGAGCCAAACCTGCCCGATGTCCCATGACAACTGGAGAAGACAAAACCTGGACAGATGATTCGCCTCCTCTTTCAGATATTATGCGGTACAGGCATCTGGTTGGTAAGCTCATATATCTCACAGTGACTAGGCCCGACATTTCCTATGTTGTGGGTAAGGTGAGTCAATTCATGCAAGCACCTAGGGAGTGTCATCTACAGTCCGTCTTGCGAATCTTGGAGTATGTCAAAACAGCGCCTTGGAAAAGATTACTCTTTCAGAAGAATGGTCATCTGAGGGTTGAAGCATACTCAGATGCGAGTTACGCTGATGACAAAGGGGATCGCAAGTAAACCTCGTGTTTTTGCACCTTTGTTGGGGGAAATCTAGTGAGCTAGAAGAGCAAAAAGCAGTCTGTTGTTTCCAGGTCCAGTGCAGAAACAGAGTATCGTAGTATGACATCGACCACTTATGAGTTAAAGTGGTTACAAACACTTATGATGGATTTAGGAGAGGTCTACAACTATCCTCTACCTATGTTCTGTGATAACAAGACTGTCATATACATCTCCAAAAATCCAGTCTTTCATGAAAGAACCAAGTACATTGAGGTTGCCTGTCATTTCATTCGTGAAGAGATTTTGAAGGAACAAATTTGCACTCCCTTCATCTCTTTTGATAAAGAGTTGGTTGACATCTTCACCAAGCCAGTATCTGGCTCGTTTCTTCATATTTGTGACAAGCTGGGCATGATCGATATATATGCTCCAGCTTGAGGGGGAGTGTTTGAGTTAGTGACCGGGCGGTCTGGCGGCTTGTCTTCACGAATTGTTGACCATGCGGTCTGGCAGTTTCCCTTCAGCGGTTTGGTTGTTGGGCTATTGCTGTCTGGAGTCCAAGCGGTCTAGCGGTTTGTCTCAGGCGGCTTGGAGACCGAGCGGTCTAGCGGTCTCCCTTAGCGGCTTCTCTCTCTGGTGGTAGCCGAGCGGTTAGCCCTTCTCATCTAACCGCGCGGCTTGTTTTTTGTATAGGTCGCTTAGTTCTGTAATTTTTTAGTCCCACATCTCTATTTGTATTCTCTCTTCTCTCCTCCATTCTATAAAAGGGAGGTAATACCTTTGTAATAGATACCTTTTTCAGATAATAAAATTTCTGTTATACCACTTCCGGTTTGTTCTTGTTCATTTCTTACACTCGAGATTCTTTCCAAAAAGGAGATGGAGCGGCTTGCCTCTCCCTGGGCGGAACATCTTGCGCTTTAGTGTCCCGATCTCAGCCATCGTAGGGACGGGGGGGGGGGGGGGGTCCTCTCCCGCCAGAAGTCGGGATCCCGACGAAGGAATGAGAGATTCGTTAACTACCCCTCCAGCCGGGAGAGCGAGATCGACCGCCCGATTGGGTGGATCGGCGAGTAGTGTCCCGGATCCCTGGGCGGTAGGGTTCTGGCTCGCGAGAGCAGGCACTCCGAGAGGCTAGGTTAACAGTAGAAAGAAAAAACAAATCAATTACAGTAAAAGACCGAATAAAAAAGAGGTAAGGAATACCAGGAGATCTCAGGGAATTGACCGGGATAGCCGAAGGGGTGGTCTCCGGGACCCGCGGCGGATCCTCAGGGAGGGGCTGTGCCAACCCAGTAGCCACCGACAGGGATCCAGTGGCAGCATCCAGAACCGCCTCCTACGAGAAGAGTGATTTATCAGTGCCCAATCCTTTTCTTCTTCTCTAATCATGGTTCGCGTCAGTAGGCGAAGCGAGGAAAATACCTTTGTTAAGGGAGAAGAGTTATCTGCGTGACCAGGGGTCGGGGTGGGCGAGGCCAGGTCCTCCCTTGTGCGGTTTCGCCTAACCGACTTGGCCTTCTTCTTCTTCTCCTTAGGCCGGGAGGGCTCACTGGCCGACATCTTTCTCTCCATCCAGGGAGCGACTGTGGCGCAGTTGGCGCGAGCTCGGACCTGGGCTTCGTCGATGCGGTCTTGCAGGTTTTGCGAAAGTGGCTTTTCGGCACGATCTGGGCGCATCTTGGAGGTTGTGCGAGAACTCAGACATAGGATAGGGGCAACAAGGAAGTGCCAGGGAAAGTCCAGGTTATATGTATATAGAACTATGGTGTGGCCCACCAAAAGATTCCTTTTTTTAGGACAACACATGCTCAACGAATATTGGAGGATTGGACGTGTCTTTCCGAGCGCAGGACTATCTCGAAAAGAGCGGGGATTGTGTACAACCTCCATATTCACTGAGTGGGACCCAGTAGTCCCAAGGCCTGGGTTTGGGCTAACTTTGGGCTAGCCTCGGGCAAAAGGGCGGATCAGGAAAACTCGCAGGCGAGAAGGTTCGCGCCTCGGGTAAGCGATTCGTCGAGGTCAGCTCAGAGTTCGTCGAGCTCAGCTCGGAGTTCGCTGAGCTCAGCTCGGCGTTTGTCGAATTAGGTCAGGACTAGAGTCCCCGCCCGGGGTAGGCGAGAAGGTTCGCGCCTCGGGTAAGTGGTTCGTCGAGCTCAGCTCAGAGTTCGTCAAGCTCAGCTCAGAGTTCGTCGAGCTCAGCTCAGAGTTCGTCAAGCTCAGCTCAGAGTTCGTCGAGCTCAGCTCATACAAGAGAGTTCCCGCCCTGGGCGGGCGAGAAAGTTCACGCCTCGGGTAAGCGGTTCGCCGAGCCGAGCTCGACGCTCGTTTAGCTAGGTCTGGATTCAGCTAAGATATGTTCTCGCCTGGGGGGAGGCAAGAAGGCAGTTCGTGCCCCTTTTCATTTCCCTTTTGCTCCCGCCTTGTGGAGGCGGGAAGAAACACTATTAGTGTAAGCAGGATGCTTCCGGCTCATGGCGTTGAGTGAGGCCTCGCCACTCAACGTCCAGCGGCTCGTGGTGTTGATTGAGGTCTTGCCACTCAACGCCCAGAGGGTTACGACGTTGAGTGAAGCTTGGCCACTCAATGCCGGAGGAGAAATTACCTGAATACCCCTAGGTCTGCATTCAGCTCCTCGGAACAGCGGAGTTTGGCTATTGACAGACCAGCCGGGGGTATTTTAGTAACTTTAGAGCAGTATAGGTTTGCTATTAATAGACCCGATTTTGAAAATTTATAAATAGACCCGTAGGAGTTCCTCAGAAGGCAAGCTTTTCATTTTTCCCAAGGCCTTCTAGTGCTTTCTAAGGAGCTCCGAGCTCAGCAACTGATTTTTGAGGGGAAACGATCAAGAGATCTTCCGGGTTAGTGGAGGGATCTCCCCGCTGAGGCTTAGGGTCAGTTTCTGGTCCTTCGTTGCTAGTTAGGGGCTCGAGCTTGTGAGGAGTAGATGTTGGCTACACCTCTGTTTTCGAACTCTCGTTGAGGTCAAATTTTGGCTTCAACAGCCTTCACACTAAGGCTTTGTTTGGCTGGACTGTTGCTGATGGAAAACTGCTGATGAACTGTTGCTGATAGAAAAAGTACTGATTCTGGAAAACGGGGTTTCGTTAAAAAACTGTTTGGATGAAATGGAGTTTGTAAAACATAATTTTGAAAAAACTGTTTGTAAACAAAACGAAGTTTTTCTTAATAAAAACAACTGCAAGCACACAAACACATAAGTTATTGAAATCCTACAGTTAAAAAAATTGAATCATGTTAGAGGACCTGCTGACACCACAACAGTTCATTTTTTTTTTCTTCAAATACAAAAAATCCATATCTAATTCACATAATCAAATTTGAACAAAAAAAAACAGCAAAAAAAATTGCAAAAATTGCTTTAAATTTGAAGAAATTACGAAGAAATTTGAACAAAAAATTGAGAAAATGTGCTATAAAATCCCTTCGGGGAGCTCTAGTTAACTGTTACCTCTGGAGTTGAGAAAAATGTGATATTTTTTAGAACCCTAGCTCTAGTTAACTGTTCATCTTCTCCCAGTTCGAAGTTCGCGGCCAGTAATGACCATTGCCGGCGAAGAATTAGCGGGTTCCAACCATGAAGGCAAGGCAATGGTGGGAGTCCTCTTCGTTCAGGACCTTCCAGGCAAAGGTCTACTCTCTGCCCTGCTTCTTTCAGGTAAATATCGAAGCTTTGAGTTTTTTAATGGAGCGATTCTCTGACCTGCTTCGTTCAGGTCCTGTTTCGTCGAGTATCTTCTCGAGTAGGTCAAACCCGATGAAGGTAAACATCATCGAAGTCGTGGGAACAAACGCGAGAGGCAAAAATAATGGCGCTCTGCCCCATCGTCATCGACCAGGCCTGCGAATTTCACCAAGGAGAAGAAGAACGAGGAGGCTAGAGGTTTCAAGGCGCAGCGGCTGCTGTCAGACGGGGTTTGAAGGCGCGGTTTAGGGATAGGCATATTGTAGCGTTTATTAATAAACAGAGTTTCTACTATCAACCAAACCAAACGCCGCTGTTAACCTAAACTATGTTTTCTCCTAACCGCACCGGCGCCCATCAGCTAAACCAAACGTCACCTAAATCACCAGATTTTCAGCCTTTCAAGCACTCCACGCCGACGATCGACCCAAACTAAGGCTCGACAAGAAAAATCTGGGAAGATTGACAAGAAATAAAGTTTTGGGCCATTTACTCTAATGCTAAAACTCCACGAAACAAAAAATACTTACTACGCACGCAAAGAGCTCGACGAGAGCTTTCGGAATCTAGGTTCCATCGAGAAATTCAAGCACCGAAACTCCCGAATGGGCGACTGAAAAGCTTCAGGAAAACCTCTGCCTCTCTCCCTCACTCTGGTCTCAGGTTGGCTTAAGAAAGAAGAAAGGCCTTGGAAGAATGAAAAGAACAGCTAACCTCCTCTACTTAATTAAAGAAGGGATCAATTTCCCAGATTTTTATTTATTTTGGTCATTTCCAAGACTATAATTTGACTTAATTGATCCGAAATTAGAAAAAAAAAATCCTCATTAATTAAGAAATTCCAATTTATTATTATTATTATTATTATTATTATTTTGTTATAATTAAATTTAAGAAAATCTCAATTGGTGACCGACGACTAAATCCATTCGATTCTGACAAAATTTGCAGCAAAGGCAAAGATCGATGTTACGACTCCAACGGCGAAGCCGAAATCAGAGTTCGATAAGCTGATATCGAACTAATTTTTTTTCGAATTAACAACAAACATAAATTCTTCAAATTTTTGCAAATATGCCTAGCTTCAAACATGCTTCGGTCCGCAATGAAACTTGACGATCAAACATAACAATAATTAATATAATTTTTTATATTCAAAAATCTAAATTTCGACAAGCTCGAAATTCGATCGTTTTGACCAAATAGACACAAAAACGCACTAACGATGATGTTCTGTTATTCCGCATTAACGTAACGCCCTTACTCCAAAATTACTCATATTAGAAGAGTAAAATTAATTATCGAAAATTCAGGGACGTTACATTATCCACTATTGGGAAAACATCCTACAAACATGATAATGTCGACAAATTAAAAGGAAATTACAGAATCATTAACATCCATAAGTTTCCTCTCCCAGGAAGATCATTTTTGATCTCCATGAGATCATTTTTGATCTCCACCTAGGAGAGATCATTTTTGACCTCCACCCAGGAGGGAGATCATTTGATCTCCTGTATATCATTTTTGATCTCCTGGAATTGATTTGATCTTCGGGAGATCATCTTTGTTCTCTAGTTATTTTAGAACTCGCCAGTCATAGTAAAGGAATAAAAATAGTTCGGGGTTATACAATCCCCATTCTCCCCCAAGGTGTCGAGTAATGCCTTCTCCCAAGGTAAAATTTAGCTGCCCTCCCAGATAGCACAGTCGGATGAAAAGAACGTACATTTTTTGATTGGAGAAAAGAAGAACAGGTGGATGCAAAATTTCGCCAGGCAGACAGAGGAAATAACGGGACTTCAAGGACAATCACGATTTCGCCACATGTCGCGCTCTCATTTTACTAGGTTGTAGATTTGGAAACGGGCCCTGGTTTGAAAATTTTCGCTTTTGCTAGGTCTTGGAAATGAAGGCCAAGATATCTTCATTTGCATTTTAAAGCAATGGTTTTTTTTTAAAATCATGCCTCATATTTCTGTATAAGCAGCATATATATATAAATAATTATATATGTATAATATGGTGCACATATCCTTTTAATTTTTAATTTTTGTAATTTTGTGTACTGCCTGGGGTCTTTCTCTATTTGGTAAGCTATGTTTGGGAATCATTTATGTATTAGCAGTGAAAGGGTATGGGCTGGTCTTTTGGAACTAAAAAAAAAAGCGTGAGCTGCTGGACAAGGACAACATTGGTGTGGCGGCTTCCTAGGGTAAATGTCTTCTCCTCCCTATTTTCCCTTCTGGTTTCCCATGGTGGTTGTAGTTCTTCTTGGTATTTTAGAGCACCCACTATTGGAGCTGCGACGACCTGATGGCAGAGCATGTTCGTGGGGGTCGTGGCTGGCGTGGTTGTGGTCGAGCCTGCGGCGATGCTAACGACGATGACAAGCCTCAACGTCATCAGGATTTATGAGATAAAGAACTGAAAGTATAATGGAGGCGCATTGACGAGCTAAAGTGCCAACTTGCGTAGGCAGTGTGGCATACCTCAGTGAATTATGTCCTGAACATCGACACAAGTTCGGAAGATGACACAAATGTCAACCCTTTTGTGGGATGCATGCGGCGGGGAGTGTTGAAATTGGTGAAGTGAAAGTGGGGGTGATCGGCAGTCCGGGCGACCTGGGCGGACTGACCGCGCGGACTGGTTCTAGTCCGGCGGGTTGGTAGTTGGCGACCTGGGTAGTGAGCTGCAGTTTGGCTCAGCGGACTGCGCGGACTGGTTGAGTCCGGCAGTGGGCCGAGCTCTGCAAGGAAGTGTGCGCGGCCTGTGCGGACTGGGCTTGGAGTCCGCACGTCTTCTTTGAAGTTGTGGTAGCCGCGGTCTGGGCTTGGAGCTGGCGGACTGGACTTTGTATCCGCCGAGCTCGCGCCTTCTTGTCTTGCGCTTGTGGAGTTGGTTTCCGCAGTTTCCGCTGTGACTGGGCGTGTGCCAGTGGTCGCGGACTGCGCGAGATGAATTCGGTTTCCGCAGTATCCGCTGTGACCGGGCGGGTTGCCTGTGGATGCGGTCTGGTGCTTGCGGGTTGGCGGGTTGGTTGACCTTTATCGGGCGGACTCGGCGAGATGGCATTGCTAGTTGCGACCAAGGGGCGGTGTCTCTATCTCATAGGGTGGTGACCACACTCCTCACCCGGCCTATAAATAGGACCCCCCGGCACCTCATTTGGTAGCAGAGTGAACAGTAAGTTGGGCTTGAGTGTTGGCTGCGGACTCGATTTTCTGTATCCGCGCGGGCTGTTTGCTTAACCGGTTTCTGTGTGCAGGTGGCGCGGCTAGCAGTGTCAAACTAGGAGTTTGGTTCTGACCGCTGGAGTTAGCGGGCTGCATTGGCGGTTACCAGCATCAGCTTTATCTCAAGTTTCTTCTCTGTCCGCGCGACCTCGCGGTCTCGACGGATAGGCGGCTTGTTCCTCTGTTCAGCAGCAGTTAGGCGAATAACGGGTTGTCCGCGCGACCTCGCGGTCTTCGCGGACTCCTTGTTGTTGTTCGGCTTCAACAGTTTGGCGGTGTGCGGACTCGGCGAGCTCGGTGGTCTCGGCCGACTCGGCGGTCTCAGTGTTCTATCCGCCCGGCTTGTTTTTTCTGCTTTTTCATACTGGCGAAATCATGTCTCGCCACGTATGCCTCGCCTTGTAAAGAAGTTGAATAAAATTTTGATCTGCTTTCTTCTGTCTGTGTGTTTGGTTATCTAAGTTGCTTCCTACTTTCCGCGGTTCAAGTTGTGATTTGGGTAGTGCCGAAGATATTAATTTGGTATTTGGGCTACCTTGTTGATCAACTTGAGAAAATTCAACATGGTATCAGAGGAAGGTTCAGTTGCTTGAGCGGTGATCAACAGGCTTTGTTGTTGCTCTGTGTGCTTCTGAAGGATAACCAAGTTAGCGCCATGGACGGTGGTCTTGCAAGAGGTCTTGGTATTGAGCTTCTGACGCCGACTAACTTCAAGAAGTGGAAGTCGTGCATGAAGAGCTATCTTCTGGGTGAGGAGTTATGGGAGGTCGTCGGTGGAGATGATCAAGTAGAAATAACTGCTGAGTTTGGTACAGCCGAGCAGGTGAGAGTGTGGAGGAAGACAAATGCCAAGGCTGAGTTTGCTCTCAAGCGGACGGTGTCACCTGAACTCTTTGATCACATCTTAGGATGTGAGTCTGCTGCTGAGATTTGGACTTCCCTTGATGGGTTGTTCAATAGGAAGAATGTAGCAAGGCTACAGTTCTTAGAGAATGAGTTGGCTAAGGCAACTCAGGGAGATCTTTCTATCTACAAATTCTTCTTGAAGATGAAGAGCATGTGTGCTGAGCTCTCTGCTCTTGATCCTAATGAGCCGATCTCCGAGGCTAAGCTGAAGAGGCACATAATCCGCGGTTTGCGGAAGGAGTATGTGGCCTTCGTTACTTCTGTTCAAGGCTGGGCTACTCAGCCCTCTCTTCTGGAGCTGGAGAATCTGCTTGCCTCGCAGGAGAGCTTGGCAAGACAGATGGTCGGGGTGACGGTCTCTGAAGGAGCTAGTGATGCTCTCTTCACTGAGAAGAAGAAGAAGAAGAGATGGGAAGGGAAGAAGAAGCAGACTACGGCTGGAGATGAATCTTCATCTTCTAAACAGCAAGAGGGGAGCCTTGCTCCTAAGAAGGATTGGAAGATGAACCTGAAGTGCTTCAGGTGTCATCAACCAGGCCACTTCAAGCGAGACTGCAAGGTCAAGCTGCAGCCTGGGCATGCTGCAGGCAAGGAGGAAGCCTCCTCAAGCAAGGAGGAAGCTGGCTGGGGTGGAGCGTTCATGACGGGCACTTGTGTCCGTACTTTATCCACCGGTGACATGGAGGACGACTGGATCGTTGATTCCGGGTGTGGTCATCACCTCACCGGAGATATGTCAAAGTTCTCTTCGCTGCAGGCATACTCAGGTAATGAAGCTATCATAACTGCTGATAATACTATTCATGCAGTAGAGAAGGAGGGTATAGTAACGGTGGGCAGTGATAAGGGGCCACTCACGTTAAGGAGTGTTTATCACGTACCGGGTATGAAGAAAAACCTCTTCTCTGTGACAAATGCGGTTGATGCTTGTTATCATGTTCTGTTTGGGCCAACAGAAGTGAAGTTCTTTCGCAACGTATCAGCGGTTAAGGCTGATGTTGCTCATGTAGGAAGGAGAGTGAAGGACTTGTTTGTCTTATCAACAAGCTCCTATGTTGATCGGATGAGGGCCAATGATAGCACTGCTATGTGGCATGAGAGGCTGGGGCATGTCGGGATGGATAAGCTGAAGGCTATGTCAAGTAGGAGCCTGGTGAGAGGCTTGCCTAAGCTATCATCTTTCGGTGAGGGTCATGTTTGTGCTGGATGTCAATATGGGAAGTCTCATCGTCTTCCATTTGATAAGTCACAAACAAGAAGCAAAGCACCATTGGAGGTTATCCATGGTGATCTGATGGGACCAACCGCGACTGCTATCCTTGGTGGAAGCAGGTATATGCTAGTCTTGATTGATGACTACTCAAGATACACTTGGGTGTATTTCTTGAAGGAGAAGTCTGAAGCCTTCCGATTGTTTGTGGAGTTCAAGGAACTGGTGGAGGGAAGGCTTAACCTGAAGATCAAAAAGCTTAGAACTGATAACGGCGGAGAGTTTGTCTCCTCCGAGTTTTCTAACTTTTGCAGGAAGCATGGAATCCAGAGGGAGCTCACTTGTGCTCATACTCCACAACAAAACGGAGTAGCGGAGCGGAAGATCCGTCATCTGATGGAGACTTGCAAATGTTGGCTTCATGCCAAGAGTATCCCAAGGTCCTTCTGGGCAGAGGGAATGTCTTGTGCTGCCTATGTCATCAATCAGATGCCTCTGAGTCCGATCAATATGAAGTCTCCCTTCGAGATGTTGCTGAAGGAGAAGCCTAGTGTGGAACACCTTCGGGTGTTTGGATCAACTTGCTATGTGCATATCCCTGATGCGCTAAGGACTAAGCTTGATGCAAAGGCAAGGAAGCTTGTCTTTGTTGGCTATGATGAGCGGAAGAAGGGATGGAGATGCATGGATCCGGTGACGAAGAAGTTCGTGGTGTCAAGAGACGTTGTCTTTGACGAACTGACGTCATATGGAGGAAGCTCGGTTGAGCTGCCAGAGAGCAAGGTTGATGAAGGTCAGGAGGTGACTGAGGTAGCTGATCAAGTGGAGCTGGCTATGTCACCAGCAGCTCCAGTTGCTTCAAGTTCTGGAGGAGAAGCTTCTGGGTCAGGAAGCAGGGGAGCATTGCTCCAAGCTTGCCAGAGAGCAGAGGTGAACCAGAAGAAGCAGCGGAGGTGATTAGCAAGGAGCAGCCTCTTCGGAGGTCAAAGAGGGTTATCAAGCCTCCAGCTCGCTACTGCGAAGGAAACACTGTGAGCTATGTCTCATGCTTCTTTGCAGGTCCTCTGGATGAGCGAGAGCCTGCTAGCTTCAATGAGGCCACTGGTGTCAAGGAGTGGGAAGATGCCATGAGAGAGGAGATGGATGCTCTCAAGAAGAATGAAACTTGGGATCTTGTTCCCAAAGTTGATGGCATTACTCCGGTGACATGCAAGTGGGTGTTTAAGTTGAAGAAGAAGGCAGATGGGAGTATTGAGAGATTCAAGGCTCGCCTGGTGGCTCGGGGGTTCTCTCAACAGTATGGAGAAGACTATGAGGAGACGTTCAGCCCTGTTGCAAAGATGACTTCAGTTCGGATGGTGATTGCATTGGCTGCTTGCCAAGGATGGAGGATGTGGCAGCTTGATGTAAAGAATGCTTTTCTTTACGGAGAGATTGACAAAGACATCTTTATGGATCAGCCACTTGGTTTCGTTTCTGAAGTTCATCCTGATTACGTCTGCAAGCTCAGGAAGGCTCTCTACGGGTTGAAGCAAGCTCCTAGAGCTTGGTATGGGAAGATAGCAGAATATCTGCAATTCTGTGGATACCTTGCTTCAAACTCGGATTCTAGCTTATTCATCAAGAAGAAGGGGGAGCTTTCTGTCTTGGTCCTGCTGTATGTTGATGATATGATCATCACAGGGAATTCTGAGGAGGAGGTTGCTAGGCTCAGAGCTGAGCTAGCCATTCGCTTCGAGATGAAAGACCTGGGAGAGCTTCATCACTTTCTTGGTCTCGAAGTGGAGAGGAAGGAGAGCGGGATCCTTATCTGCCAGAAGGGATATGCTGAGCGCATAGTGAACCGGTTTGGCTTGATTGAAGGAAAGACTTGCTCTACTCCTATGGATCAAGGGCTGAAGCTTCGACGAGATGAAGGAAGGGTTCTTCCTGATCCTTTGGTGTTCAGGGCCCTTATTGGGAGCTTGATCTACCTGACGATTACTAGACCAGATATAGCTTATGTTGTTGGTCGAGTAAGTCGGTTTATGGCAGAGCCAAGGAAGTCTCATCTTGTAGCGACAAAGAACATTCTGAAGTATGTCAAGGCAACTTCTGACATGGGACTTCTTTACAGAAGGGATGCGAGTTTCTCTCTGCTAGGTTACACAGATGCTGACTATGGTGGTGATTCGGATGACCGAAGGTCAACTTCTGGTTATGTGTTCACTTGTGGATCAGCGGGCATTTCGTGGTGTAGCAAGAAGCAGGACTCGGTATCTGTCTCTACTACGGAAGCTGAGTACAAGGCGTCTGCCTTGGCAGCTCGGGAAGCCATTTGGCTAAGGCGGCTAGTAGATGATGTCCATGAGGAAGTGCAAGGCCCTACTTTGCTCCGAGGGGATAATGAGAGTGCTCTCAAGCTGGTGAACAATCCAGTTTGTCATGCCAGGACTAAGCATATTGAGATCGATCACCACTTCATAAGGGAGAAGGTGTTGGAAGGATCTCTTGTGGTTGGTCATGTTCGGAGTGAAGATAACCTTGCTGACATCTTCACCAAGTCGCTGTCGAAGGGGCCTTTTCAGCGGCTTCGAGGTCTGCTTGGTTTGATCACCACTTCTCACTTCAAGGGGGAGTGTTGAAATTGGTGAAGTGAAAGTGGGGGTGATCGGCAGTCCGGGCGACCTGGGCAGACTGACCGCGCGGACTGGTTCTTGTCCGGCGGGTTGGTAGTTGGCGACCTGGGTAGTGAGCTGCGGTTTGGCTTAGCGGACTGCGCGGACTGGTTGAGTCCGGCAGTGGGCCGAGCTCTGCAAGGAAGTGTGCGCGGCCTGTGCGGACTGGGCTTGGAGTCCGCACGTCTTCTTTGAAGTTGTGGTAGCCGCGGTCTGGGCTTGGAGCTGGCGCACTGGACTTTGTATCCGCCGAGCTCGCGCCTTCTTGTCTTGCGCTTGTGGAGTTGGTTTCCGCAGTTTCCGCTGTGACTGGGCGTGTGCCAGTGGTCGCGGACTACGCGAGATGAATTCGGTTTCCGCAGTATCCGCTGTGACCGGGCGGGTTGCCTGTGGATGCGGTCTGGTGCTTGCGGGTTGGCGGGTTGGTTGACCTTTATCGGGCGGACTCGACGAGATGACATTGCTAGTTGCGACCAAGGGGCGGTGTCTCTATCTCATAGGGTGGTGACCACACTCCTCACCCGGCCTATAAATAGGACCCCTCGGCACCTCATTTGGTAGCAGAGTGAACAGTAAGTTGGGCTTGAGTGTTGGCTGCGGACTCGATTTTCTGTATCCGCGCGGGCTGTTTGCTTAACCGGTTTCTGTGTGCAGGTGGCGCGGCTAGCAGTGTCAAACCAGGAGTTTGGTTCTGACCGCTGGAGTTAGCGGGCTGCATTGGCGGTTACCAGCATCAGCTTTATCTCAAGTTTCTTCTCTGTCCGGGCGACCTCGTGGTCTCGGCGGATAGGCGGCTTGTTCCTCTGTTCAGCAGCAGTTAGGCGAATAACGGGTTGTCCGCGCGACCTCGCGGTCTTCGCGGACTCCTTGTTGTTGTTCGGCTTCAGCAGTTTGGCGGTGTGCGGACTCGGCGAGCTCGGTGGTCTCGGCCGACTCGGCGGTCTCAGTGTTCTATCCGCCCGGCTTGTTTTTTCTGCTTTTTCATACTGGCAAAATCATGTCTCGCCACGTATGCCTCGCCTTGTAAAGAAGTTGAATAAAATTTTGATCTGCTTGCTTCTGTCTGTGTGTTTGGTTATCTAAGTTGCTTCCTACTTTCCGCGGTTCAAGTTGTGATTTGGGTAGTGCCGAAGATATTAATTTGGTGTTTGGGCTACCTTGTTGATCAACTTGAGAAAATTCAACAGGGAGAACACCGGTCGCAAAGAGGAAATGGAGCGCCACTCCAAAATCTGGGCATGAAGGTCGAAATCCCGGAGTTCGAGGGAAAATTACTTCCTGATGAGTTTCTTGACTGGCTACTCAAAGTGGAATGAGTATTTGATATCAAGGAGCACAAAGGACCAAAAGGTTAAACTCATGGTGATTCACCTTCACAAAAATGCCTCAGTGTGGCGGGAGCATGTGAAGAAGCACCGAGCCCGCGAAGGAAAGGCGAAGGTAGATCATTGGACAAAAATGAAGAAATTGTTGCAAGAAAATTCTTACCCACTCATCATTGGAGGTGAAAGAATTGATTTCAAGAACCACTAAACACCTAGAGGTGGGGGGGGGGGGGAATAGGTTCAATTCAATAAACTTAAGCAGTTAAAACTTTAACACAGAATGGCTAATTATACTACAGCAATCTCAGCACAGATAATCAGCAAACACAGCATAGTACACACAAATTTATAGTGGTTCTCCAATTTATGGGTACATCCAATTTTCCCCTTTGCCCATCTAGCAGTATACTAGATTCGGCCCAACTTCCTTCCTCTTTTTCAGATCCTCAGATCTTATAGCTCAGAACCCCAAATGGTTCCTATAACTCAGATTTCTGCAAGTCCTACAACTCAGATCCTCAAGATCTTATAGCTCAGATTCTTCCCAAGAACCCTACCTCAGAGTGAGTCCACACACCTACCACTCAGGCAATCAAGCCCTACCTCAGCCCTTATAACCAGACCTACAACTCAGAGAAATTAATCTCCTACCTCAGGCACACAGCCCTACCTCAGCTTTTATAATTGCAAGCATACAACTCAGCGAAATTACTCCCATACACTCAGATCTATGAATAGATCTTACATAAAATTGATAAGGTATTTTTAATATCTTCACCCAGATAGAGAGAGAGAGAGAGATGAAGCTTTCCTGACCAAATCTTGAATGATCTCCTTGTTGCAAAGGATCTGATCCAACCTCACTTAGCTTATTCAAAGCTTCTTGAAATAGAAAATTAAAGTTGATCTTCTTGAGAAATTGGAGTCGATCCACGATCCAGCTTCTTTCTCCTTACAGATTTGAATCTGTAATCTCTGACAGATCTGATAAGATATTGTCTACTTTAGAAGTTCTTCTTCTAACTCTTCTGATTGTTGATCAGATTCTGAAAGCTTAACTTTCCTTCTATAGACTTGTTTTTTTGTTATCTGTTCTCTGATAGAACATCTTCTTATATAGATCTCGTCAGAGGTTACCGGCTGATCTGGTTGATAACTGACATCTGACAGTTCTGATAGCTTTGACAGCTTTAACAGTTCTGACAGATGTCAAGTCCCCGATCTTGAGATCTGTTACTTAGAGTATTTAACTCAGCTGATAGTGTCGAGACACAAGTATAGTATGTGTCGACACTGATGAAGTATGCGTCGACACAATTTTCAGGGTGTCGACAAAACTCCTTTGATGTTGTCGACATACTTCAGAAACTCTCGACACAGCTCTTTCTTCAGTCTCGACACAGCTTTTGTAGAATGTGTCGACACAAGTCATGTGTGTCGACACAGCTTCTCCATTTATAACTGATGTCGACCAAAGTTCTGAGTGTCGACACAATTGCTTCTGCTAATGTCAGCACTTCAAGTCTAAGTGTGTTGACACTAGTCCCGAGTGTCAACACAGTTGATGTCGACTCAAATTCTGTGTGTCGACACAAATCCTGTGTGTCGACACGGCCTTGCTTCTAGTCTTGACACAACTCCTTCAAAGGTGTCGACACATTATAAGTGTCTCGACACTTTTGTACTTAGAATATTTTCTGCTTTCTTTATCCTGCACAAGTAAACTCAATATACCATCAAATACAAACTGATATATATCATTAAGTTAAGTGAGGCTTCTCCAAATCAGGTACATAATTTCCAATGTACCCAATAATCTCCCCCTATTTGGAGAAGTCATAACTCATAATCAATGATATACACCATTACAATAAAGGTAATAAATATGATGTACACAGATATTTCAAAGACAGAGTTATACTTTAGCAGAAATAGCATGTTATACACAAATATCCCAAAATGAAACATCAGAAAAAAAAACATGCAACTTCGAGACAGAATCATTCAAAAGATGATATAATATATCCAGCCAATCAAGGAATTCTTCATTTCATAATGATCAGACTTAGGATTATAAGGTTTTTATAGAACAAAAAGTTACATAGTTCTCAACCTAGTCAATCTAAACCTAAGACTGATCAGGTTCCTTGATGACTATCCCCTTGCCAGGTTGAACAATAACTTTAACTTTTTTAGTATCAAAAGCTGGCCTCTTCCCTTTGATGTCCTTTGACTTGAGTTGAGCAGCCTTAAGCTTTTGTCTCTCAAAGTAATGAAATGGCTTTAAGAAATATTTGTATGGCTCTGTGGTATTTGCAGGAATAACCCCAGCCTTTAGGTCCCTCCTGAACTTGTAAATTTCATCCAATTGTGTAAGATACTTGTCCAATTCTTGCTTGGAGTACCACTTACCCTTGTCATACTTATTATCATTAACTGCCTTCCATGCAATTAAAATGATATTTCTGGAGGTTGGACTCCATTGCTCGAAGTCAGGCCTTGTTTCTGACTATTATCTAAACCTTTTCTTTGACAGCTGAGCTTCTTTCTCTTTCTATAATGCTGACTCAGCCATCTCCACTTCTTCTGAAATCACTGGCAGTGTATTTAGAGGAGGGTTGTACATGTGCTTGACTGCCTGCTGAATTTCTTCAAACTCTGGAGGAGGATAGATGACTTGTGCCACTTCCTGTTGAAGCCCCTCCAAGAGAGCAGGTTGGCAGTCAGAGTCTGCAGTGTTGTCATCATCACACAGGGGTGGATATCCCAAAGTAGCTCTGATACTATTAGCTATCCATTTAGCATGATCAGAGCTAGCTTTGACTAGCACTCTCTTCCCCTTTATGACTTCTTTTGCAATATGATCTCTTAGATCATCCTTCTGAAACCTGACCTGATCTACTACATGATAGTTGGCAGTGGTGTAGTAGTCCTTGAGCTTCTTTAATTGATTAGAAATGGCAGTCTCAGAAGTCTGAATTGTAGTATTGACTACTGCCAAATCAAGTTTTATCAGTGCTTCTACAGCAGACACTTTGGTATTCATATGAGCTTTAATTGTAGTGGTTTGTTCACGCAATTTTGTCAGATTGATGGAATGTATTTCAACCAAATTCTCATTCTTTCTTTTCTGATTCTCTAGAACATAGACTTGCTTGACTACTAGATCATCCACCTCAGTTTTAGTTTCTTGTTGTTGTTTGGCAATGTAGACTACAACATTGCCTTCCTTGTAGAAGCAATCTGTCAATTCCTTCTTTAACAGATTGACTTCAAATCTTATAGACTTTATGACCTATGCCAAATGGAATTACAGCTCCTTGTGGCTCTCATCCACATACTTCTCAAGATCAATCCGGTTCTCATCAAGCTTTACTTGTAGTTGCACCAGCAATGAATTGAAGTCTATTACTAGAGCAGGAGATTGTGTTACAGCCTTTAAGGCTTTCTTGTAACCAGAGCTCTTCTTCCTTAGCTCCATAATTTTCCTTTTCTTTAGGATAGAGGCTTCTTCCTCATTATCTGAATTAGATGAGCTATCAATTTTTACTATTTTTCCTGGAGCATCTGCATCTTGTCTTGTGGCTAGGTCTGGCACCTCCCCCTAAACCCTTGCATTTTGTTGAACAATAGAAATATCTTATTTGTTAACCTCTTGTTGCTCTTCAAACTGAGAAACATTCTCCTCATGTTCTTCAGTTCGCTCCCCCTGGAAATAAGTTGTCTCTTCCAAGTGAGTTTCTTTCTTAGGAACTTGGGGCAAATCAGGAACTTGCACATCTTGTGCTTCTTTCTCAGTAGTTTCTGCAGCAGTGTTGATTTCCATTACTACTTTCATGACAGTGAGATTGGCAGTCTCACTGTCCAAGGCTGCTTCATTGATATCTCCCCTTGGGACTGATACCTCTTGGTTGTCTATCACTTAGAAAGTCTCCCCCCCCCTGAATCTAAACTTAGTACCAGGTGTAGGGCTAGGAGATTTCCTTGGTTGTTCAATGACTTCTTCATCAGAACTAAACTCTACCCTTTCCTCTAAATCACTAGAGGATTCAACATCCTTGGCTGCAGATTTCTTTTTCTTCACTTCCTTCATCTGTTGCTTTGGTGCAGGAGCATCTTTGGACAACACCCTGTCCCACCTAGACAGAATTCTTATGTCCATTCTCCTCATATGATTTATCTTAGAGCTAGCACTTTGCTCTAGTATTTCTGGTATACTTGAAACTAGATATAGACTGAGAATTCTTCCCAGATTAGGCTTCTTAATTCCTTCCTTTATCTTCTCAAAGACAACCACTATCCATTCTGTCCTTATCTTAAAGATTATCCTTGTCATAAGGCTGAACATATAGGAAGAGATCCTATCATGTCCCCCTGTCTTGTAGAGAATGACTTTTCTTATCACTTTAGAGAGGAACTTTCCCTGGGAATTCATTCCCTTTCTGTTCATTGATGATCTAATTTTTGTGGATGATGTCATCCCACACCACTTTAGTGCTTCAGCAGTCATGGATGAATCAATGTCATCTTCTTATTTGATCCTGGGAAGATGGAGGAGCTTGTTCAGACTTTTGAGCGAAATTTTCACCTTTGATCTTAGAATAGTAGACTTGATTTTTCCTCCCTTCGAATCCAGGGAAGCATTTGAATAGAATTCGATTACTTCTCTCTTCTAGATCCTTGTAAGCGCAGAAATAAGAAATTACAGACCAGCTTCTTGGATTAGGTCAACTATATCCTTGATTTCTTGTGCAGCTCCGTCGAACGCTTGTCGAACAAGCTCATACCCATCATTAATGGTATCGTCCATCTTTGGCGCCATTGAAGGTGAAAGAATACCACTTGAAAGAATTGAAGGTTGAAGAGTGACGATTGGAGATTCCTTTGTCTCGACACTCAGGGTTCAATCTCTTGAATGTTCTGAGTCACGTGGTTGACTAGTTCTTGTTGCCTCCTATTTATAGTATTCTATAAGGAAGGTCAAAAGGCGCGCTTACAATAGAATATCGCGTGTCGACACATGGTTACTTGTGTCGACACCGACTACTAAAGTCTCGACAGAGAATCTTAAGTATCGATTATTCTATGTATTGATACCAACTTCTGTGTGTCGATACTAAAATCTAAGGTCTCGACAGCTTTGTGTCGACACAATCTGTTTACTTTGTCAAATGTTGAGTGAAAGCATTAAATTTTCTTATATACCACTTAGCTGACTTTATTCTATATTTAACATTCCTAATTCAATTTTAAAGTAATTGAATTTACTTTCTTCAAGAGGTAGTGAAGATACCAGCTACTTGTTTTTCAGTAGAGACAAACTCTAGGCTAATGTCTTCTTTCTCAGCTTGTTCTCTAATAAAATGATACCTATTTTCTATGTGCTTAGTTTTGCTATGAGAAATAGTATTTCTAGCAATAGAAATAACACTAGTAGAATCTCAAAATAAAGGAGTTCTACTTAACTTGATGTTACGGTCTTCAAGATGATGCTGAATCCACAGCAATTGAGCACAACAGCTGCCCTCAACGATATATTCTGACTCTATAAAGGAGATAGCAACACTAGTTTGCTTTTTGCTGCTCCATGACACCAATCTTCCACCTAGGAATTGACATGTACCAGTGGTACTTTTCCTATCTTTCTTGCAGCTTGCAAAATCTGTATTTGAAAATCTAGTTGGCAGAAAAACTCTATTCCTAGGGTACTATAGACCAAGATCTGGTGTGCCCTTGAGATACCTTAAAATTCTCTTTGTAGCAGAATAATAAGATTCTTTAGGGCATGCCTGGTATCTAGCACAGACACATGTAGTATACATGATGTTAGGCCTACTTGCAGTTAAATATAGAAGGGAGCTAATTATCCCTCTATACAAAGACTCATCAATAGGTTTCCCTGCCTCATCTTTGGCTATAGGCATACTTGACCCATTGGAGTTCTCATGGTGGAGGCAGTATCTATACCATATTTCTTAATCAACTCCTTGGTGAACTTAGACTTGGATAAGGACAAGCCATCATCAGCCTGTCTTACTTGGAGTCTCAAGAAGAACTTTAGCTCACCCATGCTGCTCATCTCAATCTTCCCTTGCATGAGTTTGGAAAACTTCCTACAAAGGTTGTTCTCAGTAAATCCAAAGATAATGTCATCAACATATATCTGTACTAGGATGATCTTGCCCTTGGATTCCTTTAGGAATATGGTCTTGTCTATTTTCCCCCTTGAAAATTTGTTCTCAATGAAGAAAATAGACAATGCCTCATACCAAGCTCTAGGGGCTTGTTTTAACCCATACAGAGCTTTCTTAAGCCTATAAACATAATCAGGAAAGTGAGGGTCTACAAAACCTGATGGTTGATCCATATATACTTTCTCTTTTAAATCTCCATTCAGGAATACTGATTTTACATCCATCTGGAAGACCTTGAATCCTTGATAGGCTGTATAGGTAAGGAATAGTCTTATTGCTTCCAGCCTTGCTATTGGGGAATAGGTCTGGTCAAAATCTATCCCTTCTTCCTGCCTGTAGCCTTTTGCCACCAATCTGACCTTATTTTTGAAAATAATGTCATTATCATCTAACTTATTCATGTAAGTTCACTTAGTCCCTATGACATTATATCTCTTTGGTCTGGGAACTAGATTCCAGACTTTACATCTTTTGAATTGGTTCAACTCTTCCTACATGGCACCAATCCAGTATGAGTCTTGGATAGCCTCTTCAAACTTCTTTGGTTCCAATTATGACAGGAAGCTTGAACATAGAGCTGAGTTCAAGCTCTTGCTTCTGGTCATTACACCATGTCTTACATCCCCAATAATTTGATGAGCTTGATGGTCTCTTAGATGTCTCATAGCTGGAGGCAATCTTTCTTCAGCTTGTTGTTCTTCATTTCCTACAGCTTGCTGTTCTTAAATGTCTTCAGCTAGATGTTCTTCATCCACAGCTTGTGAGTCTTGAGATCCCTCTAGACAATATTTATCATCTTGTATATCCTGTCTTGCTGGAATATCTTCCCTGATTGTCAGCTTGTCCATCTTATCCTTTAAACCTGTAGGACTAAATGAAGTGCTTGACAGCTCATTGTTAATTAACTTAGACTCATCAAAAATAACATGGACAGATTCTTCTACAATTTGAGTAGTCAAGTTATAAATCCTATATGTCATACTATTATTGTTGTACCCAACAAATATCTCTTCTTGGGACTTGGCAGCAAACTTAGTCATATAAGACTTACCATTGTTAAGTATATAGCACTTGCTACCAAAAATCCTAAAATAGGATAAGTTTGGTTTTCTGCCTTTTAGAATCTCATAGGGGATCTTCTTTTGGCTTTGAGTGATGGTAGCCCTATTGAGGACATGCCATGTATCATTTACTGCCTCAGTCCAAAAATATTCTGGGAAAGAAGTGTCATTTAACAAGGTCCTACCAGCCTCAATTAGAGTTCTATTCTTCCTTTCAGCAATTCCATTTTGCTGGGGAGTTCTAGGTGAGGAGAATTCTTGATGAATCCCAAGCCCTTCACAGAACCTTATCATGCATTCAGATTGAAACTCAGGCCCATGGTCACTTTTGATTTTGACCACAGTACTATTAAGCTCATTCTGGATTTGCTTAACAAATGTTTGGAAGACATCAGAGATTTCAGATTTCTTCCTTAGAAAGAATACTCATGCAAACCTGGAAAAGTCATCAACAACCACATGGGTATAGACTTTCTTACCTAGACTATGAACTGACATAGGACCAAACAGATCTATATGCAGGAGGTATAAATACCTCACAGAGTCTTTGGTTTTAAGACTTTGGAAGGAAGTCCTGGTCTGCTTGCCCTTTTGACAAGCTGAGCAGATTCCCTCCTTAATGCACTTAACCTTATGACCATTCCTCACTAACTCTTCACTAAAGAGTTTGTCTATGGTCCTATAGTTCAGGTGAGCTAGCCTCTTGTGCCATTAGACATAATGAGAAGCTTTCTCATCTGCAACTAGGCATATAGGAGAGTCCTTATTTTCACACACAAAGTCTAGACAGTATACATTTCCTCCCCTAATGTCTGTCAAGATAACCCCTTGGTCACTTGACCTCCTAATTTGGCACTCATCCTTGAGAAAGAAATGTCATATCCAAAATCACATAGTTGGCTTATGCTAATCAGGTTATGTTTCAAACCTTTCACATAGGCTACTTGTGTGATAGTGATTATGTCATTAGTTATCTTACCAAAACCTTTGGTTACCCATTTTTCTGAGCCACCAAAGATAACTTTGTGTCCATTATCAATTGGAGTGTACTCCTTTAGCATACTCCTTATTCCAGTCATGTGCCTGGAGCATCCACTGTCCAAGTATCATATAGGGGTTTGGCCACTTGGACTCACCTACATCAAATAAATTATCTAATCTTAGGACGCCAACTTTTATGGGGTCCTAGGTGCAGGTTGGACTGAACCTAAACATGCCTACCTGCAGTTTTTCTGACAGGTAAGCTAACATTATCTCTCTGGACACTCTCATTGTGCCAGTAATCTATGGCATAGTGGCCCACTTTGCCACAGCACCAGCACTCATGCACATTGTACCTTCTTTTAAGGACTGACCTACCAGCATTTCTGTCAGCAGCTCTTAAACCAGCTGGTATAGCATCCTTTTTCTTTAGTCTTCCAACCACAGCTTGCTTAGGGATTTGTCTGGCAGCTGAGGTACTTGGGATATTTTGAACCCTATTAGCAGCTGCCTTCTTTTCAGAGTGTAAGCTCCTAATTGCTTCAGATATACCCAAGTCAGGTCTGTTGACAGACTTTCCTTTAGTCTGATAGTGGACTGGCAGGCTTTATGAATGACCAGCTGCCATCTGTTTGAGTGTTGGGGCTGGTACACAAAACATAAATGGTCCATGATAGTCCATTTGAGTTTTCTTATGGGCTGCCCTATAGGCACTAGTACCCTTGTCATTCTTATCACCATGCTCACAGTGACCATAGATACTTTCATGGTCATACCTGTTAGATGGTTGAACCACTTTTCTAAAAGATATTGAAGGCTTGGAGGCTACTGGCTGAACTGGAGCTTTGCCTTTCCTTTTGGAATTTGCAGCTCTTGTTCTTCCCTTGAAGCCTAATCCCTTCTCATCCTTTTGGGAAGTGAAGGAATTTATCAAGGGTAGCACAGAACTAGTCTTTAAGAACTTTGCTACTAGCTCTCTCATCTTTTGGAGTCTACCTTCGAGATTCTTAATGTGGTCATTCTTGAATATAATTGTGCCAATCTGAATAACAGTTATGTTTTCAGTTTACTAATCTCTTTCAATTTCAGATCCAGCACTTTTACTGAGTCTGATGTAGCCAACTTCAGAGAGGCAATCTCCTTTGACTGTTGTTTGGCTTGGAGCATGCTCCTTTTTAGTGCTTCTAGGAGCTCACCATAATCATCAATCAGTTGATTGATGTCTCCTTCTGATTTAGAGGCATCTTCATCTCTTGATTTAGATGCTTCTAATTCTGGACTAGTAACATAATCAGACACTGAAGGTGAAGAGTGTACCTTACTAGGACCAGGCTACTCCTGGTTGTGTCCTTCCTCAGTTATAGTCATCAACCCTATGCATTGGCTGTCTTCTGCTCCATTGATAGCATTTAGCATCTGCAAGAATTCTGTCTCTACAGAATCTTCTTCAGTTGAAAACAGCCCAATGTAGGCTTCAACTTTATCTTCTTTTTCTGACTCTGATGAAGAAGAGTCAGTACAGCTCTTTTGCTTCTTGGCAACAAAGGATTTCTCCTTCTTGCCCTTTTACTGGTGTTTCTTCTTTTCACCAGTCTCCTTCCTTTTGACAGAACAGTCTGTTATAACATGTCCTGGCTTGCTGCAACAATAACAAACCACTTTAGAAGAAGTTTGTTTACCAGGTTTAGAACCATACCTTTCCTCTTTAGAGGATTTCTTCTTGCCCTTGTAGTAGTCATCCTTGGGGTAAGAAGAAGTGGATGGCCTACTTCTCCAATTCTTTTTCTTTAAGAATCTCTGGAATTGCCTAGAAAAGGCAGCAAAATCTTCATCAGAGTTGTGACAGTCTGATGTGCTGGAATCTGAACTTTCTGAGTCAGTTCCAGCAACTTTCCTGGGAGGAGAAGGAGTCTTTCTCCTGCCCTTCCTTATGGCTTCAGCTTTGAAGACCAATGATTTATCTTTGACTAAAGACCTACTGCTTTCTCCTCTTTCTTTCTGGTTGTTAGCTGCATTTCATAAGACAATAATTTTCCAAACAAAGTTGGTGGAGGAGTATCTGTAAGTCTGACTACTTCTCTGATGGCACAGATTTTGGTATCCTAGCCTTTGATTAATGTTATGAGAAACTTGTCATTCAGTTCATATGTGTTGAAGACTCTGCCATAGGTCATCAGCTCATTGACAATTCTGAAGAACTTTTTATAGCACTCAGCTATGATATCTGTCTTGGCTTGCCTGAAACTCTCATACTCTTGATTGAGCATAGATTTATTATCCTCCCTTATTTCTTATGTCCCCACAATATAGACAATCAATGTATCCCACATCTCCTTTGATGTTTTTAGTGGACTAAATTCTGAAAGGTAGAATCATCTATGCCACTAACAATTATGTTTTGTGCCTTCTTGTCCAAAGTGACTAAGATGATATCATCTTTGGTCATCTCAGAATAACTCTTTGGAGTTTTCAGATTTGCATCAAGAACCGATGTCTTCATAGGGATGAAAAGCCCTTCTTGAACTGTTATGTAAATTCTAGGATCAGATGCTTCCATGAATAATCTGACCCTCTCTTTCCATATGCCAAAAGTTTCCTTTCTATAAATAGGAAGCTTCATGGATCCAAGTTCTTTGTGATTTTCTCCTGAACCCATCTTGGCTATCTAATAACTTCCTTTGAGATCAACTCTGATTGTTAAGTCTCTTTTAAGGAACCTCCATCTGATATCACTTGAAAGAATTGATTTCAGGAACCACTAAATACCTAGAAGGGGGGGTGAATAAGTTCAATTTAATAAACTTAGATAGTTAAAACTTTAACACAGAACAGCTAATTATACTACAGCAATATCAACACAAATAATCAGCAAACACAACAAACAAAGCAAACACAGCATAATACACACAGATTTATAGTGGTTCCCTAATTTATGGGTACATCCACTTTCCCCATTCGCCTATCTAGCAGTATACTAGATTCGATCCAACTTCCTTCCTCTTTTTCAGATCCTCAGATCTTACAACTCAGAGCCTCAAATGGTTCCTACAACTCAGACTTCTGCAAGTCCTATAACTCAGATCCTCAAGATCTTACGGCTCATATTCTTCCCAAGAACCCTACCTCAGAGTGAGTCCACACTCCTACCACTCAGGCAATCAAGCCCTACTTCATCCCTTATAACTAGGCCTACAACTCAGAGAAATTAATCTCCTACCTTAGGCACACAACTCTACCTTAGCCTTTATAATTGAAGGCCTACAACTCAGAGAAATTATTCTTCTACACTCAGATCTATGAATAGATCTTACATAAAATTTATAAGGTATTTTGTAATATCTTCACCCAGATAGAGAGAGAGAGGTGAAGCCTTCCTGACCAGATCTTGAATGATCTATCTTCTTATGATCCTTGCTGCAAAGGATCCAACCTCACTTAGCTTATTCAAAGCTTCTTGAAATAGAAAATTAAGGTTGATCTTCTTGAGAAATTGGAGTTGATCCACGATCCAGCTTATTTCTCCTTACAAATTTAAATCTATAATATCTGACAGATCTGATGAGATATTGTCTACTTAAAAAATTCTTCTTCTTCTAACTCTTCTGATTGTTGATCAGTTTCTGAAAGCTTAGCTTTCTTTCTCTAGGCTTGTTTTTTTTGTTATCTGCTCTCTGATAGAACATCTTCTTATATAGATCTCGTCAGAGGTTACCCGCTGATCCGATTGATAACTTACATCTGACAGCTTTGACAGCTTTGACAGTTCTGACAGCTGTCAAGTCCCGA
The DNA here is from genome assembly GCA_039513925.1 of Platanthera zijinensis. Taxonomy (NCBI): domain Eukaryota; kingdom Viridiplantae; phylum Streptophyta; class Magnoliopsida; order Asparagales; family Orchidaceae; genus Platanthera; species Platanthera zijinensis. The sequence continues at coordinate 51,870,775 of CM077095.1, forward strand.
TCTTGAGATCTGTTACTTAGAGTATTTTACTCAGCTGATAGTGTCGAGACACAAGTATAGTATGTGTCGACACTGATGAAGTATGTGTCGACACAATTTCTAGGGTGTCGACAAAACTCCTTTGATGTTGTCGACATACTTAAGAAACTGTCGACACAGCTCTTTATTCAGTCTCGACACAACTTTTGTAAAATGTGTCTACATAAGTTCTGTGCGTCGACACAAGTTCTGTGTGTCGACACAACTTCTCCATTTATAACTGATGTCAACCCAAGTCCGGGTGTCGACACAGTTGCTTCTGCTAATGTCAGCAGTTCAAGTCTAAGCGTGTCAACACTAGTCCTGAGTGTTGACACAGCTGATGTCGACTCAAATTCTGTAGGTCGACACAAGTCCTGTGTGTCGACATAGCCTTGCTTCTAGTCTTGACACAGCTCCTTCAAAGGTGTCAACACATTATAAGTGTCTCGACACTTTTGTACTTAAGAATATTTTCTGCATTCTTTAGCTTGCACAAGTAAACTCAATATACCATCAAATACAAACTGATTTATATCATTGAGTTAAGTGAGGCTTCTCCAAATCAGGTACATAATTACCAATGTACTCAACATGAGGCTTTTAGTGAATACCAATCACTAATAAAATGATCTGTCCGTAGAATAGTACACGGTTGATTTTGATTGCCTACACATGGGATGCGACGTCGCCGAGGAAGAGGAAAAAATCATTGCAAAATATTTAGCGGGGTTGCGCCCGACCATATCCGATATTGTTTATCTCCAACAATATTGGGATTATGAGGATGTTTTGCCGCCTATCCTTGCATGTAGAAAAACAACTCCACAGTAGAAACACCACTAACAAATCATCAAAACGGTGGCTCGGGAAAGATTGGCATGGTAAGGGAACTACCACCTTAACCACACCCACTCCAACAACTAAAAAGAAGCTAACCACCAAATCATCGGTTCAGGATATCATCAGTATAGGCAGATCAACAACACCAACAGGGGCTCGACATTCAAGTGGTGTTACAAATATCATGGTTTGGGACACTACATGGCAAATTGTCCCAATATTTAGGCCGTTACTTTTGCGGATGGCGAACCGATATTTGATGATTCCGACAAAGAGGCGCATGAACCTGATGGGGGTCATGACGCGGTCCTCTATGGCGACTCCGGTGAGTCCTTAGTTGTCTGCCGCCTTGTTAACTCCACTCCACTCATAGATGATACGTGGCTGCGACACAACATTTTTCATACAAAGTGCACACACGGCGGCAAAGTATACAATTTGATCATCGATGCCGGAAGTTGCGAGAATGGGGTCTCTACAACTATTGTAGAAAAACTAGGGCTCAAGACCGAACCACATTGCCCGACATACAAACTATCTTGGCTCAAAAAGGGCAATAAAGTAAAAGTCTCCAAGCGATGCATAGTACACTTTTTGATTGGCCAAACCTATATGGATGAGGTTTGGTGCAATGTTGTTCTAATGGACGCTTATCTTATCCTCCTTGGGCGGTCGTGGCAGTAAGACAAGAAAACACATCACGACGGGTTCAAAACCCGTATTTCTTTCAAAAGGATGACAGGAAAATCATATTGGTGCCCTTGGGCAGTCATAAGGACAAAGTTACCACCCTTCTTTCAGGCACAACCTTCTGGGAAGAAATGGTAAACTCCATTGAGCTATTTTTTATGGTCATTCTGTGGTGGAGACCAGCCCCGGTCAGGTCGACGCAAAGGTGTCCGACGCCGCACCCGGTTGGACCTCTATCGGCCCTGAGTCTTGCATTTTTTTTATTTGTGTCATTTTGGCATTTTTTTTGTAATTTTGCATTTTTATGAGTGGATATATATATATATATATATATATATATATATATATATATATATATATATATATATATATATATATATATATAATAATAATAATTTGTTAAACTATATATAAATATATATATATATCTTTATCTTTACACTATACGCAAGGACCTAATCAGCCCATGGTGTAACATGGTGTAACATTTTAAGCACGGAATGCCCTCATAAAACCTGCTTTTGTGAGTTAATTGGGGGGTATTTTGGTCATTTGGCCAGATCAAAGCTTAATTAATACAGATTTCATCTCTCAGTTCACTGATCATCCCCTCAAAATAATGATACCTCCGTCATACACAACATCTTCTCCTCTTTTTGCAAGCCCTATGTCGTCGCTCGCAAGCCCGTCACAGTCGTGCGTCGTTGCAAGCATCATACTCCTCCTCGTGCGTGCTTATTTGCTCGTTGCATCGTACTCCCTACATCATTCCCGACTCGTGTTCATCTCTTCCTCTTGCCCAACCTCTCCAGATTCCGCTCGGCGAAGATCCCTCCAAAGCCATCTTTCCATCCCGCCTCCTCCAACGTCAAAGCCTTCCGTCGACGAAGATCCCCGCAGACAAGCAAAAATTGCTTTCGTAGCCCAGAATGCGCAACTCATCATCGTCGCACATATGTATTCGTCAGTTTATTCCTCTTCCATCTCCATCCATATTTTCTCCCTTTCTTAAAAGGGATACACTTGCTCTGAACCCTAACTGTGGATCTGTCATTTCCTCTGCTTCTTGGAAGGGCTACACTCGCCCTTTCAGTGGGAAAAAATAGGGGCAAAGCATTTATTTTTTTCCAGGGGCAAGAGATACTCCATGAAAAGGAATTCCTCTCTCCTTGAAACCCTATACTTTAGCAAGGTCAAGCAATCTCCACCTCTTCTCCCTTCATCCAGGTTTGTATTTTTTTCTTGCTTCTTTAATTTCTTTGTGTGCGCTCTATTTGTTTCTATACCCATGGGATTTTTCATACTTTTCGTAAAGAAAAATTAGTATTTGTTTCTATTTAAGTACTGTAAAGAAAGTGCTGTCAATTATATTGATTTTTGGTGTGAAAAAAACTACTTTCAATTTTTTGAAAAATTAGTATTGTTTTAGACACAATGTTGTATGGTTGATTTTTTATATTAAGTTTCTTTTTCGCTCCCTCATAATTAATTCAGAGAATCTTGAGTCCCCATTTCTTCTCTCATCTTAATAAACTTCTCTCTTGAGACTAGTCATGTTCATAAAGCCTCTCGGGCCCAGGCCTAAACTGGGCCTCCCGGGCCCAAGATTTCCCGAACCGGGCCCGTGCCTTGATTATAGCCGGGTCAGGCCGGGCAGGGCATCTGACTCCGGGAGGGAGCCTGCTAAGGCCACCAGGACCGGGCTCGATTTTTAAAAAAAAAATTAATTTTTTTATAAAAAAATTAAATATAATTTATAAATACAATGAAAAAAATGCGATTAATTTCATATTGTGATTAAAAAATACGATTAATTTCCTATTTTGAAAGAAAAAATAATAATTTTATTAATATTGAACGGAAGTATACAAAATTATAAATACACTGAAAAAAATAATTGTGATTGAAAAATCCAAAATTACAAATACAATAAAATTACATGTCCTCCTTCTTTAAAAAATTACAAATTTTCAAAAATCTGCCTCGTCATCTTTAAGATTTAATTTAAGTTGATCGTGTCCATCTCATTTTCCATGTCCGACGAGCTATTCGCGATCGATGAAATATGATGTCTCCTCTTGATCGCATCCAAGTTGTCCTTGTAGCATATGCAGATTTCGAGCGATTCTTCGCTTAGGCGACTTCTTCGCTCGTTCAACACCCTGCCACTAAGAGAAAAAGCAGACTCCGAAACTACCGTGCTAGCTTGGATCATTAGTAAATCTCGGGCCATATCGGCTATAATAGGATAAGTATTTACTTTACCTTTCCACCATTTTAAAATATCGAAATTTTCTAGTTCGTCCGTACTCATAAAATCACAAAATTAGGTTTTTGTGTACAAGCCTAATTCATTTAAACTACTAGATGTGGTGTGCGCTTTTTCCTTGAAGCTAACTCTAACATTTTATTTTTAAAACTATCGCGCGTTTTTGGTTGTGACACATCCTCTCGGGGCCGCGATCCTTATAAATTATCATAATAATTATAACATTCAGTAAAAATAGTGTTAAAATTTAAAATACTAAGAATATCCAAATCTGAATCACTGAGATTTACGCCTAAATTGTTATTTATTTCTTCTATAAAATTTTTTACGTCGTTTACGCCGAAAAGATGATTCAAAGCGGCGGCGCATGAAAACATGACTGAGATTTCTCTATAATATTTAAAAATTTTATTTTTCATTATTTCTATTAAACCACTCCATCCGGCGTGTTGCTTAAAATAATTTAATTTTTGTGAAATATTAACAATATTTTTAATAACTAACGGGCTAGTAGGATAATATACGCCAGATAGAGAATTTATCACAGTATAAAAAAGTTCTAATAAATCCATATAATTTTCTAAAACAGCCCAATCAGACTAGGTTAATTCATGTTGATCTAACATAGTTCCATCTAATTGGCATGTCAAATAAATGTTTCAAAATTTTTTGAACTTGAGCGTTTACGAATTTTTTAAAATATTGTCGTCTTGTTTAGAACAATAAATAAATTACAACATTAAACGCATTTTATTAATGTATGGTTCAATATATGTTAAACTATCTTGTACGACCAAATTTAAAACGTGACAGACGTAACGAGTATGAAATGTACAACCCTGTATTCGCGGATTGAGGATCTCAAGCACGGCATAAGGCCTGCTTATAGGTTTTAAGCTTTTGAGCTGTTTTGCACTCTAAGGGGCAAATTTTGGCTTGACCTTGATGATATACTAGTAGGGGGAGGAAATATTTATCTCCCCAGGGCCCCCTTGAAGAGACACCCAGGCCCCAGCCGCACGAAGGGCGTCTCGTCAGGCTGGCCGTCTCGTCAGGCTGGCCGTCTCGTCAGGCTAGCCGTCTCGTCAGGCTGGCCGTCTCGTCAGGCAGGCCGTCTCATCAGGTTGGCCGTCTCGTCAGGCTGGCCGTCTCGTCAGGCTGGCCGTCTCGTCAGACAGGCCGTCTCGTCAAGCTGGCTGTCTCGTCAGGCTGGCCGTCTCGTCAGGCAGACCGTAGACCGTCTCGTCTCACAGGCCGCATGTTCGCCCAGGCCGCCCCTCGCTTCTTGCCTAACCGCCAGCTCGCCCGACCTGTTTTTACCGTTGTGCCCTCGAGGGGGGATTACCTCTTTACCCCCCGATGTGGGGTTTTCCTATTGGCCTGAGGCTTTTTTCCCTTAGGGGCATTTTGGTCATTTTGACCCCAAGACTTGGAAAAACTATAAATAGACCCTCTTGGGTGCCTTTGGAGAGAGGGATGGCCTTACCTCCTCCTCCCCTAGCTTCATCTTGGTAGAGTAGAGAGAGCTCTCCAAGGCGCCCAGCTCAGCCACTTGGTGAGGGAGGGGAAGTGTTCTAGCAACCTTCCGGGTGTGTGGTGGGACCTCCACGCTAGAGCCGAGGGTCTATTCCTAGTCTCCCAAGTCTTTGGTCCGTGACGTTCTTCCGAGTGTAGTAGGTGTGAGGTCACCCCTTCCCCAAGGGTCGAACTCCACAGAGGTCATTTTTGGCTTCAACATTTTGGTGCGGTGAGCGTGGAGAGTGACCAACACAGAAGATCTCGGTAGAGTGTCATGGCTGGAGATCAAGGAGGTAGTGACGATCTCGGCGAGCTCCCCAACCCCGGACCCTTCATAGGAAGGGAGGAGTTCATGGCTTCCATCTCAGGCATCATGGAGATGCTGAGAAGCATTGCCCCTCAGGCTGACAGCTCAACCCCCACCCCCCAGGGACTGGCTCCCAGGAGTCCCGGCGAGCTGACCCAGAGTGGTCTCGGCGAGCTGCCTCCTAGAGGCACAGGCGAGGTGACCCCGGCAGGGGGAGAAGGAAGTGCACCAGGTAGGCGACCTGGGAAGGAAAGGATGGGAGAGGGGGTCGAGCGAGACCTCCTCGGCCGGGAGCTGTTCCCCAGCCCGGCGAGTGCTAGCCCTCCAGGCGAGCAGGTCGCGCGAGAAGAGGTGGTGAGAGCACCCCTCCGGGGGTCACCCTTCAGTGAACTGATCATCTCGGCTCCCGTTCCCGAGGGGTTCAGAGAACCAGACAAGGTATACTATACCGGGAGGGATGACCCCATCCAACACTTGCAGTGGTTTGAGGATGTCGTCTCCATCCTGCCAATGACGGACGCCTTCAAGTGCCGTCTATTTGCGATCACCTTGAGAGAGAAGGCGAGAGACTGGTTCCATCAACTTCCTCCAAGGTCCATCTTCGGGTTCGAAGACTTGAGCCGGAGCTTTCAGCTTCGCTTCTCCACCTCCAAGAAGAGGAAGAAAGATCCTGAGTCCCTCTTCTTGATAAAGCAAAGGGCCGAGGAGTCGCTGGCCCACTACGTTGACAGGTTCCAGGAGGATGTCCTTGACATCCAAGAGGTGCCAGGGTATGCCCTCCAGATGGCGTTCACGGTGGGGTTACGCGAAGGGTTCTTCAAGATGAGCTTGACCCGGAAGACCCCTCTTTCCTTCGAGGAGCTGATGGAAAGGGCAGCAGAGGAGATAGCCATGGAGGCAGCCAACCCGGCCTTTGTGAAGAAGTTGGCAAAGTTGACGGAGGTGGAGTCAAGAGAGCAAGGTGGCTTAAGGCACCAGGAAGGAAGGCGGAGAGAGGAGCAGAGAGCCCAAGTGTTCCCGAGACCGGAGGGTCCGGAGCCAGGCTGGAGGCAACATGGAGGACCTACCCATGGTCCAGGATGAGCTCTCATCCAGGATGGGGGGAACTTTCACGGGGGCCAGGGGAGGTTCAACTTCCAGAAGCAAGCCCCGAGACAGCTCCTACCCCCACCACAGCAAGCCTTGGCAATAGGTGAAGGAAGAAGAGGCAATAGGAGAGATCGTCGGACCCGCCGAAGGGGGGAGGAGGAGCGTTGTTGTACTGTGACTTCCACCAAACGGAGGGTCACGCCACGGCTACCTGCCCTGAGTTTCTGGAGGTAAGGGGAGCGGAAGCTCCAGCCCAGCAACAGCCACCAGAGCGGGTTGAAGCTCTGCCCCAAGGCGGAGGAGATAGAGAAGAACATGGAGAGCAGCAGCAAGATGGAGGTGTCCAGTGGGATGGAATCCGTGGATGACCACCATGCCTAGACCCCCCTAAGAAGCCTCGCCTCGGCGGAATCATGTATCTTTTTTTTATGTTGTTGTAAAGAGTCCAGCCCCCGACCGGAAGAGTCGGGGGGGTCATGTAACCCATCTTTTTCCCCCCTTTTGAGGATGTTGGAATTGACAAAGCTTAGGTGACATGCCTAATCCCACCCCCCGAGAGGACCTCCGCATGCCAGGCTCTCACTAGCCGGATGGGTCGAGGGTACCTCGGGGAGCCCAAATCCTTTGCTCCGATGACGGTCCCGCTGCTAGGCTCCCTCTAGCTGGCAGGTCCGGTGGTACCTCTCGTGGTAGCCTAGTTCCTTTGCTCCGATGACGGTCCCGCTGCCAGGCTCCCTCTAGCTGGCAGGTCCGGTGGTACCTCTCGTGGTAGCCTAGCCCTTTGCTCCGATGATGGTCCCGCTGCTAGACTCCCTCTAGCTGGCAGGACCGGTGGTACCTCTCGTGGTAGCCTAGTTCCTTTGTTCCGATGACGGTCCCGCTGTCAGGCTCCCTCTAGCTGGCAGGCCCGGTGGTACCTCTCGTGGTAGCCTAGTCCCTTTGCTCCGATGATGGTCCCGCTGCCAGGCTCCCTCTAGCTGGCAGGACCGGTGGTACCTCTCGTGGTAGCCTAGTTCCTTTGCTCCGATGACGGTCCCGCTGTCAGGCTCCCTCTAGCTGGCAGGCCCGGTGGTACCTCTCGCGGTAGCCTAGTTCCTTTGCTCTGATGATGGTCCCGCTGCCAGACTCCCTCTAGCTGGCAGGTCCGGTGGTACCTCTCGTGGTAGCCTAGTTCCTTTGCTCCGATGACGGTCCCGCTGCCAGGCTCCCTCTAGCTGGCAGGTCTGGTGGTACCTCTCGTGGTAGCCTAGTTCCTTTGCTCCGATGACGATCCCGCTGTCAGGCTCCCTCTAGCTGGCAGGTCCGGTGGTACCTCTCGTGGTAGCCTAGTCCCCTTGCTCCGATGATGGTCCCGCTGCCAGGCTCCCTCTAGCTGGCAGGACCGGTGGTACCTCTCGTGGTAGCCTAGTTCCTTTGCTCCGATGACGGTCCCGCTGTCAGGCTCCCTCTAGATGGCAGGCCCGGTGGTACCTCTCGCGGTAGCCTATTTCCCTTGCTCCGATGATGGTCCCGCTGCCAGACTCCCTCTAGCTGGCAGGTCCGGTGGTACCTCTCGTGGTAGCCTAGTTCCTTTGCTCCGATGACGGTCCCGCTGCCAGGCTCCCTCTAGCTGGCAGGTCCGATGGTACCTCTCGTAGTAGCCTAGTCCCTTTGCTCCGATGATGGTCCCGCTGCCAGGCTCCCTCTAGCTGACAGGACCAGTGGTACCTCTCGTGGTAGCCTGGTTCCTTTGCTCCGATGACGGTCCCGCTGCCAGGCTCCCTCTAGCTGGCAGGACCAGTGGTACCTCTCGTGGTAGCCTAGTTCCTTTGCTCTGATGACGGTCCCGCTGTCAGGCTCCCTCTAGCTGACAAGTCCGGTGGTACCTATCGTAGTAGCCTAGTCCCTTTGCTCCGATGATGGTCCCGCTGCCAGGCTCCCTCTAGCTGGCAGGTCCGGTGGTACCTCTCGTGGTAGCCTAGTCCCTTTGCTCCGATGATGGTCCCGCTGTCAGGCTCTCGCTAGCTGGCAGGTCCGGTGGTACCTCTCGTGGAAGCCCAGTTCCCTTGCTCCGATGATGGTCCCGCTGTCAGGCTCCCACTAGCTGGCAGGTCCGGTGGTACCTCTCGTGAAGACCAAATGTTTTTCACCCCGAGGTGGTCTCGTCACCCAGGCTCCCATTAGCTGGCATGACAGGTTGATCCCTCGGGGAGACCAAGTGTTCTTCACCCCGAGGTGGTCTCGTCACCCAGGCTTCCATTAGCTGGCATGACAGGTTGACCCCTCGGGGAGGCTAAGTGTTTTTCACCCCCAGGTGATCTCGTCACCCAGGCTCCCATTAGCTGGCTTGACAGGTTGACCCCTCGGGGTGGCTAAGTGTTTTTTACCCCCAGGTGGTCTCGTCACCCAGGCTCCCATTAGCTGCCTTGACAGGTTGACCCCTCGGGGAGGCCAAGTGTTTTTCACCCCGAGGTGGTCTTGTCACCCAGGCTTCCATTAGCTGGCATGACAGGTTGACCCCTCGGGGAGGCTAAGTGTTTTTCACCCCCAGGTGATCTCATCACCCAGGCTCCCATCAGCTAGCATGACAGGATGACCCCTCGAAAGAGGCCTCATAGTTCTTCGACACTGATAGAGTAAGCTACACTCAACGAATACGTTGGGTTGGACTTTCTTTTCGAGCTTGGACAACCCCGAAAAGAGCGGGAATTGTGTACAACCTGTATTCGCGGATTGAGGATCTCAAGCACGGCATAAGGCCTGCTTATAGGTTTTAAGCTTTTGAGCTGTTTTGCACTCTAAGGGGCAAATTTTGGCTTGACCTTGATGATATACTAGTAGGGGGAGGAAATATTTATCTCCCCAGGGCCCCCTTGAAGAGACACCCAGGCCCCAGCCGCACGAAGGGCGTCTCGTCAGGCTGGCCGTCTCGTCAGGCTGGCCGTCTCGTCAGGCTGGCCGTCTCGTCAGGCTGGCCGTCTCGTCAGGCTGGCCGTCTCGTCAGGCTGGCCGTCTCGTCAGGCTGGCCGTCTCGTCAGGCTGGCCGTCTCGTCAGGCTGGCCGTCTCGTCAGACAGGTCGTCTCGTCAAGCTGGCTGTCTCGTCAGGCTGGTCGTCTCGTCAGGCAGACCGTAGACCGTCTTGTCTCGCAGGCCGCATGTTCGCCCAGGCCGCCCCTCGCTTCTCGCCTAACCGCCTGCTCGCCCGACCTGTTTTTACCGTTGTGCCCTCGAGGGGGGATTACCTCTTTACCCCCCGATGTGGGGTTTTCCTATTGGCCTGAGGCTTTTTTCCCTTAGGGGCATTTTGGTCATTTTGACCCCAAGACTTGGAAAAACTATAAATAGACCCCATTGGGTGCCTTTGGAGAGAGGGATGGCCTTACCTCCTCCTCCCCTAGCTTCATCTTGCTAGAGTAGAGAGAGCTCTCCAAGACGCCCAGCTCAGCCACTTGGTGAGGGAGGGGAAGTGTTCTAGCAACCTTCCGGGTGTGTGGTGGGACCTCCACGCTAGAGCCGAGGGTCTATTCCTAGTCTTTCAAGTCTTTGGTCCGTGACGTTCTTCCGAGTGTAGTAGGTGTGAGGTCACCCCTTCCCCAAGGGTCGAACTCCACAGAGGTCATTTTTGGCTTCAACATGAAAAAAAACACCGTTTAACATAGGTTTTAAATCACGTTTTAACCACTCAAGTGCGGTGGTATTATTTGTGGCATTGCCGAAAGAAATACTCATAATTTAATCTTTTATTTTAAATTCTCGCAAACATTTTAAAATAATTTAATAAATCGCTATACCAGTGTGCGAGACTTCAAAACCTTCAAAACATATTATATGTTTATTAAGATCCCAGGAAACGGGATCGACCTAGTGACAAGTGATGGAAATATATGATAATCCTAATTTGATACTACTTATCCAAACGTCGCTCATTAAACTCACTCGACCCTCAAAATTTTCAAAATAATTAATTAAAGATTGTTTAGCTTCTAAATAATATTTAAGTGTGTCTCGTTTGATGAAAGACCGGCTTACTTGATTATATTTGGGTTGTAGTCATTGGTGGATGTACTCGGTTTCTTGCTTGTCATCGTAGTGGCTGAACGATAACCCACGTCTGATGACGTTCTTAACCTGCAGCTTCCGCTGCCGACCTTGATGGTACGTCCAAATTTGTCTAGATGCAGATAATTGCACCTGCCTGGACTCGGGAGGAGCTTGTTTTGCAGTGCAAGACTTAATGTGTCTTGCGAGTGTCGAGTTGCCACTGAGAATAAGTAATTTCGAGCATTGCTTGCACTTCATCTTATGCTCGGAGCCGACTTTCACTTTGTCGAAATATTCATAAATTGGCGTCGTATGCTTGTGCTCCACTTCGTGTGCGACTAATGATGATGAAGACGTCATCGTCGATGACATATTCGACGTAAAAAAATAGTGGGAAGGGGGAGTGTGGGACTTAGGAGGGGTGAGATTGGGAAACTTAGGAGTGGTGGGAGTGGGGGGATTTATAGGTTTTAAAAAAAACTTTAATTTTTTTTATTTTTTAATATTAATTAATTAATTATTAAATAATTAATTATTATTATTTAATAATTATAGCTGTCAGCCCTATTAAATAGGATAGGGCCATTGTTTAAAGTCGTTGTTAACAACGACTCTTAGAGCTGCTGTTAATCAACATTAAAGGGGCCCGGCCCGGCCCAGGGCTTAGCCCGGGCCTAGAAACTGGGCTTTGCCCGGCTCGGCCCTGTGCTTAGCCCGGGCCTAGGAAACCGGGCTTTGCCTGGCCCAGCCCAGGCCGGGCAAATGTCTATATATGGGGTCTTATTAGGCCCCATGGCCATCCCTGGGCCCGGGGCGGGCTTAGCCTGGGCGCGGGCCTAGCCAGGCTTTTACCGGGTCGGCCCCCCGGGTCAGGTTTTTATAGGCACCCCTACTTGAGACAAATTTGGTAAGCACATAAGGTGTTTGTGCTTTTGTCCCAATGAAATTTAACTCACCAATTTGAGCATCAGCAAGTTCCCGGATATAATGAGAACATCTATGTGTTCAGTATGGTTACGAAAAATTGGGTTTTTGGTTATGAAAAATTGGGTTTTTGTTCATCACCAATTTTGAGCATCATAATATCCTTGAAATTTCGGTGTTCGGTGCAAAATGTCAAAGATAATTTATTTGAGTACTTCTTTCATTTAATTGTTTGAGTTGTATGACCTCTTAACATCATATTTCTCTACTTTTTCTAACAAACCGCGCTTTGGAGCTGAATCTAATCACTTTCTCAAGGTATGAATCCGAAGCATGTTTGCTAAATAAAGTGTTACCAGTTTTTTTAATTATATACAATTCTTTACAATGTTGTATGGTTTGATTTAATATAATTTTTGGTGTTGTATGGTTTAGTCGATTGCTAAAATAGTTGGGTGTTTGTGCGGAATTATTTGTATTTTGATTTTTGGTGTGAAAAGGACTACTTTCAAATCTTTGAAAAATTAGTGTTGTTTTAGAAAATAACTGTACAATGGTGAGTACTTATTTATGTAAACTATAACAATGGTGAGTAATTATTTAGTATTGTGCAGAATTCTTTGTATTTTGTACTATTGTTTTAGTATTGTTTTTGGTAAACAAAAATTTTGAGCTCTGTTTAAAGTGATATATAAGTACAGGACATATAAAGTGTTGGAAACGCGTATGGACACCCTCTCTCCACCTCCAAATCAAAACTGGTCGGCGAGAGCAAAACCACGAGCAGCTCCCTTCTGCTGGCGAGCACACTGCACTCACGGCGGGACCACCCTCCTGGCGAGTACTACCCGGTCGAGAAACCGCCCAACCCGCGCGACAAAACCACGGCGAGTACACTCCCCTGCGCGAGATCAAACTCGCCTAGCGAGAGCTCAGCCGCTAGACTGTCCCCCGACTCGCGGCTAGCCCTCCACCACAAGACACAACCTGAGCGAGAGCTACCCGGTGAGAACTCAAACTCCAATACGCACGGCGTCAGCTCCACTCTTTTGCACTGCGGCGAGATGGGCTACACACTCGGCTAAATCGAACTCGCGGGAGGGCAACTCCTCGCGCGACAAGGCCTAAGTGGGCTGCTCGCTCCCCTCAAAACTCGGCGCTGTAGCGCTCTTTAAACACAAGAAACAGAATTTGGAAAGCTTCTCACTATCTTGCATCATCCTTCAAAAGAACACATACAAGCCTATTTATAGGCAAACAAAACAAAGGAAAATATGACAAGTGTCTTACACAATAAATGTAACCAACCTCTCATCTACCAACTTATCAACTCCCCACTTAATGCATTCACTCTCCCCTATTTTTAAAACAAAACATAAATATAACAAACCCCTTAAACTGTGTGCCCGATCAATGAAGTCAAAAAACCAACAAGCTCCCCCTCAAACTTGGCAGCACATGCCGAGTTTGCCTTTGAGCTTCAGGAACATCTCCACCTTCAATGCTTTAGTGAAAATGGCTGCGACCTGCTCTTCGGTAGGGCAATACACCACTTCAACCGTCTTCAGCTCCACCTGCTCACGAAGGAAGTGATACCTCGTCTCGATATGTTTGCTACGCCCATGTAGCACTGGATTCTTCGCGAGCTGGATGGCCGACATATTTTCCACAAACATGGTCATAGGGCCATCCTGCGGATGATGTAGCTCATCCAAAAGATTCTTTAGCCAAATGGCCTAGCAGGTACATGCTGTCGCTGCTATGTATTCTTCTTCACATGATGATTGGGCGATCATCGCCTGCTTCTTTGAACTCCATTAGAACACTCCTGTTCCTACATGGAAAGCATACCCGGAAGTGCTCTTTCGGTCATTCACGTCACCTCCATAGTCACTATCCGAGTACCCGACTAACTTCAGCTCCTCACCAGTGGAATACTTCAGTCCATGGCCTCTTGTCCCGTTTACATATCTCAGGATCCTCTTCGCGGCTGTGAAGTGATCCTCCTTTGGTTCCTCCATGTGCCTGATTACCACCCCGACTGCGTACATGATGTCAGGTCGGGTGAAGGTCAAGTAGCGTAGACTCCCCACCAAGCTTTTGAATAAAGTGGAGTCTACCGCTCCTTCCTTCGACTCCTTGCTCAACTCCAGTCCTGGGTCGGCAGGAGTGGAGATAGGTCTGTTATTCTCCATCCTTAACTTCTTCAGGATCTCCTCCGCATACTTCTTCTGTGAGATGAAAATCCCATCTTCACTCTGCTTCACTTCAACACCCAAGAAGTAGTTGAGCTCTCCCAGGTCTGACATCTCGAACTCCTTCTTAATCATTCTCTTGAACTCCCCGTACATCGAAGGGTTGTTGCCTGTGAAGATCATATCGTCTACGTATAGAAATACGATCATGTTGCCATTCTTCTCGACCTTTGTGTAGAGGGCATATTCATGAGGGTTCTTTCTGTAGTTATGCTTCTGTAGGTAAGCATCTATTCTCCCATTCCAGGCTCGAGCCCCTTGCTTCAGTCCGTACAAAGCCTTATCTAGCTTGCATGCTTTCCTCTCCTGCCCCTTCACCACATATCCTGGAGGCTGCTCGATGTACACATCCTCCTCCAAGTAGCCATTCAGGTAGGCAGATACCACATCCGTCTGCATGATCTTACATCCATGATGAGCAACCAGAGAAATGATCAATCAGATGGTGTCTATCCGCGCCACTGGGGTGAAGAATTCATCATAGTCCACTCCTTGGATTTGTCAAAAGCCTCAGCTTTCTCTTTCAGGAAATATACCCAACACTTCCGACTGAAATCATCGGTGAAGGTGATGTAGTACTTGCTTCCACCTACTGAGGTAGTCTCAAACGGACCAGCTATGTCCGAGTGAACTAGCTCAAGCTGCCTTCTTGCTCTTCGGGACTTGCCACCCTCGAACGTCTGTCTCTTCTGCTTCCCCTTGGTACACGCCTCACATACCTTCTATGGAGGCGAGATCATAGGCAGTCCTTCTACCATCTTGGAATGAGATAGTAGCCTCAGGCCTGTGAACACCAGATGGCCCATCCGGTGGTGCCACAACCATTCTTCCTCTTCTTCCTCTGTCCTTGCGAGACACACCGTCTCCTTTGCATCCATCCTCAGCGTGAAGAGACGATTCGTTGTCATCCTCACACTCACTACTTCCCTTCTTTCGTGGTCCTTCATGGCCAACGTGTCATCCTTCAGCTGAACGCAATAACCCTTCTTGACCAACTGCCCAAGGCTTAGGATGTTACTCTTCAAGCCCGACACATAGAACATGTCATTGAGGTATACCTCCTTCCCATTCAAGGTGACTGTTATGACTCTCCTTCCTTCCACTGATATCTTTTATACCAGCTCCTGTATCAAGGTACCACACTTCGTTCCTCCCACCTTCAGCTCCCCTGTAGGTTAGGAATATCATCGGGTCACCTCACGTATTACTTGCTTCAGCATAATGGTTGGCATCTCCTCCCTTCCTTGGAGCCCAAAAATCATAGCTCATATGCCCAAACTTGTTACAATTGTAACACTGTATTTGGGACATATCTCCTCTGCCTCTTCCTTGACCTCTTCCTTGGCCTCTACCTTGGCATCTTCCTCCTACATCTTGCCTCCAACCTTGAGGTTGCTCTGTCTCCCTCTGGTGGTACTGGTTCCTTCCCTAATCTCTTCCTCCTCTTCTTCCTCTGCCTCTTCCTTGGTGACCACGACCACGCTGGCCTCCTCCTCTTCCAGAGCTCTCTCCGAAGTTCAACTGTGACTGGAGTGCCTTACCCAGACCACTTGACTCCTCCTCGTCCTGTAGCATGCGGTACGCATGAGCCTGTAGAGATCCAACTAGTTCATCCACAGTCATTAAGGTGAGATCCTTCGATTCCTAAATTGCCACCACCACATGCCAGAAATTCTTCGACATAGAGCGCAAGAGCTTCTCCATGAAACTTACGTCATCTGTCACCTCTCCATTCCTCTTCATCTCGTTTGTGAGCGTCCGCAAATGAGTCACATAGTCACCAACCTTCTCTGCGCTCTGCATCTTCGTTACTTCATATTGAGCTCAGAGGGATTGCAGCTTCACCTTCTTTGCCTTATCAACTCCCTGCATCGAGCGTTGCAAAATCTCCCACGCCTCCTTTGATGTCTCCGCATCTGAGATCTTCTCGAAGGTCGCCTCGTCCACACCTTGGTATAGTATGAACAATGCCTTCTTATCTTTCTTCTTCAACTCCCTCATTGTCGTCCTCTATGCGTTAGTCAACGCCGCCTCCGCTTCAGCAGTAAACACTTCACATCCTTCTTCTACAACCTCCCACAATTCCTTTGAGGCGAGTAGCACTCGTATCTGAATACTCTAGTTCCCGTAATTTATCTTCGTCAACTTGGGGACTTGCCCCGGCATGGCGCATCCCATCTCCATCTCAACTTTTCACAAAAAAATTCCCGAGCAACTTCCAGGGGGTCCCAACCTCCCTCTGATACCACTTGTTGGAAACGCGTGTGGACACCCTCTCTCCACCTCCAAACCAAAACTGGTCAGCGAGAGCAAAACCACGAGCAACTCACTTTTACTGGCGAGCACACTGCACTCACGGCGGGACCACCCTCCTGGCGAGTACTACCCGGCCGATAAACCTCCCTACCCGCACGACAAAACCACGACGAGTACACTCCCCTGCGCGAGATCAAACTCGCTTGGCGAGAGCTCAACCACTGGACAGCCCCCCCCCCCCCCCCCCCCCCCCCCACTCGCGGCTAGCCCTCCACCACAAGACACAACCTGAGCGAGAGCTACCCGGTGAGAAGTCAAACTCCAATCCGCACGGCGTCAGCTCCACTCTTTCGCACTGCGGAGAGATGGATTATACACTTGGCTAAATCCAACTCGCGGGAGGGCAACTCCTCGCGCGACAAGGCCTAAGCGGGCTGCTCGCTCCCCTCAAAACTCGGCGCTGCAGCGCTCTTTAAACACAAGAAACAGAATTTGGAAAGCTTCTCACTATCTTGCATCATCCTTCAAAAGAACAAATACAAGCCTATTTATAGGCAAACAAAACAAAGGAATACATGACAAGTGTCTAACACAATAAATGTCACCAACCTCTCATCTACCAACTTCTCAACTCCCCACTTAATGCATTCTCTCTCCCCTATATTTAAAACAAAACATTAATATAATAAACCCCTTAAACTGTGTGCCCAGTCAATGAATTCAAAAAACCAACATAAAGTGAGTACTTATGGATGTGCAGCCTTTCCATAGTATGTAAAATAGTAAGTAAAAACTACAGACTATGGATGTGGAGCCTTTTCATGTGCATAAACATATCCCTCCCATCTTAAAAAATACCAGACCTAGATCCTCGGCATCCAGACCTGGTGAGAATCTTGCCATATTTCCTCAGGTAAGGATTTGTAAGGCTCGCTCCACCTCCGCCGTGCAATCCATCCACACACGAGCCGGTTAGGGCGTCGATTCTCAGCTAAGGATCCATGCTTCAGAAAAAGTATCTAATTATCTCTCTATGATACACAAAGTGGAGGTTCTTCCGAAAGAAAAGATGGTCTGCTTTATTTTTTGACTTTTGATTACTCTTTGTTTTTCTTTGTTTGCTGATTTCCATTTTCTATTGAGATCCTGGCTTTCTTTTGACAGGCCTTTTGCTTCATTGATGTTAAAAATAGGAACTTGAATATTCTATTTTTATTCTTTATCTGATTGTGATGATCACCAAGTCTGGTGTTCAATAATTCAATATCAATGTCGTTGAAACGAACGGACCCTAAGTGATATGTAATATTGTGAAGAGTGACCCATTCTTTGTTTTGTTATTTTTCATTTGGATGATCTCGCGCTTGATCTTCTCCTACAAAATCATCGCCCGCTTCTCTCAATATTCCCTGTAAAAGCAAGCTAACAATAGTAATAATTAAAGGTTTATTCTATTTTCTGACGGTTTACACTATAAAAGCAAGCTAACAATTAACTATTATTATCTAAATGAATAATACGTTCCAGTAATAGTAATAATTTATATATAACTGGAGGAAAGGAAACCTTCAAGCTTCCTAAACACTGCACATGATCTCTTACTTTCTGTTCTGCTTCATCAACCATCACGTTTTCAGTGAAAAACTATAATTGGTAAACTAAAATCCTATCTTCCTTTCATTCTCTCTGAGATACTTACTCATGGACTTGGCAAAGATATCTCCCTTGAATTTGATTTTTCATTTATTCATGAAATTTATATACTGAATTTTAATTTTCTTTATTTTACAGCTCCATGTTGGTGTGTGTGTGTATTGGGCGGTTTCCAAGAGACATAGAAGCTTCATTACATGGTATGAACCACTCTATAATTACTGTTTTGTACCTTTTTTTATTATTAAAATGATATATTTTTCAAGATTATTTTGGTTGTGCTCCAAAAGTAATTTTGCTACTGCATCACACGCCATATTTAACAAAAATAACAAAATGTCCTTTTATAGGCTTTTTTGTGGTTTCCTGAAATTTCAACATTATTTGGTTGTTTTATCATTCCATCTACTCCTTTCATGGATTATGATATGGATTGGATCCATTTTATAGCTTTAGGGGTGCACATAGCAATTCCCAAAATGAAATAATGGGGTTGACTAGTCAACCCCATGATTCCCTTCATGATGAGAGAAGTAGAGCGCCCACTTTCTCTCATCTTTTATCTCTTCCATCCAATTCCCCCCTCTTTCTCTCCCACCAAAAATGAGATCCACAAAAAGGGGAAAGAGGGGAAAGAGAACACCGCCGCCGCAACCGACCACCGTCGGCCGGCCGCCGCCGCCCGGCCACCCGCCGCCGGCCTCCGCCGGCAATCGCCGGCCACCTCCACCTATCGATCGACACCGGCCGGCCGCTCCCGCTAACCACCGCCAGCCGGTGCCTCGCCGCCCGAACCTGCACCATCCGATCATGGCGCGCTACCACGGCCACCCGATCAAGGGGAAACCACCCACTACGTTAGTGGTGGGTCCCACCATGATCTCCCCCTGGAGCCTATAAAAGGACCCCAGGGGCTCTTCATTTCTCACCTTTTTTTCCTCCGCAGCTTCCTCTTCCTTGCGCTAGAGCTCTGCCCGTTTTCCTGCCGTAGAGAATTCTCCAGCCACCGCGAAGCTCCGCCGAGGTAAAAACAACTAAGTCCCCAAACCTGAAGAAGAAGAAGGCTTACAAGACATCCTTGCGTGGAGTGCCGCGCAAGCTTCGAAGCTCTGAAGACTCACGCGGATTACACCGTTCAAGCCCTCTCTACGGCGCAGCCTGTTGCCCGTGGGAAGAGCAAGTCTCCCTCTCACCTCCACTTTTGTAACAAGGAGCGGCCTGTCGCCCTTGATTCTCCTAACATTTTGTAACCTCAAACAGCTTAGTGGATTTTGACTGGCACAGAACCGGTCACGTGATTTTTCACCTGGTTGAAGGGTTTTCCACGTTAAAACTCCTGGTATACATTTCTCTTTTTTCAACTGACTGTGTGCGCGCTCGACCGCTCCGCGATCTAAGGCGGTCCAAGTTAGTCCGGATTGACCGGAGCGCCGAGTTTGACCGCAACAGTTTGGCGCTGTCTATGGGAAACATTCCCAACATCCTTCAGAAGACAAGTCCCTCATCTTTACCGCTTCCGAAGCTCAGATTCCATGGCGAAGAGAAGTACTCACACCACTGAAGGATCCGCACTTGGCGGACACATCGAACCAGCACGGTCCCACTCACTAGTGGACGTGCCACTGACTACCGAAGTAGCTTTCGCCCCCGTCATCGCCCTGGAGGGGCGCGTCCGCCAAATGGAAGAACAACAAACGGAAATGCTTGCATTACTCCGAAACATGGGAGCACGTCCTGCTCCCCCGATGCCGCCAGCCCCAGCAAATCCTCCGCTGCAACCAAACCTGGAAAGGGTCCAGGAAGAGCCCGAGGATTATTCTGACGCCGCCGGCTCCACTCACCCAGCTCAAAGAGGAGTAAGAGCAGATCATCTTCATCACTACCTCGCCGGCGACATTCACCCCCCTCCTCTCGAAAGATTTACTCGGGAGGAAATTCCAGAAGTTATAGCTGAAGAATACCGCCAGGCTGGAAGAAGAAACTTTCAGGCTCACCGACCGCTCTGCCAAGGCTCTCTCTTGACGCCTCAAATCCACGACAATCCCATTCCATATGAATTCAAGCTTCCAAACATCGAGACGTTTGATGGGACCGATGACCCACTAGAACACATCAACCACTTCACCACCATCATGAGGATTTACAATGCTCCAGACCAGTTGCTCTGCCAAGTGTTCCCAGCAACACTCAAAGGACAGGCTCGTACATGGTTCCATTCCCTGAGAGCTGGCACCATTACTAACTTCGCAGACCTGACCAGGCAATTTGCTGACCAGTTCATCGCAAATCGGAGAATTGTTCGTGATCCCTCTCACCTTTCAGGTATTCGACAAAATGAAGGGGAGTCTCTCAGGGACTTCTTTCACCGCTTCACCTCTGAGGCACGTCAAATTCCAGGTGTCGACCCCGAGCTTCTTAGAGGCGTCTTCCTTGGTGGAATCCGCCCCAATGGCTTCTATTCAACACTCATGAGGGAGACCGTGCCCAGTTATCCAGATCTCGTTCATCGGGTCGAGGCCCAGATAGCAGCCGACGAAGCTATTGAAGCACACCGACAGTAGTTTGGGGGAGGACAGAAAAGGAAGAAAGAAGTGGAACCAACTCTCACAAGACAAGAAGAACGACACCAGAGTGAGCGTCGCCGCAATAGCCGTCAACGAGACCTTCCAAGGAATGGGGGGCAACATCCATTTCAGGAATACACCCCTCTGAATACCACCCACACAAATTTGATGTACGCCATTCAGAATGATCCGGCCTTCCAACGACCAAGAGTGTCGCGGCCAAACCCCAAGGTAGACCAGACAAGATACTGCGAGTTCCACCGCGCAACAGGTCACAATACTGAAGAGTGCGCGGTCTCAAAGATGAAAGTGAACGTCTTGTTCGTCAGGGGCTCCTCGGGAAATTTTTGCAAAGACAGGCACAGATCCCAGCACAAGGAAACAGTAGAGGAAGGCAGATAGTAGGCAACATAGAGACCATCGTCGGATCCCCAACAATGAATACCTAGGACGGACGCTCTCCCCGACGCAGGACGACCCTCTATAGCACACCTGCATCCCGGAATTTGCGTTGCATCCATCCCTCCGCATTTTTATCTTTTATTAATGGTGTTAATCGTCTGCTTTTCCCATCATCTTGTTTTGTCACTTTAGAACAGTAAAAGTCATGAGCTCAGGCTCGCGCGAACCAAGTTTATTTCTAAATACAATATCATATTTGTTTTAAGGTAAAACTATGCTTACAAACCGAACAAGCAGGTCCTTCAGCAACTTTGCCCCTCAAACGTCATGTCATCGTCAGGACCTGTCCCCCTTGCGATCGTACCCGGATTGAGCACCTACGTTCTCCGACGGTCGGATTGAATACTTACACTCTCCGACGCCATCGTTAGGGCCTGCCCCCCTCGCGATCGCACCTGGATTAAGCACATATGTTCTCCGGTGCTCGGATTGAGCACATACATTCTCTGATAGTCAGATGGAGTACTTACACTCTCTGACGCCATCGCCAGGGCTTGCCCCCCTCGCGATCGCACCTGGATTGAGCACAAACGTTCTCCGGTGCCCGGATTGAGCACCTACACTCTCCGACGGTCGGATTGAGTACTTACACTCTCCGACAACACCGTGGGGGCCTGCCCCCCTCACGAAGAAGCTGCGAGCATCCCTCGCGCAAACTAAGCCGCGAGTATCCCTCGCGCAAACTAAGCCGCGAGCATTCCTTGCGCAACCTAAGCCACGGGAAACCCTCACGCAATCTAAACTGCGAGCAGCCCTCGCGCAATCTAAGCCGTGAGCAACCATCGCGAAATCTAAGACGCGAGCAGCCCTCGCGCAATCTAAGCCGCGAGCACCCTCGCGCAATCTAATCCACAAGCAACTCTCGCGAAAGTCAAGCCGCGTTCGCAAACCGTGCAAATCAAGCTGTGAGCCAGCCTCGTGCAAGCACGGCGGCAAGCCAGCAAAGCCGCGAACCAACCTTGTTCAAACTAAGCCGCGATCACAAACCGCGCAAGGCAAAGTCACAAGCAAGCCTTGTGCGAGCTAAAGTCACGATCCAAGCTCGTGCGAGCAATAATCGCGAGTCAGTCTCACGCAAAATTACACTGCACGTCAAACTTACGTAAAACAACATCAAACTCGCCAACTGAGGTATCATTCAGCCTCGATAAAAATGGAGACGCCGTGTTTGCACCCATGCGCCTTGCTACAGTAAGTTTCCCCTTTCGACCTTGTACAAGAAGTACTCGGTGATACACTCGGGGGGCAACAGAAACTCCACATCTCAGTAATCTCTTCCCTTGGTTGCTTACTCCGCCATGCATGTTACACCTAGCGCACATCGCGTATGCAACATGCATCGCGCACGCATCACTCACCCATCGTGCACATTACATATCGTGCACATCGTAGCTTGTGCACATGTCACATACCTTGCGCCTTGCGCACACAAGGCGCAGTTGTGCATATCACGACAGGCGCGCAAAAGGTCCAAATTAAACACCTCGCGCACACCACACCCACCACGCATACAAACTGCGCGTGCACAGCACGCAACCTGAGCCCGCGCGGCGCGCAATCTGTGCCCACGCGGCGCGCAACCTACACCCGCAAACTAGGCACTCACAGCGTGCGTGGTGCAGCGCGCTAACTGCGTGCGCACAGTGCGCTAACTGCGCGCGCACAGCGCGCTGCAATTAATTGCAGCGCGCGCGCAGTGCGCTGCAATTAATTGCAGCGCGTAGTGTGCGCGCTGCAATTAATTACAGCACACAGTGCGCGAAGTCTGTGCACTACTGCCCGCTATAGTTTTTCGCGCGCACTCACACAACTTGGTCTGCGCGCCTCGCATGCTCGCGCATTGGCTGCCGTCACGCCATCCGATCATGGACGCGTTGTCCCCCCTTCTCCCGCAGAATTTTTTTAATATGCAGCTACATGGGCTCGCCGGGTGTCGCTCACGGACGTTTCTAGCATGTGACTGGACGTCGTCATAGTCAAAAGGAATGAAGAAAAATCCTTGTTCTATCGCTTGTGCCAATCTCCGACAACAAAGGATTTGGGGGCAATTGATAGAGATTGGATCCATTTTATAGCTTTAGGGGTGCACATAGCAATCCCCAAAATGAAATCATGGGGTTGACTAGTCAACCCCATGATTCCCTTCATGATGGGAGAAGTGGAGGGCCCACTTTCTCTCATCTTTTATCTTCTCAATCCAATTCCCCCCTCTTTCTCTCCCACCAAAAATGAGATCCACAAAAAGGGGAAAGAGGGGAGAGAGAACACCGCCGTCGCAACCGACCGCCGCCGGCCGGCCGCCACCGCCCGACCGCCGCCGGCCATCGCCGGCCGCCGCCGGCCATCACCGGCCACCTCCACCTGTCGACCGACACCGGTCGGCCGCTCCCGCTAACCACCGCTAGCCGGTGGCTCACCGCCCGAACCTGCACCATCCGATCATGGCGCGCTACCACGGCCGCCCGATCAAGGGGAAACCACCCACTACATTAGTGGTGGGGCCCACCATGATCTCCCCCTGGAGCCTATAAAAGGACCCCAGGGGCTCTTCATTTCTCACCTTTTTTCCTCCGCAGCTTCCTCTTCCTTGCGCAAGAGCTCTGCCCTTTTTCCTGCCATAGAGAATTCTCCAGCCACCGCGAAGCTCCGCCGAGGTGAAAACGACTAAGTCCCCAAACCTGAAGAAGAAGAAGAAGGCTTACAAGACATCCTTGCGTGGAGTTCCATGCCAGCTTCCAAGCTCCGAAGACTCACGCGGATTCCACCGTTCAAGCCCTCTCCACGGCACAGCCTGTTGCCCGTGGGAAGAGCAAGTCTCCCTCTCACCTCCACTTTTGTAACAAAGAGCGGCCTGTCGCCCTT
This sequence comes from Platanthera zijinensis, assembly GCA_039513925.1. Taxonomy (NCBI): domain Eukaryota; kingdom Viridiplantae; phylum Streptophyta; class Magnoliopsida; order Asparagales; family Orchidaceae; genus Platanthera; species Platanthera zijinensis. The sequence continues at coordinate 51,894,506 of CM077095.1, forward strand.
GATTCTCCTAATATTTTATAACTTCTGAGAGAACTAAGTTGTCAACCTAAATCACCTAGAGGGGGGTGAATAGGTGAAATGCGTGTCAAATGCGGAATAAAAAAATTAACACAGCACAGATAAGTAATCAAGCAATCACACAGACGACAAGAGATTTATAGTGGTTCCCCAATCTTGGGTACGTCCACTTTCCTCACCGATCTAGCAAATCACTAGACTCGGCTACTCCACTATCTCGGATTGCAAACCAATCCTACACCTCGGAACTATGTTCCTACAAAACTCGATCCCACACGGATCTACACTCGGAAGACAAAACTTCCTACCACTCAGAGATAGATCTCCTACAATGAAATTTGTTTGAAAAGAAAAAAATACAAATAACAATTAGCACAGATCTAGATCTTTGACGTAATCTTCTTCTTGAGAGCTTTTCGGTTTGAATAGAACCAGTTGAAGAAGACTTGAAAGAGATCCACGATTCTGAGATCTGGAATCACCACGATCAAGAAAATAAATCAGAGACGATGAAGCACGGAGAGATCGGATGATTCTTCTTGAGTCTGGATCGCTTGAGAACTAGAGATCGATAGCTGCGGCTGAGAGAAGACGATCCAAAGCTTCTTCCGAAAATGGTAATGGCGGCGGATGGGAAGATTAGGGTTTTCGGGATTTTCTCTTTCTTAAAATAATCTCTGTAAACGTATGTATTTAGTCAAGTCTGAAAAGACCTATTTATAGGCGGTCTCCAACGGTCATAAGCATAATTAAAGATGACACGTGGACCAATCAGAAAGGACTCTTTGAAAATATACAAAGAAACTTGACTTAGAGAAATTCAGGAAATTCGAACAGATACACTCGAGAGACAGAGACATACTCGAGTATAAGAGGTTAAATACTCGAGTAGATATGAGGAATATACTCGAGTATAAAGATAGAAACTACTCGAGTGCTTCAGGGATCAATACTCGAGTGATTAGAGAACCTACTCGAGTATGAGCAAATATACTCGAGTATAAACACTTAGAAAAATTTCTCAGATAAGACATGAAGAGCTACTCGAGTATAGGAGTTTGAGATACTCGAGTATGGGGAAGATAGACTACTCGAGTATCTTAGGAAAACTACTCGAGTGATCACTAACCTACTCGAGTATGAAAATCAATCTACTCGAGTACAGAGTTACTTACTCGAGTATTTCAGAGAACTACTCGAGTATGTGGACTTAGAAACTTTCTAGGATAAGAGGTCCAGATCTACTCGAGTTCAAACAGAACGCTTACTCGAGTAACTAACCATCTACTCGAGTATAAGGTATCACTTACTCGAGTCCTTGAAAATCTACTCGAGTATAAGCTTTCATACTTGAGTATATAGAGAATCCACTCGAGTAAGTAGCCCAACCTACTCGAGTACAGACTCACTTACTCGAGCATACTAAAGAAGTACTCGAGTATGTGGACTTAGAAAATTTCTTCTGAGATAGACTGCAATACTCCATAGGTCCAAGTGCATGTTGATGAAGTGTGTCCCAATAGAGAGGCTATACATGAGCCAACACCTTGGATCACATAATGAGGAATTACATTATATGGTCCTGTGTTTGGTGGCCCATTATAGACTGACATTGGTCTACACTTAGCAATAAGAACCTGCACACATACAACTCAAACACAATATCAAATACACCTTAATTCATCTTATTTCAAGGTCCGACTTCCTACAAATCTGAGGTATTGTGGAGACAAATCCCAACAATCTCCTCCTATTTGTAGATGTCAGCACCCTCTACACTAAGGTGAATTACTTAGAGTAAAAAGAACAACAGAACATATACTTAAAAAAATGAAGCAGGAATAATAAAGATAGTCATAATTAGAATCAAATATATATATAGAAATGATTTCAAAAGATTAAATGTCCATATCCACATCCTCATTCACTCAAGAAGGGGCTCCTCTATGCAGTCTTTCTCTTTTAAGCTCTTGCCTCTCCAGGTTGCTGAAAGGTTTGGGAAAATAGGTCTTGGGCCTTGGAGGAGCAGCTGGATTGTTATATCCCCAATTTCTGTCATGCAATCTAATTTTGATTTGAGATACATCATACGCTTTCCATTCTGCATTGCTATAGTATCGATCTCTATTTTCACCAAAATCTGTTACCAGCTTCAAGGTATCAAGGATAAGAGACTTGGAGGTAGGACTCCAAACTTCTGCATGAACAACTTCTGGTCTACCTTCTGTATTTGGGGCAGGCTCTCTCCTTGGTGCAGAACGGCTAGCAGAAGCGCCGTCACCATATTTCCTTTTCTTTCTAGGGGCACCCTGAGAACTTGGAGGAAACTCATCTTGCCACATATCAACATAAGAAAGAGGAGGCTCGGTCATGTCACCAGTAGGTCTAGGTGAGAAGACTGGCACATACTCTAGAATGTTGGCCTGAGCTGGAAAGTTAGCCTGATCTGGAGCACCTGAGGGAGGATGTTCTTCCAGTGGATCTAAGAACTTTGGAATAATGGCAGGGTTAAGTTGGGAGTTGGGAAAGTTCTGATTATGCACCCATACAGCAGTGTCATGGATATAGAATTTTACAGATTGAAGTTGAGCAAGGATGTCTGCTTTCATTTCTTTGACTAGACTACCCACAGATGCTTGAGATTGTTCAGATATTTTTTCAACTTGTTCTTTGACTATCTTCTCCCCCTTGGTGATATCTACTGAGAGTTGGGCAATTGCTTCATCTCTAAATATTTCAACTTCGTCACAAACTTTCATAACATTTGCGGCAGCATCCTTTTCCAATTGAATCTGATTATTTGCAACTGTTTCAGCTTGATCTTTGAGTACACCTATACTGGTGATAGTATGATCTAGGGCTTTGCCACCCAACTGAAATAGTCTCTTGAGCTCATCAGTGTTTGCTTGAATTTCAGCAAAGCCTCTACTCATCTCAGTTTCAAGAGTAGAGATCTTGTTATTCACTGATGTCAGAGAATCATCAAAGTATTTTCTCTGTTCACGGAACATTTGCCCAATCTAACTGACAAAATCTGAGGAGCTAGAGGAATCTGAGGCTGGGGCAGAGGCTGAGGGAACAGGAGCAACCCAGGGGGAATTTCAGTAATCACAACTGAGCTTTCATCTCTCTTGAAGGGTGGTATCACAACTGAATCTTCTGTATTGATGAAAGAGGGAAGAGAGAAGTCTAGTGTCCTCAGAGGAGCATCCACTTGTTCTGGAGACATGTCTCGTCATCAGACAGTAGAGTAAGCTCTGGCTGACCTTGCTGTTTATCAGGGGACTGAGCAGGAGAGGTAGGGGGTACCTTTGCAGGGGAGGGAGAAGGATCCTTAGCAGGGGAAGGAGAAGGATCCTTAGCAGGGGAAGGAGAAGGATCCTTAGCAGGGGAAGGATCTGCTTGAGAGTGATCCTCAGGAGATAGCATAACTGAATCATCTTGAAACACTAGAGCATCTGACCTGAGTTCATCAATCAGTCTGTTAATATCTTCAGCAGTAGAGAGAAGGTTTTCTTGAGCTTGAACTTCTGAGGTGAGAACTTCTGGAGGTGGAGAAGGAGGAGGAGTAGGATCTTGGATCAGATCTTGCTGAGAAGAGTCTTCTGAAGCTTTGTGCTGAGGATTAGATGAGGCAGGCTCCCCCTCAACTATTGCACCCGAGGTGGTAATAGTGTGATGTAAAGGAGGAGATGGAATCTTGTCATCTGAGACAAGGGGCTCTCTGGGCTCATCTTTTGAGGTAACAACTGCTTTTTAGGCTTGAGCAGTGTTGAGGAGTTTGATTTCATATCTTTGGATTACGAGGATGGATACTTTCTTCATATGATGGAGGGGAGTGCCTTTAGATAAATCAAACACTGTAGGATTAATCTCATGGAGGAGGAGTGAGATAATCCTGGCATAGCTTGGTTGTTTCACACTTTCTCTGATTTTGTCCAGTATCATCATTCCAAACTGGAATTTCTTCCGGCAGACTATGGCTTGCATAACGTCAAAAAGATTTTGGAAAATTTCTCTGAGGGAATAGGTTTTGCATAGAAGAACTTTGGCAATCACATCCACAAGAAATTTGCCCTCTGAATTGAAATCTGCACGGCGGAACGAATATGCTTCAGGGTTTGTTCCATAGGAGAGGCTGGTTCTGTCGGAATCTTCAGGAGTCAGATCATCTTCTTCATCCACCACTGGCAACTTTAACAGAGTAGCTAAGGAAGTTTTGTCCAGACGGATTTTGATCCCAATGACCTTGGATTTTAGAACTGTACCATTGCGCTTGACCTTCAGATTTTTGTAGAATTCCTCGACTGCAGGGAAAATGACTTTGCACGGTGTCTGGAGGATGAACGAGAGTCCGGCGGTGTCGAAAAGAATTAGCAGGTTTCGGAAATCATCGAAGAGGTCGGCTATACCTTCAAGGGCGAGCTCTGAGCCGATTCCGATCTTGGAGGAGGGAGCCATCGACGATTCTGGAGTACGGAAGAGACGAAAACGACAGAGCTCTGCGGGTTCCTGAATATGAAGCGACGACGGCTACTCGGGAGAATGAGGAGTGGAAAGGATTTACGATTTTTCTAAATATATATAACCCTAATTAGGTTTAAGTAGGAGTAATAAGGATAAAATCATACCTATTACGGAGCGGCAAACACCTTGGTGCGAATAGAGAGAGAATTTTTTTTTCAAATTACCGATTGTCGTATACTCGAGTATATTTCGCCATACACGAGTATGAGATGGAGTATACACGAGTATGAGATGGAGTATACATGAGTAGGTCGAGTATATACACGAGTAGATTACCAACTACTCGAGTATGGAAATTTTGTTACTCGAGTATTTTCCGTTTACTCGTGTATAAGTCTCTGTATACTCGAGTATATCACTTTGAAGGACGATTTGCTTGGGAGAAATTTACTGCCACTGATATCTTTAACTCTAAGCTTGTCTTTGAATCCACCATCACTATTCCTCTTTGTTGAGCAGCCTGAGTTCCGTTTTGAAGAATGAAAACTTGGACTCCTCCAGCAATTTGGTGAATATATCGGCAACTTGCCTGTCTGTGGAGACATATTGTAGATCTATGTCTCCGTTTTCCACATGCTCCCGGATGAAGTGATATCGAAGCTCTATATGCTTTGTCCGGCTGTGGGAGACTGGGTTGTTGGCGATTGCTATTGCGCTGGATGAGTCGCAGAACAGAGGAACGTTCTGGAACTTCATGTTATAGTCTTCAAATTGATTCTTGATCCATAGAAGTTATGCACAACAGCTGCCTGCAGAGATATACTCTGATTCAGCCGTTGAGATGGCTACACAGTTCTGCTTCTTACTGCTCCAGGAAATAAGTCTCCTTCTAAGAAATTGGTAAGTCCCGGAAGTACTTTTCCTGTCGTCTTTGCTTCCTGCAAAATCTACATCTGAAAATCCAATTAGTTCATTATCATTACTTCTTGGATACCATAAGCCAAGATTTGGTGTACCTTTGAGGTATCTCAAGATTCGCTTTGCAGCAATGTAGTGAGATTCCTTAGAGTTCACCTGAAATCTAGCACATACACATGTGGAAAACATTATGTTTGGTCTACTTGCGGTAAGGTAGAGCAGGGACCCAATTATGCTTCTGTACTTGGTTTCATCAAAAGGTTTCCCTTTCTCATCCTTGTCCAGAGACATAGCTGAGGCCATTGGAGTCCTCAAAGAGGTTGAATTCTCCATTCCGAATTTCTTAAGTAGCTTTTTTGTGAACTTGGTCTGTGAGATGAAAATTCCATCATCAGATTGTTTCATTTGAAGCCCTAAGAAATACTTCAGCTCTCTCATACTGCTCATTTCAAACTTCCCTTGCATAAGTTTAGAAAACTTCTTGCAGAGGTTGTTGCCTGTAGAGCCAAAAATAATGTCATCGACATAGATTTGCACTAGCAAAATCTTGCCTTTTATTTCCCTAAGAAATAATGTCTTGTCTATCTTTCCTCTTGTGAACTTGTTTTCAAGAAGAAAGGTAGACAGCGTTTCATACCAAGCTCGAGGAGCTTGTTTAAGACCATATAAGGCTTTTTGCAGTAAATAAACATGATTAGGAAAAGTTGAGTCAACGAAACCTGGAGGTTGCTCTACATACACTTCTTCCTTTATATTGCCATTCAGGAAGGCGGACTTGACGTCCATCTGATAGACGGTAAAGCCCTTAAGTGCAGCGTAGGCAAGGAATAACCTGATCGCCTCCAGTCTTGCCACTGGAGCATATGTTTGGTCAAAATCGATTCCTTCTTCTTGACGATAGCCCTTGGCGACAAGTCTGGCTTTATTCTTTATAATTGTTCCATCTTCGTCCATCTTGTTCTGGTAGACCCACTTTGTCCCAATGACGTTCTTCCTCTTGGGTTTAGAGACAAGTGTCAAAACTTTGCATCGTTTGAACTGATTCAGCTCATCTTCCATGGCTAGAATCCAGGATGCGTCAGAGTTGGCTTCCTCAAATTTCTTTGGTTCAACCTGTGAAAGAAAACTTAAGTGTAAATTTTCGTTAGTTGTACCTCGACGAGTTCTGACGTCATCCCGAGGATCTCCTATGATTTGGTCTAAGGGATGATCCTTCACGTGTTTGAACTCTAGAGTCCTTGCATCTGGGATCTCTTCAGCCACTGGAGTTGCATCTTCAGCTGGGATGTGTTCTTCATCTTGATCAACTACCTCTCCAATAGGGGTTGTAGAAGTGATCTTGATGAACGTCTCATCTTTATCTTGAGTAGATTCATTCAAGCTGAGTTCCTTCATCTTTGTACCTGCATCTTCAATAGGCATACTAGAAGAGTTGCTTTGCAGCAGAATCGTCTCATCAAATACAATGTGTACTGACTCTTCTACTACCAGAGTTTTTCTATTAAATACTCTATAAGCCTTACTATGACTACTATAACCTACAAAAATATCTTCAAAGCTTTTCTCGCTAAACTTGGTAGTGTGACACTTGTCGTTGTTAAGTACGAAGCACTTACAGCCAAAGATTCTAAAATATGAAATGGTTGGTTTCCTGCCTTTTAGAAGTTCGTAAGGAGTCTTATCATGGTTCTTGTTGATGAGAACTCGATTTTGCACGTGACAAGCGGTGTTGACGACTTCAGCCCAAAAATACTCTGGAAGTGAGGCATCACTCAACATGGTCCGGCAAGCCTCTATGAGTGTTCTGTTCCTTCTCTCAGCTACTCCATTTTGCTGTGGAGTGCGAGGAGAGGAGAACTCATGAAAGATACCTTGACTTTCGCAGAATTCTGTCATGGCTCCAGACTTGAATTCCGTTCCATTGTCACTTCTGATTTTGACTACGGAACAGTTGTATTCATTCTGGATTTGCCTAACAAAACTAGTGACAGTACTGAAGGTATCTGACTTGTGTTTCAGAAAGAATACCCACGCAAAGCGCGAGTAATCATCCACAATAACCAATGTATATTCCTTACCTCCCAAACTTCTAACTTGCAGTGGACCAAACAAGTCCATATGGAGAAGCTGTAAGCTTCTATTAGAATCCTTGCCTATTATGCTTTTAAATGAACTCCTTGTTTGCTTGCCTTTGATACAGGCGTGACAAAGACTGTCCGTAACGCACTTGACATTAGGTGCATCACGTACTAAGTTTTGAGAGAATAGTTTATTAATAGTTTTGAGATTAATATGTGCTAGTCTCTTGTGCCATTGGTCAGCAAGAGATGCACTACTTTTTGCTAAAAGACACACTGGTGTGGAAGAGTCTATACAAATGAAATTTAAACAGAAAATATTTCTGCTTCGAGTGCCTGATAAAACAGTTTCCATGTTGTCAATCGATTTTATCAAACACTTGTCAGCATGAAATTCAACCAGGTATCCTCTATCGCATAGTTGGCTTATGCTGATGAGATTGTGTTCCAATCCTTCAACATAGGCTACATCCGAAAAGGATACGCTACCGTTAGTAATCATACCGTAGCCTTTAGTTATTCCTCGATCTGAACCTCCAAAGATGACCTTTGGTCCGTTGCAGACTGAGGTGAAGTTCTGGAGTAGGCTCCTTGTCCCGGTCATGTGCCGAGAACATCCACTGTCCAAGTACCAGATTGGCATTTTGGTGGTCTTTGGACATACCTGCAATTACAATCACTTAGCCTTAGGAACCCAAACAAGTTTGGGTCCTTGGTCTCGAGTTAGAATACTCCCCCTACGAGCATTAGCCTCATGAGTGGTCATTCTCACGTTGCTAACTTGAGGGGTTGTAGCATTTCTAGGATTGAACCAACAATCGATGGCAAAATGACCAATTCTGCCACAGCACCAACAGTCGAACCTGTTATATCTTTGCCTAGTATATTCCTGCTTGATTTTCTGAAGTGATGGTCTAGCAGGAACTTCACTCTTGGAGGAGGAAGCTTCATGATGGTGGCAGCTACATGAAGTCTTCTCCTTCATAGGCTTTTCCACAATAGGTTTTACCTTTGGTGTCTTCTTGATGTTATGACCATGAGCATATGGTCCATTGTTCTGAAGTTGAATCTCTTCATAAGATGCCTTGAATACACTCTCGCCAAAGTTACGAGGACGAGTCCAACCTTGGTATCTTGACTTAGGCTTCTCGGGGATCGGCCTAGAGAAGTGTCCATAGGTGGAATCATAGTCGAATTCGTTCGTAGGAAAGATAACTTTCTTGAACAATACTGGTTCCAAGGGAGCTTTCCCTTTTTCTTCAGCTAGAGCCTTCTGGGCAGCCTTATTCTTTCTCTTGGCCTTGTTTCTCCTAGAAGATATACTAGAAGCACCAATGTGGCCTATACCAGCACCCTTGGCCTTAGCTGAGAACTCAGCAACGAGTGGAAGAACTGTCTTTGGCTTGGAGAAACTCTCAACAAGTTTCTTCTCAGCCTTGAGTTGTTGTTCCAATTATTTGATGATTTCCTCTTTAAGGTCGAGGTACTTGAGAGCTCGATTGTATTCTTCCATAGCAGCATTGAAGTTCTCTTGAAGAGAGTTAGTCTTGGTGACTTCTTCTCTCAAGCTGCTCTCACTAGCCTGTAGAGATTTTATCTCTTTGGCTTGAGTTTTCACGACTCTACGACATTTTTCGTAAGCCGTGAGTAACTCCTTATATTGTCCCATGAGTTCAGATTCATCCTCAGAGGAATAGCCCTCTTGCTCATTATCATCATCAGATTTAGAGAGAGGAGTGTGAGTTTTTACCTCCCCAGTGAACTGGAGGACTTGTTCATCATCAGAGTGAGCCATGAGCCTGAAGTAAGCTTCCTCTTCTTCACTCGACTAAGATGAATCGGAGTCGCTGAGAGTTTTGCTCTTCTTGGCTAATAAGCTCTTCTCTGTCCTCTTCTTGTGGTATGAGGATTTCTTTTCCTCTCTTCTGCCACCCTCTTTCTTCTTATGAGGGCAGTCTGTGATGACGTGACCTGGCTTATTATAATAATAGCAAACGATGTCAGTTGAAATCTGTTTGTTCTGTTTGGAGGTATACCTGTCATGGCTACTTGAGCCATTCTTTCGCTGATCACCGTCATGTCGTGATCTTCTGTATGAGGCATCCTTGCCTCTTCATTGCTTCTTTTTATTCAAGAATTTCTTGAACTGCCGCGAAAGCAATGAGAACTCTCCTTCAGATAGTTCTGAGCCTGAGGTGGTTTGCTCGGAGCCTTCTTCTTCACTTACTTCTTGAGGAGATGCTGGCGAGGCAGCTTTGCCCTTCCTTGAACTGTCAGCCTTTAAAGCAACCGACTTCTCTTTTGAGGAGAAGCGACTTTTCTCTTCTTCAGCTTTTCTGGAGTTGATCTGCAGTTCATAGGACATCAGCTTGCCAAATAGATTCTGTGGATCTGTCTCTGCTAGTCTGCCAAACTCTCGGATGGCACAGACTTTGTTGTCCCATTCTTTGGTGAGAGATCTCAGAAACTTATCATTCAGCTCCCCATTAGTAAAGACTCGGCCATACACTCTTAGTCCATTGACTATCTTAAAGAAGTTTTCAAATGTGTCAGCTATGGCCTCCTTTGACCCTTGTCTGAAGGCTTCATATTTCTGGTTCAGTAGGGACCTTCGATCATCCCTCACTTCTTCAGTACCTTCCATCAAGGTAACTAGGGACTGCCACATCTCTTTAGCTGATTGGCAGTGAATTAGATTCATGCAGCATTGAGTCATCGACTGCACTTGCGATAATATTTTTAGCTTTCTTGTCCAAAGAGACAAGTGCAATCTCATCCTTATCTAGATCCATTAATTTCTTGGGAACTTGCTTGGTTGAATCTATAGTGGAGGTGGTCATAGGAACGTAGGGACCTTCTTCAACAATCATGAAGATCCGGGGATCTACTGCTTCCATGAATAACTTAACTCTTTCCTTCCACATAGGAAAATTATTCTTGGTGCAGATAGGGAGCTTAGCAAAATCCTTGGTCTTACTCATGCTTGATACTTCTCTTGAGACAACTTGGTAAGGATTAGATCAAGGTGTTAACCTTTTAACGATCAACCTCCCTCTGATACCAATTGAGAGAACTAAGTTGTCAACCTAAATCACCTAGAGGGGGGTGAATAGGTGAAATGCGTGTCAAATGCAGAATAAAAAAATTAACACAGCACAGATAAGTAATCAAGCAATCACACAGACGATAAGAGATTTATAGTGGTTCCCCAATCTTGGGTACGTCCACTTTCCTCACCGATCTAGCAAATCACTAGACTCAGCTACTCCACTATCTCGGATTGCAAACCAATCCTACACCTCGAAACTATGTTCCTACAAAACTCGATCCCACACGGATCTACACTCGGAAGACAAAACTTCCTATCACTCGGAGATAGATCTCCTACAATGAAATTTGTTTGAAAAGAAAAATATAAACAACAATTAGCACAAATCTGGATCTTTGACGTAATCTTCTTCTTGAGAGCATTTCGGTTTGAATAGAACCAGTTGAAGAAGACTTGAAAGAGATCCACGATTCTGAGATCTGGAATCACCACGATCAAGAAAATAAATCAGAGACGATGAAGCACGGAGAGATCGGATGATTCTTCTTGAGTCTGGATCGCTTGAGAACTAGAGATCGATAGCTGCGGCTGAGAGAAGACGATCCAGAGCTTCTTCCGAAAACGGTAATGGCGGCGGATGGGAAGATTAGGGTTTTCGAGATTTTCTCTTTCTTAAAATAATCTCTGTAAACGTATGTATTTAGTCAAGTCTGAAAAGACCTATTTATAGGCGGTCTCCAACGATCATAAGCATAATTAAAGATGACACGTGGACCAATCAGAAAGGACTCTTTGAAAATATATAAAGAAACTTGACTTAAAGAAATTCAGAAAATTTGAACAGATACACTCGAGAGACAGAGACATACTCGAGTATAAGAGGTTACATACTCGAGTAGATATGAGGAATATACTCGAGTATAAAGATAGAAACTACTCGAGTGCTTCAGGGATCAATACTCGAGTGATTAGAGAACCTACTCGAGTATGAGCAAATATACTCGAGTATAAACACTTGGAAAAATTTCTCAGATAAGACATGAAGAGCTACTCGAGTATAGGAGTTTGAGATACTCGAGTATGGGGAAGATAGACTACTCGAGTATCTTAGGAAAACTACTCGAGTGATCACTAACCTACTCGAGTATGAAAATCAATCTACTCGAGTACAGAGTTACTTACTCGAGTATTTCAGAGAACTACTCGAGTATGTGGACTTAAAAACTTTCTAGGATAAGAGGTCCAGATCTACTCGAGTTCAAACAGAACGCTTACTCGAGTAACTAACCATCTACTCGAGTATAAGGTATCACTTACTCGAGTCCTTGAAAATCTACTCGAGTATAAGCTTTCATACTTGAGTATATAGAGAATCCACTCGAGTAAGTAGCCCAACCTACTCGAGTACAGACTCACTTACTCGAGTATACTAAAGAAGTACTCGAGTATGTGGACTTAGAAAATTTCTTCTGAGATAGACTTCAATACTCCATAGGTCCAAGTGCATGTTGATGAAGTGTGTCCCAATAGAGAGGCTATACATGAGCCAACACCTTGGATCACACAATGAGGAATTACATTGTATGGTCCTATGTTTGGTGGCTCATTATAGACTGACATTGGTCTACACTTAGCAATAAGAACCTGCACACATACAACTCAAACACAACATCAAATACACCTTATTCATCTTAGTTCAAGGTCTGACTTCCTACAAATCTGAGGTATTGTGGAGACAAATCCCAACAACCTCCAACAGCTTAGTGGATTTTGACTGGCACAGAACCGGTCACGTGATTTTTCACCCTGTTGAAGGGTTTTCCACGTTAAAACTCCTGGTGTACATTTCTCTTTTTTCAACTGACTGTGTGCGCGCTCGACCGCTCCGCGAGCTAAGGCGGTCCAAGTTAGTCCGGATCGACCGGAGCGCCGAGTTTGGCCGCAATAGATTAATTGCATTAAAACTTTGGTTCTTTCAAATCAAATGTTACAAGTGGCTTGCATGACGAGCCCCAAATGAATCATTTAGAGAGGGATAGTTGTTGTGACTACTATGTGAATGTGGCTGCCCCAGCAAAATTTCGCCACCCACGCCGAATGTCTCCACCTCCGATGAATGTCTCCGCCTCCGCCAAATGTCACCGCCCACACTGTCGTGGTTGGGTATTGTCGCGCAGGGAACAGGGGCCGCAACTTCCTCGCAAAATGTCACCTCCCAAGCCGAATGACGTTAATCGCGCCGAATGTTCGCAGTGGAGAGGATGGAATCCAACTTCCGATTCACACTGCTTTATTTGTTTTTTTTCATTGAAATAGATCTCCATGAGACCAAGTGTCGCCACCACGACAAGTGACACCCCTACGACAAGTGACGCTCCCATGACAAATGTCGTCCCACGACAAATGTCGCCCCCACGACAAATGTCGCCCCCACGACAAATGTCGCCCCCACGACAAATGTTGCCCCCTCGACAAATGTCGCACCCACGACAAATGTTCCCCGCACTTGGTACTTTTTGTTGGGAATTAGCTTTTCAGACGAATGTCGCCCCCACGAGGAATGTCGCTCCCACGAGGAATGTCGCCCCCATGAGGAATGTCTCCCCCATGACGAATGTCGCCCCCTCCGTATGTAGCCCTCATGTCGAATGTCGCCCCCACGACAAATGTCTCCCCCGTGATGAATGTCGCCCCCACGACGAATGCCGCCCCCACGACAAATCCCGCCCCACGACGAATGCCGCCCCACGACGAATGCCGCCCCCACGATAAATGTCGCCCCCTCGACAAATGTCGCACCCCACGACGAATGTTGCACCCATGACAAATGTTGTCCGCACGGGGTCACCCGTGCACGACTGCTTGTATATATATCAATGTATTTGTTAGGTTAAGAGGAGGCCGACCCCAGTTCACTTCATCTCCAGCACTGTTCTTCTTCCCGAGTCAACCGCTCCCGCAAGATTAGGGTCAGGTTCCGCCCGCACCGCTCGATATCGACGCTGCACCGGAGAAGCTCACGCCTCGCTTGTGGTTTTCAGCCCCACGACACCGAGCTCTTCACCACGTCAACTACTACGCTGCCGTGGCTCCTTTTTCTCCGGTGGTTTCAGCAGTTCCAACCACGATTCCATGCCGCAAATAGTTCCTGCTTCTCTATAAAAGGAGAAACTTGTTTCCTGTTTGAGGTGATGTTGATGATTGATGTTGAAAATGATTTCTGTTTGAGCTTGCTACTTTGAGTCCTATATCCGATGTGTAGTTGATAAATAGTTTTGAATGCTGTGTTTTGCTTCCGGAAAGGAGTTCTATTGTTGTTGAATATCCAAAGTTTCTTCTGTTTAAAATCCCAACAGAGAGTTTCTAAGAGATGATGAATAATGCCATTTGGGATGTTTAAAAAAACGGCTGTTCTAGTTTTTTTTGTTCCTGTTTTAGATTTGATGCTGTGAGTTAGGAGATTGTGTATTAGAATAGTTGAAGGTGAATGAAATTTAGGTCTGTTCAACTTTGTGGCTTCTCCAAATGGTATAGTGAAATTTATTTTGTGCAATGAGATTTCGTGAATCCACCTTGAGCGTTTGAGATTTCGTGGATCCACCTTGAGTGTGAGAACGAGTGAATTTTAGGTTGTTAGTTCGTGGCTTCCTTACATTGTTGAGTGATTCCGTGGAACCACCTCGTGCGAGAGAGTGATTTAATTCCATGGTGCCGGTGTGCGATAGTGTCCGACCTTGGAGCGTGAGATCGAAGGTGACGAGGAGCTCCTCGCGTAATCTCCATCGACTTCGAATACGGAAAGATGTCTCTTTCCGCGGGTAACTAGTTTTTTCTCCTCCTTTGTGCGTGTCTAAATATTTTCTCGTAAGATAATTAGATTCAATGTTGGGTTTTCGCCCGAATTTTGTCAGCGAATGATACGTCGAAAACTCCAAACGAAATCGCATTTGGAGATCTCGACTTCCATTTTGCTATGACAAGGGGAACAGAATGAAAATTGCAAACTTTCTTCTCCAGATTCAGAATTGAACCATTATTTTAAGAAACATCCATTTGTTAACAAAATAGTTTTTGTGCTTAAAAAAACGTTGCTTAAATTCATGAAGTCTACGCAACACCTGCTCAATCCATTTTTTTGCAAAACTCCATATTTCATTGCATGCATTTAGGGTTTCCTAGAAAAAGCCGACAGACACACAAACCCTATGAGTCGTCCTGCATCAATTTGGTATAAGATTCAGGTTCCGAAATTTTTCTAAGTTTCGAAATCCACCCCGCGTAGAATAAGAACCCAGTATAGCATCTTACTTAAAAAAATTAGCATAAACATACATCTGCATTGTATTTGTTTGTTTGCATGCATCTGCGTAGTGGTAGTATGAGTTCACAACACCACAATTCACCACCTGAACACCCTCACGAGGTAAACTCGGAGATGCGTCAAGTTGAATGTGGTCAACTGAGTCGTGAAAACGAATGGAATGAACTGCCCCCGTTGTTTCTACCTTTTGCCCACCAAATGACAACATTAACCGAGAGCGTCTATAAAATGAGTGAAGGATTTGAAAACGTTAGTGTTAGGATGAATAGTTTAGAAGTAATCCCTCGAGTGTCAATGTCACCTCCAATTCGAGATGAGCATTCTGTCCATCCACATCACGAAGACCCACCACACTACGTCAAAAGACCTACATTTAGGAGGAACCCTCTTTATAAGGAAGAGGTTAGAAATCCCTTAGATCAGTTTGATTTTGAATACGACCAGGGTAAGAATTTCGCACGAAATTTTCCTTAACCCCAAGGAGAGCCTTTCCTAGGTACGCGAGACCATTATCATGAGAGACCCTTTAATGATGTATCTAGAGAAGAGCGTCCGCGAGACCAATGTCAGCCTATACCGGCCATGCATCATGATGATCGTCCTAGAGATTAACATCGACCCCCCCCCCCATTGCATCGAGACAATCGTAATCCTTACGATGATGATTTTGACTATCCTCCCCGTGATAGATGATCAGATCTCACACGAGTTGTGAAATTAGATCCGCAACTTTATGATGGTTCTATGGATCTCAAGGTCTTTTCAGACTAAGTTATAGATATAGAGACCTACTTTGAGTGGTATCGTATGACGAAAGACCAAAAGGTTCAGTTCTCCAAAATGATATTATTTGGGCGAGCGAAAATCTTTTGGATAGGTGAAGAACGTAGCTTAGAGAGGAATAGACACCCTTCTATTACCCATTATCCCCAGATGAAAACCATATTGGAGGAGCAACACATTCCTTAGCACTATCAGACCCGTCTACGAGACGAGCTGACATCGCTACATCAAGGGTCCAAATCAGTTTCTGATTATTTAGCTGAGATGAAGGATCTTATGATTAAGTGTAACGTAGTCGAACACCCACGTGACACCTTATCTAAATTTAAGTGTGGATTACGACCTGAGATTCATGATGAGTTGATTTAATATGGCCATTATTCTCTAACTGAGACCATATCTATTGTCATCAATATTGAAGAGCATCAGAAGAGAACCTCCCGGTTCAAATCTCAACCTAAAGTAAATACTACTTACAATAAAGAAAAGACGAAAGGTAAGGAGAATGAATCAAAGTCTACTTTGACCTGTACGATAGATTAGAAAGGGAAATTCCCCATAGAAACTATGATCCTTTCACAGATCTGATGTTATGAGTACCAGCAGATGGGTCATATATCTAGGGATTATCCTAAGAGAAAGATTATGTTAGTTATATATGAGGTGATTGAGGAGGATGAGCCTGTAGAAGAAGCTAGAGTCGAGAGGGACTCACACATTTTAAACGATGAAGTGTACGGTACGCCTAATGATGAGGAGATAGATCTCGACGTTCTAGTGGTGAGATGCATGTTATCTACACCACAAAAATCTACCGATTATTGGCGGACGAACATCATCCAAGCCTACTTTAAGGCTAGAGAGAAAATGCCATTTAGTAGTAGATAGTGGGAGTTGTATGAATATGATAGCTGAGACAGCTTTACCCCGCATGAGACTCACTGCTGAGCCACGCCCATCCCCATTTAGGGTATCTTGGGTCACCAAGATTACATTATCGGTGACTAGGAGATGTTTAGTGCCCATCACTATCAGTACCTACTCCAAAAAGATTTGGTGTGACGTTATGCCTATGGATGTGCCACATACTTGGGCGAACTTGGTTATATGACCGATATGTCCTTATACATGGCAGGTCCAACACTTGCTCCATCCTAATGGACGTACAGAGATTAGTGTTGAATCCGGTACGACCCAAGCACCAACATCCTGCACGAGTAGTAGTGCGAAAGAATCTCTTCCTCCCACTGAAAGAAAGAAGACTCTTAGCATTATACGAGACATTGAATTCCATCGAGAGATTTTTGATGGCGGCTTCTATTATGCCTTAGTGGTTTTACCGGTATCTGACGTATTGGAGAGATACAAGTCTATTACTATACCCGCTAGGATACTGTTAGAGGAGTTCCAAGACATACACCCTGATGAGCTTCTAGCTGAGTTACCTCCCATGAGGTCTATTCAGCGCGTATCCGATCTTGTACATGGAGCTTCCCTCCCCCATCTATCGCATTACTGATTGAATCATGCCACCTACGAGGAGCTGCAGAAGAAGATTGGAGAGCTTTTAGATAGAGGCTTTATTCGTCATAGCCATAGTCCATGTGCGGTGTCTGCCCTCCTTGCGCATATGTGTGTTGACAGTCGTGTTGTCAACAAAATCACTGTGAAATATCGTTTCCCAATATCCCGACTGGATGATATGTTGGATATGTTGAATTGATCCACGATCTTTTCTAAGATCGACCTTTATAGTTGTTATCATTAGATTCGTATACGCGAAGGAGACTAGTGGAAGACTGTCTTCAAGTTGAAGGATGACCTTTATGAGTGGCTTGTGATGCACTTTGGGTTATCTAGTGCCCCTAGTAATTTCGCTTGAATGATGACCCAGGTCTTCAGACCTTATATAGGGAAGTACATAGTAGTCTATTTCGATGATATTTTGATATATAGTCGGATTGAGAGTAATCACTTGACTCACCTACATACTATATTTGATCTCCTGCGAGCCGAGCGTCTGTATATCAACTTGAAAAAGTGCATATTTATGGCTAAGTCTCTTATCTTTTCTGGATATATAGTGAGCTCCGCTGGTATCACTATGGATCCTGAGAAAGTTCGTGCAATTTGTGAGTGGCCTACCCCTCAAAACATTCACGATGTTCGTAGTTTTCATGGACTAGCCACATTTTATCGTCGATTCATTAAGAACTTCAGTATGATTATGACGTCATTCACTGAGTGTACGAAGAATGGAAGTTTCCAGTGGACATCTTTGGACCCTAGAGACTTTGAGATTATCAAAGATAAAACGTCCACTACACCTGTTTTGAGACTCCATGATTTTAGTCAGGTATTCGAGGTATCTTGTGATGACTCTGGAGTTGGGATAAGAGGTGTACTTAGTTAAGAGGGTCAGCCTATTAGCTATTTCCATGAAATGCTCTCAGACCCGAAGCTGAATTATTCCAACTACGAGTATGAGTTTTATGCGATTGTTGAGACGTTACGTCACTGGATGCACTATTTATTACCCAAAGAGTTTGTCCTCCACTCTGATCATCAGGCATTGCGTTATATCAATTTGAAACAGAAGTTGAACCCTTGACAGGCTAAGTGTGTAACATCTCATTTCCGACCAGACCCCTAGGAGAGGTTTTGTCATGACCAAGTCATGACAAAACCCTAGGAAGCCCAAGAAGGCCAAGTGACCTGGGCTCAAGGAGGAAATCACTTTGGTCTGCAAATAGTAGGTCAGAAATTTGCCTAAAATAGGATTTGGGCTTGGGCGTTGAGTGCGTCGAGTGTACTCAACGCCAACGGCTGGCTTGCGTTGAGTGCATCGAGTGCACTCAACGCCATAAGAAGAATGGCGTTGAGTGCACTGGCATTGAGTGCACTGACTGCACTCAACACCATCTTTCAGGCTGGATGGCGTTGAGTGCGTCGAGTGCACTCAATGCTATGAGCTGAACGTCGTTGAGTGCACTGACTGCACTCAACACCATCCTGTGTATACGTGATGGCGTTGAGTGAGCTGAGCTCACTCAACGCCTAGTCTGGATGGCGTTGAGTGAGCCGAGCTCACTTAACGCCGTAGTCTAGATGGCATTGAGTGAGCCAAGCTCACTCAACGCCGTAGTATGGATGGCGTTGAGTGAGCCGACCTCACTCAACGCTGTAGGCGGGATGGCGTTGAGTGGCTCACTCAATGACATTTCACTTAGAATTTTTTCTGAAAGTTTTATCTTGGTTGCTAGTTCAGTTGAACCGGGCCGTTTCGAGAAGTGGGCCAGGAGGTGTTAATTAGCCATTTCTTTTATTAAGACCTAATTAAGTCTTATTTTAAAATGTAGACCGGTCAAGTGGAGTTATGCCACGTGGCCGTCATTTTTAAAAATGAAGAACGGTTTCGACCAGGGCCGAGAACCAGCTTTTACGGCCAGTAATGGCACTTGATGTCGTGGCCCCCTTCCCCTCCTCTTTAATGGCTGGATTCGACTCCTCTAGGGAAGAGGAGGAGTTTCCAGCCGTTACTTGGCTGGATTAAGCCAGGTTCACCCCACCTCCTCTATGACCAAGCCAAGCTTTCAATGGCATTAATGGCCATTGAAGTTTTGGTCTCTCCCCTTCTTAACCGAGCCTTTAAACACCATCAGTGGCCCAAAAGGAACGTTTCCCAGCCTTTACCTGAAGATTTTGAGCCCTCCCACTATGCTGTTGCATAAGTTGAGCGGGGCCACCATCGGAAATGGCTTTTCGTCGATCTGCGGCCTCTAGCCCGCGAACAAGGTCCTCCCCTCCTCTCTCTACAGGTAGATCTTAGCCTTCTTTAGGATTAAGTATCGGGCTCAACTGAGCCCGATCAGGAAGAGCTTCTCTTCCTAGTTTTCCCCGCAATAGCATAGCTCTCGGGTTCGCCGTAAAACACCTCTCCGGTGGCCGCGCCGCCGCCCGGCGATGGCTGCCACCTCAACGGAGGTAGTGGCGGCGATGGCCGGTCAGGGAGGAGGCTGGATGGCCGGCGGTAGCGTATGGAACGCGCTCCAGGTCGGGCTCATCACGGCCCTTGGTAGGAGGAAGAAGACGACCCAGCACTGTTGGATCTGATTCAAGATCTATGCTGATCATTTAAATCCTTTCCTTTAAAAATGATTTTCTATACTAAGATAACATTCATTTTAGAAAATTAATGAAAAATACTTAGAGGCTCTATATGAGGAAATAGTCAACATATAATTTGTAGCTCTATAGGTCTACTTTATTTTAAAATTAATTTGGGTCAATTTGGTCAACTGGTTTGACCAGGGCCCCTCTTTTGGTGGGATCTACACCTAAAGCTAGACAGAGATTAAAATGTGTGCCCACCCTTCAACCCTAAGGCAAATGACCTGAAATTTGGGCAGGAGGTTACCCTTAGCTATACCTAAGGCTTGTACAAAAATTAGAATTTTTGGAGGTACTTTATCTATGGTTTTTATTTTTATTTAATAATATTAAGGTATTTTAATTAAGTGGTTTAACGACCTCCAAACCCTCCCAAATTTTGGTGAGTGATCCCTGGGTTCATCATAAGGCTCTGTATAGTTTATCATCTCATTTGGAGATGTTTTAGATAAGAAATGAACAAACCTAAGCTTTGCCCTATTAAGGGGTTTTTAGGTCAAAAGTGCACTTTGTGATTTGAGTGGTCAAATCACCTCAAAAGGGGCTAAGATTTTGACCACTGACTAAGCATGATTTATAACACTCTCTCATGGATTTTGAGGTGGATTGGTGTAGATTTACCCTAGTACCCAAGGCCAAACCCTAAGGATGGTTCTTGGTGGTTTGTGAAGGGCAGGTGGTCAAATAACCTTGATATGATTTGAAACTTGGTGGAGAGGATTCTAGGGTAGCTAGAATCCTCTTGCAGAAATCTAAATAGATTTTAAAGTGAATAAGTCCCTCAAAACCCTAACCCTAGTTTAGGGCACAAATCTTGTAGTGATAGAAAAAGTTATTAAAACTCACTGAACTGTGGTAAAACTTGGGTAGTGTAGTTTTAAAGTTAGTATAAACCCCTGGAAATTTAATTGAGAATTTTGAAACATTATTTTTAGTACTTCTTTTACAAGTATGAAAAAGGGCAATTTTGGTAAATAATTTATTCAGAGCTCATTTATTGCTGCAAAATTATGAAACTTTGTCAGGATATTTGTAGTGTATAAATTGTCATACTGGAATTTTTGTATAATTTTTTGGAAGCTTAAATGCATTACTTGCCCCTTTAATTTATGATTTCTAAAATATTTCAAAGTTAAGGAATAATGATTTAAACCTTGCAAAAATTATATGAGATTTGGATTTGCTATTAATTTGTTGTTTAGTATTTTTCATAATTTTGTGGAGCCTTATACATACTTTGAAAGTGTACTTCATGTTCAAAATCTCCATATTAAAGTTTTGGAAGAAAATAATTAAATATAGGTTAAATTAGGTAAATTATGAATCTTTGATTTTAGACTAAGTAGGACATGATAAACCTCCAGTAAATTTTATAGGAGTTTTAGAAGACAATTTGGAGTACCTCCCTTTGTGCATCTCATATAGCTTAGAATGATCTGCGTTTAGTCGAAACTGCATAAGTTATATTAAGGTACAAAATGATCATGGGTACTGGAGCATTAGAAAGATGACTAGGAATGAATAAGAATGTACCCCCAGTGGTCAAGATAGGGATAGGGTGGTAGGTTGTCTAGTCATAAGAGGTGCTCGGGATCGACGAAATATCGTCCTCCCCGGTAGGAGAGAAAGAGTCTTGATACACTAGGGTTAGATCCAAAGTAATTTTAAAAGGGATCGGGTAATGGGTATTAACCAATAAAAGTAAGTGTCTTGCGAAAGGGAACGATGGGCTTCAGCTACCATCATAGTTCTTAGTGCCCTTTGAGAGCCATTCACGGGTATGCCGGGGGCAGTCCTGGGCTAACGTAAACCGTAGGAATAATAAACTAAAAGTGCAACTAGTATAACTAGAGATTCATATTCACACACCCCGGTAGTTAGGGAGGTTGAATAGGTTGGTTTGATTGTCTTTCAGTCAGTAGCTTCTGAATGTAGATGCACGGACGGGACAGTCCGGGGAGCCGAGGGTTCGAGGGTTTAAATACAAAATAAGGTAGTGGGTCTCCAGTATTTGAATGTCGTTCACACCGACGTCGGTATGTAGACTCGGCGGTGTGGGACACTTAGCCAAAGGAAGTCTGGTGGATACATCCAGCACTAGTATGCGGATATTCTAGGTTGTGTTCTTCTAGGGGCGTACGGAAGGGATAGGCCTGGTAGTGTGGATACCCACCTAGGAGTGGGGGGCCCGACCCACTGTATCTGTTTGCCACTACGGAGGTTCCTGGGAGTGAAGCTAGCTGCCCGAACAGGGGGAACAAAAGGTCTGTGCGCATAAAGTCGCGTGCGTGAGTTGCACTTGCATGAATCATGGAATAACATATCATTACACTCATATTTACATACAACCGACACCCTAATGTATAAATTGGTATGAGACTTTTTATATGGTGGGAGCCTTGCAGAAGACCCCTTAACTTATATGTTTGTATGGACACTCATATAAGTTAAGGTTACTTACTTATTTTCTACTTATCTTCTTATATTTATACTGCTTAGTACATGTTTACCTTACTGCTCACTACCATAGGACTGCTAGATGTACTTTATTTTACTTAGCTATTTATACATCATGAATGACTGTTAGACTAGTTCCACGGTCATCCGCTTGCTTACTCTCCACCTTTATAGCTTCCCTTTCCTCCTCTTCGCTCGATGCTTAGGAGCCGTGGGGGGAGGGGTAGGGGATGATAGGGCTTAGTCTTTATGACTAATGGTTTTTGAACCACAACATTACAGGAGCTCCGGATGGGAGACAGGGACCAGCAGTCCAGGGACCAGCACCAGCGGAGTACGGTGCGCATGGAGGTGGGCCAGTCTAGTTTCGGAGTACCTGTGACCAGCTCCGTGAGTGATTAGTCTTTCTTATAGTTTCCGCGATGAGTGATTTGTAGTGAGGATTCTGGTGTACCGGGCTTGAGCCCGTTTTTATATTTCATCTGTACTGATCTTTCGCAGTACTCTGCTTTCTTTATATTGATGGACTTGCTGTGATTTTCTTTCATATATGATTATGTGGACATGTTATATTTACTTCTCTCCCTATTGTGATCGAAAAAGGCCGGCAGAATTGGCGTTTTGTAGTGGCGGCCTTCCCGAGTGTCGGTGCCACCGCAAAGCGGCAATTCTGGGCATAAGACCCTGATGGTTGAAAAAGAAAAAAATGGGGTCTTACAAGTGGTATCAGAGGGGGCCTCGATCGAAAGAGAAGTAGTCCACAAACCTTGGGCCACCCCCGTGCGAGCTTAGTTTGCGGACAAACTAGCAGCGGAAGCAGTGGTATGCCCATAAGTGAAATCACATGTGAAAGTCCATCATATCCCTTTTCTTATATTCCATTCATACGCTATCTAACAAATGGAATTTTTCCTTATAGCCTGTGACGAATCCTACACCACAGCAGGGGAACCCTCAGGCTCCGAATATGGTCCTGCCTCCGCCGGCTCCAGCTCCGTTCCAGCAGACGGAGATGGGGCAAACACTGACGGCCATTTTGGAGGCCTTCAGAGCTCAGCAATCCCCGACCCCACAGCCGAACACCGGGGCTAACTGGATGACTGTCTTCCGGGGACTTTCCCCTCCATCCTATCTGGGGACGGAGTCGGCAGTACGCACTGAGGAATGGTTAGATACCATCTATGAGATGCTTGCGGGGATTTGATGCCCCACTGAGGAGGGAGTTGCTTTTGCAGTTTACTGCCTGGAGTCACATGGAAAGATGTGGTGGAAGTCACAACTGGATACCACTTTTGCGGGTATGGATTGCACAAATATTACTTGGGAGGAGTTCAGAGCAGCACTCCTGGGACATTTCATACCTCAGTCGGCGAGGGACGAGCTGGAGGATAGGTTCCTGCGGTTGAGGCGGGGGAACAGGACGGTGCTGGAGTATTATCAGGAGTTTACTCACCTGGCCCGCTATGCGGACGCTTATCAGTTGGACGACGCTGACTATTCTAGGAGGTTTTACAAGGGACTGACGAACGACATGAGACAGGCCCTCCTCTTCGTCTCAGAGGGGAGTTTGACCAGGATTCTGGAGATGGCTAAAAAGAGAGAAGCGGATCAGCTTACAGTCAAGAGCCAGAAGAGACCGGCTGACGATGCAGTGATTGGAGGTCGTAGAGACAATCCTCGAGGACAGGTTATTGGGGAGAGAAGGAACGGGGATTGGCCTCGTCAGGAGATTGGGCAGGAGCAGAGGAGTCAGAGGGTATTGGCTCCCCTGTAACGCCCCCGATTTTTTCCAGCAATTATTTAAATTCTCGTTTGGCATTACGTTGACGCATTTCCAGCTCGTGCCATTGTTAGGGTACCTCGTTAGGTGTTCCTAGTGGTTTTAGCCTGTTTGTATGGTTTCCCCAGCTAGCCGACGTTTGTTTTGGAGGCCCGACTAAGCTCTTAGGGAATCCTGGTGCTTGGGATTCAGGTGAGGTTAGCTTGAGTGTTTGATCGTCGGAGGTCGTTTTCGACTTCGCCGGTGTTTTCGTAGCCCGAGTGTTTAGCTACGGTGCGGGTTTGATGGAAACCCGAGGTCGTTAAATTTCGAGTCATTTTTGTAGGTCGCTTGTTAGCGAGCCATCACTTTATGTGAGCGCATATGTATATTTACGTACTTTTGGCATAGCGCGTGTTTTGAGCGTGCCGGTGCGAAAATGCACATGTACGTGCGTGCGGAGCGTTAGGATGAATTTAGGCATTATAATATACATATAATTAAGTTATGTAATATAACTTAATTATATATTATAACGTAATTATATATTATAACTTAATTATATGTTATAACTTAATTATATATTATAACTTAAAATATTAAAAAATATATATAATAGGATAAAGTTTGGTTTCCCTCCCCCCCCCTATTCAGCCGCCCAGTCAAAAAAAAAAGTAAACCGAGCGACGTTCCTTCGTGCGGAAGAAAAAGGCGGACGCCCGACTGCTGCTCCGATCGCCCCTTCACCGCCCAAATCCGCTCGAAAACTTGGTTTGAGGCCGGATCCGGACTCCTCTAGGCGAGATCTTCGTTCCGAGGTAAACCTTGTGCATTTTCATCCATGTTTTTGTCTGATCGGTAGGTTAGGTTTCTTTTTTTGGGGGTTTTTGATGGTGTTCTTCTTCCCGATCTGCTGTCCAGGAATCTTTTTATGAGTTCTTTGTGATTTCTGGCCGTTCGGAGGGAGGTGCTGCCGAAATCTTTGGTGGCCGGCGGTTTGAGAAGAGGGGGGTTAACCGAATTCTTCAAGAGCAAGGCAAGTATTCACTTTCCATAGCAATTTCTTTTGTTTTCCATGTATCCTTAGTTGTATGGATCGTTCAATTAGTTGTTGTTTGGACTTGATTGTGTGCTGAATTCATTCCTTGGGAGTGTGGTGTTAAGAGTTTAAATTTTTTTACTAGGAGATCTTGCCCGATAGGGTGCAAACCCGAGCACCTTGTTCCTAGTTTTGATCGTTCCCAAGATAGTTAGTTGTTTGCATTTTTCCTTGGGTTCAACCTATTATTAGAGTTTTGTTTTGTTTAATTTCAAGAGTTAGTGTAGTGGTTTCATGGTTGCTCTACGATAGAATTGGTATCGAAGCCACCAAATCCTTGCCATTTACTTTTTCTTTTGGTGCTCATCCTCTTGTTTGCAATTAGTGTCAAACCCCTCGCTATAGTTGGGTATCAAACTACTAAAGTTAAACGTTTATGCGTTTTCATGTTAAGTGTCTATGGGTCGTATTAAGCTAAGTGTCGATGAGTTGAATTAAGCGAAATGTGTAGAGGTTGCACAAATTTAATTGTGTAGGGGTTGTATAAATATATATACTTACGGTAGTATCATGTTAACCGTATAGGTTTGTACCAGGTTAGTTGAACACACTTAGTGGTGATCAAGTTACTAATTATGTTCAGTTTAGCGTGGTGGGTAAGAGTCGTGTATCAAATTATTTTCCTGTTTAGTATCGCTCTATTTCCAATTTGATGTGTAGTATTGCGTAATTTAGCAACTCGACGTTTAGTCCGTCGGTTTGAACTTAGGGTTCCTTGGTGGGTTTCCCTAGACGGTTTAGGGTTCAGTGTGATTTCTTGGTGGTTCTTGGAACCACCAGTAAGGGTTTTCCCGAGTCACATAGTACTGGAGTAGGATGTGATTTTGAGGTGGTTCGGATCCGATGCCGCCACGCTTGTTTTGCTTCTTGTCTTACTAAGGCAGTATGGGCTGTTTGGTTGAGTTGGACCGATGCCGCCACCACAGCACCTAGAAGATATTTAGGCCTGATAGACTTGGTTTGACATGTGGTCACCAGTCTAGGCCCTTGTTACTGATTTTTGTCCACCTCCGGTACTAGGTGATTCTTTCCGCTCTCGCTCTATGTTAGGATATTACTATTGTGCTAATCTCTTTTGCAGAGATCCTCGAAGCTCGGCTTAATTCGTGCTCTTGGTGCACTCCCTTTCTGCTCACCCTTGTTGAGTATCGGTTTTACCTGTTTTGCTTACCTTCCTCTTTTTCCTGTACCTGTTTTAGTTCACTTTCACTTACTTCTGACCTAATTTTTTTTATTCCTGTATGAAACTATTGTATCCTTGTTTTTTTTCCTTTTGTTAGTTGTTTTTATTGGGTTTTCCTAGGAGGGTGACACAACACTTGTGCACGCAGCTGAAGTAATAAAATCGAGAACAACCCAAAAGAGATTTGGGATCGGGCCATGAATATTGAATCAAGAAGTTAAGAAATAACTAGGTCAAAGTTACCTTTCCGGTGTTGAGTCAAAACTCAAGAGAGATGCTCCAAGATATGAGTCCTTGTCGGTGGCGAGTTCTACGTAGAATAACG
Source organism: Platanthera zijinensis (assembly GCA_039513925.1). Lineage (NCBI taxonomy): Eukaryota > Viridiplantae > Streptophyta > Magnoliopsida > Asparagales > Orchidaceae > Platanthera > Platanthera zijinensis. The sequence goes on from CM077095.1 coordinate 51,921,133, forward strand.
TCTACGTCTCTACAGAAATCCACACGAGCAGGAGAACACCGAGCTTCGTCGCACGAAGGGTAGGGAAGGAGATCAACTGCACCTTGCGCTCCCACGGACTGCTAGGTCCGCTCCAGGAAGAGCAAGACCGGCGACTGTCGTCGGAGAGGAGGCCGACAGGGCGAGCGATCGGCGGAAGCAGAACACTTCCATCGGCGGAACACTTCCGTCGGCGGAACGGCGGAACTCTTCTGTAGGGTCGGGGAAATTCTACTACTCTTCCGCTGAAAACCTAAGTGTCTATTATACCCAAAGCATAAATAAACCTAGGTAAAATCACTATCCGCAGACCACAGGAAAATAGGGTTTCTTGGAAAAATTCGAAGGGAATCAGCATTCGTCGAGAATGAGCTCCTGGTTCGGCGAGAATCAGCAGACAGATTCGACAAGAATCATCTGCAGAATCGTCGAGAATCAAGGATGGAATCGTCGAGTATCACCAATCGCCGGGAATCAAACAATTCAATTCTCGACGAATTCGTCGAGAGTCGACGAGTCATACTCGACGATTCTCGACGAATCATTCGCGACGAATGATTCTTGACGAACTCGTCGAGAGTCGGCGAGTCATACTCGACGATTCCTGACAAATCATTCTCGACGAACTCGTCGAGAGTCGGCGAGTCATACTCGACGATTCTCGACGAATCTCCTTGGCAACGTTTGCCTGACCCCCATTCTGTATGCTGATTGGTAACCCTTACCAACACAGTCAATCTTCCAACTTCTCCACATGCTCTTATGTGCGACCGTGCAGGCTTATATCGCGTTGGCAGTGAGATTACATGTTTGACCACTTCTAGATCACCATGGTAACTCCAACTGTCTCCCACTTGATCTTGAAAGTATCAAACCAAAAACCTCACAAATAATGAGCGGCATCGAGCAATGCATCATTGCTACCCAAGCAATAAGAGTTCATAACTCATAAGCCTTTATGAACAATGTTCCAGCGTTGTCTTTGTCCCTTTGTCCCTTACATCCGGAAAGAACTAGAGGCATGGAGCGTGTCACCCTCATATTAGCTCAATCCAAGTTTCTTGATCTAGAACGGACTTCCAGAGAATGATGAGTCCAATATCACATATTGACTCAACCAAGCATGGTCATGCATTTCTCAGTCCAGTTCCATTAAGGGGCCCATGGATGCAACTCCTGTCATATAGGAGGACAAATCCCATATCTGCTCACACATAAACACCCAAATGATTCGTAACGTGCCCAACAACCACCCTTATCATCAACCTTTCTCAAGGAAGAAATTAGATGGCATCAAAGCACGCTCTTCCTCACTTGATGAATGTTGTGACTTCAGGTCAAAGGATCACAACACCATTGTCAATTGAGACCTACTCGTGACACGTTTAAATAACAATTTACAGAGTAGTCTCAGGTTGGGTCTGTCTAGTACAACTTGTTCATTAACAAGTACCCACGTGATGACTTGATATCACAATATCATGACCTATGAGAATTGGTCATCAGTCAACACACGTGCTAGTCTAAATGTATCATCATCACCCTTAGTTTCTATGATGATACAACGACCAGGGACCTTTTAAGAATGAAGCTTCAAATAAATCATAGGCTCTCACATTCAAGTCACGTACTTGATGTCCTATGGAAGCGAACACTCTAAGGGTATTTATTATGTTAACATTTAACTATCGCATAGAGAAATCATAATAAAAGAACTTGCCATTAATTGTAAAATTAAATTTTGGTACATAATTCATCATATGAGTAAACAGCAAACGGCCAACAGAATAAATGTTTACATGCAACCCACAATATTCTCACTAGAGCTGATCATTTAGGTATCGTATACTCATTGATCTAGTATGACCATCATGCTTTCTCTGCGCGAGAGGCTTTGTCAGTGGATCCGCAATATTCTCCTCAGTCGGCACTCTGCAAATGTTCACATCTCCTCGTTCGACAATCTCACGAATAAGATGGAACCGCCGAAGTATGTGCTTGGAGCGCTGATGGGATCTAGGTTCCTTATATTGTGCAATTGCACCATTGTTATCACGGTAGAGAACTACGGGACCAACAATGCTAGGAACTATATCAAGCTCGCCGATGAATTTCCTAATCCATACAGCCTCATTCGCTGCATTAGCTGCAGCGATATACTCGGCTTCTGTTGTAGAATCAACAACTGTCTCTTGCTTGGAACTCTTCCAGCTCACAGCTCCTCCATTAAGGAAAAACACAAACCCTGACTGAGACTTTGAGTCGTCCCTATCAGTTTGGAAGCTTGTATCCGTGTAACCACTTACAACGAGCTCTTCCTCTCCACCATATACCAAGAACACATCCTTTGTCCTTCTCAAGTACTTCAGGACATTCTTGACTGCAATCCAGTTACACTCACTGGGGTCTGACTGATACCTGCTAGTCATGCTCAAAGCAAAGGAGACATCGGGTCGAGTACATAACATTGCATACATGATTGATCCAATTGCCGAATCATATGGAATCAAGTTCATGCGATCTTTATCTTCACAAGATTTTGGACACTGGTCTTTAGAGAGATTCACACCATGAGACATGGGTAAAAGTCCTTTCTTGGACCCAAGCATGTTGAACCGGTTCAACACCTTCTCAATGTATGTACTCTGGGTCAAACCCAACAACTTCTTTGATCTATCTCTATAGATCTTAATACCGAGTATATAAGTCGCTTCACCCAAGTTTTTCATAGAAAAGCAGTTTCCTAGGTTGTTCTTAACAACTTTCAGGGTAGGAATGTCATTCCAAATCAACAGTATGTCATCTACATACAATATCAGGAAGACAACAATGCTCCCACTGATTCGCTTGAAAACACAAGGCTCATCTTCATTCTTGATGAAATCAAACTCTTTGATTTTCTGATCAAAACGAAAATTCTAACTTCGAGAGGCCTACTTCAGTCCATAAATAGACCTATTAACCTTGCATACTTTAGTGGCTTCATTTGGGGATATAAAACCCTCGGGTTGTGTCATGTACACTTCCTCAATGAGGTTTCCATTAATGAAAGCCATTTTGACATCCATCTGTCAGATTTCGTAGTCATAATACGCAGCAATAGCAAGCAATATCCTTATGGACTTTACCATGGCAACAGGGGAAAAAGTTTCATCATAGTAAATACCATGAATTTGCTTGAAACCCTTAGCCACCAGTCGCCCTTTGAATGTCTGTACATTCCCATCCATGTCGGTCTTCTTCTTGAAGACCCATTTTCACCCTATGGGTCGTACCCCTTCAGGTGGTTCCACCAAGTTCCAAACTTGGTTTGCATACATGGAGTCCATTTCGGATTTCATAGCCTCAAGCCATTTGTCGGAGTCCGGTCCATTCATAGCCTCTTGGTAGGTTGCTGGTTCATCATCATGATCCATAAGCAACACATTTCTTATTTGAGACATGAGAAATCCATATCTCTCAGGCTCAAATCTAGGTCTACCAGATCTACGTAGGACTTGTGTTTCTTGAGTAGGTTCTCTAGGTACAATATCTTGCAGTCTTATCTAAGAATCCAATTCCGGTTCATTCACTACTTGTGGTTCTTGAACTTCTTCAAGTTCTACCTTTTCAGTCTTTCTTGATAAGAATTCTCTTTCCAAGAAGACGTCAGTCCTTGCGACAAACACTTTGCACTCGGATAGTAAGTAAAAGTAATACCCTTTCATTTCCTTAGGATATCCCACCAGATAACATTTATCCGATTTGGGTTCCAGCTTGTTAGGCATTTGACGTCGCACGTATGCCTCACAGCCCCAAATTTTAATGAACGACATACTAGGACGCTTCCCAGTCCATATCTCATATGGTGTCTTCAGAACCGTTTTCATTGGAGCGCGATTCAGTGTCATTGCAGCAGTCTCTAAAGTAAAATCCCAAAAGGAAACAGGCAAGTCTGCATGACTCATCATCGAACATACCATGTCTAACAAAGTACGATTTATTCTCTCAGACACACCATTATGTTGTGGTGTTCTAGGTGGAGTGAACTGTGATATAATACCACACTCTTTCAGATGATCACAGAAATCATGACTCAGGTATTCGCCACCTCGATCAGATCGGAGTGCTTTAATCCTTTTACCCAACTGGTTTTCTACTTCATTCTTGAACTCTTTGAACTTTTCAAAGGTCTCGGATTTGCACTTTATAAGATACACATATCCGTATCTACTGAAATCATCAGTAAATGTAACGAAGTAGAAATACCCACCTCTAGCCATGGAGCTCATGGGTCCGCATACATCAATATGTATAACACCCAAGAGATCCTCAGCCCTCTCAATATAACCAGTGAAAGGGGCTTTAGTTATCTTGCCTAACAAACAAGATTCGCATCGCTCAAATGATTCATAATCAAATGAGTCCAAAAGTCCATCTTTATGGAGCTTGGATATGCGCTTCTCGTTTATATGGCCCAAACGATAATGTCATAGATATGTAGGGTTTGAGTTATTTGTTCTTATTCTTTTATTATTTTCTACATTATAGATCTGATGGTCCAAGTTCAAAACATAAAGACCATTAAACAATTGGGCTACAGCATAACAAACATCATTCTTAAATATAGAACAACAGTTGTTCTTAATTATAAAAGAAAATCCAATCATGTCCAAGCATAAAATAGATATAATGTTTCTAGTTATTGCCGGAACAAAATAACAATTATCTAATTCTATTACAAGCCCACTGGGCAAAGAAAGACGGTAAACCCCTACGGCTACAACAGCAACTCTTGCTCCATTGCCGACACGCAGGTCCACCTCCTCTTTACTCAGCAATCTTCTCCTTTCCAGTTCCTGCACATTTGTACAAATGTGTGAACCACATCCGGTATCCAATACCCAAGATGAAGGAGCAGAGAGGTTTATTTCTATAACATAAATATTTGAAGCGGAAGTCATACCTCCCTTCATTTTCTGCAGATCCTCAATGTAAGAAGGACAATTCCTCCTCCAATGACCAGCCTTGCCACAGTGGTGGCATTTCCCTTCCTTCATCGTGCTCTTCTTTTTATTCAGTGCAGAAGACTTGGGCTCAAGATGTGACTTAGGTCCCACCTTCGTCTTCATAGAGCCCTTGGCCTTGGCCTTGCCCTTATGCACCATCAGTATGGGGCTGGCAGGCTTGACCTTCTTCATGTTGATCTCGGCAGTTCTTAACATGCCTAGGAGCTCGGGCAGTGTTTTGTTTATTTCATTCATGTTGTAGTTCAAGACAAACTGCTCATAACTGTCTGGCAACGATTGCATGATCAGATCTGTGGCCAACTCTTGACCCAGAGGAAAACCCAGCCTTTCAAGGTTCTCTATATACCCAATCATCTTGAGTACGTGAGTCCCTACTGAGTCTCTAACTCCCATCTTGCACTGAAATAACGCTTTTGTGACGTCAAACCTCTCTTGACGAGCTTGCCCTTGAAACATTTTCTTGAGATGCTCGTCAATCTCCTTGCACCCCATGTTCTCATGTTGCCTCTAAAGCTCAGAGTTCATGGTGGAAAGCATAAAGCTTTCGATGTCTAAGGCATCATCAGTATACTTCTTATAAGTATCCTTATCAGCACGGGAAGAATTCCCAGTCGGCACCTCGGGGGCTTCTTCTTCCAAGACATAGAGCTTTCGCTCTTGCCTGAGAACAATTCTCAGGTTCCTGTACTAGTCCATGTAGTTAGTCCCATTGAGCTTATCCTTCTCAAGGATGGCTCTCAGAGACAGAGTGGAGTGTGAACCACTTGCCATGAAATTCTACAAGAATTCATGCAGAATAATATCAGTATCAAAATTTCAAAATACAATTTACTTTTCTTAATTTGGACTTCAATTAAAACTCCCACTATTTTATTCGAAATGATAGCCCTCACTATCAATTCAAAGAGTTCATGCGAGCTACTCTCTTAGTGGACAAGATCAGTATTTCACCAACACAATGAGTCAGCTTTGGTTTTTCTCTCACGATGTGGTTATTTAGGTAGGCAATGCTTGCCAATTGCATCTTCATGCAATTCTTGTATGGTTGGTGAATAACTCCTTATTCGCATCCATCATATGGTGCATGCCAACCCTATGCCTCTAGGCACTCAACCTTTGAGGTCACCAAGTTAAGTTGGACCCGATGTTGACAGTGAGATATCACAATTATCTGCTCGCACCCTTACCAAGATAGATTAATGCACCTTGCTTTGACAAGCCCACACTTCATCGATCGAGGCAGGAATAGTGTCATCCATCGGAAGGCATCCGAACACTTAATATTTGTGGAAGGGATTTTGATGATGGGTTAACAATTAACCATGATCAACATTTGATCAATGTGCACATCCAAAGGAAAAAAACTTCTCAAAAATCCACATGCATCCCTTATGTGCACAACAAGGCACTATCAACATTTGATAGAAGGAAGGGCTAAATCTGGACATCCGGACTCTTCCAAATCTTCAGATTTACATGCATTGGACAAAGGCAAAGGCAACTCAACTTAAAGCAGTAGACAAGCTCATCTCTCCTTGTTGGATTCAAATTCCAAAACAGAACACGGGTTCATAAACCACTCGAGGGATGGTTACTGCTAAGGAGACAGCAATTTCTAACAATTAGAAATTACCACGAAATCCCAGACGTTCCTGGTGGGGTCCCAAGATTTAATCTATACATTTAGAACACTTCTAAATCCCTAGGTTTACACGTACTTGAAAGTATCTAGTGTCAACCTAATCAACCTATAAGGGGGGGAATAGGTGTCGTGCAGTCTTTTGTGGAATTAAACTAACCTGCACAAGTAAGCAAACAAAATACAGAAAACACACAGAATTATAGTGGTTCCCCGATTTAGGTACGTCCACTTTCCCCCTTCGACCTATCTCCCACCAAGGGACGACTCGGTCACTTCTCCAAACGGATTGAAATCCAATCCTCACACTAGGAGCAACGCTCCCCTAACCTCGGAAAGAACCCTTCCAACAACGGAGTCACAACTCCACAACGGGTTGCACCCAACCCTTACAAATAGGAATGAAAATTCATTTACAACAAGATTGAAAGTAAATAAAAATACAAAGAATGCTTTATGGAGATTCCGATGTCCTTCTTCGTTCGTTGAAGCTTGCACGAAAAGTACGAAGAGTCCACAACCAGATTTCTCACTTGGAATGGATCTTGTCAAGATCGACGACGACAAGCAAGTGCGGTGGCGATGCTTTGCAAATCCAAACTTCTTGACGAAGCAAGCTAGGTCTTTGAACGAACTCAGTCGGATCAAACGTCACAACCGATTCGGAAGGGAGAACAAGTCTCGTTCAACGTATCAGAAGACAAGAGATCTCGAGAGAGACACGTGAGACCGGCTGCTTGCCTCGGTGCTGTCGTCGAGCGATCAGAGACGGGCTGAGATCAGCGGCGACGACTACTTCTGATCGGCGACGTGCGTGCGTGCGGAGATCGCGATGCGCTAGGTCACGGCCGATTGTCGTATTCCGTTGGGTTGGTATGTCCTGTAGACAACGGGAATAAGTACGTATTTATACCCAAAGGCAAACCCTAGAAGACCATTGTGGGTCCCACCTCGGATATCCCGAGATCTGGCCGAACTGAGCACGGCGACCTGGACTTGTCCAGTGAGCGGTGAAATCTGCCTAAGGCAAAATCGATGGGAGTCGTTGGTGATTCCCGTCGATGTCGGCGGGAATCACTCCCGACTCCCGTCGATTCTGCCTTGGCAGAATTTCTGATTATTTTGCCAGCCGGAAGTAGTCGGCGGGAGACACTTAGTGATTCCCGTCGAAGTCGACAGGAATCACTAACGACTCCCGTCGAAGTCGGCGAAAATCACTAACGATTCCCGTCGATTTTTACTTGGAAGGATTTTCCTCCTTCCTTCTTTTGGTAGTTTGGTCTTTGACTCATCCTTGCTCCTTCTTCTGCTCTTTATCTACCTTAATCCTGTACTTAAAAATAAGTACACTCCAATAGAGAGAGCACACGTGGATCAACACACTGATCTACACAACGAGTGATTACGTTGCGCAAACCCGTGTATATTGACCCACTGCACTCTGACATTGGTGTGTACTTAGCATGGAATGGCTGCAAGCACAACTTGATAGAATTGTCAAATACATAGTCAATTCAACTTAGCGTGTTCAGGCTCTTTTTCAAATCAGGTCTATTGTGGATGCAATACCCAACAATTACTGAGACTGACGAATTGCTCCTGTCGCGCGAAGAGCTCGAAAAGAATAGGCGGGCCGAGCGACTTCTGAGGGACAATTACCTGAAGAAGACGGATCTTGAGAAGTTGAGGCGACCTATTTTTTCTAGCCGTCAGACTGCGTCCGCGACTAGAGAAGATGAGAGCCTCTGCTCGGGTGCCTATTCTTTTAGTATTGCTGCTTGCCAACCTTGCCGCTCGACAAGACTAACTCTGTCTGTTTGTTCGCTTTGTGATGCAGACTTCGCAGGATTGAATTCTCTGGCTGTCCTGGATGAAACTGCGCGGCGACTCAGGAATGATGAAGGCCAATGCACCTTCTCCGAATTGTTCGTCAACTTCGAGTGGCTAAAGGCGAGGCTCCAGGTTGAGGAAGAGGCTAGAAGGAGCTTGGAGGAGTGGGTAAAGTCTTTGTCCGCGAATCTGGAGGCTTGCCGCGGGAGGTAAAGCGCTATATCCACTGAACTGGCCGCTACCTGCAATCGAGAAAGAGATGCCCGCGTTCAATTCTCGACCCAGGCAAGGCGACTTCAGAAGTCTGAGGATGATGCTTCTCATTACAAGAGAAAATATTACGAGGGGGTGGAAAGAGAGAAGGGCTGGCAACATGATTTCGTAAGTTCGTAGAAACCATGGGAATCGGGTCACAGCTCTTCTAGGGAGAACCTTCTTCCCCGTTGGCCGGACAGGAAAACCTACCCGTGTGGCCTAACAAACATGTGGCTTTTACTGAGCCAGCCATTCCAATGAGCCGCATAGTTTGGGATGCATCCCGGATACACCGAGCCCAGAACACCTTGAGCCACCACTTGATAACCACGGTGTCAGTTTTACTGAGCATTGACGACCAAGTGGCTCATATTGGCAGGGACCCCATAGAACCAGGCGGGGAGCGACGCGAGGAGTGACACAAGGAGAGGGAACGTCATTTGTAATAATAATGAGTTCGAATGAACTGACCTTGTTGTCGTTGATATATTACCATTTTTAGTACCTTTCAATGCTTGCGGTTTGATTTTTTTCTCAGTATGATCTGTGATGCTTGAACTGCTTGCAAAGATACCTTGTTGGTAATGGTGAATAACTAAGCGGCTTCTTTCATCTAGTCATGCGACTAGAAGCTCTTTTTTCAGGTTCTATAAATACAGCCTAGCTCCGCATTATATTGAAAAATATCAAGGTCCTAATTCCTGCGGCAAGATTCAATGGCACCCGAGCGAGCTGCAGTTGCATCTGCCTTCCTCAATGCCGAGCACAGGAGGTCAGAAATGACGGCAACCGAACTTGACCGCTTCGTCGCCGCCCATATGACAAATCCCGACGTAGTCGCGCGACTACCTCGAGAAGATGAGCGAATTAATACTTCCGGGAGGAATTTGGTCGCCATCCCGATCGACCACTTTGACTACGGTTTCAACCTGCCACCGCTACTCGAGTTCGTCGAAATTCTAGACTTCTTCGGAATTGTTCCCGGCCAACTCTCGCCGAATACAGTTTTCTCGGTGGTGAGCTTCATTATTTACCTGCGGGCCGAGCGGGTAAAGTTCACCATGGATCTCTTCTGCCACTGTTTTGTAGTCTAATCCATCATTTCTGACAAGAAAGATAGTCGGATCTTCAAAGGCGTTGTATACTTCGGCTGCACCGGGATGAAGACGGTGAACTTACCGAATAAGTTCCCGAACTGGTCCACCAGATTCCTCATGTTCGTGGGGAATCTGGGCCTTCTACCTGTTCGCCCGCAAGTTCAGCCGGCAAGGCTGTTCGAGCGGTTTGAAGTTGAAGGCATCGAGAAGGAGATCACAGATTTCCTTGCCGGTTCGCAGCTCGATATTCTTCATTACATCCCGATGCTCCCAGTCGTGGCTGACTGGCCTGTAGAAGAAGGTATGTATATAGCGATTAGTAATTTATTACCCGTCTTACCGTATGGCTAAAGGATTTATCCCTTTGCAGACACTTTGAAAGTTCCGGTGAATAGGCCGGCAATACTTGTAGGGCCTGTTCTGACGCAGAGCGAGGTGCGGAAGAAAAGGGAGAATGACCGCCACGAAGAGAATGATGTCGTTGCAGGCTATGACTCTGAATCCTTCACACCCCGCGGAATGGGTGAGAAGTTGAAAGACCATCGCGGAAAGGTGGTCATGAAGTGGCACCCCTGCGGGAAGCACGTTCAAGTCTCAACTGCTCTTCCTTTGTGTAAGAGTGAGAAGATCTCCAAGCATGCCCGCGCGGTTAGCTGGGTGATGTACGGCAGAGAGAACTTGGCCGACCTGTGAACAATTCCCACAAAAAAGCTTCCTGCTCTAGCCGCACAAATTTGCGTGAGAAGCTTCATCACGGATCATTTCGTTGTCGAAGCTCTTACCGAAGTAGTAGCTTAGTCGAGCGGCTAGAGGAGGAAATGGAGCAGCTCAAGGAAGAAAATTAGAAATTGAAGAATACTAATGCGGTAAGATCTTACCTCGCGGTCTTTCCGGTTATCTTATCATTAGCCAAAAAATTTCCTTGAACTTCTTTTGCAGAAAGACTACAACCCAGAGAACCCAGCCTTCCTGAATGAAATTGTCGTACACTTGCGGGAAGGCGGGGAGGATATGTTAGATATTCTGAGGGAGCGGCGAGCATTCAAGCCTGATCATGAAAAAGTATCTTTTGACGACTTATTCCTCGACTTCCAGGAAGTTGAAGCCACGCGAGATGACGTGGCAAGAGTTGCTGTTGAAGAAATCCTTGCAAAGAATGAGGTTATAAGCGATCAGGAAGATGTCCCCGCAGATACCGGTGCGGATAAAAGTTCAAGACAATCCAGTAGCTCGAGCGGGGAGGAATCCTTGGATTCAAGATCAACTAAAACTGGCAGATCATCAAGTTCCTCTAGTTAGACGGATTCTGAGACGAATTATTTAAGCCGCGCGGATAAGGATCATGTACTTTTTGACAATGTAAATGATATCACTTCTGCTTGATTTTTGCTGAGTAATGAACCCATATTATCCGATCGGTATTATACTTCTTTTCGCGCGAATACGACACATGCAGATAGATCCCGATAATCCGTTAAACAAAACGTAGGCGAATAAAATGAATGAATTCGAACAGATAGTATAGTCGCACACATTCTAACGCGAATAGATAAATCTAGTCAAGCTATCCATTGACGAAATACCAGCTTGTATAATAAACATTGAAGTTTATCTTGTCGGGCGACTAAGTATACTTTAACAGTATCATTGAGCGGTTAACAACGACATCTGTAATATGAGGGGACTGAATAGATAAGTGATCACCACGCATAGTCTTCTCGAGCGGTTAATAACGATATCCGCAGTATGAATTGACTAAATAGATAAGTGATCACCATGCATTGTCTTCTAGAGTGGTTAATAACGATATCCGCAGTATGAATTGACTGAATAGATAAGTGATCATCACGCATAGTCTTCTCACGCGGTTAATAACGATATCTGCAGTATGAATTGACTGAATAGATAAGTGATCATCACGCATAGTCTTCTCGCGCAGTTAATAACAATATTCGCAGTATGAATTGACTAGATAGATAAGTGATCATCACGCATAGTCTTCTCGCGCGGTTAATAACGATATGCGCAGTATGAATAAAGATCGGCTAAAGAAGGCAAGTTTGCTTGAACTTTAACCGCGCGGTTAAGAGATAGAAAATATCGAACACTATTTAATAAACTCAGCGAAGGCATCATTGACTGCATGCTAGCCGCCAGATCTGCATACTTTTGACTGCTGGCCACTGCATCCTTGAAGAAGAATCATTCTGGACTGCAGGATAAATTACAAGCTAAAGTGACAAGTGGGCAGGTGCGTAAGGCACATTGCTTTTCTCACGAAGTCACAGAAGTTGAAACTTCAGCCAACTTATAGAAAAAGAATGCACTGCTCTCTTGCCTGGGATACATCCCAGGTTAATCAGTTGGGCAGGTGCGCAAGGCGCATTGCTTTTCTCAAAAGATCAACTAGGTTGTGGTTTCCCTGCAGGAACCGCTTGAGAGTATCAAGGAGTGTTCGAGGGTACAGACTTGGATGATCTATGGGCAGGTGCATGTTATGGCATTGCTTTCCTCAAAGAGATCACCAAGCCGTACAATATCCCTTACAAAGCATAGTAGAGCTAACACCCACCCTGTCCCTCCAAAATGCAGAGATGGGGTTAGATACCAGCTGGGATCCGTAATCCAGTATCCCACCGCACGAGAATCTGCAAGCGCCCACTACACGGTGTGAAATCTCCCCGCAACACGTGGTCCTCGTGATGTTATGCTAATGACAACGATTCTAGGGGGTCCGAGCTGGCCTCGGTGATATCTCCTGATCCAGTGATCTTTACTTTCGAGTTATGGATAAAGAGGAATAATGACTTTCCTGATAAAAGTGTTAGTACATGATCTCTGAAGTAAGCATTTAAATGAATGACTAAAAGTTCCAAAAAAGAAGTTCTTTAAAAGAAAGAACATATTGGCAGGGCTAATAAATTGATAAGCAAGGTTTCCTTCATCATTAGCGTTGATGTGTTCGTTGCAAAGATTTGAAAATGAGGCTCTTGCTGATTTTATTCACTTATTCCAAGTTGGGAAGAGTATATACCACCTATTTGCCCCTCGAAGCTTATGAACGGAACGTCTTCTTGATCATGTCACGGAATTCTCCCAATTTCTGCATTTTCTCTATCAATCGGCGAAGAGCTCTACAATCTTCTATCAAATGACCATTTCCCTTATGGAATTCACAGTATTGGTCATTGCGTTTGAACCCCTGACCCGCAGGCTGAACAGGTCTCAAAAAACTTGGCCTGCTCTTCATGATGTAATTGGGGTTGCTTCCTTCGATGCGAATGTACTTTTCAGCGAGACTAATCATCTCTTGGTATGTCTTTGGCTCTCGGAAACAGGTCTCGAACCTGAGTGGTCCTTCCTTCAAACCAACCATCAAAGCGATTCTGTAATATTCTGGATTAACGTTTTCAAATTCCAAGATCTCTTTTTGAAAACGGTCGACGAAGTGAGCCAAGGTCTCGTCCTCACGCTGTTTGATCTTGAGTAAAGCCAGTACATCTCTCTTCCTCTTTGTAGCAATGGAATATTTGAGCGACTCTTCCTTTGCATGGTAGGCCGGTGGGTAGGACGGCGAATAGGTAGGCGAGTACACCAGCGGATAAGCCCGCGGATTGACTTGTGGGTAGGCCTGCGGATTCTCCACTGATGACGCGTGGTTGACTAAAGTAACAAGAACTGTTGCGGGCTGCCAGTCTAGTTGCTGAGTAATGGAAGCTAGACTTTTGTTAATCTCCGCGAGCTGTTGGGAAATTTCTCGGCGGGCTTGGTCGACTTCCCGAAGTGACTGCCGGAGGGCATCCCAGAGAGCTTCCTCGCTTGGGCGAAGGATGTCTTGAGCGGTCTGACATTGTTTAGCCGTCGAATTTCACTAACTAATCAAAATCTGAAGGCCGTGTGTTAATGTTGATGCAAGAAATGCGCTTCCGGGTTCTATGAAGAGAAAGAGGGGAGAGGAAACTGTCGAATAGTCGGTTACTAGCAGTCAGAGCAGAAATCAGAGCAAGCCGCACGAAGCGGCAACACTAGACTTCGCCTGACGCGGCCTGAATGCCTCTCTTGCGACGGCCTTTTTTTAATAAAAGAATAAAACGGTTACAGCGGTTAGCACAGAGAGCCTGAGCGAACAGGTACTCGCTAAAGGAAGAATTCGAATCCACTGCCGCAGGAGGCAAGCTTAGGAGTCCGAACTTGATCCTTCGGGAGGTACTATTCACGCATATTTATAGGCTCAGGGGGCTTGCCAAAAAAGGTAGGGCTAAAAATACCGGCTGCCCACGTACAGGAGAAACGGGCAGCGGTGACCAGATACAGGGGGAAAGAAGGAAGAGGGGCCACCTATCCGCGCGGCTAGGAGGATAGACGGCTATTGACCGATAATTCCTCAGCGCTTGCCATGCCGGGGAGACTCCGCGGGAAGACGGCTAGACGGCTAGAGAAGGCCTTGCCGCTGGTACTTGAGGTCATCCAAGTGAGCGGTGAAAACCGGGTTAACACTACTACCAGCTTCGGATCCGGGAGGAAGACATTCCTAAGACTGCCTTTAGCTACCGCTATGGTCTATAGGTGTTCATGGTAATGTCTTTTGGGCTCACTAACGCCCCCTCTGCCTTTATGGCTCTGATTAATAAGGTATTTGAACCCTTCCTAGATCATTTCATGATCGTCTTCATCGACGACACCTTGATTAGAGCAGACCATTCTAGACACTAATAGATGGTGTTACTTAAACTTCAAAAACACTCTCTCTTCGCCAAGTTTAGCAAGTGTGAATTCTTGTTAAAGGAGGTCGGATTCTTGGGCCACACCTTCAACAAAAATGGGGTAATAGTGGATCAGGCCAAGATTCGGGTAGTTCAAATCTGGTCCCCGCTTAAAGTGGCAGCATACATACGAAGTTTCCTTGGTCTTGCCGGATATTACAGGAAATTCATGAAAAATTTTCCAAGATTGCGTTACCCCTTACAGCTCTTACGAGAAAGGATGTTGCATTTCAATAGATGCCAGAATGTGAGACTGCGTTCATTGAGTTAAAGAAGCAGCTAACTTCTGCCCCAATCCTTATGATACCCTCTGGAATCGAAGGTTTACAAATCTATACAGATGTATCCCTGAAGGGATTGGGAGATGTTCTGATGCAGCATGGCAAGGTAGTAGCATGCGTGTCGCGCCAGTTAAAGCCGCACGAGTTGAATTACACCGCCCACAATCTGGAGTTGGGCGTCGTTGTTTTCGCCCTCTAGATTTAGAGACACTACTTGTACGGAATAAGATGCGAGATCTTTTCCAACCATAAGAGCCTCAAATACATCTTGACTCAAATAGAGTTGAACCTTTGACAACATCAATAATTGGAATTTCGGTGTGATTATGATTTTGCTCTTCAGTACTACCCAAGGAAGGATAATAAAGTTATTGATGCGTTGAGCCACCAGCCCTCGATGGCCGGGAACTAGATGGAGCAGATTCCAAAGGAATTGTTTCGGTCTGTGTTAGACTTTGAGATTACTCTTATTGCTCGTAGAGGCACAGAAGGTCGATTCGGAAGTGGTCCCGATCGTCCAGTCCCTACAAGATGGAGCACAAGAGGAGTTCAATTTACACGATGGAATCTTGCAGTTTAGGCACCGCATATTTATTCCCTCTATCGAAGGAATCCAAGATGAGATTCTTCGAGAAGCACACCAGTCGAGGTATTCTATTCACCATGATGTTGTTAAGATGTATGTTGATCTGCGCAGGACCACTTACTGGCCCGGAATGAAAAGAGACGTCACCATCTTCGTGGCCCAGTGTCAAGTCTATCAAAAGGTTAAAGCTGAATGTCGCAATCCAGAAGGCCTACTGCAGCCCCTGCTGATACCAGAGTGGAAATTTGAGGATATTTCCATGGATTTTGTCTACGGCTTACCTCGATCCCGTGCTGGAAATAACTCTAGATGGGTTTTCATGGATCGACTTACCAAGGTAACGCGGTTCATTCCAAATCGACAGGGTGACTGATTTGACATTCTAGCAAGATTATTCATAGATCAAGTGGTTCGGTTCCACGGAGTGCTGAAGTCCATTGTGTCGAATCGTGATGGAAGTTTCACATCTAAGGAGTGTAGGTGGGTGCATGCATACTTGGGAACCAAGTTGGCCTTTAGCACCGCCTTCTACCCTCATACAGATGAGCAAACTGAAGGGACAAACCGGACGATGGAGGATCTACTCTGACTATGCATAGTATAGCACAACGAGCTGTGGGAACAGCTACTGACTTTAGTCCGATTTTCTTATAATAACAGCTATCAGGCCAGCATTAAGATGACACCGTACGAGACTTTGTATAGAAGGCGTTGCCGAACTCCATTGACTTGAGCTCAAGATGAGGACCTGGAAGCCTTAAGAGTGGCTTATATTGATGATATTATGGTAGCAATACGGCTAATCCAGGAGCGAATGCGGGAAGCGCAGAGCCGGCGAGCCAAATATTATGATGCGCAGCACTGACCGGTGGAGTTTAGCGTGAGAGAAATGATATTTTTGAAAATTAAGCCCATGCATGGTATGTCCTGGTTGAGGATGCAAAAAAAACTAGATCCCCGCAATTTGGGCCCCTATCAGGTGATAGAGCGTGTTGGCCCTGTTATTTATCGATTAGCCATATCCCCAGAATTGGGAAATCTCCATGATGTGTTTCATGTCTCTTCCTTGAGGCGAGTCCTTCGGCAACCAAAACAACACCTTCCTACACCGCCAGTACAGCTGTTGTCAGATAGATCCGTCCAACTTGAACCGGTCAGCATAATAGATTATAAAGTAAAGGGATCTATGCAACATGATCTTTCTGATGGTCAAGATTTTGTGATCAAATTGTGGACGAGACGAGCACACTTGGGAACCAGAGGCACTCGTCCGAGAAAAATACCCGGGACTCTTTCCCTAGGTATGTTACTTTTCCCCCTACTTTAAGCAAATTTTCGGGGATGAATTTTTTTTACTATTATTGGATTATAACATCCCGACTTTTATTGGCCCACCAAAAACCTAATGGGCTCCATAAAAGTGACCTAAACCACTACCCTTGACCCGACAGGAGGCAACCCTAGGCAGGGTATAAAGCTAGGGAACTCCGATTTGAGTTCTGTCAGTTCCTGTTGCCTCGTACAGTACATACAAGCGTGTCAGAACTCGTTCAGTTGAACTCTGAGGTCATATGGTGAATATGACTGTTCCTCGCAAAACGTCACGAAAACGAGATTTTTGAATATTGACCTAGAGAACTCCAATTTGAGTTTTGTCAGTTCCTATGACTTCATATAGTCAATACGAATGCATTGGAACTCGTTGTATCGCGATTCGAAGCCTAACAATGATTATGAGTGTTTTGACCGTTTTAGCGTGCTGCGACGCACAGATTTTGAATATTTAACAAACGTACTCCGAATCGACTTCCATCTGTTGCATTGGACTCGTATAGTCTGTACAAGTGCACCGGAACTCGTTTCATTTTAATTCAATGTCGCTTAGTGAAAATGATCTTTTGAGTAGTGTTACGTGCCGCAATAACACTACGTTAAGAATATTGAGCATATGTGCTCTGAATCGACGTTCATCAGATGCATTGAGTTCATACATTCAATACGAGTGCATCAGATCTCGTTTTGTCTCGATCCGAGGTCGTTTGGTGAAAATGACTATTTTGAGTGATGTTGTGCACCGCCAGAATGCTTTTTTTGAAATATTAAAGCAAGCGAGCTATGAATTGACTCATATTAGTCTCATTAGACTCGTACAATCAGTACGAGTGCAACGAGACTCATTTCATTGAATTCTAATATCGTTTGATCGGTTAAATAAAAATAAAGCTCGAAAAATTATTCGACACCTCGAGATAAGTAAACGCTTGATTTCAACTCCAACACGTCGACAACAACTCGACACTCCACGACACAAACCTATGTGGACTTTGACATACATGGGAAAAACCCATTTCGGATTAACTTGGCAAACCATCTCCAAAATAGGATTTTCCTATTTATAAACCCCTCAACCTTACTCCGCCAAAAGCCCAACTCAGGTGATGATGTGGCGTTGATTATAAGGGCTGGAATTCAGCAAGCTCAAGCTAGCCTAAACGAAACCCACACTCCCACTCTTATCACTTGGCTCAAGCTTTACCCATTGGATCCCCTTTCCCAATTCAACAAAACCAAAATTTGTGTGTTGAATTCTGATTGGCCAGCCAAGTATACTCCCCAATCAAATGCTACCAGCTGATCAGGCCAACTCTAGTTGGCTGAACCTCAACTTCAGTAAGAGGGAGAGAGAAGGAAGGGGAGGAGGTGCTCACGGCTTGGCTATAAAAACCTCCCAAAGCTTCAGTGAGAGCAGGCCCTCCAGAACGTCAATCCTCTCCCCAGCCTCAAAACGACCACAGCCACCATCTCGTCGGAGCCCTACCTCATCGCCGAAAACAGCCCATCCGAGCTCCACCACCACTAATGGTGAATCTCGCCGGAATCCCCGAAGGCCCCGAAATTAGGTGGAAATCTTCTCCTCTCTTTCCTCCATATCTTCTAAATGCTTTGCGTGTGAGCTCCGGGGGCCGGAATGCATCCGCCGTCACCCCCCTCCCTTCCGTATAACAAAAAAACAATATATCTCCGGCGATGGCCGGCGGAGGCAGGCCACCGGATCACTGCCGAAGTGAGCGCCCACCACCGGAGAGTTGGCCGGGGCGGAGCCATGGCCGGCCGGCGGCGGAGAAGACCTGAAGGGTCGGTTTTCTGTACAGGCAGCATGTTCGAAACGTAAGCAGTGGGCACAATGCAAGTAAAGGAGCAAACAACTTCTTTAATATCAAAAGAAATTACAGCAAACACAAACACACCAACTTATGTACGTTCACAATTACAACTCAAACACTTCCCAGCACTACCCAGCACTTGGGTATTACAACTTGCACATAATACAAATCACATAACCCCGAAACTGCTGTCCGCTGCCAGCTGTCCGCACCTTTAGTATTTTGGATGGAAGTTGCTGTCCGCCAAGCTCGTAGTTCACCAATGAATAACTCTGTCACCTTGTCCATAAATAATAATTTTTTTGCTGCTGTTTGCATGGGCTGTTCGCAACCTTTGAAGTTTGGCAAGAGCTGTTAAAAGCTGAAAATTTTTTCCTGCGCTACCCGCTTCCAGAGGAAGGAGCGCGGGTAGCGCAGGAGCCGTCCGATGCCGCTTTAAAAAACGGGTTCTGCTTGTTTTTTTTTTATTTTTTTATTATTTTAAAGCACAGACGTTGAATTTAAGATTGAACGGTTTGGATCTCAACCGCTCCCAGAGAAAAAAACGCTACACGTACAGAACAATTTTTCGTTAAAAGCAGTCAGCAAAAGCCAAAAGCTATTAAAAGTCAGTCCGCAGTTTTTCAATAATCAGTGTTCACGCCACCTTGCAATGCTACGGCATTTGGCATGCATCCAATCAAGTCTACATATAGGACGTGCTAACAAACACCAGCAAGCCACGTGTCACTAATATTAACTCCGCCATTAATATCTTGCAGGTTTCACGCCCATCGTGGCTGTTTTGCCATTTTATATGTTATATTAATATATTTATATATATAATATATTATCTTATATATATATATATATATATATATATATATATATATAACGCCATTGACTTCGGTCAATATGATATTTCGCCAAAAATCTCTCCTCCAAACACGGCAGCACATGCCGAGTTTGCTCTTACACTCCATGAACTTCTCGGTCTTCAATGCTTTTGTGAAAATATCTGTCATTTTGCTCCTGTGGGGCAATAAATCAACTCTACCATATTCTGCTGCACTTACTCACGAAAAAAGTGGTACTTTGTCTCGATATGCTTGTTACGCACATGCAACACTGGATTTTTCGTTAGCTAAATCGCAAACATGTTATCAACAAACACCGTCACAAGAACATCTTGTGCATGATGCAACTCCTGCAAGAGATTTCTCAACCAAATTGCATGACAAGTACAAGCTGTTGCTGCGATGTACTCTGCTTCACAAGTCGATAGAGCAATTGTTGGCTGCTTCTTCGAACTCCACGAGAACACAGTTCTCACATGAAAAGTATACCCAGAAGCGCTTTTTCGGTCGTTCACATCACCACCATAGTCACCGTCGGAGTACCCGACCAGCTTCAACTCCTCTGCAGATGAGTACATCAGACCATGATCTCTCGTGTCATTGACATACCTCAAGATCCTCTTCGCTGCTGTGAAGTGATCTTGCTTCGACTCCTCCATATATCTACTGACCACTCCAACCGCATACATGATATCAGACCAAGTGAAAGTCAGGTAACATAAATTTCCAACTAGACTCTTAAACAGCGTAGAGTCAACAGCTTCCTCCTTCGAATCTTTCCTCTACTTTATCCCTAGATCTACAGGAGTAGAGATAACCTTGCTATTCTCCATCCGGAATTTCTTCAGAATCTCCTCCGTATATTTCTTCTGAGAAATGAAGATCTCATCTTCACTCTATTGTACCTCAATGCCCAAGAAGTAAGTGAGTTCTCGCAGATCAGTCATCTCAAACTCCTTCATCGTTTTCTTAAACTCTACAAACATAAGAGAGTTGTTGTCGGTGAATATCATGTCGTCAAAATACAAGCACGCGACCATGAAATCACTGTCCTTCTCCACCTTCGTGTAGAGTGCATACTAATACGGACTCTTCATGTATCCATTTTTTCTAAAAGAATGCATCTATTCTTTCATTCCGCACACGAGGCGCTTGCTTCAACCCATACAACGCCTTCTTCATCTTGTAGACTTTCTTCTTTTGGCCTTTCACTTCATATCCAGACGGTTGTTGGACATACACATCTTCTTCTAGATAATCATTCAAAAATGCGTACTTGACGTCCATCTAATAGATCTTCCACTTATACTGAGCAGCTTATGCAATGATCAGTCTGATAGTATCAATCCGTGTCACTAAAGAAAAGACCTCGTCATAGTCCACATCTTGGACTTGTCGGTAGCCTTTCTCAACGAATCTTGTTTTGTGCTTCTCCACTTCTGCATCCTTATTTGTCTTCACTCTGTACACCCATTTCATACCAATGGGCTTGTGACCTGTCAGTAGAGTGACTAACTCCCAAGTATCATTCTTCTTGATGAATGTTATCTCTCCATCCATTGCCTTCCTCCATGTCTTCTCCTGAGTAGCTTCTTCATACGAGTATGGTTCGCAATTTGCTAAAAGACAATACAAAGAAAAATTAGCATGAATTGGCTCCATCTCCTCGTAGATCTCTTCCAACCTTCTCATCCTAGGTTCAGTACTTTCAGAGCTTCTCACACTAGTGCTTGCTTCATCAGAACCATTTCTGTTGGTGCTTACTCCACTTGAGTAAGGAGTAAAAGCTCCCCCTGAGTCTCTGCTCGGTGGTGATGGTGGTTCAGCTCCACCATCCACAACTTCAGTTTCATGACCACCTTCTTCATCTTCATCATCATAAAACATTCCCTTTATGTTTCTCTCCTTCTCATCCCAACTCCAACAACTATATTCTTCGAACATGACATCTCTTGAGATGATAGCCTTCTTCGTCACTGGGTTGTATACCTTGTAAGCCTTACTCATCGGAGCATAGCCCACAAATATACACTTCTCGCTTTTGTCATCAAGCTTCATCCTCTTCTGATCAGGGATATGAGCATAAGTTACACACCTAAACACTCTCAAGTATTGTACATTTGGCTTCCATCCACTCCATGCCTCATATGGAGTCTTAAACTTCACACTCTTTGTTGGACATCTATTTAGCAAGTATACAGCACATTGTACTGCTTTAGCCCAGAACATCTTTGGCAACTTTGTTGGGTACATGGGAAAATGTATACCTGATTTGGAGAAGACTCACTTAGTTCAATGATATACATCAAGGTGTATTTGATGTTATTTTGAGTTTATATGTGCAGGTTAAGTATATGTTAATATGTAGAAAAAAGTTTCTAAGTCCATGTGTCGACACTTAAGAAAGTCTGTGTCTATACTTGGAAAAGTTGTGTCGACACCAGAAGCAACTGTGTCGACACACAGAATTTATTAGTCGACATCAACTGTGTCGACACCGGGAGGCAGTGTCGACACACAGAAGTATTAGTCGACATCAACTGTGTCGACACCGGGAGGCAGTGTCGACACACAGAAGTATTAGTCGACATCAACTGTGTCGACACCGGGAGGCAGTGTTGACACACAGAATTCTTAGACTACATCAACTGTGTCGACACCTGGAGGTAGTGTCGACACACAGAATTCTTAGACTATATCAACTATGTTGACACACAGGACTTGTGTCGACACACAGCAGAGTTTCAACAATGTTGATTGCTGTGAAGTGAAGAAGTGTCTGCGTCGACACAAAGAAGCAGTGTCGACACATTCTTCAGATGCAGTGTCAAGAAGCAGTGTCGACACCAAAGGAGCTGTGTCGACATCACCAAAGCTTGTGTCGACACCTAATCTACTTGTGTCGACACTTAATGAAGATAAGTCTCGACGCTTTGCTGACAAAGACAAAGGTTCAAGAGCTGACTGGAGACTTGACAGCTGTGTATTCCAACAAGTTTGCTGAAGCTGTCAGACTTGTCAGAAGTTGGTTAGAAACCGGATCAGCCGGTTACAATGGATGAAGTCTATATATAGATGGATTCTGTCAAATCAAAAACAACAATAACAACAACACGAACAACTATTGAAGTATTGATCATTGATCAAGAAAGAGCTCGTCACACAGAAGAATATTTTCGTGAGAAGATCTAAGAAGACAATTTGAAGTGTCAATCTACTCAGAATTTGTCTAAGGAGAATTCAAGCAAGAATTCTGATGAAACTTCAGAAGTTCTGGAGATTGAGAGAGATCTTCAGCTTTTGAAGTAAAGTAGGAGACATTTACAAGTCTCTTAAGATGCAGATCTTGAACTAATCTGCTAAGAAGAATTCAGATCTATTTCTGAAATCTAAGAAGGAAGCTGTCAGCTAGTAAACTTCAAAGAAGATCAACCCTACTGAGTTCAGATTCAAGAAGCTTTGAAGAAAGCTAAGAACAGGTTGATCTCAGCAATCAGTTTTATCAAGAGCTGATCAAGAAATCTTTTATCCCTTCTCTCTCAACAAGGGTAAGAGTTAATCTATAAGATTTTTCAAATTTTGTAGGATCTTTCTAGATCTGAGTTGTAAGCCTATACTATAAAGGCTGAGTGTAGGGGATATAGATCTCTGAGTGGTAAGACTTTTGAGTCTGAGTGTAGGAGTTTTCAATCTCTGAGTTGTAGGCTTTGTGTCAAGGCTGAGGTAGGGCTGTTAGCCTGAGCTGTAGGAGTGTGGATACACTCTGAATTGTAGGAACCTTATAGGGTTCTGAGTTGTAGGAATCTTTCAGGGTTCTGAGCTGTAAGATCTGTGGATCTGAGAAGAAGGAAGAAGTTAGGCCGAATCTAGCACACTGCTAGATAGGTGAAGGGGGAAAGTGGATGTACCCAGACCTTGGGGAACCACTATAAACCTATGTGCAATCTGTGATGCGTGTGTGATTGTGAATTCTGTGATGTGATTGTTGTAGAATAGTTAGATTCTATTTAAAGAACTGAAAAATTATTCTGTCTTAAGTAAAAAAGAAAAGAACCTATTCACCCCCCCCCCCCTCTAGGTGTTTGGGTTATCTTGAAATCAATTCTATCAAGGGGTATCAGAGGGAGGTTACTCAAAGAAGGACTTAACAGTCTTAGTAAGATCCATAAGGCAGATTCAAGATCAAGAAAATGGGTTCAGGAGAAAATCATAAGGAACTAGGTTCTATGAAATTACCCATATGCTGGAAAGAGATATTTGGAATATGGAAAGAAAGAGTCAGGCTTTTTATGGAGGCTTCTGATCCAAGGATCTACATTACAGTAAAGGAAGGTCCTTATATTCCAATGAAGTTATCAGTTCTAGATGCAAATCAAAGAACTCCCAAGAATTTTTCAGAAATGACTAAGGAAGAGATCATCCTGGCAACTATGGATAAAAGAGCACAAAATATCATAGTAAGTGTCATAGATGATTCAACCTTTCAAAATTTGATTCACTGCAAGACCTCCAAGGAAATGTGGGACACCTTGATAATCTACATGGAGGGTTCTGAAGAAGTCAGATAAGATAGAAAATCTATGCTGAACAAGGAATATGAGAGTTTCAAACAAGGAAAGTCAAATGGTATAACTGAGTGTTATAAAAAGTTCTATAGAATAGTAAATGAGTTGATGTCCTATGGAAGGATCTTCAGTACATATGAACTGAATGATAAATTCCTAAGATCCTTGACAAAGGATTGGGACACTAAGATTTGTGTCATTAGGGAAGTGGCCAAACTTGCAGATATCTCTCCTCCAACTTTGTTTTGAAAATTGTTGTCATATGAGATGCAACTGATGACTAGGAAAGAGGAAGAAAAAAGTGCAAAAGGAGAGCATAGAGAAAAGTCTGTGGCCTTCAAGGTGGAGGCCACTAGGAAAAATAGGAGGATGTCTCAATCACCTCCTGAGATAGTTGCTGAAATTACATTAGATAATTCAGACAATCAAAGTTCAGACAGTAGTGACTCAGATAAAGACTTTGTTGTCTTCACAAGGCAGTTTCAGAGATTCCTGAAGAAGAAGCAGTGGAAGTCTAGGCCCTCCACATCTCAGCCTGTGAATGACTATTATCAAAAGAGGAAGTCATTTAGGAAGGACAGGAGCAGGTCTAAGCCTAACAAATCTACAACATCAAAGATAGTTTGCTACTGCTGTAATAGGCATGGACATGTTGTGGCTGAGTGTCCAGAAAAAAGAAAGGAGTCTGCTGATAAAAAGAAGACTCAACAAAAGAGCAAGAATGAGAAATCCTTTATTGCCAAGAAGGAGAAGAGCTTGACAGATCAATCATCTTCAGAGTCTGAATCTGAAGCTGAGGCATACATTGTTCTATATGCAGCAGATGAAGAAGATGAGTTTATGCAAGTGCTGAACTCTATCTATGAACAAGAAGACCATCAGTGCATGAGACTGATGGCTGTGTCAGAAGAAGACAAGTGTTAGGATCAGCCTGGTCCTAGTAAGGTATAATGTATTTCTAGAAATTCAGATTGTAGTACTGGTACAGAGTCAACTACATCTGCATCAAGTGATGTGGATGGGTCTGAGTCTGAATGTGATATTCATCAGTTGATAGATGAATATAAGGACTTGTTGCAGGCACTAAAGAAAAGAAAAACCTGGTCAAAACTCAGACTAAGGAAATTGCAGATCTTAAGATGGTTGCATCTGATTTAGAGAAAGAGTTGGATCAAAAAATGAATGAGATTACCAAACTGAAAACTATAACTGTTATTCAGATGGGCACAATTAAATACAAAAATGATCTAATTAAAAGTTTGGAAGCCAGACTTCAAAAGGAAAAAGATCTGGTGGCTAGTTATTCCAAGCCAAAATCAGTTTTACCCTTAATAGATGAGTTTGTGGCTCAAAAGGGTAAGGCTGGAATAGGCTTTAAAGGTGACACCAGGGCTGTCCAATTCAAGAGAAAGGGCAAAGCCTCAGTCCAGCCACTTAATTTTTAAGTCCCTGTAGTTTTTAGAAAGGTACAAGTGCCTTCTAACAAGTATGACCTTGAGAATACTCATGGTCATAGTAAGACTGAAGTTCTGAATGATAAGGGTGTTTATGTTAATAAGGCAGCCCATGTCCATAAACCTCATGTTTTTAAGAAAATAGTGGGTGTACCTGCAGCAGTACCAGCACAAAACAAAATATTTGTTATCAACCAGACTGCCAAGAATGTATCTAAAAATAGATACAACAGGTATGAATGCTGGTGCTGTGGCAAGACAGGTCATTATGCCATAGATTACTGGCACAACACTAGTGTCAGGAAGAACAACAGTCTACCTGTTAGAAGAGCAGCAGGTAGATTTGTTAAGTATGAAGCTAACTTGAACCAAGGACCCAAGACTTACTTGGATTCTAAGGAGAGGTAATTCTTTATTGCAGGTGAGTCCAAGTTACCATGCCCCTATATGACACTTGGACAGTGGATGTTCCAAGCACATGACTGGAACAAGGGGGTTGCTGAAGGAGTACTTACCTATCATAAATGGGTCTAAAGTAATCTTTGGTGGTTCTGAAAAAAGAATCATCAAAAGATTTGGTAATATTTCTAATAATCAAATTACTATCACTCAAGTGGCCTATGTGAAGGGTTTGAAACACAACCTTATAAGCATAAGTCAGCTGAGTAATTTAGGATATGACATTTCATTTATTAAGAATGATTGTCATATCAAAAGATCAAGTGATCAAAAGGTCATACTGATAGGATATAGAAAAAGAAATGTGTATTGTCTTAACTTTGAGTGTGAGAACAATGTTTCTCCTATTTGTCTTGTAGCTGATGAGAGAGCCTCTCATTGTGTCAAATGGCACAAGAGGCTGGCCCATCTTAACTACAAAATAATTGGTCAACTCTTTAGCAAAGAGTTAGTAAGGAATGGTCCAAAAGTTAAGTGTATAAAAGATGGAATATGCTCAACTTATCAAAAAGGCAAACAGACAAAATCCTCATTTCATAGCCTTGAAAACAAGGATTCAATGAGGTGTCTATACCTCTTACATATGGATCTATTTGGTCCTATGCCAGTTCATAGTCTAGGTAGGAAGGTCTACACTTTTGTGGTGGTAGATGACTATTCTAGATATTCCTGGGTGTTCTTTCTGAGACAAAAATCAGAAACCCCAAGTGTTTTATATAGTTTTGTCAAGCAAATTCAGAATGAACATGACAGTACAGTGGTCAAAATTAGAAGTGACCATGTCACTGAATTTCAATCTGAGAGTATGACAAGACTGTGTGAAGAATTTAGGATTTTTCAAGAATTCTCCTCACTTAGAACACCACAGCAAAATGGTATTACTGAAAGGAAGAATAGAACACTGATTGAGGCTGGTATAACTCTATTGAGTGACACTTCTCTCTCAGAATATTTCTGGGCTGAGGCAGTAAACACTGCATGTCATGTGAACAATAGGGCTTCTATCACCAAAAACCACAAAAAGACTCCCTATGAGATCATGAAGGGTAGAAAACCAAACTTATCATATTTTAGGATCTTTGGTTGCAAGTGCTATGTCCTTAACAATGACAAGTCTTATCTAACTAAGTTTGCTGCCAAATCCCAAGATGGGATATTTGTTGGATACAACAACAATAGTAAGGCTTATAGGGTCTACAACTTGATTACTCAAGTTGTAGAAGAGTCTGTACATGTTGTCTTTGATGAAACAAGACTGATTAACAGTGAGTTGCCTTGTAGCTCATGCAGTTCTACAGGTATAAATGAGAGAATGGATAAGCTTACCATTACAGAAGAGTCAACTGCAAAGCAGGAAGTGGAAAATGGTGGCTACTGTCCAGGGGGAGTACATGACTCTCTAGATGCTGATGAAAACCAAGAGGTGCAACATATTGAAGAGACTGGAGGTGATCAACCTTAAGATAGTCTACCTCCAGTTGTTAGACACTTAAAGGATCATCCAGCAAATAAGATAATTGGTGATCCAAGACATGGAGTGCAAACAAGAAGTAGGAACTTGAACACAGTGCTTTGCTCAAGCTTCCTATCTCAACTGGAGCCAAAGAGATTTGAAGAAGCTATTCTGGACCCACATTGGATTGATGTCATGCAAGAGGAGATGAATCAGTTCAGAAGGTACAAGGTCTGGGAGATAGTTCCTAAACCAAAAGACCACAACATCATTGGAACAAAGTGGATCTTTAGGAACAAACTGGATGAGAATGAGATCATTGTGAAGAATAAAGCAAGACTTGTTGCAAAAAGATACAGGCAGGAAGAGGGTATTGACTTTGATCAAACCTTGGCCCCAGTAGCAAGACTGGAAGCAATTAGGATGTTCCTTGCCTATGCAGCATATCAAGGCTTCAAGGTATTCCAAATGGATGTAAAATCAGCATTCCTAAATGGAAATCTAAAAGAAGAAGTCTATATAGAGCAGCCTTCAGGTTTTGTTGATTCTCTCAAACCTGATTATGTTTATAGACTTAGGAAAGCTTTGTATGGGTTAAAGCAAGCCTCAAGGGCTTGGTATGAAACCTTGTCTACTTTCCTTATTGAGAACAAATTCTCAAGGGGGAAAATAGACAAAACTCTATTCCTAAGGGAATCCAAAGGAAAGATAATCTTAGTCTAGATTTATGTAGATGACATAATATTTGGGTCTACAGAAAATAACTTTTGCAAGAAGTTTGCTAAACTTATGCAAGGGAAGTTTGAGATGAGCAGCATGAGAGAACTTAAGTTCTTCTTGGGACTTCAAGTAAGACAGACTGATGATGGCTTGTCCATATCCCAGTCTAAGTTCACCAAAGAATTAATTAATAAGTATGGTATGGAATCATCCTCCACCATGAGAACTCCTATGGGAACAAGTATGCATATATTCAAAGATGATGCAGGTAAGCCTGTATATGAGTCTTTGTATAGAGGAATAATTGGCTCTTTCTATATCTAACTGCTAGTAGACCAGACATTATGTATGCAACATGTGTCTGTGCTAGGTACCAATCATGCCCTAAAGAATCTCATTACACTGCAGTAAAAAGGATTTTGAGATATCTAAAGGGCACACCTAATCTAGGCCTTTGGTACCATAGGAATGAGATTTTCTACTGACAGACTATTCAGATGCAGACTTTGCAGGTTGCAAAGAAGATAGAAAAAGTACAACAGGCACCTGTTAATTTTTAGGAGGGAGATTGGTGTCTTGGAGCAGTAAGAAGCAGAGTAGTGTGGCAATTTCCACAACTGAGTCTGAATTTGTGGCAGCAGGAAGTTGCTATGCACAGCTGTTATAGATTCAGCACCAGCTAGAAGACTATGGTATTCAAGTAAGTAGAACACCTTTGTTTTGTGATTCTACTAGTGCTATTTCTATTGCTAATAATTATGTTTCACATAGTAGGACTAAGCATATAGAAATTAGATAACATTTTCTTAGAGAACATGTAGAGAAAAAGGACATCTCACTACAATTTGTCAAAACAGATTATCAAATTGCAGATGTGTTTACTAAGCCTCTAGATGAAACTAAATTCAATAAATTTAAAATTGAATTAGGAATGTTGAATATAGATTAGTCTAACAAATTTGGCTAAGTAAATCAGTGTCGACACATTCAGAGAAGTGATGTCTGTACAACCCCGTATCCAGCGAGTGGGCTAACAGGAGCCGATCCGGCCGGCCCAGACCGCCCCCGAGCCTCAGGTGAGTTCAGCAGGGTATGCCGAGCCCAGCATGCCGAGTACGTGCTCGGCAATCGTCGGGCCGAGCTCGAAGACCGTGGAGCTGAGCCCGACGAGAGGAGGCCGTTCATCGTGGGCCCGGCCGAGTACATGCTCGTCTAGAGCCACGGGGTCGGCGAGTACCAACATGACCGTCATCGGCGAGCAGGGGCTTCAGGCCCGACCTTCCCAGGCTTGAGGCGAGGCGAGTTAGGTCCGCGGCGCTGCGAGAGGCGAGTTCATCCGCCGCTCCTCACCTCGGCGCAGGGGGAGCCTTCTCGCGCCCGTACTCGCTGCCCCCACTCAGTGAGCTCTTCTCGGGGTCGGCTCGCCCTTCAGTTGTGGGATGTTTTTACCATGTTACCCCCTTTGGATTGCTTATAGTCCTCGAAAACAGTGAAGGTTGGGTATTTGCAGGCCATCTTTTCCTATAAATAGGACCCAAGGGGTACCTCAGAAGGCACGCTTTCTGGTGCCCGGTCTTCTAGCGCTTTCTAAGGTACCTTAGCTTCAGCACTTGGCTAAGGAGGGGAAGCGCTCTAAGATCTTCCGGATGTGTGGAGGGACCTCCGTGCCGAAGCCTTGGGTCTGTTCCCGGTCCCTCTCCCTTGTCCCTTGGGCTTGTGAGTAGAGAAGTAAGTGTGCGATCACCCCTTCCGCAAGGGTCGGACTCCACAGGGACCGATTTTTTCGGTTTCAACACTTTGGTGCGGTGAGCGTGGAGCGTGGTCAGCACAGAAAATCTTCCGCAGGACTGATGGCAAGAGACGAGGGGCAAGGTTTAGGCAGGGCGAACTCGCCACCCCCTCCCCCTCCCGCGATGGCGGGGATGTCCGCGGAGCTCAGGGAGGAGGTGCTCGGGCTCGTCAGGGTCGCACTCGGCATGCGAGCCGAGAGCACGACGCCAGCGGTTCCCGTGGTCGCCGATCCAGCGCTAGGCAACGATGCGCCCCTCAGGCGCGCGGGGAAGGAGGTCGCGAGCGTGGGGGAGCGCGAGCCGAGGGGGCGAGTCCTCTTCCCAGGCTCGGCAGGCGAGTACCTGTTCGGCGAGACGGTAGGGAGGGAGTTCCCAACTCGCCCAGCCGAAGGAGGAAGTCCCTTCAGCGAGTTCGTTTCGTCAGCCCCAGTTCCAGAAGGGTTCCGAGAGCCGGAGATGTCCTACTACTCAGGGAAGGGGGATCCGATCCAGCACGTCCAGTGGTTCGAAGACGTGGTGTCAATCCGATAGATGTCGGATGGCTTCAAGTGTAGGCTCTTCGCCATCACCCTCAGGGAGAAAGCGAGGGAGTGGTTTCATCAGCTCCCGGCCGGTTCCATCTACTGCTTCGAGGATTTGCGTAGGGGATTCATGTTGAGATTCACCATCTCAAAGAAGAGGAAGAGGGAGGTCGAGTCCCTGTTCCGTGTCAGGCAGAAAGTAGAGGAGACCCTGGGAAGTTACCTGGACAGGTTTCAGGAAGAACTGTCCCAGGTACAAGAGATGTCAGGGCACACCATGATGGTGGCCTTCACCCTGGGTCTCCAGCCCGGGTTCTTCGCCATGGAGTTGAAGAGGACGCCTCCGGTGTCTTTCGAAGCACTCTTGGAAAGGGCGGCAAGGGAGGCCGACATGGAGGCGGCACATCCAGAGTTCGCTTGGAGGTTGGCTAGGTGGGCCGTGGAGGAGGAGAAGCCAAGGGGAGGTCGGGCCCAGGAGGAGAGAAGGGTCGAGCCCCGACAGAGAGAATAGCAGCCGCAGCAGCACAGGTGGGGGCGTCAGGAGCCGAACAACCGATTGGGTTGGAGGCCGGAGTGGCAGGATCAAGGGCCATGGAGGGGCTATCAGGGGGGAGACAACCGCCAAGGTGGGCGTGGCCAGTTTTACCCCCAGGGAGGGAGGCAGGGCCAGAGACCGCCTCTTCCCGACCAGGAGGAGGCCATGGCTATCGCCCTGGGGGGGGGGCGAAGGAGAGGGCAACTAAGGAGGAGGAGGGAGGTCAGGATAGACCTGCCCTATTGCGACTACCATCAAGAGGAGGGGCACACGACGGTCACGTGTCCGGAGTTCCTCGAGGTGAGGGAGAGCAGGGAGCAGCAGCGGCAGCAGCGGAATCATCAGGAGGTGCGGATTGAGGAAGTCCGGCCTCAGGTGGAGGGGGATCGTTGCGAAGACCGGGCCGATGTGGGGACCCGAGGAGGGATCGGAGTGATCCATGGGGGGGTGGGAGTCGAGGCTTCCCGGAGGGCAAGCCTCCACACCATGTACCGAAGGAGCATCGGCTCCACATCTCAGACTCCACCCCCGGAAGAGAGGATCACCTTCTCAAGGGAGGATATGCCGGGTCATGATGACCCCTTCTGCGATGCGCTGGTCATCCAGACAGCCATCAAAAATTTCACAGTCTCCCGGATCCTCATTGACAATGGGAGCTCCGTCAACATCATCTTCAAGAAGCCTTTCGATGCCATGCAGGTGGAAGCCAAGAGGGTGCTGGCCTCCGATGGGCCCCTCTTCGGTTTTTCAGGGGAGAGGAAAGAAGTAGAGGGGGGAGTGGGACTCCATGTCAGCTTGGGGGGACAGTCCCGGACTCCATGTCAGCTTGGGGGGATCAGCCGGTTACAATGGATGAAGTCTATATATAGATGGATTCTGTCAAATCAAAAACAACAATAACAACAACACGAACAACTATTGAAGTATTGATCATTGATCAAGAAAGAGCTCGTCACACAGAAGAATATTTTCGTGAGAAGATCTAATAAGACAATCTGAAGTGTTAATCTACTCAGAATTTGTCTAAGGAGAATTCAAGCAAGAATTCTAAAGAAACTTCAGAAGTTCTGGAGATTGAGAGAGATCTTCAGCTTTTGAAGTAAAGTAGGAGATATTTACAAGTCTCTTAAGATGCAGATCTTGAACTAATCTGCTAAGAAGAATTCAGATCTATTTCTGAAATCTAAGAAGGAAGCTGTCAGCTAGTAAACTTCAAAGAAGATCAACCCTACTGAGTTCAGATTCAAGAAGCTTTGAAGAAAGCTAAGAACAAGTTGATCTCAGCAATCAATTTTATCAAGAGCTGATCAAGAAATCTTTTATCCCTTCTCTCTCAAAAAGGGTAAGAGTTAATCTATAAGATTTTTCAAATTTTGTAGGATCTTTCTAGATCTGAGTTGTAAGCCTATACTATAAAGGCTGAGTGTAGGAGATATAGATCTCTGAGTGGTAAGACTTTTGAGTCTGAGTGTAGGAGTTTTCAATCTCTGAGTTGTAGGCCTTGTGTCAAGGCTGAGGTAGGGATGTTAGCCTGAGCTGTAGGAGTGTGGATACACTCTGAGTTGTAGGAACCTTATAGGGTTCTGAGTTGTAGGAACCTTTCAGGGTTATGAGCTGATAGATCTGTGGATCTGAGAAGAAGGAAGAAGTTAGGCCGAATCTAGCACACTGCTAGATAGGTGAAGGAGGAAAGTGGATGTACCCAGACCTTGGGGAACCACTATAAACCTGCATGCAATCTGTGATGTGTGTGTGATTGTGAATTTTGTGTTGTGATTGCTGTAGAATAGTTAGATTCTATTTAAAGAACTGAAAAATTATTCTGCATTAAGTAAAAAAGAAAAGAACCTATTCACCCCCCCCCCTCTAGGTGTTTGGGTTATCTTGAAATCAATTCTATCAAACTTCTTGCCCTTTATCATACTCATTGTAATGTTCTAAATCATCAAGTTCTTTCTCTCAGGAACTCCATTCTGCTGAGGTGAGTAAGCAGCAGTCAATTGATGAACAATCTCATGCTCTTTGCAGAATGAATCAAACAACTTTGAGGCGTACTCTCCACCTCGATTAGTTCTAAGTACCTTCAGTTATTGCCCACTCTCCTTCTATGTAATTGCCTTTGAAAGTCCACCTAGTGCCAACTACCTTCACCTATGGGGGGGGGGGAATAGGTGTCTTGCAGTGTTTTTGCGGAATTAAAATTTTACCTGCACAAATAAACCAAACAACACAACATATAAAGACACAGGCAAATTATAGTGGTTCCCCGATTTGGGTACGTCCACTCTCCCCCTTCGACCTATCTCCCAACCAGGGACGACTCGCTCACTTCACCAACAGGATTGAAATCCAATCCTCACACTAACGGAAGGAACCCTTCCAAACGAAGGAGTCACCACTCCTACACCACGGGTTGCACCCAACCCTTACAACTAGGAACCAACGTTCCTTTACAAAAAAATTGAAAATGGAGTGTATAAGAAATACAAACTACTTATGGAGAATAAGGTGTCCCTCTTCGTTCAATAACGTGTTCTTGAAGACGACGAAGAGTCCACGACCTTAGATCACACTTGGAAAGGATCTTCTCTAGATCGGCGGCAAAGAATGAGGCGGCGATGCTATGTAGATCCAAACTTCGTAGCTAAGCCGGCAAGGTCTACCAACGGTCTTTCTTGGATTAATCGTCTCAATCGATTCGGATAGGGAAGGTATTCCCGATCTACAAATCAAGAGACAAAGGTTCTCAAGAAGGACTCGTGAGACGCGTTGCGAGACAGAGCTTCTGTCGCCGGGAGATCAGGAAGTAACCCCGATCAGCGGCGGCGACCAACTAACATGAGCGGCAATGGCGACGGAATAAGCCTCGCGATCTAGGTCACGTCGGCGGCTCGGCTTTTCTTCTTCTCTGTTCATTCTTTTTACTGTTCAACATACCGATGTATTTATACATTAGGTCATCCAAAATGACCGTTGTGGGCCCCACCAAAAAGAAGCCCTAAGACCGGCTCAAAACATCGCATGTTAACTTGGATCGGTTCAGAGAATAGCAAAAATTTGCCTAAGTCAAATTCGACGAGAATCGTAGGTGATTCTCGACGAATCCGCGAGAATCACCTACAATTCTCGCCGAATTCCACTTAGCAGAATTCTAGCTACATTGAAATAGCAAGTCGGAGAGAATCGGCGAGAATCACAATTGATTCTCGCCGAATCGTCGAGAATGCAGAGTCATTCTCGACGAATCGGCGAGAATCACTTCGTGATTCTCGACGATTCTGCCTTTGTAGAATTCAGGGCGGCGTCGAGACAGCCGGCAGCATTCAGTGAGAATCAGCGAGTGATTCTCGTCGATTTCTACTTAGAGGATTTTCGCCTTTCTTCCCTTGAGCTGGTCTTTGGCCCATCCTTGCACCTTGTCTGCTCTTGATCTTTCCTAACCCTGTGCTTGAAAGTAAGTACACTACAATAGAGAGAGTACACGTAAGACAACACACTGATCTGCTCAACGAGGGATTACGTTGCACAGACCCGTGTATATTGACCTACTGCACCCTGACATTGGTGTGTACTTAGTGAGGAATAACTGCAAGCACAACTTGAAAGATTTCATCAAATACATTGTGAATTCATCTTAGCTTGACAGGAGGCTTCCTCAAATCCAGGTAATTGTGGATACAATACCCAACAATCTCCCCCTATTTGAAGAAGCCAAAATCCTACTAGCTAAGATGAATTGCACCAGTCCAGATAATACATACATTGAATCAAGAGAAAGATAATGAAAGCAACCAGAGCAATATGAGAGTCAATCATCAAATCACACATATATATATATATAGATATCCACAAAAATTGTTCATATGTTTACATGATGATAATAATAAAAACATAAGGAGTACATTAGCTAAATTCCTAAATCTCTTTATCCTTAGCTATTTCGTCATTTAGCTGCTGCGCCAAGTACTTGCTGCTTTGACGTTCAAAGTATTCCTTTGGCTTAGGGTAGTATCTGGGAGGGGGAGCTTTATTTGCCACAGTATTGGACCTGAAGAAGATGTTTCTTTTGGCTTCAAAGGTCTTGTGCAGCTCCCACTCGTACTGACTGTAGACATCGTTCCTTTTTATCTCCCCCCTCTGTTGCAACGCAAATGTGTCCAAAATGATGCTTCTTGATACTGGGCTCCACCTTTCATTTCGCACCTCATCCTCCTTCAGTCTGATTCTCTTTTCAGTTGGCGTTTCCTTTGAGGTTCCTTCTTGATTTTTTCTTTTGCCTTTAGCTTTTGCTAGGGCTTCTTGATAAAACCAGCCACTGCGTTCTGCTCTTGCAGCAGCCCTAGCAGCCTTCTTGGCTTCAGCCTCACTCAGTATAACTTCTTCAATACTTGCCTCTTCTTCAGCAGCAGCAACAGTATACTCCTCTTGCTCCGGAGGAGCAACGGGAACGTGTATGCCCGAGGCTTGTTGTACTAACCAATGGGCCGTTTCAAACACATACCTATTCGAATGATCGAATTTGTCAATTATTATCTATTAGATTGATTGAAGGTGTTAATTATGATTTTGTTAGAGTTTAAGAGCATACCTATTAGTCTGATCGAAATTTTCGATGATTATCTGTTGAAGCCCAACCATCTTAGCTTTGTACTCTTCCTCCCCCTTTTTGGCTTCCACTGCAATTGAGTTTGCGTAAGCGTGCAGGGACTCATCGATGTGTTTCATAGTTTTTGTAAATTCATCGAGCAGTGTCTTTTGATTGGCGTTTAGGGTCACCATGTTGGCATCAAATTTTTGAATGTTATTTGCCACAACATGTGCGTTTTGATTAACGACAGCCGGATCATTCGTGTTCTTCTTAAGACTTTGCATCAGCAGAGAGACAGCTGTGCCTGCTGCAGTATATTTTTCCTCAAATTTCGTTTCCATGACATCCAACTTGTGATTGATTTCCATGATGTTCTTGAGCATCAAGTCCTCAGATTCCTTTACCTTTTTTAGCACTTCGTCTTGTGCTTTCACAAACGAGGCCTTCAGCTCATCCACAATTCCTTGAACAATATTGACTGTATGATTTGCCAGATTGGCTTGTAGTGGATGATCTTCAGGCAAGCCTTAATCTGGCTCTTCAGCAGATGCACTTGGTGAGCTGGACACAATTACTGTTTCCACAAGGGGAATTTGGGCAGCCTCGGTACGTTTTTCAGGAATGCTTACCGATAATTGCTGGGAGGACTCCCCCTCCATTCGAGCACCAGACTCCTCAGGAGCTCGTTCCCCAGATGGAACTTCAGCATCATCCCGATGATCCATCTCTTCACTCCTCTCATTTCCTTCTTACTCCTCCTCATCATCCATATTCTCATTCTCATTAGCAGCAGCGTCCACATCCAGTTCATCATCCTCCAGAACAGCACCTCCATCTCCCATATCAGTATTTTCCAGGGCCTCCCCGTCTTTCTCCACATCCACACTTTCTTCTTGCAGATTCTCAACTGCATCCCTAGCTATCTGAGAGATATCAGATATGACATCAGCAGGAGCGGGTCGAGGCTCCCCCTCAGTTCCTGCAGTCAGTACATCAGGAACTTCACCGGGGACAGCCACGGAATCTGCTGGAGTTCTATTGTCCTCAGCCCTATGTGACACAGTCCGAGATTCATCTCGTTCTTCTCCCACGGCAGCTTGCCCTATCCGTCTCTTCCATCTGTCGAATACACTAGAGTCCATCTTCTTCAGATAGTGGATGGGAACTCCTTTGCTCATATCAAAATTATCTCCATCCAGTTGGTTCAGATAGAGACTGATGATCCGTCCAAAGCTGGGGGTGCGCAGAGTATCCTTTATTTTCTCAAATAGCATGACCCCCCAATTGAATCGCTTCCTGCAGACGATGACCATTAGAATCTTAAACATCTCCCCTGAGATATGATCGTGGGAGCCTGGTTTACATATCAGGACTTTCCCAACGATGTCAGATAGAAGCTTGCCTTCTTCGTTCATCTCCTTCCTTTTGATGGATTTGATTCCTCTGGGTAGGCCGTAGAATAGAAGAGTCCTGGCTCTATCTTGTTCTTCCAGATAATCCTCGTGATCAGAGCTGGAAAGCTGCAAGTATCGAGTCAGTTTCCTTGCAGACATCTTGATCCTAGCACCGGCAATCTTACACTTGATGACAGTGTCTTCATCCCGAAGTTTGGCGGTCGCAAAGAACTCCATCACTTCCTTATCCAATATCTTG
This sequence comes from Platanthera zijinensis, assembly GCA_039513925.1. Taxonomy (NCBI): domain Eukaryota; kingdom Viridiplantae; phylum Streptophyta; class Magnoliopsida; order Asparagales; family Orchidaceae; genus Platanthera; species Platanthera zijinensis. The sequence goes on from CM077095.1 coordinate 51,958,349, forward strand.
CAGGGGTGCTCCAGTATAAAGGTGAGTCCAGCCTCTTCAAGCATGAGGATGATGTTCCTGAACTCATCTGAGGCATGTGAAAAACCGGTTCGAACTAGTTCACATCCAGTGACCAGGCCGGCGGTGGTTCTTGGAGCCATTATAGACCTAGGGAGGAAATACCCAAGTCGATATCTTATCAACGATCCTAGTAGGAGGCTACACATTAGACAAGCCACTAAAAAGGAGGAAGAACGGGAATAGACAGTTACCCTAATGTCGAGTGGAAGCCCTTCCGTTCTTTGTTCTTAGTCGTCGGAGGCACAGAGGAGATCCTTGGCAGTCGCAGCTGTGATCGATGGGATGGTGTCAGGATTGTGCGATTCCGTTGGGTTCAGGCGATCGAAGGGAATCCACTAACCAGGCGAATCGACGGGAAGAACACGAACCAGCGAATCGGCGGAATGTTAGTGTAATAGGAAGGCGAATCGACGGGATTAAGGCATAGGGAGAAATCGGCGGGATTTACGCGATCTATATATACAGTAGCGAACCGGGCGGGTTCGACGTGATTCCGACAGATTTTCCTAACTGTTTTGTACCGAGAGTTTAGATGAAATTTTTCACACAACGTTATGAGGCATAAGGACTATGTTATACCCTAGTTCAATAATTTTGTAAGGATGCAAATAAATTCTGGTGCACCCTAGACAATAACCGAGGCAGGCAAATTTATTAAGTTATTGCTCGATCGAGATGAACACAATATTCTGATATCAGTTGTAATCTTTTGTAACTCCCATTGACGTACCTTCTTAATTTTCAGTGGGCTGACTTATGCCTGTTGAGGTTCATTTTCAAATGTATAAGTGTGTATCTACCAAGAATTCTTTAATATTGTATCTAAAGGTCATTTTACAATTTTAATCTTTCCTTAGGTGTACAAGCATATATGTGTATATATACACATAACCATTTACTTTCGAGAGAAGGAATTCACAAATTTGTGTGGATATGTAAATATATATATATATATATATATATATATATATATATATGTAAATATCGATATAATATGACTCAAATATTGAAATTGAATGCAAGTACCTGGGATTATAAGATTTATCATTTAGATCTTCTGTTTAAGGCACACCAGGTGGTCAATTTGAGTATGCCTGTGTCGATGGCACTGCTCCTATTCCAGATACTTGTTCTAAGTCATTCTTGGAACATCTCCTGTCTGGTTCCCATCAAGTTTACGGGAACCAAGACTACCCTGCAAAAGAGAATTACCTTACCTTAGGAGCCCAATATGTATTGGGTCCTAGGTTCTTGTCAGCATAAAAACTCGAATGCGTTCCCACAGGAATCCTGTTAGGAAGGCTAACTCTGCCAAGAGGAGGTGGATATGCCCCTGCCCTTAACACAGAGGGGTTGTGCCAACAATCTATGGCAAAGTGACCCACATTGCCACAACACTAACACTCGTGAATGTTGTATCGCCTTTTCAGACCTGACCTACTGACTGAGTTAGTCATGATCTCAGGTCTAAACGGGATAGAGCCGGTTCTGCTCACAACTTTGCCTTTTCCACCTTGACACATGGGAGGGAGGAAAGAATGCATGTGGTGCGAGTCATGAGGCCTGGGAGGTGGTGCCTTCCTTTCAGTCAGCACGCTCCCAAAGGCCCCACGGGAGCTTACCACATTTTTCCAGACCCCCCTTTCCTGTGTCCTAGGGTGGACAGTACTGCCGTGAGAGCTGGTTCCGGCAGATTCATGACGAGTTGGGGCAGAGGCCGAGAATACAAATGGTTCAGGATGAGCCTTAGGTATTCTCTCATGGGTGGCCATGACAGCCCTTGCACTGTGGGTGTTTCCACATGAGGGTTGGTCATCCTTGCAGTGACCACGGTTGTTCTTGTGGTCATACCTGAAGGCATGATGAGTGCCCTTCCTACTTGGGGTGGGAGGTCTGAACACAGTCTCCCCATTTCTCCATGAATTAATAATTCGGGAGATCCACCCATTTTCACTTTTTCTCTTGATAGCATCTACCTTGGAAAAGTTAGACACTATTCTCTTCTCATTATCTAGACGACTCTCTAGATCTGAGATTTTTGAGTCCTTTACCTTGATAGATTCCAATTGGAGATCCATCAAGGTCTTCAGTCGAGCAATCTCCTGAGCTTGCTCCTCAACAAGTAGGTTGCTTTTCTGAAGGGCACTCAGCAGGGAATCAGGATTTTCAATCTTTTGATTGAAATTCAACATATCCCGTGCATCATTAGATACACAGCCATCAGAACTATTCCTATCTTCAGGAACATCAAGGGAAGAGGGGCAAGAAGAGGAAGTTACCTGCTCCTGATTCAGCTCTTCAGAGTTACTGTTAAGATCGGCAGAGACCGTTGAGTCAGCTTCATCAGAACTGCTTTCCTCAATTTCTTCTTCAGTCTCTGACAAGGACACCGGAGCCCTGATACTGACAGATTGGTCATTACCTTCTTCTTCAGAGATGAGGACCCCCATATAGGCTTCATCCTCTTGTTGACAACGTGTCCCTGCTTTCTCTGATCCCTCCATGAGGTCTGAGATGGTTTACCACATTGCCTTGGCCGTCCTACATTTTTCCAGTCTAGATCGAGAAGGTCCAGACCAGACATCAATGATGATCTGACGAATCACCTTGTCCAGATTGTATAATGAGAGTTCAGTCTCAGACATCTCAGTAATGCACTTGGGGATTTGGATATCCTTTCCAGAGCTGGAGGTCTTCATGGGAACGAATGGACCCTCTTCCAAGATGAGTGATGCCCGAGGATCGATATCCTCCAAGTGAAAAGACACTCTCATCTTCCAGATGGGATAATACTCCTTTGTGCACGTGGGGAGTCTTAACGGAGAGATATCATAATCCAGCTCCATTCTTGTTGACACTGGTGGCAGGATTCTACTCAAGGTGTGAACCTTTTTGATGAGTAACCTCCCTCTGATACCACTTGAAAGTCCACCTAGTGACAACTACCTTCACCTATGCGGGGGGGGGGGGGGGGGGAATATGTGTCTTGCAGCATTTTTGCGGAATTAAAATTGTACCTGCACAAATAAACCAAAAAACACAGCACAAAAAGACACGGGCAAATTATAGTGGTTCCCCGATTTGGGTACGTCCACTCTCCCCCTTCGACCTATCTCCCAACCAGGGACGACTCGGTCACTTCACCAACAGGATTGAAATCCAATCCTCACACTAACAGAAGGAACCCTTCCAAACGAAGGAGTCACCACTCCTACACCACGGGTTGCACCCAACCCTTACAACTAGGAACCAACGTTCCTTTACAACAAAATTGAAAATGGAGTGTATAAGAAATACAAACTACTTATGGAGAATAAGGTGTCCCTCTTCGTTCAATGACGTGTTCTTGAAGACGACGAAGAGTCCACGACCTTAGATCTCACTTGGAAAGGATCTTCTTTAGATCGGCGACAAAGAATGAGGCGGCGATGCTATGTAGATCCAAACTTCGTAGCTAAGCCGGCAAGGTCTACCAACGGTCTTTCTTGGATCAATCGTCTCAATCGATTCGGATAGGGAATGTATTCCCGATCTACAAATCAAGAGACAAAGGTTCTCAAGAAGGACTCGTGAGACGCGTTGCGAGACAGAGCTTCTGTCGCTGGGAGATCAGGAAGTAACCCCGATCAGCGGCGGCGACCAACTATCACGAGCGGCAATGGCGACCGAACAAGCCTCGCGATCTAGGTCACGTCGGCGGCTCGACTTTTCTTCTTCTCTGTTCGTTCTTTTTACTGTTAACCATACCAATGTATTTATACATTAGGTCATCCAAAATGACCGTTGTGGGCCCCACCAAAAAGAAGCCCTAAGTCCGGCTCCAAACAGCGCATGTTAACTTGGACCGGTCCAGATAATAGCAGAAATTTGCCTAAGTCAAATTCGGCGAGAATCGTAGGTGATTCTCGACGAATCGGCGAGAATCACCTACGATTCTCGCCGAATTCCACTTAGCAGAATTCTAGCTACATAGAAATAGCAAGCCGGAGAGAATCGACGAGAATCACAATTGATTCTCGCCGAATCGTCGAGAATGCAGAGTCATTCTCGACGAATCGGCGAGAATCACTTCGTGATTCTCGACGATTCTGCCTTTGTAGAATTCAGGGCGGCGTCGAGACAGTCGGCAGCATTCGGCGAGAATCAGCGAGTGATTCTCGTCGATTCGCCGAATCGGCGAGAATCACTTAGTGATTCTCGACGATTTCTACTTAGACGATTTTCGTCTTTCTTCCCTTGAGCTGGTCTTTGGCCCATCCTTGCACCTTGTCTGCTCTTGATCTTTCTTAACCCTGTACTTAAAAGTAAGTACACTCCAATAGAGATAGTACACGTAAGTCAACACACTGATCTGCTCAACGAGGGATTACGTTGCACAGACCTGTGTATATTGACTTACTGCACCCTGACATTGGTGTGTACTTAGCGAGGAATAACTGCAAGCACAACTTGAAAGATTTCATCAAATACATTGTGAATTCATCTTAGCTTGACAGGAGGCTTCCTCAAATCCAGGTAATTGTGGATACAATACCCAACAGCCTTGAACTCCTTGAACTTGTCAAGGACCTCAGACTTCTCCTTCAAGAAGTAAACCCAAAACTTACAACTAAATTCATCAGTGAAGGTGATGTAGTATTTGCTTCCGCCAACTGATGCAATATCAAACGGACCAGCAATGTCCAAATGAACCAGTTCAAGTTGTCTCCTTGCTCTTCGAGACTTTCCTCCTTCAAAACTATGTCTCTTCTGCTTGCCATTCGTACAAGCTTCACAGATCTTTTGTGGTGGTAAGATCTTAGGCAAAACTTTCACCATCTTTGCATGTGACAAAAGCTTCAGACCACTGAAGCCCAAGTGACCCATCCTATGGTGTCACAACCAAGCTTCTTATTCCTCTTCAGTCTTGCTAGGCATCTCGTCTCCTTGGCATCCATCTTTAACGTAAAGAGACGATTCGTCGTCATCTTGACATTCACCACCTCTTTTCCTTGATGGTTCTTCATAGCCAACGAACCATCTTTCAACTGAATGCAGCAGCCTTTCTCCACCATCTGTCCAAGACTTAAGATGTTACTCTTCAAGCCGGGAACATAAAACACATCATTGAGATGCACCTTCTCGCCATTTAAGGTGACCACTATCAACCTTTTTCCTTCTACCGAGATCTTTGAAGCATCACCAAAAGTAACCTCACCAACACTTGGTTCGAGGTTAGTGAATATCTCCTTCTCACCGCACATGTGGTTGCTGGCTCCTGTGTCCAAGTATCAGACTTCATTTCTTCCTCCTTTAGCTTCTCTATAAGTCAAGAACATCATTGGATCACCACCAATATTTCTTGCTTTAGCATAGTGGTTGGTCTCCTTATTCCTCCTCGGAAGTCTGCAGTCATAACTCATGTGCCCAAACCTATTACAGTTGTAACATTGGACTTGGGCCATTCCACCATGGCCTCTGCCTCGGCCTCTTCCTCTTCCTTCTTGCTCTCTACCTTGAGGTTGCTCCGCCTCTCTCTGGAAGTTCTGATGTCTTCCTCCTCTTCTTCCTCTGCCTCTGCCTTGGTAGTCTCGGTCTCGCTGGCCACCTCCTCTTCCTGAACTCTCTCCAAAGTTCAGCTGAGTCTGAAGTGCTTTCTCTAAGCTACTTGACTCTTCATCTTGTAGTATGTGATATTCATGAGCTTGCAGAGAGCCTATAAGTTCATCGATATACATTTGAGTGAGATCCTTTGACTCTTCTATCGCCACCACGATATAGTTGAACTTCTTTGACAAAGATCGCAGAAGTTTCTCCATGAAACTCACATCATCAATCGTCTCTCCATTGCGCTTCATTTCGTTTGCAAGCGTTCGCAGACGAGTCACATAGTCACCAACTTTCTCAGAGTTTTGCATCTTTGTAACTTCATACTCTGCTCGGAGAGATTACAGCTTCACCTTCTTTGTCTTGTCAACTCCTTGCAAAGAGCATTGCAAGGTCTCTCATGCTTCTTTAGAACTTTTAGCATCTGAGATCTTTTCAAAGATTGTCTCATCAACCCCTTGAGATAATAAGAACAAAGCCATCTTGTCTCTCTTCCTTGCATCTCGCAGTACTATCCTCTGGACGTTAGTTTACGCTGCCTCTGCTTCAATAGTTAGCTCTTCATAACCATCCTTAACTATCTCCCAAAGCTCCTTTGATGCTAGCAGCACTCTCATCGGGATGCTCCAGTTCCCATAGTTCGTCTTCGTCAATTTGGGAACTTGACCTGGCATAGCATTTATCATCTCCATTGCTTCGATCTCTTCAACTCTTCTGAGTTACTACCAAGGTTCGCAAACCTGCATCTGATACCACTATTGGAAACGTAAGCAGTGGGCACAACGCAAGTAAATGAGCAAACAACTTCTTTAATATCAAAAGAAATTACAACAAAACACAAACACACCAACTTGTGTACGTTCACAATTACAACTCAAACACTTCACAGCACTACCTAGCACTTGGGTATTACAACTGGCACATAATACAAATCACATAACCCTGGAACTGCTGCCCGCAAAGCTGTCCGCTGCGAGCTGTCCGCACCTTTAGTATTTAGGATGGAAGCTGCTGTCCGTCAAGCTCGTAGTTCACCAATGAATAACTAGGGAACTTGACCCGACATAGCATTTACCATCTCCATTGCTTCGATCTCTTCAACTCTTCTGAGTTACTACCAAGATTCGCAAACCTGCCTCTGATATTCCTATTGGAAACGTAAGCAGTGGGCACAACGCAAGTAAAAGAGCAAACAACTTCTTTAATATCAAAAGAAATTACAACAAAACACAAACACACCAACTTGTGTACGTTCATAATTACAATTCAAATACTTCACAGCACTACCCAGCATTTGGGTATTACAACTTGCACATAATACAAATCACATAGCACTTGGGTATTACAACTTGCACATAATACAAATCACATAGCACTTGGGTATTACAACTTGCACCTAATACAAATCACATAACCCCGGAACTGCTGTCCGCAAAGCTGTCCGCTGCGAGCTGTCCGCGCCTTTAGTATTTAGGATGGAAGCTGCTGTCCGCCAAGCGTTTGGCAAGAGCTGTTAAAAGCAGTCCGCAAAAGCAGTTAAAAGGCAGTCCTCAGTTTTTCAATATTCCGCCTGCTCTTTCACGCCACCTTGCAATGCTACTGCATGCCTTGGCAAACATCCAATCAAGTTTATATATAGAAAGTGCCAACAAATACCAGCAAGCCACGTGTCATTAATATTAACTCCGCCATTAATATCTTGCAGGTTTCACGCCACCATCGTGACTGTTTTGCCATTTAATATGACGATTGTTATCCGCACTACAGTTTTGGTTATTCGCACATATTTTTTTCTAATTTTTCGTGCTTTTTAGAAATACGTCTTGTACATGCATTTTTACGAAAAGTGTTCAACACCAAAGTTGTAGATCTCATCGAGATCTACAATTTTCGTGCTGAACACTTTTCCTGAAAATGCATGTACAAGACGTATTTCTAAAAGGCACGAAATCTGGGTGTATTTCCAAAATACGTCATGTACATGCATTTTCAGGAAAAGTGTTCAACACGAAAGTTGTAGATCTCGATGAGATCTACAACTTTGATGTTGAACATTTTTCTTAAAAATGCATGTACAAGACGTATTTCCAAAAGGCGCGAAAAATTAAGAAAAAAACATGTGCAAATAACCAAAACTGTAGTGCGGATAACAATCGCCTTTAATATTGGGTGCTGTTACTAGCAAACCCAATTTGATTTCTAGCAAACCATTACTATTAGCAAATCCTTATTTTTCAAAATGGCTATTTGAAAACCACTTTGTTACTAGCAAACCAACATAATTTTTTAAAAAAAATTAAATTTTGTCTAAAACATTCATTCTTTCAAAATAATTCGCTGCATATAATGACATTACAAATGATTTCAAATGTATTCATTCAATTACTTATGTTAACATTAGAGATGAGTCGAAATGCCGCAAATGTTTAGTAAGTCCAAAACTATTTTTTTCAACAAAATATCATCATCTGCATCAAAATCTTTAAACAAAATATCGCGTCTTATACGTACAATTTGCGTCCTTATGAACTGTGTCTTATATGTACAATTTCATGAGAAGTTTTCAACATAAAAGTTGTAGATCTCGACGAGATCTACAATTTTCATGTTGAACACATTTTGATTTGAAGCAATTTAGACCTCCGAATTGGCCCCTGAAAAAAGTCACGCCGAACATATGTACGGACGCCCGGGATCGGCGTGACTTTTTTCGGGGGCCAAATCGAGGGAATAAACGGTTTCAAATCAAAAAGTGTTCAACATGAAAGTTGTAGATCTTGTCGAGATCTACAACTTTCATGTTGAACACTTTTTGATTTGAAGCAGTTTAGACCCCCGATTTGGTCCCCGAAAAAGTGAGGCCGAAAATATGTACGTTCCGTGCATGTCTTTTTTCGGGCCCAAATTGAAGGCCTAAACGGCTTCAAATCAAAAAATAATCAACATGAAAGTTGTAAATCCTGATGAGATCTACAACTTTCATGTTGATCACTTTTTCAAATGAGAATTATTTGAGGCTCAAAATTCAAAAATGCAAAACTTACCAAAAAGCAAGATTAGTTTGCTAGTAGTAATATTTGCGAAGAGAAAAAAATGCAAAAAATGACTGAATCTGTTTTTTCCTGATTTGCTAAGAACGAAAGTGAGTTTGCTAATAACACTTATTCTGTTTATATTAATATATTTATATATATAATATATTATCGTCAACATGGGGAAGGGGGGAAGATGATAAATTTTATAAGTTAGATTTTTTTATATAATATTTTGATTATTATAATATTATAATTAAAATAGGTATTTTATTTTCTGAGGAATAATATTGGCTCCTAGAGAAAAAGTTTTGAATATTAAAATTGTTCTCCTTGATGAGGGTAATTTACACAAAAAATCGAAAATTCTTGGAATTGATTTGGTATTTTTAAAAGCATAAAAATGATTATTTGTCCAATTTATAGGCCTAAAATTGCTCGTGAACTTTTGTAAAAATGTCTAGGCTCTTTTTAGACCGTCTTAAAGGTTGTATTAAAATTTGGGAACCTTTGAATTAAAATTGAGGTTTTTCCAATTTTTTGAGATTAGGACCGCGCTCGGAAAATTACGCGCTCAAATTCTTCGAAAATGGAAATCGAAGCGCGAGACCACTTTATATATACTGAATTTTAAGTTCAATTGAGTAATCGACGAGAGTTATCGAGGCAAGATTTCAGACGCGGAGTATTTTGGGATTTTTTGCAAAACCGTAAGTGCCTCATTTTCAAATAACTCTCGAACATTTAGGGTAGACTCGGAAGATGAAAGTACGAGCTTCGAAAAAAATAGTCCACAACCTCGTTTCGGGTGAATAATCTCCCTCATGTATTAAAAATAATTTTCGAGGTTGAAATTCGAGAAAGAATGTGCCCTCTAACGAGATTCTCGGATTCGATCTGTTACAAGCAATCAAACTGATATTTATTTTCGTATGAATAATAAAAGTATAATTCATAATAAACCTCCTGATCTGAGTAAGTCGTGATCAAAATGCACAATTGAATTATTATCGGATCATAATAATGGGTGAAACCTAAAGAAATCTTCTGAGAATGAAGATGAAACTAAACTAAAACTCCTAAGAATGGAGATGGAACTGAACTAAACTTTTTGAGAACGGAGATGGAACTGAACTAAGCCTCCTGAGAACGGAGATGGAACTAAATTTGCCTCCTAAGAACGGAGATGGAACTGAATTTGTCTCCTGAGAGCGGAGATGAAACTGAATTTGCCTCCTGAGAATGGAGATGGAACTGAATTTGCCTCTTGAGAGCAGAGATGAAATTGAAGCCTCCTGAATGGAATGATTGAACTACTAATCATTTTCTTTATGATTATTCTAGTCTTGCATTGGTCAAGCTCCTTTATTTATTTCAGTTCAGTACTTTCATTTCAGTTCTACTCCAATCTCGTACTGGTCAAGTTCAATTCAGTACTTTCATTTCAATTCTACTCAAGTCCCGTACTGGTCAAGTTCAATTCAGTACTTTCATTTCAGTTCTACTCCAGTCCCGTACTGGTCAAGTTCAATTCAATACTTTCATTTCAGTTCTACTCCAGTCCCGTAGTGGTCAAGTTCAATTCAATACTTTCATTTCAGTTCTACTCCAGTCCCGTACTGGTCAAGTTCAATTCAGTACTTTTATTTCAGTTCTACTCCAGTCCCGTACTGGTCAAGTTCAATTCAGTACTTTCGTTTCAGTACTACTCCAGTCTCGTACGGGTTACATTTTATTCCAGTACTCTAATTATGCATCTTATATTATCAGCATCTTTAATTACCGCATTTTCTTTACTGCAATTTACTATTATAAGCACGAGTCCTGATCTGACGAGCAATTATCTGTTAAGGGCGAGCCTTATTTGGGGATAACCAGAGTTGAGGTGTTTCTCTAGGTTTAGCCCCAAATAAAGTGCTCTCATGCTCCTTGTCGAAAGTTAAGCTGAGCGTTACTGCCCGAAGATTGAAGCATAGTAGGGCAGACCGCATCAGACCCGGTGCATGCTAGCAAAAATTGACTGTTTGATTGCTTGTAAATTGCTTGTGGTGAACTGTGGCAGGTTAGTCCCTTCTACAGATTGTTCGTACCGGTGCGGGATGGGTCGATGACTCAAGGAGACAGTGAGATGGGTACTACGGTTGATCGGTCGTTATGTTTTTCCCCGTTGGGTTTTCCTCCGCTGGTCGGCCAAAATGTTGTATCACCGGATGTCGCTCACATCCAATAGTACACGAGGTTGTACGGTGGGGCCTGGGGATGCACAGTACGACCACCCCCAGAAGTGGCAGGACTGGTCACTGTCACCGATTGCCACATCGGTGAGGCCCGCGGGACTCGTTATCCTGCTAGAACAGAAGCGGTCCATACTATGTCGACATAGGGTGTTATGCGCGGCTGTGAATGCCTGCGATGTTTATACGGCTGTGAATGCCCTCGATGTGTATACGGCTATGAAAGCCTGCGATGTGTGCGCGACTATGAATGTCTGCAATGTGTACGCGACTGTGAATGCCTGTGATGTGTACACGGCTGTGAATACCTACGATGTTTGCACAGGTTGTGAATACCTGTTGTGTTGCTGTGCTAGTGGATCCTAAATTATAACTGACTTATATTGCTCCTATTAATCCAGTTATACCATGATGCACCTCTTGTTGGTTGCTTCTAACTTATTTATGAAATACTATACTAACCCTCTCATGCTTCGGCTATCTACTTTTGTTTGGTGTGTGAGTTCGTCCCCAAGATATGGATCTGGGGAGGATATTTGTTTCCACTTAGCTCTGTGACTAACGGTTATTTTAATAACCATTCACAAGAGATGGAACACCGTAGTGACCAACTGCTGCAGGACGATACGCCAGCTGATAGGACTACCCAAGCAGAGGCACCCCCACCGTCTCCAGAGTTTCGAGACGCGAGTACTAGCGAGCAGAGTTTAGAGAGAGATGAGTTGCTAGTTGTAGTACTATTATAGCCTACGGGCTTCATGTATAAACAGTGGCTACGTCCTTTTGCGTTTGCTATTAAATATATATTGTTATACATATTTGTTGTGACTTCCTGTTAATGCTTCCGCTAATTGATAAGATGCGAATGTTGTGATTCAAGCCGAGCAAGGCGGCCAACTAGTGCTTAGTGGAGTGGGTCGTTACCCCTTAAGAAGCACTGGGTGGATGCCTTGGGAAGTAAGATCCCCTCCGGCCCGACTCGGGGCAAAGGTTAGGGGGTCTTACAAATTCCTCACTGTAAGATTGCCTTGTCTCGTTGATCAAAGTCATCGATGTTCATGGCGGTGGCTTTCACTGGCTGGGCTTGCTTTGAATAACAAGTTCTGACAGCTTCCTAGTTTCCCCGCATAACACCTACTCCCCCAGGAGTGGGGAATTTTATGGCGAGGTGTGGGATTGAAGGAACATCTTTGAAGATTGACTAAATGGGTCTCTCGAAGATTGCATTGTAGGCTGAACTTGAATCTACCACGACGAACTGGATTTCGTGCGTGGCTTGTCTTGGAAATTCTCCTAGGGTGTCTGGTAAGGTCATTGCCCCCTTGACCTGGGCTGGGTTGTTATCAAAGCCATACACGGGTCCTGCTGCCGAGGCGAGGTGTTGGCTAGTAAGCTTCATGTTTCAGAGGGCAAAAAGGAATGGGATGTCTACTGAACTCTCGTTTTCGATGAGTATTCGCTTGACATTATAGCAGGGGTCATCGATCCCTGCCCAAATTACTATAGGGTCCTGATGAGGTGTCGGGATCCCCTCAAGATCCTCGTACCCAAAGGTTATGGTGGAGTCTAGCTTGATCCTCTTCTTTTCGTGGGTGTCGTCCCGCACGCTAACTAAAAGTACCTGGGTAGGGAAAATTGGGAATCCAGCGATGGTTTTGTTTTTTTTGATATCTCCCTCGCCGCTAGACCCCCTTAACTGGGCATTCTGTTGATCTCTTACCTGTCGAATTCGTCCTTCCAGCTCTGTTGCTGGGGCGGGAACCGTTTTTGCCTCGAGGGGCACGTCTACAAGTAGATGAGAGTGGGCTGGCCCAGTGTACCCCCCTGGGACGGATGCTGTTCGAGCATTTATTTTTGCCATTAAAGCCATTCTTTGGAAGTTGTAAGGTTGGAGGTTCTATTGCTTCGTACCGCTGTGAGGGGGGTACGATCTTCTAAAAATGTAGGGAACTCATTTTCCACAAACGGCGTCAAACTGTTGCGGAACAACTCGACATCCCAATCTGGCCGGAACTCTTAGATCGTCTTAGCTCCCGGGACGGTCGAGCGCACACACAACCAAATGAGTAGGTTGATTGTACACAAGCAGTTTTAACGTGGAAAAACCACTCAACTAGGCAAAAAACCACGTGACCGAATATGTGCCGCGTGCCGGTCAAAATTCCCTATTTCCTGGAGGTTACAGCTAGTTCGTGAAGTCGAGGGTGACAGGCCACCTCTCATTACAATTATAGGATGAGAGAGCACTTTGCACGCAGCGGACGACAGACCGTCGCGCCGGGAGTTATTATAGATTGCGCTTTGCGCCTGTGGTCTTCGGATAGTGACTTGTTAATTTAGGATGGGAAGCGGCGCACTTGGTCTTGTAGTTGTTGGGGTCGCTTGGAACTTAGATGATTCGGCTTCGCCGGGTGATTTTTGTTGGGTCCATTGCCCACAATATTCCCTAGATTGGATTCTAAGAGGCATCTCCATCAACACTAAGAACACAATTGTATTTGATGTCGTTTAAGCTCATCATGTGCAGGATGTTCCATGGAACAAGTCTAGACAAGTAGTCTAAGTGATGTGACAAGTGTTCACAAAGTAAAGATGCTGGAAAGACAGGTTGTCTAAGTTATGTGTCAAGTGGTCACAAAGTGAAGATGTTGGAAAGGCAGGAGGTTGCCTAAGTGGCCAAGTCAGGTAAACTCTTACCTATGTTGTGGGCTAACAGAAATATGTCTAAGTCCACAGGAGTTGAGTGATGAAGTTACACTCAACGCTATACAGCAAAAGGCTGTGAGTAGAACTCAGTTCAGGATTTCGTCGAACTGAGTAGAGTTCATCTAGCTGAGCTTGGAGTTCATCGAGCTCAGCTTACAGATCATCGAACTCAACTCAACACTTGTCGAGCTAAAGCCAGAAAAATTGGCTAAGACAAAAAGTGCTGAGACAGCTGAGATAGCTAAGAAGAAAGCGATGAGACCATTGAGAATATCAGAGTCGTCGAGCTCAGCTTACAGATCGTGGAGCTCAGTTCACAGATCGTCGAACGCAGCTAAAGCCAGAAAAACTGATTAAGGCAAAAAGCGTTGAGACCGCTAAGAAGAAAAGCACTGAGACCTCTGAGAAGAAAGCACTGAGACAGAAACCTTTCTCGGCTGTTAAGAAGAAAGCGCTGAGACAAGTTAAGCAGAAAAATGACTAAGGCAAAAAGCGTTGAGTGGAGGTTGCTCACTCAACGCTATCGACGCCTAATGAAGACAAAATTTTGTCTAAGGAGTTTGGCGTTGAGTGATGCTCACACACTCAACGCCAAACAGCAGATAGCTGATAAAGCATGTTGGCGTTGAGTGAAGCTGAATCACTCAATGCCTAGAAACAGTTTATTATTCTAAGTAGTTTGGCATTGAGTGAAGGCTACTCACTCAACGCCATGAGACAGTAAATCTGTCTAAGTGTTTTGGCATTGAGTGATGCGTACTCACTCAACGCCTATGCTAATGGTGTTTTATTTTTGGCTAAGTCTACAGCTGATGACGTCCGCAAGTCAACAAGTCAATATAATTAAAATTAGTGTCATGATGACTACAGTACGCGACAAATGTTGTCGCAGACCTACTGTACGGCAATTAGCATTAAAGCAAGCTGTTGCAGGTCATTACTTATGTTGGGCCCACTGCTCAAAGAGCCATTGGGTCAAAATCAATAAAAGAAAAGAGGCATTACAGAGAAATGCTATTGGTCAGAGAAAACGAAATATATAGTGAAAGTATCTAGTGTCAATCTAATCCACCTATGGGGGAGGGGAATAGGTGTATTGCAGTTTTTTGCGGAATTAAACTAACCTGCACAAATAAGCAAACAGAACACATAAAACACACAAAGAATTATAGTGGTTCCCCGATTTGGGTACGTCCACTTTCCCCCTTCGACCTATCTCCCACCAAGGGACGACTCGGTCACTTCTTCAACCGGATTGAAATCCAATCCTCACACTAGGAGCAACGCTCTCCTAACTACGGAAGGAACCCTTCCACAAGTGGAGACACAACTCCACCACAACGAGTTGCACCCAACCCTTACAACTAGGAATGAAAATTCCTTTACAACAAAATTGAATGTAAAAGAAAATACAAACAAAGCTTTTGGAGATTCCGATGTCCTTCTTCGTTTGTTGAAGCTTGCTTGAAAATTACGAAGAGTCCACAACCGGATTTCTCTCTTGGAAAGGATCTTGTCAAGATCGGCGACGACAAGTAAGTGCGGCGGCGATGCTTTGTAGATCCAAACTTCTTGACGAAACAAGCGAGGTTTACGAACGATCTCAGTCGGATCAATCGTCTCAACCGATTCGGAATGGAGAACAAGTCTCGTTCAACGAATCAGAAGACAAGAGATCTCGAGAGAGATACGTGAGATGCGCTGCTTGCCTCGATACTGTCGTCAGAAGATCAGAGAAGCACTGAGATCAACAGTGACGACGATCTTGCGAGCGGAGACAAGCTTCGGCGATTTCCGCGATCGGCTAGGTCACGTTCGGCCTCTTTCGTATTTCCGTGAATGTCTGTCTCTGGAGGTTCAAAATACGCGTATATTTATACCAGGAGCAAACCCTAATGACCATTGTGTGGCCCACGAGGAGTAGCCCTAGCCCCGGCCGAAACAGCGCACGATAAGTTGGTTCGGTCCAGCGAACGGAGGAAATTTACCTAAGGCAACATCGGCAGGAGTCGTTGGTGATTCCCATCGATGTCGGCGGGAATCACTCACGACTCCCGTCGATTCTGCCTTGGCAGAATCCCTATTTGAAATCTGTCAGCCGGAAGAAGTCGGCGGGAGATGCTAACTGATTCTCGTCGAATCAGCGGGAATCACTAACGATTCCCGTTGAAGTCGGCGGGAATCACTAACGATTCCCGTCGAAGTCGGCGGGAATCACTAGCGATTCCCGTCGATTTTGAATTGGAAGAATTTTCTTTCTTCCTTCTTTTGATGACTTGGTCTTTGACCCGTCTTTGCTCCTTCTGCTCATGATCTACCTTAACCCTGTACTTGAAAATAAGTACACTCCAATAGAGAGAGCACATGTGAATCAACACACTGATCTACGCAACGAGGGATTACGTTGCGCAGACCCGTGAATATTGACCAACTGCACCCTGACATTGGCTTGTACTTAGCATGGAATAGCTGCAAGCACAACTTTATAGAATTGTCAAATACATTTTCAATTCACCTTAGCTTGTTCAGGGGCTTCTTCAAATCAGGTATATTGTGGATGCAATACCCAACAATCTTCCCCTATTTGAAGAAGCTTAAACCCTACAAATTCATTACCATTTTCCTGAGAGCAACATAGCCTTTGTGGCCTACTTAGCATTGGCAGCCACCTTAGTCTTGGCCGAGAGGGTAATCTCCCCCTTTTCGGCTTCTGCAAATCTGGGACTTCACTTGGAGCAAAATGTTCCCCCTCAGTTCTTGCATCCGTGCTCGATCTTGAGTTCCTAGCAGATGCTTCCCCTTGATCCAAGAGCCTTGAGCCCTTCAGTCCTCAATCTTCATTGTTCAGCATGCCGAGTTGAGTTTTGAAGAGACTGAACTTGTCCTCGTCTAGGGGCTTTGTGAAGATATCTGCAATCTGCTTATCCGTGGGGACATAGCAGAAAGATATATCTTTGTTTTCCACATGCTCCCGAATGAAGTGGTAGCGCACTTCAATATGCTTTGTTTTGTTGTGCGACACTAGATTGTTCGCAATTGCAATTGCGCTCGAGGAGTCGCAATACATAGGAACTTCTCTGAACTTCAAGTCATAATCTTCGAGTTGATTTCTGATCCATAGAAGTTGTGCGCAACAGCTGCCTGCTGAGATGTACTCAGATTCAGCCGTAGAGGTTGCGACACAGTTCTGCTTTTTTACTGTTCCACGATATAAGCCTTCTTCCTAGGAATTGGCACGTCCCAGAAGTGCTTTTCCTATCATCCCTGCTTCCTGCAAAGTCAGCATCTGAAAAGCCTATCAACTCGACATCATTGTTTCTTGGGTACCACAAGCCAAGATTTGGTGTACCCTTAAGGTATCTAAGAATCCGCTTTGCAACGACATAATGAGATTCCTTAGTGTTCACTTGATATCTAGCACAAACGCATGTGGAAAACATAATATTCGGTCTACTAGCAGTAAGGTAGAGCAGGGATCCAATTATGCTTCTGTACTTGGTTTCATCAAAAGGTTTCCCTTTCTCATCCTTGTCCAGCGACACAGTGGATCCCGTTGGAGTCCTCATAGAGGTTGCACTTTCCATTCCGAATTTCTTGAGGAGTTCATTTGTGAACTTCGTTTGAGAAATGAAAATTCCATCCTCAGACTGTTTCACTTGAAGTCCCAAGAAATACTTCAGCTCTCCCATGCTGCTCATTTCAAACTTCCCTTGCATAAGTTTGGAGAACTTCTTGCACAGGTTGTTGTCCGTTGAGCCGAATATTATGTCATCGACATAGATTTGCACCAGCAAAATCTTGCCTTTGACTTCCCTAAGAAACAATGTCTTATCTATTTTTCTTCTCGAGAACTTGTTCTCAAGAAGGAAGCTAGACAGAGTCTCATACCAAGCTCTAGGAGCTTGTTTTAAGCCATATAATGCTTTATTAAGAAAGTAAACTTGATCAGTGAGTGTTGGATTAACAAAACCTGGGGGTTGCGCGACATATACTTCCTCTTTTAAATTTCCATTTAGAAAAGTTGGTTTCACGTCCATCTGATAGATAGTGAATCCTTTGTGAGAGGCATACGCCAGGAACAATCTGATCGCTTCGATCCTTGCAACTGGTGCAAAGGTTTGGTCGAAGTCAATCCCCTCCTCTTGTCTGTAACCTTGAGCCACCAGTCTGGCCTTATTCTTGATGATGACCCCGTGTTCATCCAATTTGATTCTGAAGATCCACTTAGTGCCGATCACATTCTGTTTCTTTGATCTGGGAACTAGCGTCTAGACGTTGCATCGTTCGAATTGATGCAGTTCATCTTGCATTGCCAATATCCATGACGCATCTTTGTTCGCTTCGTCGAACTTCTTTGGCTCAACCTGTGACAGAAAAATTAGGTACAGAATCTCGTTAATTGTACCTCTGCGAGTTCTGACACCGTCCCGAGGATCTCCTATGATCTGATCTCTTGGGTGATCCCTCACGTGTCTGAGCTCTAAGTGTCTGGCATCTGGAGCTCCAACAGCTTCTCGGGCTCCTCCCTCTTCTGGGAGAATTTCTCCATCCTGACCGTCATCTTCTCCAGGTGGCGTTGAGGTGGAGACCTTGACGTACTTAGGAGTTTCATCTTTAGCAGTCTCATCTAGACTTAGTTGTTCAAGCCTTGCACCTGCATCTTCAAGAATGTCACTGGAAGAATTGCTGTGAAGCAGGCTTCCTTCATCAAATACAACATTAATGGACTCCTCTACCACTAGGGTTTTCTTATTGAAGACTATATATGCCCGACTATGGCTACTATAGCCCATGAAGATGCCTTCGAAGCATTTTTCTCCGAATTTAGTACGTGGGTACTTCCCATTATTGAGTATATAGCATCTGCAGCCAAAAATCCTTAGATAGGACATGGTCGGTTTCCTGCCTTTCAATAGCTCATAAGGCATCTTATGATGATTCTTGTTGATCAAGGCTCGGTTTTGCACGTGACAGGCTGTATTGACAGCCTCTGCTCAGAAGTACTCTGGAAGAGAAGCGTCATTCAACATTATCGTACATGCCTCAATGAGCGTTCTATTCCTCCTCTCCACAACTCCGTTTTGCTGAGGAGTACGCATGGAGGAAAACTCATGAAAGATATCATGTTCTTCACAGAATTCTGTCATAGCTCCAAACTCGAATTTTGTTCTATGGTCACTTCTGATTTTGACCACGGAGCAGTTAAGTTCATTCTGAATCTGCCTGATAAAATTAGTGAAGATGTCAAACGTATCTGACTTTCATTTCAAGAAGAACACCCACGTAAACCAAGAGTGTTAATCAACAATCACTAGCGTATATGATTTGCCTCCTAAGCTATGAACTTGCACTGGACCGAACAAGTCCATGTGCAGAAGATAAAGACATCTGAAAGAGTCTTTGTCTGCAATGCCCTTAAAGGTAGCCCGAGTCTGTTTGCCCTTCTGACATGCAGGACAAGGGCTATCTTTGATGCACTTAATAGTAGGGGCATCCCTTACTAAATTCTTAGAAAACAACATACTAATAGTTTTGAAATTAATATGTGTCAATCTCTTGTGCCAGTGTTCACAGAGAGATGCACTGTCTTTTGCTACTAGGCAAACGGGGGTAGAAGAGTCTAAGCTAAGAAAATCTAAGCAAAAAATATTTCTGCTCCTAATACCAGTTAATACCGTCTCCGAAGAGGCACACGATATTATCAAGCACTTTTTCTTGCAGAACTTAACGTCGTATCCTTTATCACACAACTGGCTTACACTGATCAGGTTATGGTTTAACCCTTCAACATAGTCCACGTCTGTGATAGAGAATACACCGTTGGAAATCATAACATAACCCCTGGTGACTCCTCGATCTGATCCTCCAAAGATGACTTTGGGTCCATTTTCGACTGGGGAGTAATCACGCAACAGGCTTTTTGTCCCGGTCATATGCCGGGAACATCCACTGTCTAAGTACCAGATTGGCGTTTTGGTGGCCTTTGGACATACCTGCAAAACAGAATTAGTTTCCCTTAGGAACCTAATCGAACTTGGGTCTTAGATTCCTTGTTAGTATACTCCCCCTTGGTTGGTTAACCCTACGAGTGGTCGGCCTCGCATTGCTAACAAAAGGAGTCTTATTGTATCTTGGATTAAACCAGCAATCCACGACAAAGTGACCAACTTTGCCACAGCACCAACAGTCAAACCTGTTGTACCATTTCCTAGGCTCCTGCTTCACCCTTAGAACGGTGGGTCCAGCCGGGGCCTTGGATCTGGAGGTGGAGGCATCATGGTGACAGCAGTCACATGATTTCTTCACTTCGTGTTCCTTCAGTATAACAGGCTTGGCCTTTAGTGCCTTCTTTCTATTATGTCCGCTAGAGAAGTGACCATAATTCTCCACTTGGATTTCCTCATAAGATGCCTTGAAGACACTCTCACCGTAGTTGCGGGGGAAGGTCCAACCATCATATCAGCTCTTGGGCTTTTCAACCGAGGGCCAGAAGAAGTGGCCATAGGTTGACTCAAAGTCCTGCCCATTGCATGGAAAGCCAGGCTTTCTGAATGAAACAGGACCGAGTGGGGCCTTTCCCTTTTCTGCAGTAGGGGCCTTTTTTGTAGCCTTATTTTTCCTCCGATTTCTTCTTATCCTGGATTATTTACCAGGCACAGCCACATGTCCTAAGCAACCCCCCTTAGCCTGAGCAGAGAATTCATCAACCAGAGGAAGAACGGTCTTGGGCATAGAGAAGCTTTTGACAATCTTCCTCTCTGCCGCAAGCTGTTCTTCCAGCTTATTGATTTCTTCCTGTTTTTGGTCAAGGAGCCTTAGAGAATCTGAGTGCTCAGAAGTTAGGTCCAGGTGTTCCTGTCGGAGAGAAATCAAGCTAGTGATCTCTTCTCTTAGGGATACACCCTCAGCCTTAAGGAATTTGACTTCCTTTTTCTGAGCGCTCAATCTCTTTCGGCACTCTTCAAAAGTATTGAGCAAGAGCTCATACTTTTCGAGGAGTTCAGCTTCACGGGTAGATGGACTGTCCTCGTGATCATCTTCAGGAGACTCAGAGTCAGAGTCAGAGTCAGAGAGGGGGTGCGATCTTTTACCTTCCCAATAAATGGCGGACAGTCTCCATCTAAGTTGGAGCGACCCATTAGCCCGAAGTAGGCTTCCTCATCATCACTGGAGTCTGAAGAGTCAGATTCACTCAGTATCTTTGGATTTTTAGCAATGTAGCTCCTCTCCTTCTTCTTATCTCTAGAGGACTTGTGCTCCTCTCCTTTCCCCTTATCTCTCTTGCTTTGGTGGTAGTCAGCAATGACGTGATCTGACTTATTGCATCCAAAACAGATAATGTCAATAGAACGATGTTTGTTCTGTTTAGACTCATACCTGTCAGAAGAGTAATTCTTCTTCTGATGTCTGGAGGAGGAGTCATCCTTTTTTCTCTGATTCCTCAACTTGAGGAACTTCTTGAACTCTCGAGTGATAAAGGAGAATTCTTCCTTAGATAGCTCTGAGCTGGATGAGCATGGCTCAGAGTCTTCTTCCTCAGCCTTTCTCCAAGAGCAAGACGAGGCTGCACCCTTGCCTTTCCTTGAGTGATTAGCTTTCAGGGCCACAGTCTTTTCTTTGGCTGCGGCCTTATCAGCTTCTTATTCAGCTTTTCTGGTATTCAGCTGAAGCTCGTAGGACATAAGCTTTCCAAAAAGAATCTGGGGATCAGTTTCTGCCAGTTTGCCAAACTCTCTGATGGCACAGATCTTGGTGTCTCATTCCTTAGTAAGGGATCTAAGGAATTTGTAATTTAGTTCACCATTGGTGAACACTCTGCCATAACCCTTCAGGGCATTGACGATCTTCAGGAAGTTCTCGAATGTCACTCTGATTTCTTCCTTGGGACCTTGCCTAAAGGCCTCATACTTCTGGTTCAGAAGGGATCTTCGATCATCCCTTACTTCATCAGTGCCTTCCATCAGAATGATCAGGCAGTGTCATATGTCCTTGGTAGTCCTGTAGTTGCTGAAACTCCGCATCATGGAATCATCGACGACGCTTACTAAAATGTTTTGAGCTTTCTTGTCTAGTCCGACAAGCACCATCTCATCCTTATCCATTTCGGAGAGCTTCTTGGGCACCATCTTGGTCAGATTAATGGTAGAGGCCTTAGTGGGGATATAAGGGCCCTCCACCACTATCATGAAGAGTCGGGGATCGACTGCTTCCATGTAGAACCTGATCCTTTCCTTCTAGATGGGAAAATTCAGCTTGGTGCATACAGGGATCTTTCCTGAATACTTGAGTCCGTCCATACTTGAGATCTTCTTTCTTCTTGACACTAGACACAAGATATTACTCAAGGTGTTAATCTTATTGATGAGTCAAACTGGCTCTGATACCACTTGAAAGTATCTAGTGTCAACCTAATTCACCTATGGGGGGGGGGGGGGAATAAGTGTATTGCAGTCTTTTGCGGAATTAAACCAACCTGCACAAATAAGTAAACAGAACACAGAAAACACAAAGAATTATAGTGGTTCCCCGATTTGGGTACGTCCACTTTCCCCCTTCGACCTATCTCCCACCAAGGGACGACTCGGTCACTTCTTCAATCGGATTGAAATCCAATCCTCACACTAGGAGCAACGCTCCCCTATCTACGGAAGGAACCCTTTCACAAGTGGAGACACAACTCCACCACAACGGGTTGCACACAACCCTTACAACTAGGAATGAAAATTTCTTTACAACAAAATTGAATGTAAAAGAAAATACAAACAAAGCTTTTGGAGATTCCGATGTCCTTTTTCGTTCGTTGAAGTTTGCTTGAAAATTACGAAGAGTCCACAACCGGATTTATCTCTTGGAAAGGATCTTGTCAAGATCGGCGGCGGAAAGTAAGTGTGGCGGTGATGCTTTGTAGATCCAAACTTCTTGACAAAGCAAGCTAGGTCTACGAACGATCTCAGTCGGATCAATCGTCTCAACCGATTCGGAATGGAGAACAAGTCTCGTTCAACGAATCAGAAGACAAGAGATCTCGAGAAAGATACGTGAGACGCGCTGCTCTCCTCGGTACTGTCGTCGGAAGATAAGAGAAGCACTGAGATCAACGGCGACGACGAACTTGCGAGCGGCGACAAGCTTCGGCGATTTCCGCGATCGTCTAGGTCACGTTCGGCCTCTTTCGTATTTCCGTGAATGTCTGTCTCTGGAGGTTCAAAATACGCGCATATTTATACCAGGAGCCAACCCTAATGACCGTTGTGGGGCCCACGAGGAGTAGCCCTAGCCCCGGCCAAAACAGCGCACGACAAGTTGGTTCGGTCCAGCAAACGGAGGAAATTTGCCTAAGGTAAAATCGGCGGGAGTCGTTGGTGATTCCCGTCGATGTCGGCGGGAATCACTCACGACTCCAATCGATTCTGCCTTGGCAGAATCACTGTTTGAAATCTGTCAGCCGGAAGAAGATGGCGGGAGATGCTAACTGATTCTCGTCGAATCGGCGGGAATCACTAATGATTCCCGTCGAAGTCGGCGGGAATCACTAGCGATTCCCGTCGAAGTCGGCGGGAATCATTAGCGATTCCCGTCGATTTTGACTTGGAAGAATTTTCTTTCTTTCTTCTTTTGATGACTTGGTCTTTGATCCATCTTTGCTCCTTCTTCTGCTCTTGATCTACCTTGACCCTATACTTGAAAATAAGTACACTCCAATAGAGAGAGCACACGTGAATCAACACACTGATCTACACAACGAGGGATTACATTGCGCAGACCTGTGTATATTGACCCACTGCACCTTGACATTGTCGTGTACTTAGCATGAAATAGTTGCAAGCACAACTTGATAGAATTGTCAAATACATTTTCAATTCACCTTAGCTTGTTCAGGGGCTTCTTCAAATCAGGTCTATTATGGAGGTCGATATCTACACCGATCATAAGAGCCTGAAGTATTTGCTAGATCAGAAGGACTTGAACATGAGACAGCGGAGGTGGATGGAGTTCCTGGGGGGACTACACTTTCAAAATACATTATGTGTCCGGGAAAGGAAATGCAGTGACAGATGCGTTGAGTCTTAGGGCACCTACGCAAGCCAACTGGTTGGCGGTGCATGATGAGAGTTTGGTCCGTGATTTGGAGGCATTGGAGATCTCCTGCGTTGACAAGCAGTTTAGTGCCGAGGCAATTTTGTGTTGGACGGAGGTGCAGTATGACCTAGCTGATAGGATTCGGCGGGCTTTGGTTCAGGATAGAAGTATGAAGCAGATCTTGGATGAATCGTTGGATGGGTCAAATTCCCAATTTGAGGTTGAAAATGGACTGCTAAGGAAGGACGGTCGCCTATGCATCCCTAGTGCGGATAATCTTCGGGAGGAGTTGATGTACGAGGCTCATCATACCAAGTACTCAATCCACCCGGGGAGCACGAAGATGTATAGGGACATGAAGAAGTTGTTTTGGTGGCCAGGGTTGAAGAAAGATGTAGCACTTTATGTGGCAAAGTGCCAAACTTATGCCTTGGTGAAGGCAGAGTGCCAGAAGCCCGGATATTTCTTGAAGTCCTTGCCTATCTCGGAATGGAAGTTCGACGACATTTCCATGGATTTTGTGCATGGTTTGCCAAGGTCGCAGAAGGGAAACGACGCCATCTTGGTGGTCGTAGATATATTGACAAAAGTGTCGCACTTCATCCCGAATAGGAAGGAAGATCCGGTGGAAAAGTTAGCCATGCTCTATGTGGATAAATTTGTACGGTTGCAAGGTGTGCCCCGCAGTATTGTTAGTGACTGAGGCGGACGCTTCACGTCAAATGACTGGAGGCAGGTGCATAAGTTGTTGGGAACTAAGATGAGTTACAACACAGCCTTTCATCCGCAGACGGATGGTCAGACCGAAAGGGTCAACAAGACGATGGAGGACATCCTCCACATGTGCGTCTTGGATTTTGGAAAACAGTGGGAAGATCACCTGTACATGGTAGAGTTTGCATATAATAACAGTTTTCAAGCGAGTATTGGAATGGCACCTTTCGAGGCCCTGCATGGGAGAAGGTGTCGCACGTCGTTGTCTTGGTTGGAGACAAACGAGTCAAAGTTATACAAACGTCAGGCAGTGGAAGACGCCATTTCAATGGTACGTACGATTCAGGAACGGTTAAAGATCGCTCAGGACAGACAGGCAAAATACTATAATGCCAAGCATAGGAACGTGGAGTTCAGTGTTGGCGAATGGGTGTATTTGAAAATCAAGCCATTCAAGGATGTCTCGCGGATTCGACGCTTGAAGAAGTTGAGTCCGAGATACCTTGGACCGTTTGAGATCTTAGAGCGGATTGGCGAAGCAGCGTATCGATTGAAGTTGTCGGTGGAGTTGAGTGGGCTACACGATGTATTCCACGTATCGGTATTGCGGAAGGTGGTACAAGAGCCTTCACAGGTCTTTGCGGTCGATCAAGTGCCGATTGATAATGGGTTGACGACAAAGGTCAAGCCAGTTCACATTGAAGACTTTGAAGTCAAACGGCTCCGCAACAAGGAAATCCGATTGGTTAAGGTCTGTTGGGACAACTACGGACGTGAGGAGCTTTCTTGGGAGGGAGAGCAGACTATGATGGAAGAATACCCCGAATTATTCGACTCAGGTAATATTTAAATTGTTTTGTGTGTCTTTACATAACTTCATGGACGAAATTCTTTAAGGGGGGAGATTTGTAACGCCCTGAAACTCAAAAGTGAAACGGGCGGTGTTTGAACCAAGTTCGGGTCTTGGTAGGGTGAACACGGCCTATGACATGGGCGTGTCACATGGCCGTGTCGTGCTCGGGGCATCGAGTTGAGGTCGACGAGCGTTGAGTGCTCGAACACGGCCTGGGACACGGGCGTGTCCCAGGGCGTGTCAGGCACACGACATGGGACACGAGCGTGTCACATGGTCGTGTACTTCTCTGGTAAGTTTGGTCCTGTGTCGACTGAGGGACACGACCCGGAACACGGGCGTGTACAAGTTGACACGGGCGTGTCAAGTCTTACATGGGCGTGTCTCCACCCATGTCCACTATGGGACGTGATGGTTGGCGTGGCAGTTATTTGCGACACGGCCCCTGGTCACGGGCGTATCGAGGACTCGACACGGGCGTGTCAGGTTGGGACACAAGCATTTCCCAACTCGTATTCTTTTCTGTGCTCGATATTCGTGGCTAGATCGAGGCACACGGCCTGGGACACGACCGTGTGCAAAGCCATGTTCGACCCAGGATTAAGAAATTTTAGGCTAATATGAGTCGTTCGATTTCTTTAAATACGATCTGACGGCCCAGATGAGATCCTGCTGTGTTAAGTTCGGGAATAGAGGATTAATCCCTCATTTTCCTCCTAAATTCTCTCTTTCTAAGAAGTTAGAGAGAGAAGAGAGCAAGGAAGAAGGAAGGGAGGAATCCGGCCGCCGGCGAAGCATTGGAGCACCAAATTGAGAACCGAGACCAGATCCGTGGAGAGAATTCCCTTGCGAAGCCTTCCATCCGGCTAGTTTCTCATGGCGCCAAAGCGGACTTCAAGGGTAACGATTCTCCACTTGACATGTGAATTCCTTTTCTTTTCTACATAGGATACCGGCTCCCGCGAGTGTGTGGTGAGTGCGTGGTGTTCCTTTGGGTAGATGTGAATAGTC
The DNA here is from genome assembly GCA_039513925.1 of Platanthera zijinensis. Lineage (NCBI taxonomy): Eukaryota > Viridiplantae > Streptophyta > Magnoliopsida > Asparagales > Orchidaceae > Platanthera > Platanthera zijinensis. Next base: position 51,984,625 of record CM077095.1, read on the forward strand.
CCCCTTCTGTTGCATGTAGAGTCCGAAATCGAAGTACGGACTTAGGCATTGTGTGTGAAGCCTACTCGGACGTGGTTGTCTGGATCGGTGATGTTGCATATTGAATGGATTGCCGGAGAAGACTCCGTGCTTTGTGTTTTCGGGTTTCTATGCGGTAGATTTCAGCAGGGTTCCTTGGAGATTAACTTCAAAGCGCACCCGGAAAACTGGGCGAAAACGTAATTCTACTAACTTGGCGGCCGGGGAGCCAGCTTGAACATAAATAGGTTATGTGATGTTTGGAAATGAATTAGGATCCGGGTGAAGCTTGTCCCGCGCGTACGTCTTAAAGTGACTAAGCGGAGTGAGCAACGGGCAAGTGAAAACGGACCTGGGCTATGCGGTTCGGTGCTAGAGGCCCTAAAGTGGAACTGGCCGTTGACATAATTGGGAGTCTTGGACTGCTGTCGGAAAGACTAAAAAAATGCTCACAATGTTTGCCGTCCCGAGAATGGTGGTGAAGCCACGGAATTGACCGGATTCACCGAGAATGTGCCCTGAGTGCACGGGGAGTTTGGCCGGGCGAGCCTACACCTGTGGCAAAATATACTTATGCACTTAATTATTTAGCTGGGCTAATGAAATGCAGGGAAGGAGCATTGCCGTCCCGAATAAGGGGCGGGGTCGTTATAATTTGGTCAGCTTCAGCTGACCGTTGCTTTGTTTGCCACCGTGCGGTGGAATGTTACTTGCAGGTGATGCGGAACCAAGTACCAAATAGTGGGCTGAAGCCCAAGCTGCTGTGCTGGCCCTCGAAGGCCAAAGCGAACTATTATTTTATTTTTATCATGTGTGGCCGGCCTACGAGTCGATGTCTGTAAAACACTATGTTGTTAAGTGAACGTTTGTAAGGCCATAAGGCCATGTACTCTATTGTGTATTTGTTATATTTCATTCATGTGGTGAATAGTGGACATTCATGCTTGTGTTGTGCAATTTTGGGTTCTCTTAAACTGATTAAAAGCTTCCTCTAAAATGCTCTGTGTTAGGGAGAGTAGTTGAGTATTTGGTACTATTATGTAACCCTTCCGACTGTCCGGGGTATATGGCGTCGGGTTCCAGCTGGGCCTTCTGTTATATGTCATACGACGGATGGGGGTGTTACAAACAGCCTGAGGTAGGAGAGTGTTACTCTTTGTGGTAGAATCCTTTATGGATCTAATGTAGGGCTATCCTCCCACCCTGAGTGTAGGGCTTAATAGCTTGAGTTAGGTGACTGGAGAGTCACTGAGCTGTAGGTAGGGGTGGAAATAGGCCAGACGGCCTATCAGGGGCCTGCGGTCTGGCCTGCTATCGGCCTGGCCTGGCCTATTTTCTACTTACCATAAATATAGGCCTATAATTGGGCATGTTTTTAAAATAGGCTCAGACCTCTATTATTAAAGCCTGACATGTAAGCCTGCAGGCCGGCCTACATTATTTTTAAATAATAAATTAATTAATTTATTATATAAACTTAAATATCCCTAATTACCTAATTACTAATAGTATATTAAAAATGAATTATTAAGTAGGCCTAAGTTTGCCTACAGGCCAGACCAGACCTACCCGTTTTGCAAAATAGGCCAGACCAGGCCTATATTTTGGCATACATTAAGCTAGTAGGCCAGGCTCAGGCCCAAAAAGACTAATGTAGGTATGACCTATTTTCTATAAGGCCTGTCCTAGCCTGGCCTATTTCCACCCCTAGCTGTAGGTGACAAGTGTGTCACTGAGTTGTAGGCCTTGGAGGAGGCTGAGCTATAGGTGCCTGGAAGGGCACTGAGGTAGGTACCTGGATTGGTACTGAGTGTAGGCATGCCGCAGTACTCTGAGAGTAGGGTTGTGTGAGTGAAGTTGTAGGGTTGAGAATCCTGAGCTGTAGGCCTTAGAAATAAGGCTGAGGTAGGTGGTCAGTGGACCACTGAGCTGTATGAGAACTGTAGGGCTCTGAGGTAGGAACCTTTGTGGTTCTGAGTTTGGATTCTATAGAGAATCTGTGTGTAAGGCCGAGGGCCTGAGGTGTAAGCTCTGAGGAGAAGTTTGGAGGAGTTTGCGCCTAGTCCAACAAGTTAGTTGGATAGGTGGGAGGGAAAGTGGATGTACCCAATTAGGGAACCACTATAAATACTTATGTGTTGTACTGTGTTTCTTGTTTTTATCTTATATTGCAGGTATTAAGGACAAGCTCTAGAACATTTAATTAGTAAACAACAAAAAGATCAAAGAAAGTTCAAAGACCTATTCACCCCCCCTCTAGGTGATTTAGCAATCCTTGAAACATAGACTTTCAAGTGGTATCAGAGGCAGGTTACTCAAAAAGGACTTAATAGTCTGAGTAGACCTCTAAGGATAGCTAAAAGGGTTACATTAGTGGGTTCAAAAGAGAACCATAAGGAGTGGAGCTAAATGGAGCTTCAAGTCTGCAGCAAGGAGAACTTTGGGACATGGAAAGAAATGATCAGGCAGATTATGGAAGCCAGTGATCCTAGAGTCTTGGCTTCAATTCTAGAAGGACCCTTCATTCCCATGAGGGTCTCTACATCAGATGCAAGTATCCAGACGCCAAAGAGTTATGCAGAGATGTCTGAAGATGAAATCAATTTGGTATCTATGGACAAGAGGGCAAAACGCATCATGTTAAGTGTCATAGATGACTCCACCTTCCATATGCTTGTCCACTGCAGGACAACCAAAGAAATATGGGATTCTCTCACTAGCTACATGAAAGGGACAGAGAAAGTCAGTCCTTCTGACAGTGGTTCAGAGTCTAAAGAAGAATAAGAAGCCTTCATTTGGCTACTTATTGCTATTGCAGATGAAGATGAAAACCATCCAGATATCAGGATAGAGATCAGGGCCCCTCTATCACACTCAAAAAGTGATACTGAGGTGGATAAAGATGTCCACAGCTACAAAGGGCTGATGGCAATGACAGATGAAGAGGCCAGCCAGGATCAGCCTGGTCAGAGCAAGGTACATTCATTACCTAATTCTGCTTCTTTGTTTGAGTATGAGACCAGTCCAGATTCGGATGCATCCTCACCTAGTGATGAAGATGGCTCTGAATCTGAGGTAGATTTCAATCAATTGATAGACAAGTATGATCAAATCTTGGATGCTTTGAGAAAAATCAAGAAGTTGGCCAAGATGCAAGCTGAGGAGATTATTTCTCTTCAGCTAGCTGCTGCCCAGCAATCTTAGACAGCTTCCCAAATTGAGACCATAAGGCAAAAGTACAAGATCATTGTGAATCTTGAAGGGAAACTCCTAAAGGAGAGAAGGGCTGTGGCTGAATTCAGCAAGCCTAAAGCTGTGCTGCCCCAGATAAATCCCTTCGCCTCCCAAAAGGGTAAGAAGGAGTTAACAGTCAAGGGAAGCACAAGAGTTAACCTTTCCAAAGGGAAAAGCAAAGCCCCTATAGTGCCACAGTCAACCTTTCATAAGGTAATTCTCCCTTCTCATAGGTATAACCAGGACTACATGTTTGGTCACTATAAGAATGAGAATTCTTCTTGTGAGAATACAAGTGTATCTTACAATGGGAGAAGAAAAAGTAGGGAAATGAATGCCTTCCTGGCTCCCCATGAAAAAGTACAAATGTCTCATGATGGACCATTTATATTTGGTTCCTCAGCCCCAACTCACAAGGGTAAGGCATCGGCTTTCACTCGAGCCCATCCAACAAGGACTTAGACCAAGGGTCAGTCTACTAGTAAGCCAAATTTGGCTAGTTCTATTGATATAAACAACATGTTATCTGCAAAGAAGACAACTGTAAATACCATTCAGGGCAAGCAAAGGAATCCTGCTGAAAGAATAACCTTCAGTTAGATCCTTGCTGCAAGAAACTTGAAGGAGGTTGCTGCTCCTCTTCCTTCTGTTCAGTCAGTAGTTAACCATATTGCAAGGTCTGCTCAGAAAAGAAGATATAATATTCATGAGTGTTGGTGATGTGGTAAGGTGGGGCATTTTTCCCTAGATTGCTGGCACAATCCTTCTATGTCTAGAGCAAGAGTTTGTCTACCTGTTAGAAATTCTACAAGTAGGCAAGTCAGATTTCAGGCTAACAGGAACCTAGGACCCAATACCTATTGGGTTCCTAAGGTAAGGTAATTCTGTTTTGTAGGTTAGTCTTAGTGCCCATCCCCCATGTGGCACTTAGACAAAAGATGTTCAAGAACTTGGTCTGGAACAAGAAAGTTATCTTATGGTTCATACACCAAGGATAAGGAAGCTGTGTACATTCCTGAAGAAGGGTACAAGTGGTATCAAGTGGCATGGGAGAGCTGGGTCAGTTGTATCTACTCTAGAGATATGCTTCCTGGTCAAGTAGCACAATCACTATAGGAGTGGTAATTGGCCATGATCATGGATGAAGGCCAGCTGGATCCAGCCAGCAGGAATTTCTGATTGGACAAAGTCTTGTTGCCACACCAGTAAACTAGGAGAAAAACAAGTAGACTGTACTCATCTCTGAGGAAAGCACAGGTAGCTCCTCTAAGAGCAGCATGGAAGGAGCACATAATGCTCAGCTGAAAATGTTCTCAAGTGATAGATATGCTCTTGATGTGACATCAAGACTATACTTAGATCAGCTCAAGTGTCCAGCAAAGGGAATGACAAGGATGCTCCTATTGAGGGAGAGCAAGCTCAGCACCCTATAAAGGGGGAGCATGTACAGCAGTTGCTGAAACAGGATCAACCTTCTGTTGATAAGGAGCAGGCAGTTGTTGCAGTAGATCAGCTTTCACAATAGCTGATCAGTTTGTCTTAAGAACAAGGAACAGACCAAGGGGGAGATTATGAGAAGAGGAAGAGATAGCATCCAGCTCAAGTGAATCCCTAGGTCACTCAAGTGCAAAAGGGGGCTACAGTGATGTGGTGCATCAATGATAACACTATAGGTGGATGCTGATTTTGTAGATACAACATCAGCAAGAGGAACTAGGTGTGCAGCAAGCTTAAATGTTGTAGTGTTGTGTTGTATCAATGTATCAACATAGAAGGTATGACTCCTAATCAAGTAGACTGATCACTAGGATGATTTCCTTAACAGTATCAACATAGGACTTTGTCTAGGATCAAGAGATAATCTCTCACATGATATTTTCCACTCCATCAATAGATATGCCTATTAAAAGAAGACAGAAAGGGGGAGATATGTGTGGCAATACATATGAGGGAAATATAGAAGCAATATTTGACATGACAAGGTTATGTTGAGTAAGTTCATATTACTGGAAAAGATTCTAGTAAGTATGAGAAATGCAATGACTGACCACATGTTGAGTCATGGTTATGTCAGTGCATACAGTGTGGCTAGTGCTTCTAGTTGTGTACCATTTAAATATTAAGTGGTATAAAGGAGAGTTCATATTACTTGAGCAATTGCTCAAGTAGTATGAGGATGCGCATTGAATGAATGTAGCATAAGCTAGCAGGTATAACAGATTATAATTTATAGCTGCATGAAACTGTACTGCCTATTTTGGTAATGCCTCTTAGTATTGCTGGGTGTTCTGTCTTCTTCAAATAGGGAGAGATTATTGGGTCCATTGCCCACAATGTTCCCTAGATTGGATTTGAAGAGACATCTCCATCAACACTAAGAACACAGTTGTATTTGATGTCGTTTAAGCTCATTATGTGCAGGATGTTCCATGGAACAAGTCTAGACAAGTTGTCTAAATGATATAACAAGTGGTCACAAAGTGAAGATGCTGGAAAGACAGGTTGTCTAAGTGATGTGACAAGTGGTCACAAAGTGAAGATGCTGGAAAGGCAGGAGGTTGCCTAAGTGGCCAAGTCAGGTAAACTCTTACCTATATCGTGGGCTGATAGAAATATGTATAAGTCCACAGGCGTTGAGTGATGAAGACACACTCAACGCTATACAAAAAAAGGCTGTGAGTAGAACTCAGTTTAGGATTTCATCGAACTGAGTTCAGAGTTCGTCAAGCTCAGCTTGCAGTTCGTCGAGCTCAGCTTACAGATCGTCGAGCTCAACTCAACACTTGTCGAGCTAAAGCCAGAAAAATTAGCTAAGGCAAAAAACGCTGAGACAGTTGAGATAGCTAAGAAGAAAGCGCTGAGACCGCTTAGAAGATCAGAGTTGCCGAGCTCAGCTCACAGATCGTCCAACGCACCTAAAGCCAGAAAAACTGATTAAGGAAAAAAGAACTGAGACCGCTAAGAAGAAAAGCGCTGAGATCGCTGAGAAGAAAGCACTGAGATAGAAACTTGTCTCGGCTGTTAAGAAGACAGCACTGAGACAAGTTAAGCAGAAAAATGGCAAAGGCGCGTTGAGTGGAGGTTGCTCACTCAACGCTGTCGACGCCTAGTGAAGACAGAATTTTGTCTAAGGAGTTTGGTGTTGAGTGATGCTCACACACTCAACGCCAAGCAATATATAGCTGATAAAGCAAGTTAGCGTTGAGTGAAGCTGAATCACTCAACGCCTAGAAACATTTTATTATTCTAAGTAGTTTGACGTTAAGTGAAGACTACTCACTCAACGCCATGAGACAATAAATCTGCCTAAGTGTTTTGGCGTTGAGTGATGCTTACTCACTCAACGCCTATGGTAATGGTGTTTCATTTTTGGCTAAGTCCACAGCTGATGATATCAGCAAGTCAACAAGTCAATATAATTCAAATTAGTGGCAGGATGGCTACAGTACGCGACAAATGTTGCCGCAGACCTACTGTACGGTAGTTGACATTAAAGCAAGTTGTTGTAGGTCATTAATTATGTGGGGCCCACTGCTCAAAGAGCCGTTGGGTCAAAATCAATAAAATAAAAGAGGCATTACAGAGAAATGCTCTCGGTTAGAGAAAACGAAAGATATAGTTCTTCCTCTCCGCCATTGTTGTGGAGCTTAAGAACATGAAGCTCAAGTGTACAAGACACAGAGCAAGTTAGCTGTTGCAATCAAGATCTTCAACAACAAGATAGCTGGTGTGATCTTCATCTGCACCAGCAAGCAAGTCCAGAGCATTTCTCTGAGGGAAAAGGTAGCAGTCAAGGGCCGACCCTTGCTGCAGGTTCTTCACAGTTCCAGCAACACAATCACCTGAAGATATTTATATGGAAGCTATGAGGAGAAGAAAGCTTGAAGAAGCTAAAAGAAAACTTAGGGGACCACCTTAGGAGTCAAATCTAGGGCTGAATTACCTCAGCCCAGGAAAAGAGCAAGAGGCATATCTATTCCAATCTGCAAAGTTGAGCTGAGATTTTCTCAGCTCAGGTTATAGCAGTTTGCTGCAGTAACTTCACTGACCAGGAGAGAAATCCCTGGTGTTGTGAAGAGGTAGTTAGGGCTGAGCCTCTGTCCCAGTTCAGGAAGTGGCAGAACATTGATCTGCAAGTAACTTCCAGCACAAGTAATTACTTGTTGCTGTGGAAGTAGTTAGGACTAAGTAGATCTTAGTTCAGTGAAGGTAGACTCGGGAAATAAACTCATGCAGTCATTGTTAGGCTGAGTTTATCTCAGTCAAGAAGCTTGACACAGAGAAATATCTCTTGTGTCAAGAATATCCATCAACCCACCTTCGTCCTGTAGGATTCAGTTTACCTGAATCAGAGCTGTAGGGCCTTTTGGCCTGAGTTATAGGTGACTATCTAGTTACTAAGCTGTAGGTGCCCAGCTGGGGTACTGAGGTAGGATCCTAGTGTGGATTTTAGCTGTCAGAAGGCTTAACAGCCTGAGGTAGGAGAGTGTTACTCTCTGAGGTAGGATCCTAGTGTGGATCCGAGCTGCCAGAAGGAATAACAGCCTGAGGTAGAAGAGTGTAACTCTCTGTGGTAAGATCCTTTGTGGATCTGAGGTATGGTTGTCCTCCCAGCCTGAGTGTAGGGCTGAACACCATGAGGTAGGTGACTGGAGAGTCACTGAGCTGTAGGTGACAAGTGTGTCACTGAGTTGTAGGCCTTGGAGGAGGCTGAGTTATATGTGCCTGCAAGGGCACTGAGGTAGGTACCTGGATTGGTATTGAGTGTAGGTGTGTTGTAGCACTCTGAGAGTAGGGCTTTGTGCCTGAAGTTGTAGGGCTGAAAAGCCTGAGCTGTAGGCCTTATAAATAAGGCTGAGGTAGGTGGTAGGTGGACCACTGAGCTGTAGGAGCACTACAATGCTCTGAGGTAGGAACCTTTGGGGTTATGAGTTTGGATTTTGTAGAGAATCTATGGTAAGGCTGAGGGCCTGAGGTGTATACTCCGAGGAGCAGTTTGGAGGAGTTTGTGCCTAGTCCAACAAGTTAGTTGGATAGGTGGGAGGGAAAGTGAATGCACCTAATTGGCGAACCACTATAAATACTTGTGTGTTGTGCTGTTTTTCTTGTTCTTATCTTATATTGCAGGAATTAAGGACAAGCTCTAGAACATTTAATTAGTAAACAAAAAAAAGATCAAAGAAAGTTCAAAGACCTATTCACCCCCCTCTCTTGGTGATTTAGCTATCCTTGAAAAATAGACTTTCAGTTGCGACTTGACCCGCTTGTGGCTCGGGTGTGGCTCGAAGGTGGCTCGGTGGTGGCTCGTAGGAGGAAATCGGCAGAGCTTCGACCTAAGGAAGAAGAAGACTCCGAAGAGAAAGATTAGAAAAAGATGAGAAATAAGGAGGCCTGAGACTCCTTTTATAGGCTCTTAGAGGTGGTTACTGTGGTTATGCGACTGCCCGCACACCGTAACCACTATCATAAATATTTTTACTATAGTTTTAGACGTGTATATCCCGCTATTTGAAGACCGTCATTAATAATGTAATAAAATATTTATTAAATTCCCCCACTAACTGGTGGTTAGTGGGTGGTTACGCGCGGATCGAACTGCCGAGGACGCTCCCCCCTAATCGGACGACAGGAGCAGGCCTCCAGGGCGGCCGACGAACTTGCCGCCAAGTTCGCCGGCGAGGGAGGGCCGCCGACGGCGGCCGGGGAGGAGCGGCCGCTCTTCTTGGTCGCGCGCCGGTGGCCGACAGAGGGCGAGGCCGGGGCGGTCGCCCCCTTGGCCACCGACGGCCGAGGCGAGGGGCGGCCAGGGTTGTCGCCCCTTTGGCCACCGACGACCAAGGAGGGGGGCCTGGTCAGCCGTCTTGGTCGCACGGGTGGCCGGGCGAGGGGGCGGTCGGGGAGGCCGCCCCTTTGGCCACCGACGGCCAAGGCGGGGGGGGGGGGGGGGCGGCCCGGTTGGCCTCCCCCCTTGGCCGCACGAGCGGCTGGGCGAGGGGGCGGCCGGGGTGGTCGCCTCTTTGGCCACCGACGGCCAAGCGAGGGGGCGGCCCGGGCGGCCACCCCCTTCGGCCGCATGAATCGGGGTGGGCGGTCGGCGTCCAGGGAGGAGGTCGGCCGCCCACCGCCGCTGAGGTGTGGTGGTTTCCTCATCATGCGGAGTGGGATCGACGCGCAGGAGATCGGGTGTGGTGATCGCGTGCGCGGTCAAACCCATGATCCCACTCCTTTTGGGTGGAGATCATGAGGGTGTGGCTATGTGGACCCCTTATTTCCTATAAAATGGGATTCATCCCCAACAAATATAATAGTTGCATCTAGCTTAGATTCATAGCATCTCTTTTCAACTTAATGCTACCATATATTAATTATTATGAAAATACCTTTTTACTTATTTTAAATTTAGAAATATGCATATCAGTAACATGCTTGTTGGGTGTTCATGCTCATGTAGGATAAAATGAAGTAAACTATGTTTTTTCACTGTACACACACACGAGTGACAGGCAGGGGGCTCCGCCCCTACGGCGAACCGCGACAGTAACACCGCGCGACATTATTTTGGCCACGACATTGTCCAGGCATGAAAGCGTTCCTGCCACGACATTGTACGGAATCGATATGTTTTTTTAATAAAAATTATTTAATTGAAGGAATATTGACATTTGTGTATGATGATAAGAAGAGTAAAAATCATGACAATAATAGAGTAAAAAAACATTATTAATTCTTCAACTTAACAGAGCCTTGAAAACAGGAAAAGATTAATTTTTCCCTTGATACATGCTTTAATTTCCTTGATTAATTTATAAAACAGATTGATAAATTACAAAATAAAGCAAATTGGAATAAAAAATGTGTAATTTGGGCATAAAACAACATTATTTTTAATGAAGTAGGGATGCAAATATAGAAAAATGAGCATTTCCTACATCGAAAGAATAAAAAAACTGCAAGTTGGAAAAAAGCTAGGCAAAGAAAAAGATATTCGAAATCAATCCAGTATCTGAAGTTAAAAAATAATGGGCATTTCCTCGGCCACAGAATGATCATAGAAAATAGTTCAGTGGAGTTTACCTTTTCATCCCAGAAGGTTGTGCATGAAAAAAGGATGGTAAGTTTGTCTTTACGACTGTCTAAGGGCGCCAATGCGATTTTCCTGCCATCCTTTTGAGAGAAATACGTGTTTTTGAACCCGTCATGATGTGTTTTTCAGTCGTACTGTCACAACTGCCCAAGGAGGATATGATAAGCATCAATTAGAACAACATCGCACCAAACCTCATCCATATAGGTTTGGCCAATAAAAAAGTGTACCATGCATCGCTTGGAGACTGTTACTTCATTGCCCTTTTTGAGCCAAGATAGTTTGTATGTCAGCCAGCGTGATTTGGTCTTGAGCCCCAGTTTTTCTACCATAGTTGTAGATATCACATTCTTGCAACTTCCATCATCAATGATCAAATTGTATACATTGCCGCCGCTTGTGCACTTGGTATGAAAAAATGTTGTGTCGCAGCCACGCATCATCCGCCAGTTGAGTGGCGCGAACAAGGCGGCGGACAACTAAGGACTCACCGGAGTAGCCATAGAGGACCTCGTCATGACCCCCATCATGTGTTGGTTACTTAGTTGTCAAAATCTGTAATATTAGTAAAGTATTTACTATTTGTATTTGTTTCCTTTCTTGCCAAAATCTGTTTTGATTATTTGCCTTTTTCTTTTGCCTTTAATTCAGCCTTGTATGGCTATAAATATGTAATCCTTCTATGAGAAGTAATAACAATCTCTGCAAGCTTTTCTTTCCCCCAAAAAATTCTGTCCGTCTCTATCGTTTTGTTGTTTTCTTCCTGTGGTGGTTTCAACACTTGGTATCAGAGCCAGGTTGAAACCATAGGAAGAGAAAGAGGACGCCCAGTTGTCGTATGATCCTTCATCCATTCTTTTCCTCCAAATGACGTCCAAAGAAGGTTCAGAGGATCCACCGAGGACGGGATCATACAGAGGAAACATCCAATATCCTGTGCTCACGAGGAGCAATCACGGGGTATGGTCGATGAAGATGAAGGTGTTTATTTCTGTGCAGGAGGCATGGGAGGCCATCAAACCGTCTGATCCAAATGGGGTCGTTGACGCCGGGATGAACCATAGGGCTCTAACGGCGCTCTACCAATCCGTCCCCGATGATATCCTTTTGATACTAGGGGATAAATCGGCAAAGGAGGCGTGGGAAACATTGAAGACGATGAACCTGGGCGCAGATCGTGTTAAGGAGGCAAAGTTGCAGACGTTGAAGAGCGAGTTCGAATCCTTGCGAATGAGGGATGCGGACACGGTGGATGATTTCGCCTTGAAGTTGACCACCAACGTCAATAAACAACGGGAATTGGGTGACAAGCTCGAGGAGGTGTTTGTAGTGAAGAAATTCCTTCGTTCGGTGCCATCAAAGTTCATCCAACTTGCTTCTACCATTGAGCAATTTGGAGATTTGCAAACAATGACCATGGAGGAAATCATAGGTCGGTTGAAGACCCATGAAGAGCGAATTCGTGGGAATGGTGAAAGTGAAGATGGCCGAGATCTTCTTACTCAAGAAGAATGGATGGCAAGGAGCAAGCAGGCCATCAATAATGGAGGGCGTGGTCATGGCCGCGGCGATCATGGTCGGGGACGCGGTCGTGGTGGAAGACGCGATCGAAGCAACAACAACATCCAAGGCCCAAATCTGAACCAAAAGGGGGGGACGCGGGGCAAGGATAAGTCCAAAGTCCAATGCTTCGCGTGCCAAAAGTTCGGCCACTACGCCTCTGAGTGCCCCTCTAGGAAGATGGAAGAGAAATCCAACTTCGTTGAATACATTGGAGAGTATGAGCCAGCCCTTCTCATGGTAAAGGGAGAAGGAGATCTTGCTCCATCATTTGTGTGCACAGAGCTTTTCCTAAACGAAGAGAGGTACAACCCGAATCTCTTCATAATGATTGTGAAAATCACACGTGGTATCTCGACACCGGGGCAACTAATCACATGACGGGGTCAAAAGACTTTTTCACTCAACTTGACTCAAGTGTGAATGGAAAAGTAAGATTTGGTGATGGTTCCGCTGTAGAAATATGTGGTCGTGGAGAAATTGTCATCAAAACCTTGAAGGGCGATCTTATGGTGCTCACAAATGTATATTACATACCCAAACTTCGCACAAATATTGCAAGCTTGGGTCAACTTGAAGAAAACGAGTGCAAGATCGTCATGGAAGGAGGTTACATGCTCTTGTTCAACCAAAAGAGGCGCTTATTGGCGAAGGTAGAGCGATCCAAAAATCGTCTCTACACTCTCGGTCTAAACGTGGATCGACCGGTGGCTATGTTGGAGTTACCATGGTGATCTAGAAGTGATCAAACATGTAATCTCATTGCCAACGCGATATGAGCCTGCAGGGTCGCACATAAGAGCATGTGGAGAAGTTGGAAGATTGACTGTGTTGGTAAGGGTTACCAATCATCACCCAGAATAGGTCGGGCAAACGTTGCCAAAGGAAAAATCGTCGAGAATCAAAGGGTGTCGTCGAGTATGTCTCGCCGACTAAGGCAAAGTCGTCGAGAATCGACGGGAGTCGTCGAGCCTGTCTCGCCGACTAAGGCAAAATCATCGAGAATCAATTTGTTGAAATCGTCGAGAATCGAGGACAGTGTCGTCAAGACTGTCTGCTGATTCTCACCGAATCTGGCTGCTGATTCTCGCCGAATCTGCCTGTTGATCTCGCCGACTGATTCTAGCCAAACCTGTAAGTGATTCTCGCCGAATTTAGAAACCTTGTCCTGTGCGGTGTGCGGATAGAGATACTTTTATGCTTTTGGTATAAAAGGGGACTTAGGGTTTTGGGATCAAAAAAGGCTCTCGACAGATCGGGCATTTGTTTTTTTTTTCGCCGCTCGCTCCGCCAAATCCTGAGCCCCGCCGGACGGAAGAGTTCCGCTTCCGCCGCCTCTTCGCTCCGCCGACCTCATCCTCTCCGGCGACAGTCGCCGGCGTTGCTTTTCCTGGAGCGGACCTAGCAGTCCGTGGAAGTGCAAAGGTGCGGTTGATCTCCTTCCCGACCCTTCGTGCGACGAAGCTCGGTGTTCTCCCGCTCGTGTGGATTTCTGCAGAGACGTGGACGTTATTCCACGTAGAACTCACCACCGACGAGGACTCGAAGCTTGGAGCATCTCCGTTGAGTTGTGACTCAACGCCACTAAGGTATTTTGCCTAGTAATTTTGTTTACTTCTTGATTCAACATTCGTGGCCCGATCCCATCTCTTTTGGGTTGTCCTGATGTTTTATTCCTTTCGCTGCGTGCACAAGCGTTGTGCCATCCTTATAGAGAAACCCAACAGGAACGTTTCCGTCCGGCGGAATCGGGATTCAGCGGATCGGGAGATCGGCGGAACTCTTTCCGTCGGCTTTCATTCGGCTATCCGTCGGCTTCCGTTCGGCTACAGAAATCCCGATGTTGGTCGATAATTTCTGTAGCCGAACGGAAGCTGACGGAAAGAGTTCCGCCGATCTCCCGATCCGCTGAATCCCGATTCTGCCGGACGAAAACGCTCCTGTTGGGTTTCTCTATAAGGATGGCACAACGCTTGTGCACGCAGCGGAAGGAATAAAACATCAGGACAACCCAAAAGAGATGGGATCGGGCCACGAATGTTGAATCAAGAAGTAAACAAAATTACTAGGCAAAATACCTTAGTGGCGTTGAGTCACAACTCAACGGAGATGCTCCAAGCTTCGAGTCCTCGTCGGTGGTGAGTTCTACGTGGAATAACGTCCACGTCTCTGCAGAAATCCACACGAGCGGGAGAACACCGAGCTTCGTCGCACGAAGGGTCGGGAAGGAGATCAACCGCACCTTTGCACTTCCACGGACTGCTAGGTCCGCTCCAGGAAAAGCAACGCCGGCGACTGCCGCCGGAGAGGATGAGGTCGGCGGAGCGAAGAGGCGGCGGAAGCGGAACTCTTCCGTCCGGCGAGGCTCAGGATTTGGCGGAGCGAGCGGCAAAAAAAAACAAATGCCCGATCTGTCGAGAGCCTTTTTTGATCCCAAAACCCTAAGTGCCCTTTTATACCAAAAGCATAAAAGTATCGCTATCCGCACACCGCACAGGACAAGGTTTCTGGAAAATTCGGCGAGAATCACTTACAGGTTCTGCGAGAATCAGTCGGCGAGATCAACAGGCAGATTCGGCGAGAATCAGCAGCCAGATTCGGCGAGAATCAGCAGACAGTCTTGACGACACTGTCCTCGATTCTCGACGATTTCAGCAAATTGATTCTCGACGATTTTGCCTTAGTCGGCGAGACAGGCTCGACGACTCCCCTCGATTCTCGACGACTTTGCCTTAATCGGCGAGACATACTCGACGACACCCTTTGATTCTCGACGATTTTTCCTTTGGCAACCTTTGCCCGACCTATTCTGGGTGGTGATTGGTAACCCTTACCAACACAGTCAATCTTCCAACTTCTCCACATGCTCTTATATGCGACCCTGCAGGCTCATATCGCGTTGGCAATGCGATTACATGTTTGATCTCTTCTAGATCACCATGGTAACTCCAACAGTCTCCCACTTGATCTTGAAAGTATCAAACCAAAAACCTCACAAACAATGAGCGGCATCTAGCAATGCATCATTGCTCCCCAAGCAATAAGAGTTCATAACTCATAAGCCTTTATGAACAATGTCCCAGCGTTGTCTTTGTCCCTTTGTTTCTTACATCCGGAAAGAACTAGAGGCATGGACCGTGTCACCCTCATAATAGCTCAATCCAAGTTTCTTGATCTAGAACGGACTTCCAGAGAATGGTGAGTCCAATATCGCATACTGACTCAACCAAGCATGGCCATGCATTTCTCAGTCCAGTTCCATCAAGGGGCCCATGGACGGAACTCCTGTCATATAGGAGGAAAAATCCCATATCTGCTCACACACAAACACCCAAATGATTCGTAACGTATCCAACAACCACCCTTATCATCAACTTTTCTCAAGGAAGACTTTAGATGGCATCAAAACACGCTCTTCCTCACTTGATGAATGTTGTGACTTCAGGTCAAAGGACCACAACACCATTGTCAATGAAGACCTACTCGTGACACGTTTAGATAATAATCCACAAAGTAGCCTCAGGTTGGGTCTGTCCAGTACAACTTGTTCATTAACAAGTACCCACGTGATGACTTGATATCACAATATCATGACCTGTGAGAACTGGTCATCAGTCAACGCACGTGCTAGTCTTAAGGTATCATCATCACCCTAAGCTTCTATGATGATACAACGACCAGAGACCTTTTAAGAATGAAGCTTCAAATAAATCATAGGCTCTCACATTCAAGTCACGTACTTGATGTCCTATGGAAGCGAACACTCTAAGGGTATTTATTATGTTACAATTAAACTATCACATAGAAAAAAAATCACAATAAAAGAACTTGCCATTAATTGTAAAAAGAAACATTTGGTACACAATTCATCATATGAATAAACAATAAACAGCCAACAGAATATATGTTTACATGCAACCCACAAGGCTCTCACTAGAGTTGATCATTTAGGTATCGTATACCCATTGATCTAGTATGACCATCATGCTTTCTCTGCGCGAGAGGCTTTGTCAGTGGATCCGCAATATTCTCCTCAGTCGGCACTCTGCAAATGTTCACATCTCCTCGTTCGACAATCTCACGAATAAGATGGAACCGCCGAAATATGTGCTTGGAGCGCTGATGGGATCTAGGTTCCTTAGATTGTGCAATTGCACCATTGTTATCACAGTAGAGAACTACGCGACCAACAATGCTAGAAACTACATCAAGCTCGCCGATGAATTTCCTAATCCATACAGCCTCCTTCGCTGCGTTAGCCGCAACGATATACTCGGCCTCTGTTGTAGAATCAGCAACTGTCTCTTGCTTGGAACTTTTCCAGCTCACAGCTCCTCCATTAAGGAAAAACACAAAACCTGACTGAGACTTTGAGTTGTCTCTATCAGTTTGGAAGCTAGCATCCGTGTAACCACTTACAACGAGCTCTTCCTCTCCACCATACACCAAGAACACATCCTTAGTCCTTCTCAAGTACTTCAGGATATTCTTGACTGCAATCCAGTGACACTCACCGGGGTCTGACTGATACCTGCTAGTCATGCTCAAAGCAAAGGAGACATCGGGTCGAGTACATAACATTGCATACATGATTGATCCAATTGCCGAAGCATATGGAATCAACTTCATGCGGTCCTTATCTTCACAAGATTTTGGACACTGGTCCTTAGAGAGATTCACACCATGAGACATGGGTAAAAATCCTTTCTTGGACTCAAGCATGTTGAACCGCTTCAACACCTTCTCAATGTATGTACTCTGGGTCAAACTCAGTAACTTCTTCGATCTATCTCTATAGATCTTAATACCGAGTATGTAAGTCGCTTCACCCAAGTCCTTCATAAAAAACAGTTCCCTAGGTTGTTCTTAACAACTTTCAGGGTAGGAATGTCATTCTCAATCAAAAGTATGTCATCTACATACAATATCAGGAAGACAACAATGCTCCCACTGATTCGCTTGTAAACACAAGGCTCATCTTCATTCTTGATGAAACCAAACTCTTTGATTTTCTCATCAAAACGAAGATTCCAACTTCGAGAGGCCTGTTTCAGTCCATAGATGGACTTGTTCAGCTTGCATATTTTAGTGGCTTCATTTGGGGATACAAAACCCTCGGGTTGTGTCATGTACACTTCCTCAAGGAGGTTTCCATTAAGGAAAGCCATTTTGACATCCATCTGCCAGATCTCGTAGTCATAATACGCAGCAATAGCAAGCAATATCCTTATGGACTTTAACATGACAACAGGAGAAAAAGTCTCATCATAGTCAATACCATGAATTTGCTTGAAACCCTTAGCCACCAGTCGCCCTTTGAATGTCTGTACATTCCCATCCATGTCGGTCTTCTTCTTGAAGACCTATTTGCACCATATGGGTAGTACCCCTTTAGGTGGTTCCACCAAGTTCCAAACTTGGTTTGCATACATGGAGTCCATCTCGGATTTCATAGCGTCAAGCCATTTGTCAGAGTCCGGTCCATTCATAGCCTCTTGGTAGGTTGCTGGTTCATCATCATGATCCATAAGCAACACATTACATATTTGAGACATGAGAAATCCATATCTCTCAGGCTCAAACCTCAGTCTACCAGATCTACGTAGGACTTGTGTTTCTTGAGCAGGTTCTCTAGCTACAACATCTTGTAGTCCTGTCTTAGAATCCAATTCCGGTTCATTCACTACTTGTGGTTCTTGAACTTCTTCAAGTTCTACCTTTTCAGTCTTTCTTGATAAGAACTCTTTCTCCAAGAAGACGCCAGTCCTTGCGACAAACACTTTGCCCTCGGACAGTAGGTAAAAGTAATACCCTTTCGTTTCCTTAGGATATCCCACCAGATAACATTTATCCGATTTGGGTTCCAGCTTGTCAGGCATTTGACGTCGCACGTATGCCTCACAGCCCCAAATTTTAATGAACGACATACTAGGACGCTTCCCAGTCCATATCTCATATGGTGTCTTCAGAACCGTTTTCGTTGGAGCGCGATTCAGTGTCATTGCAGCAGTCTCTAAAGCAAAACCCCAAAAGGAAACAGGCAAGTCTGCGTGACTCATCATCGAACGTACCATGTCTAACAAAGTACGATTTCTCCTCTCAGACACACCATTATGTTGTGGTGTTCTAGGTGGAGTGAGCTGTGATACAATACCATACTCTTTCATATGATCACGGAACTCATGACTCAGGTATTCGCCACCTCGATCGGATCGGAGTGCTTTAACCTTTTTACCCAACTGGTTTTCTACTTCATTCTTGAACTCTTTGAACTTTTCAAAGGTATCGGATTTGCACTTCATAAGATACATATATCCGTATCTACTGAAATCATCAGTAAATGTAACGAAGTAGAAATACACACCTCTAGCCATGGAACTCATGGGTCCGCATACATTACTATGTATAACACCCAAGAGATCCTCAGCCCTCTCAGTATAACCAGTGAAAGGGGCCTTAGTCATCTTGCCTAACAAACAAGATTTGCATCGCTCAAATGATTCATAATCAAATGAGTCCAAAAGTCCATCTTTATGGAGCTTGGATATGTGCTTCTCATTTATATGACCCAAACGACAATGCCAGAGATATGTAGGGTTTGAGTCATTTGTTCTTAGTCTTTTATTATTTTCTACATTATAGATCTGATGATCCAAGTTCAAAACATAAAG
This sequence comes from Platanthera zijinensis, assembly GCA_039513925.1. Classification (NCBI taxonomy): domain Eukaryota; kingdom Viridiplantae; phylum Streptophyta; class Magnoliopsida; order Asparagales; family Orchidaceae; genus Platanthera; species Platanthera zijinensis. Next base: position 52,003,192 of record CM077095.1, read on the forward strand.
ACCATTAAACAATTGGGCTACAACATAACAAACATCATTCTTAAATATAGAACAACAGTTGTTCTTAATAATAAAAGAAAATCCAATCATGTCCAAGCATGAAATGGATATAATGTTTCTAGTTATTGCCGGAACAAAATAACAGTTATCTAGTTCTATTACAAGCCCACTGGGCAAAGAAAGACAGTAAACCCCTACGGCTACAGCAGCAACTCTTGCTCCATTGCCGACACGCAGGTCCACCTCCCCTTTACTCAGCAATCTTCTCCTTTCCAGTTCCTGCACATTTGTACAAATGTGTGAACCACATCCGGTATCCAATACCCCAGATGAAGGAGCAGAAAGGTTTATCTCTATAATGTAAATATTTGAAGCGGAAGTCATACCTCCCTTCATTTTCTGCAGACCCTCAATGTACGAAGGACAGTTCCTCCTCCAATGACCAGCCTTGCCACAGTGGTGGCATTTCCCCTCCTTCACTGTGCTCTTCTTTTTCATCAGTGCAGAAGACTTGGGCTCGAGATGTGACTTAGGTCCCACCTTCGTCTTCTTAGAGCCCTTGGTCTTGCCCTTGCCCTTATGCACCATCAGTATGGGGCTGACAGGCTTGGCCTTCTTCATATTGATCTCGGCAGTTCTCAACATGCCTAGGAGCTCGGGTAGTGTTTTGTCTATCTCTTTCATGTTGTAGTTCAAGACAAACTGCTCGTAACTGTCCGGCAACGATTGCAGGATCAGATCTGTAGCCAACTCTTGACCCAGAGGAAAACCCAGTCTTTCAAGGTTCTTTATATACCCAATCATCTTGAGTACGTGAGTCCCTACTGAGTCTCGAACTCCCATCTTGCACTGAAACAACGCTTTGGTGACGTCAAACCTCTCTTGACGAGCTTGGCCTTGAAACATTTTCTTGAGATGCTCGCCAATCTCCTTGCACCCCATGTTCTCATGTTGCTTCTGAAGCTCAGAGTTCATGGTGGCAAGTATAAGACATTCGACGTCCAAGGCGTCATCAGTATACTTCTTATAAGTATCTTTATCAGCACGGGAAGAATTCCCGGTCGGCACCTCGAAGGCTTCTTCTTCCAAGACATAGAGCTTTCGCTCTTGCCTGAGAACAATTCTCAGGTTCCTGTACCAGTCCATGTAGTTAGTCCCACTGAGCTTATTCTTCTCAAGGATGGCTCTCAGAGACAAAGTGGAGTGTGAACCACTTGCCATGGAATTCTACAAGAATTCATGCAGAATAATATCAGTACCAAAATTTCAAAATACAACTTATTTTAATTTGGACTTCAATTAAAACTCCCACTATTTTATTCGAAATAATAGCCCTCACTATCAATTCGGAGAGTTCATGCGAGCTACTCTCTTAGTGTACAAGATCCGTATTTCACCAACACAATGAGTCAGCTTTGGCTTTCCTCTCACGATGTGGTTATTTAGGTAGGCAACGCTTGCCAATTGCATCCTCATGCAATTCTTGTATGGTTGGTGAATAACTCCTTATTCGCATCCATCATATGGTGCATGCCAACCCTATGCCTCTAGGCACTCAACTTTTGAGGTCACCTAGTTAAGTTGGACCCGATGTCGACAGTGGGATATCACAATTATCCGCTCGCACCCTTACCAAGATAGATTAATGCACCTTGCTTTGGCAAGCCCACACTTCATCGATCGAGGCAGGTTGCGGCCATGATTGTTGTTTTGGAAGTTAGGTTATTCCAGTGCGTGTAAAGCTAGGGATTTAAAAGTGTTCTAAATGTCTATATTTATTCCGTCCGCTGCGTGCACAAGCGTTGTGCCATCTTTATAGAGAAACCAAACAGGCTATGCTCGCGGAAAAATACGAAGAAGAAGAGTGGCTTTGGCATTCAAGGTACGGTCACCTAAACTTTCAGTCTCTTCATGACATGGGACGGAAGGAAATGGTAGAGGGTATGCCCTCTATCAAGAATGTTCAGCAACTTTGTGATGGTTGCATAGTGGGAAAACATCGGCGCACACCTTTCCCACAAGAATCTGCTGGTCGGGCAAAGGAACCACTTGGGTTGGTGTATGGAGACCTTTGCGGGCCAATTTCGCCACAAACTCCGGGAGGTAAACAATATTTTCTACTACTAGTCGATGATTTTAGTAGATACATGTGGATAACACTAATCAAAAACAAGGATGAAGCCTTGGATGCTTTTGTCAAATTAAAAACAAGAGCAGAGTTGGAGGGGAATTACAAGATAATAGGTTTTCGAAGCGATAGAGGTGGGGAATTCACCTCAAAAGCCTTCAATTCTTATTGCGAAGAAGCCGACATCAGACGGTTCCTCACGGCGCTATATTCACCGCAACAAAATGGTGTTGTGGAGCGACGAAACCAAACAGTGGTTTCGATGGCCCGATGCTTACTCAAATCAAAAGACGTGCCAAATGAGTATTGGGGAGAAGCGATGACTATGGCGGTCTACCTGCTCAACCGAGCGGCCACTCATGGAGTTGAAGGAAAAACCCCACGAAGCTTTCCACAAGAAAAAACCGAAGGTACAACACTTGCGGACTTTTGGGTGCGTGGCATTTGCAAAGATCGTGAAGCCAAATCTCATGAAGCTAGCCGATCAAAGCGAAAAAATGGTGATGTTCGGGTATGAGACGGGATCTAAAGCTTACCGACTATATGATCCAATCGCAAGAAAAATCCATGTGAGTCGGGACGTCATTTTCAAGGAAGCGGAGAAGTGGGAGTGGACAAAGGAAGGTCTCTCTGTTCATCAAAATCTTCATGTACCAGAAGCCTTCTTTGATGTTGGAGATGTGGACCACGGAACTGCTCCGCCTGAACCTGCTGCTGCACTTGATATGGACCACGGAACTGTCCCGCCTAGACCTGCTGTCGCTCGCCGGACCACGCCTGGTCCTGCTGCTGCAAGTGGGCCTGCCGCCCTGTCTGGTGCCGCCGGTGGACCTGGAGCCACGCCTGGAGTTGCTGTCTCAGGTGAGCGGGCTACCGCTGGTAGGACTCCATCTACTGCTGCTGAGTATGGAGCTACTTCGCCGCAACCTAGTGAAAACACTCCTCGACATGGGTCCTCTATTGGTGAGTTCTCTCCTTTACAAAGTTCTGCCTCATCCTCTTCGAGTGAACCGAAACATTTTCGGTCACTCCAAGACATATACAATGATACACAACAGATAGATCTAACGCTGGAGGACGCGGGCCTTTGCATGTGGGCTGCTGAAGAACCATCAAGCCTTGCTGAAGCAGAAAAACAAGCTTGTTGGCGAAAGGCAATGAACGAGGAGCTGACTTCCATCATCGAGAACAACACTTGGGAGGTTGTCACTCTTCCAAGTGGCCACAAGCCCATCGGTTTGAAATGGGTTTACAAAGTGAAGAAGGACTCGCACGGGGAAATCATCAAGCACAAAGCTCGCCTCGTGGCGAAGGGATACGTCCAAAAGCCGGGAGTGGATTTTGAAGAAGTTTTCGCTCCGGTAGCTCGAATTGAAACCGTGCGTCTTTTGATTGCTTTAGCGGCACAAGAGGGTTGGGATATTCATCACATGGACGTGAAGTCCGCGTTCTTGAACGGTGACTTAAGTGAAGAAGTTTATGTATCTCAACCACCGGGGTATGTGCAAGCAGGTGATGAACATAAAGTGTTGAAACTGAGAAAGGCCCTCTATGGTCTTCGTCAAGCGCCACGGGCATGGAACTCCAAGCTAGATCAAAGTCTTACCTCACTTGGTTTTGAAAAATGCCCGCACGAGCATGCCGTATACAAAAGGTGTGTGGGTAAATCTAGTCTACTTGTGGGAGTTTATGTCGATGATTTGATTATTGTCGGTTCGTGCAATTTGGAAGTGGCCAAATTCAAGGATCAAATGAAGATGTTATTCAGCATGAGTGATCTCGGGCTCCTTACCTACTACTTGGGAATTGAGGTATGTCAAACACCTCATTCCATTACTCTATGCCAATCTGGATACGCTATGAAAATCCTTGAAAAATGTGGGATGGCGGATTGTAATCCGAGCCAAACGCCAATGGAGGAACGACTCAAGCTAAGCAAGGAAAGCTCGAATCCATTGGTGGATGCAACGAAGTATTGAAGTATTGTTGGAAGCTTGCGCTATTTGGTCAACACACGACCGGATATTTGCTACTCCGTGGGGATAGCAAGTCGATTTATGGAAAAACCTACCACCCAACATCAAGTTGTGGTGAAACAAATATTGAGATATATACGTGGCACAATTGGTTATGGTATCACCTATGATAGGAAAGATCCTGAAGCAAGGTTGGTGGGCTATAGTGATAGTGACATGGCGGGTGACGTCAATGACAGGAAAAGTACCACGGGAATGGTTTTCTTTCTTGGAGGAAATATCATTACTTGGGCATCACACAAGCAAAAGACGGTGGCTTTATCGTCTTGTGAGGCGGAATATATTGCGGCGGCAACGGCTACTTGTCAAGGAGTATGGTTACTTCAACTACTTGATGACATAAGGAAGCGTTCAAGATGCAAAATATTACTTAGAGTGAACAACAAATCGGCAATAGCTCTTTGTAAAAATCCGGTATACCATGAAAGAATCAAGCACATAGATACTAAATATCATTATATTAGGGAGTGCATTGAAGAAGGCAAACTGGAAGTGGAATATGTCAACACGCGTGAACAATTGGCGGACATGCTCACAAAAGCACTTGGGAGGATCAAATTCATCGAGATGCGAGAGAAGCTACAGTTGCGGAACGTGAAGGCATGGCAAACAACTAAGTAGGGAGTGTTTGTTGGTTACTTAGTTGTCAAAATCTGTAATATTAGTAAAGTATTTACTATTTGTATTTGTTTCCTTTCTTGCCAAAATCTGTTTTGATTAGTTGCCTTTTTCTTTTGCCTTTAATTCAGCCTTGTATGGCTATAAATATATAATCCTTCTATGAGAAGTAATAACAATCTCTGCAAGCTTTTCTTTCCCCCCAAAAATTCTGTCCGTCTCTATCGTTTTGTTGTTTTCTTCCTGTGGTGGTTTCAACATCATGTTCATACGCTCCTTTGTCGCAATCATCAAATATGGATTCGTCATCCTCAAAAGTAACGACCTGAATATTTGGATAATTTGCCATGTCGTGTCCCAAACCTTGATATTTGTAACACCACTTGAATTTTGAGTCCCTGTTGGTGATGGTTGATCCTCTTGTACCGATGTTGTCCTGAACAGGTGATTTGGTGGTGGGCTTCGTTTCAGCCGTTGGAGTGGGTGTGGTTGGGGTGGTAGTTCCCTTACCATGCCAATCTTTCCCGAACCATCATTTCAATGATTTATCCGTGGTGTTTCTACTGTGGAGATATTTTTTTACATTCAAGGCTAGGTGGCAAACATCCTCATAAGCCCAATATTGTTGGAGAAACAATATCGTATATGGTCGGGCGCAACCCTGCTAAAATTTTTGCAATGATTTGTTCCTCTTCCTCGGCGATGTCGCATCTCATGTGTAGGCGATCGAAATCCGTCATGTACTATTCTATGGACAGATCATTTTGTTAGAGTGATTGGTATTCAATAAAAGCCTCCTGTCGATGATGAGTGGGTAAGAATTTTCTTGCAACAATTTCTTCATTTTGGCTCAACGATCTACCTTCGTTTTTCCTTCGCGGGCTCACTGCTTCTTCACATGCTCCCACAACACTAAGGCATGTTTGCGAAGGCGAATCACCATGAGTTTAACCTTTTGGTCCTTTGTGAGCTCCTTAATATCAAATACTCATTCCACTTTGAGTAGCCAGTCAAGAAACACATCAGGATGTGATTTTCCCTCGAACGCCGGGATTTCAACCTTCATGCCCAGATTTTGGAGTGGCGCTCTCTTGCCTCTTTGCGACCGGTGTTCTCCCCGCCGCATGCATCCCACAAAAGGGTTGACATTTGCGTCATCTTCCGAACTTGTGTCGGTGTTCAGGACATAATTCACCAAGGTATGCAACACTGCCTATGCAAGTTGGCGCTTTAGCTCGTCAATGCGCCTCTGTTGTACTTCCAGTTCTTTATCTCGTAGATCCCGATGGCATTGAGCCTCGTCATCATCGTTAGCATCGCCGCAGGCTCGACCATGAGATATTGTCTTCTCCTGTTTGACCTAATCCCGAGATAGTAGTTGAGCAATCCGAGATCACTCATCTCGAATTCGGACATCATCTGTCGTTTGAAAAATGCGATCGTACCTGGATCTCCTCCGGTCACGATGAGGTCATCGACATATACACCGACGATGACTCCTGCTTGGCCTGCTCTCCTTGTGTACACAGCTTAGTCTTGAGCACACTTCACAAGGCCGAGCTTTTTCAAGCTTCTATCAAGTCGTATGTTCCAGGCTTGTGGTGCCTGCCGGAGCCCGTAGAGCGCCTTGCTCAATTTGAGCACAAAGTGCTCCTTGTCCTTTACTGTGTATCCCTCCTGCTGGGCAACGTAAACTTCTTCCTTGAGCTCCCCATTCAGGAAAGCAGACTTGACATCGATGTGGTGAACTTGCCAGCTGCGATTGGCAGCAATGGCGAGAATGACGCGCACAGTGTCGAGTCTGGCCACCGGTGCAAACACCTCCTCGAAGTCAATTCCTTGTCATTGTACACACCCCTTCGCAACGAGCCTTGCTTTGTGCTTGATCACTTCTCCATCTGAGTTATTCTTCAATTTGTAGACCCATTTGAGTCCTATTGGCTTGTGTCTATGCGGTAGCTCCGTGAGGGACCAAGTCCCATTCTTCTCAATGGAATCTATCTCCTTGGTCATGGCGTCCTCCCAGACTTGCTGCCAAGCAGCCTCATTATAGCAGGATGGCTCCCCCATCTCCACGAGCATGGCCTCTTCTTCCATGTCCTCCTCGTCAAATTTCACTCTTCGAGCATCTCTTAGGATGTCGTCGATGTGCCGGTAACGAACATGTCCTTCGTCATTGGAACTACTGCTCCCTTCTGTCAGCGGCGTGGCAAGATCATTTGCCAGCGATTCAGCGGTCGTTGACACCGCCGGACCGGTGGGGGATGGGGAGGACGCTGTCGTGCATCCCATAACACTCGTCATGGTTGCTGGCCCTCCTGGCGACACCTAGCCGGCCAACGGAGCTGATGAAGAGGCATGAGCTTTGGTTAATGACTCTCCTGCAAGACCTCCTGTGGGAGGTGCAAAGTTTCCCTCTATAGGCTCTTTGATGCATTCTTCCTCAATGAAGAAATCAGGAGGGTCCCTGACATGCACACCTATGCTCCAGCACCACTCCACTTGTTCCTTAAATTTTACATCCCGGCTTGCATGAATTTTCCCGCGCCGTGGATCAAACAGACGGTGCACCTTGCAGCCATCCTCGAAGCCAAGGTACACCATCGACCGGCTTCGGTCATCCAGTTTATTCAGGTGTGGCGTGGTCACCTTCGTGTGTGTTGTACATCCAAACACACAAAGATGTGCCAAATGTGGCTTTCTTCCGTTCCAGGCCTCAAATGGAGTCTGTTCGCCCAACGCCTTTGTTGGCAAACGGTTTAGCAAGTACATCGCATGCCGCACTGCCTCTCCCCAAAAATTTTTGGCACGTTCATACTTTTGAGGAGGGACCTCGCCTTCGCCATCACCGTTCTGTTCTTCCGTTCCACCACACTGTTTTGTTGTGGCCTATATGGCGCGGTGAGGTGCCGCTTAATCCCTGCTTCCTCGCAAAGTTGATTGAATTCAGCGGAGAGGAACTCTCCACCGCGATCAGTCCTCAGTGTCTTAATGCGTCACTCACTCATGTTCTCGATCTGTGCTTTGAATCTTTGGAACGCAGAGTATGCTTGATCCTTCATCTTGATCATGTACAACCACATCCACCTGAAGTAATCATCAACGATTAACATGAAATAACTATTAACGGCGAGACTTGAAGGTGAGATTGGACCGCAGAGATCAACATGCAACAGTTCAAGTGGCTTTTCAGCCCTGTAATTTGCCGTTAACGGGAATGGCTGCCTGGCCTGTTTTGCCACCAAACATCCTTGACACAGTTGGTTTGGGTGTGAGATCGAAGGTACGCCCACCGCCATTTCTTTGTCAACAAGGAGCTTCAGAGCGTGGAAGTTGACATTGAAAGTGAGGGATAGATCTTATGATTACTCTAGAGTTTGTATATATATAAATATATAAAGGAAACATTCAGCACAGAAATAGAAAGCAAAAGGCAAGCCAGACGACACAAAGATTTTATAGTGGTTCCCTTAAACTTGGGTACATCCACTCTTCTACCACCCTACTAGGAATCCACTAATAAGTTTTTGATCAGGTGCCCTACCACCACAGGTTTTTGCTCAGGTGCCCTGTCACCACAAGATCTATTTTAAGGGAGATCTAACAACCCTTTGAGCTTTTGACCAGGTGCCCAAAAACCAAACCAAGTCTTTTGATCAGGAGACTTGACAACCAAAGGGTTAACTTTTGAAGGGAGTTATAACCCTGTACACAGAAAAGTAAAAGGAAAATGATGTTGTCTTCTCTTTCTCAAAGTTCTGAGAAGATTAGTGAATGTTGTTGTTGTCAAAGCTCCCCCTGAGATGTAGAAGGGTTCAGGAGAAATGGAAGCTTTGCTCAGGGTGTAGGCCTTCAGATTTGTTGTTGATCTTCAGAAGCTTTCTGGACTGATATTGAATAGTTGTCCCTTGAAAGCCTGAAGCTGATGATAAAGAACTCTGTTACTGTTTCTTGTTCTCTATTTGCATATGTTCTCTTTCTTCTTCTCCTTGATTCAGTAATTCTCACTCTACTTCTAGTCTTCTGAAAATTTGTTATACATTGATTGCTGATTTGAAATTCAAATTCCTTGAAATCCTCTGCATATTTTATTGCAAATGGAACGGCTGTTTTTGTCTTCAATGTATTTCCTCAACTATCCCAGTAAATATGTTAAGTAATAACTCTTTGAAATCCTTAATTAATGCTGCTAAGAAACAACTATATTCTGAGAGTATTGAGCATTAATTAATCAAAGTATTACTGTCTTAATTTCTGAAATCAAACTGCCTAAAATATCTGCAGAGAAAATGTTGAACTGAGCCAATAGATCGTCGACCAGAGCTTGGAGTTTGTCGAGCTTGATTCTTCATGTTCTTCGACCTGAGCTCCAATTTCGTCGACCTGAGATCGGAGTTCATCGATCTGGGCTTGGCTTTCGTCGAGCTGAGCTTCTGACTTGAGATCAGCGTTCGTCGACCGGAGATCAGAGTTTGTCGAGCTCAACTCAGAGAAGGGTTTCTGAGTTCGTCGATCTGAGATCGACGATCGTCGAGCTGAGTTCGACGATCGTCGAGCTGAGTTCGACGATCGTCGAGCTGAGTTCGACGATCGTCGAGCTGAGTTCGACGATCGTCGAGCTTTTTCTGTCTCTTAGAAAACTGCTTTCGTCGACCTAAATTCTGCATTAATCAAATCTGATTTTCTATCGGATTTCTTCTGAAGGAGCAGTCTTGGAAACACCTATGACACTAGACTATACATATTGGGTCAATCTAATCATCCTAAAAGAATAGTGATCCTGACCCAAATCAGAACCTAGGGTTCCAATAATCTCCCCCTATTTAGGTGAGGATACTATTCAAACAGAAACAAAGTACAAAGCAAAAAAGAAATCTGACTGAATTATAAATCTTCAGTAGATGTATACAGGTGCTTTGAGAAATTTTATAAACTACAAAGATTCAAAGATATAAACAAAAATAAAGAATCTTTCTGAAGAGCTGCAGATGGAAGAGCTGAAAATGATTTGGTGAGAAAAAACTCTCTGGTAGAATCTTCAGCTTCCCTTTTGCTCAGCTTTCCTTTTCCTGAAAAGAAGGTTAGGTGTTCTCGACCCAGATTACCTTGGGTCCTAATTTTATTTCATAAAAATAACTTGAAAGATAAGAAAAATCAGGTTGATCCTTATAACCTAATGGATGATATCTCCTATGAGGGATTATCCATTAAGTAAAAAGATTAACAAGTTTTAGTTGATTAAGTTTCTATAATAATTGAAGTTTTTGTTAAAGTTAACTGGGTTCGACGAATTCTGAAAAGTTCATCGATCTGCATTCGACTAATAGGGATGAGTTCATCGAACTCTGCTCAGAGAATTAAAGTATTCATTTTTTGTGCCCCAATTTCGTCGATCGCGATTCGACTATCCATATTGATTTCATCGATCGCAGTTCGAAGAATAATTATATGAAAAATCTGCGTTCACAGTTCGTCGATCTGAGTTCGACAAATGGTATACATTTCGTCGATCTAGGTTCGACGAAAACTATTGAACATTATTTTTATTAAAGTTTTTCTTTCTCTTTCTCTTTTCTTTAGGTTTTTGAAATACTTCAATTTGTTGGTTATTTTCTAATTTTTCTTTTTCTTTTTCAGATATAAATTTAACAGGGGTTGAAAGAACATTTTTCTTAAAAAGAGGAGGCTGACTTGATGAAGCTCTCAAGCCCAGTTTGCCATTAAGTCTTGCATTCACTGTGCTTGTGATGTCCATCAATTTGATGCTTCTCCCATTAAGCGATTCTTCAAATTGCTTGGCCTCTTTTAATTTGTTTTCTAAAGAAAGTATTTGATTATTAGTAGTTTTTAATTTTTCTTTAAGTTTTAAGTTTTCAGAAAAAATATTTTCAAATCCAATTAATTTCTCTTTGAGAAGTTTGATTTCCTTCTCAGACATAATTAAATCATCACATAATAATTTAAAATCTGTTTTGAAATGATCAGAAGAAAAGTCAAAAGAAGAGATTACCTGATCTTCTTCTGAAATGGATTCATCATCTGAATTCTCTCCTTCTGAATCAGCAGCTTCAGAGTTGCTGCAGGATGCATTGATTGTCATCAGATAGAATTTTCTTGCTCTTGATTCTTTTTCATCTTCAGTTGTACAGGATAAAGTTTCTGAATCTGATTCACTCCATGTTTTAGCAACCATTAATGTGAGGGAGTTCCAAATATCCTTTGCTGAAGAGCATTTAGCAACTTCCTGAAAGATGTCATCAGACATTGATTGGGATAGAATGTTCATAGCCTTAGCATCTGCAATCTTCAGCTTCTTTTGAGCATCAGTCCACTCAGGTGGTGGAACTGCAGTTGTATCTGAAGTAGTAGTCACTGGAAGTGAGGGACCTGTCAAAATAGAATTGTAGATATCTTCATCAATTGAATTCATATATAACCTAATCCTTGCCTTCAAAAGTGCAAACTTATTAAGATTGCAACTGGAGGTCTGGTGCTTGAGTATTCCTTATTTTGTGTCATGATATAAAATAGACACTAGAGATAATAAGATTAATCAAAGATCTTTTGGTTCAGGTGTTAGCCTGTGAAACCAAATGACCACCCTCTGATACCAATTGAAAGTGAGGGATAGATCTTATGATTACTCTAAAGTTTGTATATATATAAATATATAAAGGAAACATTCAGCACAGAAATAGAAAACAAAAGACAAACCAGACAACACAAAGAATTTATAGTGGTTCCCCTAAATTTGGGTACATCCACTCTTCTACCACCCTGGTAGAAATCCACTAATAGGTTTTTGATCAGGTGCCCTGCCATCACAGGTTTTTGCTCAGGTGCCCTGTCACCACAAGATCTATTTTAAGGGAGATCTAGCAACCCTTTGAGCTTTTGACCAGGTGCCCAAAAACCAAACCAAGTCTTTTGATCAGGAGACTTGACAACCAAAGGGTTAACTTTTGAAGGGAGTTATAACCCTGTACATAAAAAAGTAAAAGGAAAATAATATTGTCTTCTCTTTCTCAAAGTTTTGAGAAGACTAGTGGATGTTGTTATTGTCAAAACTCCCCCTGAGATGTAGAAGGGTTCAGGAGAAATGGAAGCTTTACTCAGGGTGTAGGCCTTGAGATTTGTTGTTGATTTTCAGAAGCTTTCTGGACTGATATTGAATAGTTATCCCATGAAAGCCTGAAGCTGATGATGAAGAACTCTGTTACTATTTCTTGTTCTCTGTTTGCAGATGTTCTCTTTCTTCTTCTCCTGGATTCAGTAATTCTCACTCTACTTCCAGTCTTCTAAAAATTTGTTGTATATTGATTGCTGATTTGAAATTCAAATTCCTTGAAATCCTCTGCATATTTTTTGGGAAATGGAACAGTTGTTTTTGTCTTCAATGTATTTCCACAACTGTCCCAGTAAATATATTAAGTAATAACTCTGTGAAATCCTTAATTAATGCTGCCAAGAAATGACTATATTCTGAGATTATTGAGCATTAATTAATCAGAGTATTACTGTCTTAATTTCTTAAATCAAACTGCCTAAAATATCTGCAGAGAAAACGTCAAACTGATCCAATAGATCGTCGACCAGAACTTGGAGTTCGTCAAGCTTGATTCTTCATATTCTTCGACCTGAGCTCCAATTTCGTCGACCTGAGATCGGAGTTCGTCGATCTGGGCCTTGTTTTTGCCGAGCTGAGTTTCTGACTTGAGATCAGCATTCGTTGACCGGAGATCAGAGTTTGCCGAGATCAACTCAGAGAAGGGTTTCTGAGTTCGTCGATCTGAGATTGACGATCGCCAAGCTGAGTTCGAATATCGTCGAATGCTTTTTCTGTCTCTTAGAAAACTGCTTTCGTCGACCTGAATTCTACATTAGTTAAATCTGATTTTCTGTTGGAGTTCTTCTGAAGGAGCAATCCTGGAAAAACCTAAGACCCTGAATTATACATATTGGGTCAATCTAATCATCCTAAAAAAATAGTGATCGAAAGATAAGGTAAGCTCTGAAAAACTCTAGAGGGGGGGTGAATAGAGTTTTTAAAATCTTTTTGATTTTTGCTGAAATAAGAAGTCTTTAATAAAATATGTTACTATGATATATGTGTATGAGTGTACAAGTGCAGCAGATGAACTAGAGAAAAGATAACTAAGCTACACAACAAAACATATCACAGCACAAGCACACAGGAAGATCACAGCCACACAGATAACACAAAAAATTTTATAGTGGTTCCCCAAACTTGGGTACATCCACTCTTCTACCACCCTACGTAGGAATCCACTACAGGTTTTGATCAGGTGACTGCCACCAATGAGCTTTTGATCAGGTGCTCAAAAACCAACCCAAGTCTTTTGGAAGGAGACTTGCAACCAGAATAATTTTAAAGAGAATTAAAACCCTATATAGAGGTGGGGAAGAGAGGTTGATGAAAGTCTTCTTTTCTCAAGTCAAAATGAGAAGACTATGTGGATTCTGTGGTGTTGTCAAAGCTCCCACTGAAATCTTGAATGGTTCAGGAGTGGAAGCTTTTCTAAGGGTGAGTAGGCCTTTTGCTATATGATCAACTCTCCAGAGATCCTTTGACTGATTTGAATATTTTTGTCACTTGAGGTCCCTGAAAACAAAGAAGGTGAAGAAGGACTCTTGATTGTGATTGTTGTTCTTTCTTCTTCTTTTGGGAGCAGTTGATTTCCTGAGAACTGTATGCACTGCACTTATTTTTTTTTCTTTTGACTGTCTGCTTTTTCCGTATGCCTTCTTGTTGATCTCAAAGAGTTTTTATATTGACTTTTTTCTGGCAGAGAGATGATCAGATTGATAACTGCCTCAAGGTCGAATTCAAAAACCTGCAATAAATGCTCAGCCGAAATCTGGGAAATGAAAATGGCAAGTATGCTATCATATATTCTATTCTATGTCTGTCCCGAGATATAAGCAATTAACTCCATGGAGGATATTTGCAATCAATGCTGCCAGTAACGGCTCGATTCAAAGGATATAAGTGCATTGATTATCCAGGGAATTAACGGCCTATAATAGATATAAAATAAGGAGACAGAAAAGGAAAGAATAAATAACAATATGTCTTACGGTTTTTGTCGACCAAAGAACAGCTTTCGTCGACCTGTGATCAGCTTTCATCAACCTGTGATCAACTTTCGTCGACCTGTGATCAGCTAACAACTGCACTGCATAAACTGACAAATACTGTGCTCTAAGTTCGTCGACCTGAGAATGTGAAATTAGTCGACCTTAGAACTTGGTCAAACTGACGGCGTTGAGATAATAACACATCTGGCATTGAGTTGTTTGAGAGTGTTGAGTCATTGATAGCGTTGAGAGCGTTGAGTGATCTTTTGCTCTGAGTAAGCTTTGGCTTTGAGTGAATTATAGCGCTGAGTCAATTATCGCGCTGAGTGATCTTTGGCGCTGAGAGTTGAAGTGTTAGTCGACCTGAGAACAGAGGTCGTCGAGCTCAGTTCAGAGAATTTTATCTCTGAGTTAGTCGAGCTGAGCACGACTTTCGTCGACCGGAGATCGACGAACGTTGATTTCCTTTTTCTAAAACTTGAATTCTCAAAGTCTTGAGTCTTTGGCAGTGTTGGAGGCTGGTCCTTTGTACTGTTGACTCTAAGGACTTGACCTAGACTCTAGAAACACATAAAATTTGACCCTTTTATACAACATGGGTCACACCCTAAGAAGAGAACCTAGCCCAAATCACCAAGGGGTTCCAACAATCTCCCTCTATTTGGGTGAGGTTACTTCAAACAGAAACAGAAAAAAAACACAGGACAAAATGAAGTAGACATAGCATAAAACTGAGATAGCTGATAGAGTAAATAAGCTATAAGTACCTTTATAAGGCTATACACCCAAATTGTTCACAATAAAAACAGATACTGAAAATAAATAACCTAAATGTCCTTGGGAGAATCAGAAGATTTAGCAAATTTAATTACTCTATTAGGATCTTGTGCTTGCTTCAGTGTCATAGTCATATCTGCATCCCCAAGTTTCTTTTGAGAAGTAGTTCTAGGAACAACAGCTTCAGGATGTAGATGCATGTATTTTTCAGCATTAAACAACTTTCCAACTTGATATCTTTAAAATTCCCTTTTCCTGTAGTTTGACATTGTTAAAAATTGAGAAGGATCCTGACCCTTTTCTCTGGCTTGCCTTATCTGAGAGAGAGCCACAAATTCTTGGAATCTAGCCATTCTGGTAGTTGGGCTAGTCTCAGGATCATAGGCTGGAATTGGAGGTCTTTCAGGGCTGTTTGCTTTGCCAGGAGATGAAGGAGGAGAGAATGTTGGCTTGGGGGAAAATTGCTAAGCACTGGATGAACTTCTAGAGGAGAGCTGATGTCTATTTTGGTGATGACTGTCTCTAGAAGATTGAGAGGGTCTTCCTTGTCTCTAATAGGTTTTGGTGAATGTAGGCTTGGGCAGTGCATCTGAGCTTTGAGAGATGGTTCCTGAAGCACCTGCAATTGGAGGAGGAGGAGTAGGAGGATCCCTTTTAAATTTTTGTGGAGGAGGAGAATATCTGCTTCTTTTCTTCCTTGCCTTCTGTTCATTTTTAGATAGCCACATCCATGCTGGCATACCCTTATATGGAGTTATATTGTGCAGAATATAGTAGGAAGTGTCATTTGTTTGGTTGAGTTTTGGAGCAGGAGGAGGAGGATCTTTTCTTTTCTTGGAGTTTTTCTTCCTCTTTGGATCCTCATCAGAGTCATCATCATTATCAGAAGATTGGGGATTGTCATACATATCATCAATATGGCTTATTACATCCTTGGAGATTTCTTTACTTACTGGAGTGGGGACAATTTCAGCCTGAGCTGCTTCAGTTTCTATGGCAATGTCTTGAGCCATAATATCATCCAGATTTGGGAGAGGGCTATCATCCATGATATTGGATGGACTAGGAGAGCTAGATCTCTGATCAGACAATATTTCTGGAGGAGCTGTCAAACTTTTATTTACAATGTCTAACACTTCTGAGCTGACAGGAGAAGTGTAGCACACTATTGCTCTTGATGATAGAATAGGAAAGGTAAAATAAATATAGGATCCAAATATTTTTAGCAAAGATACTAGATTTGCTTTGGGATTGATAATATAGACCCTTCCAGGCAAAATTTCTAGCAGAATAACCTCTTAAGTATTTGACACTATAATATTTGTACAATAAACATCTGTCTCCATGTCTGATTCAAGATTTTTTAAGACATCTGTTTCCATAACAGCTTTTGTTCCCGCTGCTAGCACTTTTGTTGTTGTTGTTGTTGCTACTGTTGTTGCTACTGCTGCTTCTGCTTCAACTACTGCTGCTTCTTCCTCATCAAGTATCTCCCCCTGCCTGGGTTCAGTAATAACTGAAGTCAGGCCCCTTTCTGAAGAGATAGCAGTGGTGAGAGCAGAAACTTGGGCAGACATAGTGGAAATGGATGCAGCAAGAGGGGAAATTTCCTCTGCTAAGATGGTCTGGAGGAGTGGTTTGAGAAGTTGAAGAAGGGATTGTAGGATGGAGGGATCTAAGATTGTAGAGGTAGAGGTTGTGGCAGAGTGTGGCTGAATAGGGATAGTGGTAGAGATAGTAGTAGCTGGTGGAGTGAGAGGTGGAGCATCTGGCATAGAAGTGTCTAGAGGGAAGTCATGTTGAGGAGAGGGAGTGTTCAGTGGAGATGATAATAAATTGAAGGAGGGGAGATCAGCAAGATGAGATAGAAGAGGCGATTGGGGAGGTGTAGGTATGGATGTATCTTGTTGGGGGGAAGATGTAAAGGAGGAAATATGGGTTGAAGATTGATGAATTGGGGATGATGGAGTAATGTTGGATGGAATAATGTTGGATGGGATCTCTTCAGAAGGGTGGGAAGTTGTTGGAGTAGCCCTTGTACTTTCAGAAGCTTGGGTGATAGAGGATGAAGCCTTAGAGGGCTTTGTGATTGCCCTCTCCCACCTGCCAAACAAGGCACATGTGAGCCTTTTGCTGGCATTGATGAATGTGGTCTGGGAGACCGGTGATTCAGCAGCATTTTCTGTCAAGAAGATCCCTAGGATCCTTCCAAAGTTTACTTCCTTTTTACTGTTCCTTTTCTTAATAAGATCAAAGATGATCTGTGCCCAGTTCACTTGCCTCTTGTTTACCACCGCTATTGATCAGGTCATTGTGTTGTCCTCGGTTGTAGACGCAGTAAAGACCCATTCTCTGATTTCCATGCTGGGTAATTTGATTCTGATGGTCAGCAGATTTTTCAGTTTCTGGTCTTCCAACAGTTGCAGAATGTGGAGGAAGATTGGATCGGAGTGCTGGAAGGAGTCGAAATCCAAGTCGAATCTGGTATCAAACCTCATTGCTGCAAGAGCACCTGCTGGAATTGCCATGAGTGCACCTGCAAGAGAGAAAATGAAGATCAAGTGCAAAGGGAACTGAAAGCGCGGGACGGAGGTCGAATAAAACCTAGATATAAGGTTTTCCGGAATATGAAACGACAAACTCCGGTCCACGAAAAATAAAAAAATCTTCGTTCTGAGGTCGACGAAATAATTTAGAGTTTAATAGTTCGTCGAACTCAGTCTGAAGGTTTTAAGACATTTCGTCGATCTCTAGTCGACGAAAGGTTTCTGAAGTAAGTTCGTCGATCTTAGTTCGACGAAAATTACTTCACCAGGAGATTTCGTCGAGCTCAGTTCGACGAAAAATCTCAAGAACAGTTATCAGTTCGTCGATTTCAGGTCGACAGACAGAGAAAATTCTTTGACCATAGACAGAGCATTAGATTAAATACTGACCATTTATCATACCAAGCTGATTGACAAAGAACATATGCTTGGATGAGTCCAATGGCTTAGTGAATATATCTGCTCTTTGCAAATCAGTAGAGATAAATTCAAGTTTAATCTTTTATTTGTCAACACAATCTCTAATGAAGTGATGTCTAATGTCTATATGCTTGGTTTTAGAATGCAATACTGAATTTTGTGCAATTGAAATAGCACTTGTATTATCACATAGAATAGTTGAATTATTTAAGTTGACACCATAATCCAGTAGTTGGTTTTGTATCCACAAGATCTGTGAACAACAACTACCTGTAGTCATATATTCAGCTTCAGTAGTGGATGTTGAAACAGATGTTTACTTTCTACAGAACCAAGATACAAGTCTGTCACCAAGGAACTGATAAGTTCCAGAGGTGCTTTTCCTGTCTACTCTGCATCACGCATAATCAGCATCAAAAAATCCAGTTAACACAAATGCTGATTTTGTTGAATACCAGAGGCCTAGATCTGGACAACCTTTTATATATCTTAAAATATTTTTTAAGAAAATAAGGTGAGATTCTTTAGGGTTCACTTGGAACCTAGCACAAAGATATGTGACAAACATAATATCTGGTCTGCTTGCTGTTAAATACAGTAGGGATCCAACAAGGGCCCTATACCTGGTCTGATCTACTGGTTTTCCAGATTCATCAGCATCTACAACAGCATTGATAGCCATGAGAGTTTTCATGGCAGAGGCATCATTCATCCCAAACTTCTTAATAAGCTCTTTAGTATATTTAGACTGATAAATGAAGATCCCTTCAGGGGTTTGTTTCACTTGGAGACCAAGTAAATATGATAACTCACCAATGCTACTCATCTCAAACCTTGAGTGCGTTAAATCAGAAAATCTTTTGCACAGATTGGGATCAGTAGAACCAAAAATTATGTCATCCACATATATTTGTACTAAGAGAATTTTATCATGATACAACTTTGTAAAAAGGGTTCTATCTATCATGCCTCTTGAAAAACCATGCTCTAAAAGAAAGCTGGCTAAGGTCTCATACCAAGCTCTTGGAGCTTGCTTTAAACCATAGAGAGTCTTATGCAATTTAAAAAAATAAGAGGGATGAGATTGAGAGATAAAACCTGGAGGTTATTCAACATACACCTCTTCTTTGAGTTCTCCATTTAGGAATGCACTTTTCACATCCATCTGGTAGACTTTAAACTTTTTGAATGCTGCATAAGCTAAGAAAATCCTTATAGTTTTAAGTCTGACAACTGGAGCAAAGGTTTGTGTTGGGAGTATCCACAATCACCTGGATTTGAGGAAGCCTCCTATCAAGCTAAGATGAATTTATTATGTATTTGATGAATTCCTTGTGAGTTGTGCTTGCAGTTATTCCACGCTAAGTACACACCAATGTCAGGGTGCAGTGGGTCAATATACACGGGTCTGCGCGACGTAATCTCTCGTTGAGCAGATCAGTGTGTTGGCCTACGTGTACTCTCTCTATTGGGGTGTATTTAATTTCAAGTACAGGGCTATGATAAAGCAAGAGCAGACATGGAGCAAGGATGGGTCAAAGACCAGCTCACGGGTTGAAAGAGGAGAAATAGTCCAAGTGTAAATCGTCGAGAATCACTATGTGATTCTCGCCGATTCGTCGAGAATCACTTGTGATTCTCGACGAGTCGTCGAGAATCACTAGATGATTCTCGCCGGTTGAGGCCAGCTGACTCAACGTAGCCAGAAAATTCTCTTAAGGCAGAATCGTCGAGAATCACTAAGTGATTCTCGCTGATTCGTGGAGAATGTCTTTGCATTCTCGACGATTCGGCGAGAATCTAATGTGATTCCCGCCGATTCTCCCCGGCCTCTATAACATGTGATGCTAGAATTAGCCAAGTAGGATTCGGCGAGAATCGCAAGTGATTCTCACCGATTCGTCGAGAATCACTTACGATTCTCGCCGAATTTGACTTGGGCAAATTTCCGACATTTCCTTGACCGGTCCAGGTTTCAAGCGGTATTTCGAACCGGACTTCGGTCTTTGCTTTGGTGGTGCCCACAACGGTCATCCTTATGACCTAGTGTATAAATACACAGGTATTGGTGAACAGTAAAAAACGAATACAGAATACGAAAGGAAGCGGCCATAAAACCCTAATTTCGCGAACCTTCTCCGTGGCCGCCGCTCGTACAGTGATCACCATTGCTGATCTTGATCTTCTCCAGATCCACAGTGATAGAAGCCAAGTCTTGCATAGCGTCTCACGTGTCTAACCAGAGATCTTTTGTCTCTTGATTTGAGATAGGGAAATCCATCCCCGTCCGAATCGATCGAGACGATCGATCCTAGTGTGACCGTTGGAAGACCTTGCCGACTTCGCTAAGAAGATTGAATCTCCAGTGCTTTGTTGCTGTCTTCAGTTGCCACCGCCAACACCGAGAGCCTTGCCGCCGCTCGTCGCCGCCGCCGGTCTCGGGGAGATTCTCTCCAAGTGAGATCTAGGGTTGTGGACTCTTCGTTGACTTCAAGAACACGTCGTCGAACGAAGAGGGACACCTTAGTCTCCATACGTTGTTTGTATTTCTTACAAGCTATATTCAATTCTTTGTAAAGGACCGATTGGTCTCTAGTTGTAGGGTTGGGTGCAACCCGTGTTGTGGGAGTATTTACTCCTACATGTGGAAGGGTTCCTTCCGGTAGTGCAAGGATTGGATTTCAATCCTGTTGGTGAAGTGACCGAGTCGTCCCTGATTGGGAGATAGGTCGAAGGGGGAAAGTGGACGTACCCAAATCGGGGAACTACTATAAATTGCATGTGTTATTTTCTGTGCTGTGTGGTTTGTTTTGATTCTGCAGGTACAATTTTAATTCCGCAAATACGCTGCAAGTCACCTATCCCCCCCATAGGTGAAGCTAGTTGGCACTAGGTGGACTTTCAAGTGGTATCAGAGGGAGGTTACTCATCAAAAAGGTTAACACCTTGAGTAGAATCCTGCCACGAGTGTCAACAAGATGCTCAGACTCAAGCATGGAGTTGGATTGTGATGTCCCTCCTCTAAGACTCCCCTCATGTACAAAGGAGTACTATCCTGTATGGAAGTTGAGAGTACTGTTTCATCTGGAGGCCATCGACCCTCGAGCATCACTCATTCTGGAAGAGGGTCCCTTCATCCCCATGAAGGCTTCCAGCTCGGAGAAAGATCTCCAAATCCCCAAGTGTCCCAAAGAGATGTCTGAGACAGAGCTCTCTCTGTTCAACCTGGACCAGGTGATTCATCAGATCATCACTGATTTCTGGTCTGGACCTTCTCGCTCTAGAGTGGACAAGTGTAGGATAGCCAAGTCCATGTGGCAAACCATCTCAGGCCTCATGGAGGAATCTGAGAAAACAGGGATCTGTCGTCAACAAGAGGATGAAGCCTATGTAGGGGTCCTCATTTCTGAAGATGAAGGGCATGATCAATCGGTCAGTATCAGGGCTCCTGTGTCCTTGTCAGAGACTGAAGAAGAAGTTGAGGAAAGCAGTTCTGATGAAGCTGACTCAACAGTATCTGCCGATAATTACGGTAACCCTGAACAGCAAAGCCAGGAGCAGGTAACTTCTTCCTCATGCCCCTCTCCTCATGAAGTTCCTGAAGACAGGAACAATTCAGAGGGTAGTCCCTCCAGAGATGCAAGGGATATGGATAGCCTCAATCAAAGGAGTGAAAATCCTGATTCTCTTGAGAGTGCCCTTCAGAAGAGCAACTTACTTGTGGAGGAGCAAGCTAAGGAGATTGCTCAGCTGAGGACCTTGATGAATCTCCAATTGGAATCCATCAAGGTAAAGGACTCAAAGATCTCGGATCTAGAGAGTCGTATAAAGATCGAGAAGAGGATTGTTTCTAACTTCTCCAAGATAGATGCTATAAAAAGAAAAGCAGAAAATGAGTGGATCTCCCTAATTGTCAATTCATGGAGAAATGAGGAAACTGTGCTCAGACCCCCCACCCCGAGCAGGAAGGGCACACATCATGCATTCAGGTATGACCATAGGAACAACCTTGGTCACTGCAAGAATGATCAGCCATCATGTGGAAGTACCCACAGTGCCAGAGCTGACATGGGCACCCAGAGGAAAATACCTCAGGCTTCCACCAAGCCCTTTGTATTCTCGGCCACAGCCCCAACTAGTCATGAATCTGCCAGCATCAGCTCACAATGCGCCTCTCACCTCCCTAGGACTCAGGGAAGGGGGTCAGAAATCATGTTGTTGGGACTCATGGGGTCCTTGGAAGGGGGCTGACTGAAAGGAAGGCACCACCTCCCAGGCCTCATGACGCCTGCCATATGCATTCTTTCCACCCTTCCAATAGTCACGGTGGAAGAGACAATTCTGTTAGCATATCCGGCTCTATCCCGTTTAGACCTAGAACTATGACTACCTCAGTCACCAGTTCAGGTCACAAACGGCGATACAACATTCATGAATGTTGGTGTTGTGGCAAAGTGGGTCATTTTGCCATAGATTGTTGGCACAACTCTTCTGTGTCAAAGGCTAGGGGACTTCCACATCCTCGAGGAAATGTTAGTCCTCCCACCAGGACTCCTGAGGGGAGGCATTCCAACTATTTTGCTGACAGGAACCTAGGACCCAATACTTATTGGGTTCCTAAGGCAAGATAACTCTTTTCTGCAGGGTGGTCTGGGTTCCCGCAATCCTGATGGGAACCGGACAGGAGATGCTCCAAGAATGACGTGGAAAAAGTGTCGAGAATGGGAACAGTGCCTTCATTACAGGCACATGCATACTGACCTCCTGATATACACTGTGCTGGTAATGTGAAGGTTACATCTTGTTATCACAGGTATCTGCAATTAGCCGTAAATGTTTGAGCCATAAAGCATAAACAATTCCATATATGTAATTATGTATGTTGACATATCCACACTTTATAATGAGTTCACTTCTTTTGATATTGGATGGTCATATAGAAAAATTATTCACGTATTCTCAGTCACTTAGGGAAGGAGTATAAGCGTAAGATAACCTTCAGTTACTTTAGTAGTGATTAGTTTGACATTGTCAGCCATAAGTCCGCCTTTGAAAATTTTGAACCCCCTGGTTGGATTAAGAAACCATTATGCCTATTAAGACTTTCTTACCCTTGACAACGACTTAAATTTGGAATCTCAGCGACTTCCCTCATACTAAATTCCACCATAGTATCGTCGAACGAAGGCTTCAGACATTAATAGATGCATAAACCCGGTTATACAATGGACTAAATTTGAATCCCGCCGACTCCTCAGGCCGACTCTTCAAATTCCTCTGAATCATCTTAAGTCTCGCCGATCTAACCGAAATCCCGTCGACTCTTCAACTTCCAGCTGCGTGGTGATCTAACGACTTCTCCTCCCAGCGACCTAACGACCTCCCAGCGGGAATCCCTTCGACTTCTCCTCCCAGCGGGTTCCTCCTTCGGCGCTGCGTGGTGATCTAACGACACGTCTGGAGTCTTCCTCTCGCAACCAGGGTTTCGTCCAAGCCTCGCCTCGGATCGGCGTCTCTCTCGCAACCAGGCTCGCCGACTCTCCGGAACCTTCACTGCCTCTCCGCACTAGGTAATCTCCTACTTGTCCCCTACCGTGTGTTGAGCTCGGTGTAGATTTGGTTCTCACTCTCTTGGTTTCGGAGATCCTTAGACTTGGAAATTGATATTCCCATTCTTTCTAGTTTGCTATGGCCACACGGACGTCTGCTGGGCTAACCACTGGATGCGAGCTCGTGAGAACCGGATTCTCCCAGGCCTCAGACGAGTTCCAGAACATAATCATTATGCTCGAGGAAGTAGGACTGATGTTCGTGCTGGAGCACCCATGCAAGATCTTGGATAAGGAAGTCCTGGAGTTCTTTGCAACTGCCAAGCTCCGTCACGAAGACACTTCCATCAAGAGCAAGGTTGCTGGGAAGAAGGTCAAGTTATCCGCCAGGAAACTGACCCAATGCCTGCGGCTATCCAGTTGTGAAGAAGAAGATTACCTGGAGGAAGAGTATAGAGCAAGGACCCTATCCTTCTGTGGACTGGCTAAGGGGACCAGGTCAATCAAAAGGAAAGACATGAACGAGGAGGGCAAATTGCTGTCTGACATCGTTGGGAAGGCCCTAATCTACAAACCTGGATCCCACGACCACATTTCAGGAGAAATGTTCAAGTCTCTGGTGGCAATCGTCTGCCGAAAGCGGTTTAATTGGGGAGCCATGCTCTTTGAAAGAATTAAAGACACACTCCGTACCCCCAGCTTTGGCAGAATCATCAGCCTCTATCTGAATCAGCTGGACGGAGATACATTCGACATGAGCAAAGGAGTGCCGTTGCACTATCTGAAAAAGATGGACGTAAGCATATTCGACCGGTGGGAGCGGCGAATAGGGCAGGGTGCCAGGGAAATTAACTAAGAGGAAGCATCTCCGGCCGAGGACACCAGTACTCCAGCACACTCTATGGCAGCACCCAGTGAAGTTCCTGACGCGCTGATTGCAAGAACTGAGGGGGAGCCTGTACACTCTTCTGCAAACATCATATCTGATATTTCTCAGATAGCTAAAGATGCTGTGGAGACTGTGCAAGAGGACGGTGAGGAGGAAGTAGTAGATGTGGAAGAGGAAGAGGAAGGTGAGGAAGAAATGAATGACCTGGGAGATGAGGTGGCTGATGTGGAGGAGGAAGAAGAAGTAGAGGAAGACATGCACAACTCTGCAGATAAGCCTGAGCACTTAGAGACTAAAATGGAGGAAGAAGTAATTGAGAAGGAGAAAGTGGTGGATCCTCGGGAGGATGCTGCTGGTTCATCTAAAGAACAAGCTCCTGAGAGGTCGGATGCAGGAATGCAGGGGGAGCCCTCTCAGCAACCCTTTGTTCCCCCTGTGGACTCGATTATAGTGTCCAGCTCTCCCAGTACCTCTGCTGGGGAGCCTGACCAGGGTCTGCCTGCTGCTCCTCCACTTCAAGCAAACCTAGCAAATCACACTGTTAATTTTGTCCAAGGAATGCTAGATGAGCTCAAGGATACGTTTGAGAAATCCCACAACAAAGTGCTAAAGAGACTGCGGGACTCTGAGGATCTCATGCTTAAGAATGTGGTTCAGATCAACCACAAACTAGATGTGATGGAGAAGAAATTTGATGAAAAATATACAGAGGCAGGCACAGCCGTATCTCTTATCATGAAAGGACTGAAGAAGAATACTGACGACCTGACAGTAGTCAATAAAAATGTTCATGTTGTAGCACAGACCATACAAAAATTTGATGCCAACATGGTAACGCATGAGATCGAAGGGGGAAAATGTTCATGGTGTAACCCGTGTTGTGGGAGTGTTGACTCCTACGTGTGGAAGGGTTCCTTCCGGTAGTGCAAGGATTGGATTTCAATCCTGTTGGTGAAGTGACCGAGTCGTCCCTGATTGGGAGATAGGTCGAAGGGGGAAAGTGGACGTACCCAAATCGGGGAACCACTATAAATTGCCTGTGTTATTTTCTGTGCTGTGTGGTTTGTTTTGATTCTGCAGGTACAATTTTAATTCCGCAAATACGCTGCAAGTCACCTATCCCCCCCATAGGTGAAGCTAGTTGGCACTAGGTGGACTTTCAGTTTGATCATAATCAATCCCTTCCTCTTACTTGTATCCTTGAGCAACAAGCCTTGCCTTGTTCCTCACTATCACATCTTGGGCATCAAGTTTGTTTCTAAATACCCACTTAGTCCCAATTACTGGATAGCCTTAGGCCTTGGAACTAAGTCCCAAACTTTACACCTCTTAAACTGGTTGAGTTCCTCTTGCATTGTAGTGATCCAGTTTGGATCTTGCTCTGTATCATATATGGATTGAGGCTCAATTTGAGAGAGAAAACAGACAAGCATCACATCAGGGTTGAGTTGATGCCTTGTCTGCACTCCTACTAATATGTCTCCAATTACTTAAGATCTAGGGTGATCCCTAAGTGTGACAAGATCATTAGGTGGAGTTAGTTCAGCGACAGTTATTTGATTTAATTCCTCTTGTGGAATTATATCAACTGTTGGAGAAAATTGAACTGCTTCCACAGTCTCTTCTTCACTTTCAGCTTCTGATATAGCTTGTGGAGAGGGATGCGATTCAACCCTTGAGGTAAGGTTTAGATCATCCAAGCTCTCACATAAATTTTGTACCTGCAGATTATTGTTGGTAGAGATGTCTCTCTCCTTGTAAATCATATTAGATTCATCAAATGTCACATACATAGATTCCTCAATTTTTAATGTTGATTTATTAAGCACCCTATATGCCTTGCTGACTTGGGAATATCCTAGGAAAATTCTCATTGCAGCCTTAGCTTCAAACTTTCTAAGATATTTCTTGTCATTGTTGTGAATATAGCATATACATCCAAATACTTTAAAATAGGTGATTATAGGTTTCTTCCCTTTGAGTAGTTCATAGGGAGTCTTAAGCTTTAGTTTATGTATTAGGTTTCTATTCAGGACATAATTTGTTGTGCTTACTGCCTCTGCCCAATAGGAAAGAGACATGTAAGCATCTGCAAGCAATGTACCTGCAGCTTCAATAAGTGTCCTATTCTTCCTTTCAACTACCCCATTTTGTTGAGGAGTTCTTGGAGCTGAGAAACAATGTCTGATACCTTCCTTCTCACAGAACTCTTGCATAAGAAGAGATTCAAACTCAGTGCCATGATCACTTTTGATCAATGCAACTTGAGTAGAGTACTCAATCTGTATGTTCTTGAGAAAATCTGTGAGAACCTTAAAAGTATCTGACTTAGTTCTCAAAAAGAAAACCCATGTGAATCTGGAGAAATCATCTGCAATAAATAATGTATAAGACTTTCCTCCTAGACTTTGTACTGCAATAGGGCCAAAAAGGTCCATATGGAGCAAGTACAAAATTCTAGGTGAATCACTCTTATTAATGGATTTGAAACTAGATTTAGTTTGCTTGCCTAGTTGACAAGCCCTACAAAGGCCTTCCTTCTTGTAGGGACCAGAAGGTAAACCTCTAACAAGATTGTCCTTAGATAACCTAGCTATATTGTTATGGTTTACATGTCCTAGTCTTTTGTTCCATAAGCTAGTTTGAATGCTGCCAGAATTGAATAAGCAAATTTCAGATTTAGCTGATTCAAAATTTACTAAGTAGATGTTGTCTTGTCTAATTCTTGTTAAAACAGTTGTGTTGTTTAAAGAAATAAGACATAAAGAGTTAGTGAAGCTTACTTGATAACCTGTATCACATAGTTGGTTTACTGATATCAGGTTATGTTTAAGTCCATTTACATAGGTCACCTTCTTGAATGTGACAGCTCCACAGTTGAAATCTCCATAGCCTTCTATCAGTCCAAATCCCGAGTCCCCAAAGATTACTTTAGGTCCAGTCTTGGCTTTATAATTGATTAGGCATTTCTTGCAACCTGTCATATGTTTAGAGCAACCACTATCCAGGTACCACTTATTTTGAGTGACAGGGTTCTCTTCTACCTGCAAAGAGGATTAGCAGTTTTTGACCCAGATTACCTTGGGTCCTTGTTGTTTAACATAAATGAAACTTGAAATAAATGAACATTCAGGTTGATCCTTATAACCTAAAAGATGATACCTTCTAGGAGGTATGACCCACTGATTAAAGGGATTAAAGGATTTATCAGTTTTTAGGTTACTCTGGTTATGAACTGAGTTTGACAAATTTGAGTATGTTCGTCGATCTGAGCTCGACGATCTGGGTTGAGTTCTTCGATCTCTGCTCGAAGAATGGAGGTATCCATTCTCAGAGCCCCAAGAACGTTGATCTCTGGTCGATGAATCATACTGGTTTCGTCGATCCCAGTTCGAAGAATAGTTTACATTATTATTTGCATTCAGGGTTCGTCGTTCTGAGGTCGACGAACCATACTCATTTCGTCGTTCTGAGTTCGACGAAATATGTTGAACATAGTTATGTTGTTTATTTTTCTTTTTTTGATTGGTTTTCTTAAGTTCTAACTGTTTAAGAACTTCATTAACCTTCTCTACCTATTCAGTATTTTTCTTACTATTTTCAGATATGAAGTTAATAGATTTTGATAATTTATTTTTCTGAATTAGGATTGGTTCACTAAATGAGGCTCCTAATCCTAGTTTGTTATTGTTAGATTTTGTATTAACTGTGCTAGTTATATCTAACAGTTGTAAACTTCTACCATTCAAGAATTCTTCTAGTTCCTTAGCATTACTTAATTCAGATTTCAGAAAAACTATTTGTTGTTTGGCTAAGCTTAATTCTTCAGTTAACTTTTCATTTTCAGCAATGATTTTATCTTGTTATAAAAGTTTTTCCCTGAGAAGTTTGATTTCCTTCTCAGATCCTATTAGGTCTAAACACAAGAGTTTAAATTCAGATTGAAATTCTTTAGATTGAAATTCATAGGAAGCAATTACCTGATCCTCTTCAGAGAGGAATTCTTCATCATCTGATTCTTCTGAATCTGATCTGCTGCTTCCAACATCTATTGTCATAAGGCAAATTTCCCTTGCCTTCTTTTCTTCTACATCATCTTCACTAGAACTGGAGGAGGATGTTTCATCTTCAGTATCACTCAAGGTTTCAGCTACAAAGCCCTTCTCCTTCTTTTTGTACTTGTTGGAGGAGGCCTTGCTGTACTGATGTCTTCTTGAATCCTTTTCTTACCTTCTATCTTTCTTTTGGACTTCTGGACATTCTGAGATGAAGTGTCCAGGTTTCCTGTACCCAAAATAGACAACCTCTTTAGAAGGGGTCTTGTCATACCTGGGTTTATCTTCATTCCTTGAGGGCTTCCTCCTGAAGTCCTTCCTTACCATTTTATAGAATCTCTTAGTAAAGAGACCCATAAGATCTTCATTGGCTGGCAAGCTGGGAGAATCTTCTGCAGCTTTGAATGCTAAGTTCTGTTCCTTCCTGGTAGGTGTTGAAGCCTTTGGTTCAACTGCAGCTTCTCTTGACTTGATCAATTACTCATAGGATTTGAGCTTTCCAAGCAGAGATTCTATTGAAATTTCAGCCATGCTTCTGGCTTCTCTGATGGGCCAGATTCTGGAGTCCCAAGTGCTAGGGAAGCACATGAGGATCTTGTCATTGACCTTAGTCAGAGTAATTTCCTTATCCAATGTTCTGAGCTCACTGATGATGGAGCTCAGCTTGTTGTACATTGCTTCCACAGATTCTGCTTCATCTTTCCTGAAATTTTCATATTAGGATATGAGGTTGGATCTTCTATACTTCCTCTCATCAGCAGAGCCTGCTACTATTTGGTTGAGGGAATTCCAAATGGATTTGGCAGATGTACATTCAGCAACTTTCTGAAATTTATCATCTGACATAGTTTGGGCCAGTATGTTCATAGCTCTGGCATCAGCAATCTTTGCTTTCTTATGTTCATCAGCTTAATCTGGAGGAGGCACTGCACTGAGATTTACTGGAGTTGAAGTAGAGGGCACTGGAGCTGGTGGTCCTGTTAAGATGGAATTAAAGATGTCCTCATCAATAGAGTTCATATAAAGCTTGATTCTTGCCTTCCAGATCCCAAAATTTTGCAAGTTGCAGACTGGAGGTCATCTGGTGCTGGCATAATCCTTGTTTTGTGCCATGATATCAGAAAATAAAATCTAATCAGAGAAACTAATAAG
This sequence comes from Platanthera zijinensis, assembly GCA_039513925.1. NCBI lineage: Eukaryota > Viridiplantae > Streptophyta > Magnoliopsida > Asparagales > Orchidaceae > Platanthera > Platanthera zijinensis. Next base: position 52,032,461 of record CM077095.1, read on the forward strand.
ACTTATTCAGTGTTTATCCTGAGGATCTTGATTAATCCAGGTGTAAGCCTGTATGATGTGATTAACCTGCGTCTGATACAAATTGAAAGATAGGGTAAGCTCTGAAAAACTCTAGAGGGGGGGGGGGGTGAATAGAGTTTTTAAAATCTTTTTGATTTTTGCTGAAATAAGAAGTCTTTAATAAAATATGTTACTATGATATAGGTGTATGCGTGTACAAGTGCAGCAGATGAACTAGAGAAAAGATAACTAAGCTACAAAATAAAATATATCACAGCACAAGCACACAGGAAGATCACAGCCACACAGACAACACAAGAATTTTTATAGTGGTTCCCCAAACTTGGGTACATCCACTCTTCTACCACCCTAGATAGGAATCCACTACAGGTTTTGATCAGGTGACTGCCACCAATGAGCTTTTGATTAGGTGCTCAAAAACCAACCCAAGTCTTTTGGAAGGAGACTTGCAACCAGAATAATTTTGAAGGAAATTAAAACCCTGTACAGAGGTGGCTAAGAGAGGTTGATGGAAGTCTTCTTTTCTTAAGTCAAAATGAGAAGACTATGTGGATTCTGTGGTGTTGTCAAAGCTCCCCCTGAAATCTTGAATGGTTCAGGAGTGGAAGCTTTGCTAAGGGTGAGTAGGCCTTTTGATATATGATCAACTCTCCAGAGATCCTTTGACTGATTTGAATATTCTTGTCCCTTGAGGTCCCTGAAAACAAAGAAGGTGAAGAAGGACTCTTGATTGTGATTGTTGTTCTTTCTTCTTCTTTGAGAGCAGTTGATTTCCTGAGAACTGTATGCACAACACTTATTTTTTTCTTTTGTCTGTCTGCTTTTTCCACATGCCTTCTTGTTGATCTCAAAGAGTTTTTGTATTGACTTATTTCTGGTAGAGAGATGATCAGATTGATAACTGACTCAAGGTCGAATTCAAAAACCTGCAATAAATGCTCAGCTGAAATCTGGGAAATGAAAACGGCAAGTATGCTGTCATATATTCTATTCTATGTCTGTCCCGAGATATAAGCAATTAACTCCATGGAGGATATTTGCAATAAATGCAGCCAGTAACGGCTCGATTCAAAGGATATAAGTACATTGATTATCCAGGGAATTAACGGCCTATAATAGATATAAAATAAGGAGACAGAAAAGGAAAGAATAAATAACAATATGTCTTACAGTTTTCGTCGACCAGAGAATAGCTTTTGTCGACCTGTGATCAGCTTTCATCGACCTGTGATCAGCTTTCGTCTACCTGTGATCAGCTAACAACTGCACTACATAAACTGATGGATACTGTGCTCTAAGTTCGTCGACCTGAGAATGTGAAATTAGTCGACCTTAGAACTTGGTCAAACTGACGGCGTTGAGATAATAGCACATCTGGCGTTGAGTCGTTTGAGAGTGTTGAGTCATTGATAGCGTTGAGAGCGTTGAGTGATCTTTGGCTCTGAGTAAGCTTTGGCTTTGAGTGAATTATGGCGCTGAGTCAATTATGGCGCTGAGTGATCTTTGTCGCTGAGAGTTGAAGTGTTAGTCGACCTGAGAATAGAGTTCGTCGAGCTCAGCTCAGAGAATTTTATCTTTGATTTAGTCGAGCTGAGCACGACTTTCGTCGACCGGAGATCGACGAACGTAGATCTTCTTTTTTTAAAACTTGAATTCTCTATGTCTTGAGTCTTTGGTAGTGTTGGAGGCTGGTCCTTTGTACTGTTGACTCTAAGGACTTGACCTAGACTCTGGAAACACATAAAACTTGACCCTTCTATACAACATGGGTCACACCCTATGAAGAGAACCTAGCCCAAATCACCAAGGGGTTCCAACAGTGATCCTGACCCAAATCAGAACTAGGGTTCCAACAACTGTTGGAAAGGACGCTACTTAATTTCTTAAATAAGTAGCAGAGCGCCACAGGTTAAGTGAAGGAACGCCAGACCCAACAATACCCCCACCCTCTGATACCAAATGTAGGATCAAGCGCATACCCAACTGTTCTAAAAGCCCGGACTGTTGGAAAGGGCGCTACTTAATTTCTTAAATAAGTAGCAGAGCGTCACGGGTCAAGTGAAGGAATGCCAGACCCAACAGACATGGCCGAGCCTTGCATTCCATAGCCACGCCGGATCTTCAAGGTTCGCCAAGAGACACACCGTCTCCCCTTGATGCAACTCTATTTTGTAAAGGCGATTTACGGTGCACCTCACCTTCATGAGTAGCCTTGTATGATATTTGTCGAGCACCTACAGGATATCCTCATCCTTGATCACTATATGGTCGGTTTCGGTAAGTTGTATGAGGCTCACGATATTGCTTCGGAGCTTCGGGATATAATATACTCCTGGAGCAACCACTGTTCTCCATTCCTACAGCTAAATAGGATTGAACCCTTACCCATGATTTGCATCATTGAGCCATCGCCGAACTTTACTTTTCCAGTGACATTTCCGTCCAGCTCGTGGAACTTTGCCTTATCGCGGTCATATGGTTGCTAGCCCCATTGTCAAGGTACTAGACATGACATGGGTTAGCCTTGACCTCGGGCCTCGTTTTTCCTCGCTTAATAGGACGGAACCATTCCCTTCTTATTATTCTGCCACCATTTCCTCCGACACCGCGAGCATTATGGTCGCAGTCTCAGCGTCGTCCGGAAGTGTGAGGTGTGCCTCCTTCTTTGGGGTCCTGCATTCAGATACATAATGCCCCATTTTGTTACAATTAAAACAACAGATGTGGCTCTTGTCACGGCCACTGTCGCTGGAACCACTCGTGTCATCTTTACTTGGCTCCTCGCCACGACCGCCATTGCTGCGCCCTCTGTCGCGACCACGACCACCCCGACCGCGGTTGCTACCGACATGAGCAGGGGAACTAGATGATTCTCACCGGTTGAGGCCAGCTGACTCAACGTAGCCAGAAAATTCTCTTAAGGCAGAATCGTCGAGAATCACTAAGTGATTCTCGCTGATTCGTCGAGAATGTCTTTGCATTCTCGACGATTCGGCGAGAATCTAATGTGATTCCCGCCGATTCTCCCCGGCCTCTATAACATGTGATGCTAGAATTAGCCAAGTAGGATTCGGCGAGAATCACTTACGATTCTCGCCGAATTTGACTTGGGCAAATTTCCGACATTTCCTGGACCGGTCCAGGTTTCAAGCGGTATTTCGAACCGGACTTCGGTCTTTGCTTTGGTGGTGCCCACAACGGTCATCCTTATGACCTAGTGTATAAATACATAGGTATTGGTGAACAGTAAAAAACGAATACAGAATACGAAAGGAAGCGGCCATAAAACCCTAATTTCGCGAACCTTCTCCATGGTCGCCGCTCGTATAGTGATCACCATTGCTGATCTTGATCTTCTCCAGATCCACGGTGATAGAAGCCAAGTATTGCATAGCGTCTCACATGTTTAACCAGAGATCTTTTGTCTCTTGATTTGAGATAGGGAAATCCATCCTCGTCCGAATCGATCGAGACGATCGATCCTAGTGTGACCGTTGGAAGACCTTGCCGACTTCGCTAAGAAGATTGAATCTCCAGTGCTTTGCTGCTGTCTTCAGTTGCCGCTGCCAACACCGAGAGCCTTGCCGCCGCTCGTCGCCGCCGCCGGTCTCGGGGAGATTCTCTCCAAGTGAGATCTAGGGTTGTGGACTCTTCGTTGACTTCAAGAACACGTCGTCGAACGAAGAGGGACACCTTAGTCTCCATACGTTGTTTGTATTTCTTACAAGCTATTTTCAATTCTTTGTAAAGGACCGATTGGTCTCTAGTTGTAGGGTTGGGTACAACCCGTGTTGTGGGAGTGTTGACTCCTACGTGTGGAGGGGTTCCTTCCGGTAGTACAAGGATTGGATTTCAATCCTGTTGGTGAAGTGACCGAGTCGTCCCTGATTGGGAGATAGGTCGAAGGGGGAAAGTGGACGTACCCAAATCGGGGAACCACTATAAATTGCCTGTGTTATTTTCTGTGCTGTGTGGTTTGTTTTGATTCTGCAGGTACAATTTTAATTCCGCAAATACGCTGCAAGTCACCTATCCCCCCATAGGTGAAGCTAGTTGGCACTAGGTGGACTTTCAAGTGGTATCAGAGGGAGGTTACTCATCAAAAAGGTTAACACCTTGAGTAGAATCCTGCCACGAGTGTCAACAAGAAGCTCAGACTCAAGCATGGAGTTGGATTGTGATGTCCCTCCTCTAAGACTCCCCTCATGTACAAAGGAGTACTATCATGTATGGAAGTTGAGAGTACTGTTTCATCTGGAGGCCATCGACCCTCGAGCATCACTCATTTTGGAAGAGGGTCCCTTCATCCCCACGAAGGCTTCCAGCTCGGAGAAAGATCTCCAAATCCCCAAGTGTCCCAAAGAGATGTCTGAGACAGAGCTCTCTCTGTTCAACCTGGACCAGGTGATTCGTCAGATCATCACTGATGTCTGGTCTGGACCTTCTCGCTCTAGAGTGGACAAGTGTAGGACAGCCAAGTCCATGTGGCAAACCATCTCAGGCCTCATGGAGGAATCTGAGAAAACAGGGATCTGTCGTCAACAAGAGGATGAAGCCTATGTAGGGGTCCTCATTTCTGAAGATGAAGGGCATGATCAATCGGTCAGTATCAGGGCTCCTGTGTCCTTGTCAGAGACTGAAGAAGAAGTTGAGGAAAGCAGTTCTGATGAAGCTGACTCAACAGTATCTGCCGATAATTACGGTAACCCTGAACAGCAAAGCCAGGAGCAGGTAACTTCTTCCTCATGCCCCTCTCCTCATGAAGTTCCTGAAGACAGGAACAATTCAGAGGGTAGTCCCTCCAGAGATGCAAGGGATATGGATAGCCTCAATCAAAGGAGTGAAAATCCTGATTCTCTTGAGAGTGCCCTTCAGAAGAGCAACTTACTTGTGGAGGAGCAAGCTAAGGAGATTGCTCAGCTGAGGACCTTGATGAATCTCCAATTGGAATCCATCAAGGTAAAGGACTCAAAGATCTCGGATATAGAGAGTCGTCTAGAGACCAAGAAGAGGATTGTTTCTAACTTCTCCAAGATAGATGCTATAAAAAGAAAAGCAGAAAATGGGTGGATTTCCCAAATTGTCAATTCATGGAGAAATGGGGAAACTGTGCTCAGACCCCCCACCCCGAGCAGGAAGGGCACACATCATGCATTCAGGTATGACCATAGGAACAACCTTGGTCACTGCAAGAATGATCAGCCATCATGTGGAAGTACCCACAGTGCCAGAGCTGACATGGGCACCCAGAGGAAAATACCTCAGGCTTCCACCAAACCCTCTGTATTCTCGGCCACATCCCCAACTAGTCATGAATCTGCCAGCATCAGCTCACAATGCGCCTCTCACCTCCCTAGGACTCAGGGAAGGGGGGGTCAGAAATCATGTTGTTGGGACTCATGGGGTCCTTGGAAGGGGGCTGACTGAAAGGAAGGCACCACCTCCCAGGCCTCATGACGCCTGCCATATGCATTCTTTCCAACCTTCCAATAGTCACGGTGGAAGAGACAATTCTGTTAGCATATCCGGCTCTATCCCATTTAGACCTAGAACTATGACTACCTCAGTCACCAGTTCAGGTCACAAACGGCGATACAACATTCATGAATGTTGGTGTTTTGGCAAAGTGGGTCATTTTGCCATAGATTGTTGGCACAACTCTTCTGTGTCAAAGGCTAGGGGACTTCCACATCCTCGAGGAAATGTTAGTCCTCCCACCAGGACTCCTGAGGGGAGGTATTCCAACTATTTTGCTGACAGGAACCTAGGACCCAATACTTATTGGGTTCCTAAGGCAAGATAACTCTTTTCTGCAGGGTGGTCTGGGTTCCCGCAATCCTGATGGGAACCGGACAGGAGATGCTCCAAGAATGACGTGGAAAAAAGTGTCGAGAATGGGAGCAGTGCCTTCATTACAGGCACATGCATACTGACCTCCTGATATACATTGTGCTGGTAATGTGAAGGTTACATCTTGTTATCACAGGTATCTGCAATTAGCCGTAAATGTTTGAGCCATAAAGCATAAACAATTCCATATATGTAATTATGTATGTTGACATATCCACACTTTATAATGAGTTCACTTCTTTTGATATTGGATGGTCATATAGAAAAATTATTCACGTATGCTCAGTCACTTAGGGAAGGAGTATAAGCGTAAGATAACCTTCAGTTACTTTAGTAGTGATTAGTTTGACATTGTCAGCCATAAGTCCGCCCTTGAAAATTTTGAACCCCTGGTTGGATTAAGAAACCATTATGCCTATTAAGACTTTCTTACCCTTGACAACGACTTAAATTTGGAATCTCAGCGACTTCCCTCATACTAAATTCCACCATAGTATCGTCGAACGAAGGCTTCGGACATTAATAGATGCATAAACCCGGTTATATAATGGACTAAATTTGAATCCCGCCGACTCCTCAGGCCGACTCTTCAAATTCCTCCGAATCATCTTAAGTCTCGCCGATCTAACCTAAATCCCGCCGACTCTTCAACTTCCAGCTGCGTGGTGATCTAACGACTTCTCCTCCCAGCGACCCTAACGACCTCCCAGCGGGAATCCCTTCGACTTCTCCTCCCAGCGGGTTCCTCCTTCGGCGCTGCGTGGTGATCTAACGACACGTCTGGAGTCTTCCTCTCGCAACCAGGGTTTCGTCCAAGCCTCGCCTCGGATCGGCGTCTCTCTCGCAACCAGGCTCGCCGACTCTCCGGAACCTTCACTGCCTCTCCGCACTAGGTAATCTCCTACTTGTCCCCTACCGTGTGTTGAGCTCAGTGTAGATTTGGTTCTCACTCTCTTGGTTTCGGAGATCCTTAGACTTGGAAATTGATATTCCCATTCTTTCTAGTTTGCTATGGCCACACGGACGTCTGCTGGGCTAACCACTGGATGCGAGCTCGTGAGAACCGGATTCTCCCAGGCCTCAGACGAGTTCCAGAACATAATCATTATGCTCGAGGAAGCAGGACTGACGTTCGTGCTGGAGCACCCATGCAAGATCTTGGATAAGGAAGTCCTGGAGTTCTTTGCAACTGCCAAGCTCCGTCACGAAGACACTTCCATCAAGAGCAAGGTTGCTGGGAAGAAGGTCAAGTTATCCGCCAGGAAACTGACCCAATGCCTGCGGCTATCCAGTTGTGAAGAAGAAGATTACCTGGAGGAAGAGTATAGAGCAAGGACCCTATCCTTCTGTGGACTGGCTAAGGGGACCAGGTCAATCAAAAGGAAAGACATGAACGAGGAGGGCAAATTGCTGTCTGACATCGTTGGGAAGGCCCTAATCTGCAAACCTGGATCCCACGACCACATTTCAGGAGAAATGTTCAAGTCTCTGGTGGCAATCGTCTGCCGAAAGCGGTTTAATTGGGGAGCCATGCTCTTTGAAAGAATTAAAGACACACTCCGTACCCCCAGCTTTGGCAGAATCATCAGCCTCTATCTGAATCAGCTGGACGGAGATACATTCGACATGAGCAAAGGAGTGTCGTTGCACTATCTGAAAAAGATGGACGTAAGCATATTCGACCGGTGGGAGCGGCGAATAGGGCAGGGTGCCAGGGAAATTAACTAAGAGGAAGCATCTCCGGCCGAGGACACCAGTACTCCAGCACACTCTATGGCAGCACCCAGTGAAGTTCCTGACGCGCTGATTGCAAGAACTGAGGGGGAGCCTGTACACTCTTCTGCAAATATCATATCTGATATTTCTCAGATAGCTAAAGATGCTGTGGAGACTGTGCAAGAGGACGGTGAGGAGGAAGTAGTAGATGTAGAAGAGGAAGAGGAAGGTGAGGAAGAAATGAATGACCTGGGAGATGAGGTGGCTGATGTGGAGGAGGAAGAAGAAGTAGAGGAAGACATGCACAACTCTGCAGATAAGCCTGAGCACTTAGAGACTAAAATGGAGGAAGAAGTAATTGAGAAGGAGAAAGTGGTGGATCCTCGGGAGGATGCTGCTGGTTCATCTAAAGAACAAGCTCCTGAGAGGTCGGATGCAGGAATGCAGGGGGAGCCTCTCAGCAACCCTTTGTTCCCCCTGTGGACTCGATTATAGTGTCCAGCTCTCCCAGTACCTCTGCTGGGGAGCCTGACCAGGGTCTGCCTGCTGCTCCTCCACTTCAAGCAAACCTAGCAAATCACACTGTTAATTTTGTCCAAGGAATGCTAGATGAGCTCAAGGATACGTTTTGAGAAATCCCACAACAAAGTGCTAAAGAGACTGCGGGACTCTGAGGATCTCATGCTTAAGAATGTGGTTCAGATCAACCACAAACTAGATGTGATGGAGAAGAAATTTGATGAAAAATATACAGAGGCAGGCACAGCCGTATCTCTTATCATGAAAGGACTGAAGAAGAATACTGACGACCTGACAGTAGTCAATAAAAATGTTCATGTTGTAGCACAGACCATACAAAAATTTGATGCCAACATGGTAACGCTGAACGCAAATCAGAAATCTCTGCTGGACGAATTCAGTAAAACTTAGAAGCACATTGATGCATCTCTGCATTCCTATACAAACTCTATAGCCGCCGAAGCCAAAAGGGGGAGGAAGCGTATAACGCTAAGATGGCGGGGCTTCAAGAGTTAGTACTTCTAAATTTCGATCAGACCAATAGGTATGCCTTTCAAAACTACCAAATCATAACTGCACCTTTATTCAACTTAATAAATAATAATTGACGAATACAAATTCGATAATTTGAATAGGTACGTGTTTGAAACGGCCCATAGGCTGGTAACAGAGGCATCAGGAATACATGTTCCTGTCGCTCCGCTTGAGGGTGTGGGTCCTGCTGGTACTGGTGCGGGTGAAATAGGGACTGAAGAAGTACAAATGAGCGAAGCCGAGGCAAAGAAAGCTGCTGAAAGGGCTGAACGAAGAAGATGGTTTGTTCAAGATGCCATAGCAAGAGCCAGGGACAAGAGAAAAAGTCAAGAAGGGACTTCTAGGAAACGCAAGCTGAAAAGAAGATCAGATTGCAGGAGGATGATGTGAGAGTGAAAAAATGGAGTCCTGTATCAAAGAGTATTATCCTGGACACATTTTTGTTACTGCAGAGGGGGCAAATAAATCGAAATGATGTATATAGTCAGTACGAATGGGAGCGGCATAAAGAATTTGAAGCTAAACGTAGCATATTTTTCAGGAACAACACCGCGGCAGATAAAGCCCCTCCTCCGAGATACTATCCAAAGCCCAAGGAGTATCTTGAGCGTCAAAGCAGAAAGTTACTAGCTAAGCAACTTAAAGAAGACATAGCTAAGGATAAAGATCTTTAGGATGTTAGCTTTTGGAATTATCACATTTAAACTTTCTTTATCATGTGATCATGTGAACATTTCTGTGTGGATATTCATATTTATATATACATGTGTGTGGTTTATTATTTGACTCTCACATTGATCTAATTACGTTTATTGTTCACTCTGTTGGTTAATGCATATTTTGTCTTAAGTGTTGAAATTCATCTTAGCTTAGTAGGATTTTGGCTTCGTCAAATAGGGGAGATTGTTGGGTATTGTATCCACAATCACCTGGATTTGAGGAAGCCTCCTATCAAGCTAAGATGAATTCACTATGTATTTGATGAATTCCTTATGAGTTGTGCTTGCAGTTATTCCACGCTAAGTACACACCAATGTCAGGGTGCAGTGAGTCAATATACACGGGTCTGCGCGACGTAAACCCTCGTTGAGCAGATCAGTGTGTTGGCCTACGTATACTCTCTCTATTGGGGTGTACTTAATTTCAAGTACAGGGCTATGATAAAGCAAGAGCAGACATGGAGCAAGGATGGGCCAAAGAGCAGCTCACGGGTTGAAAGAGGAGAAATAGTCCAAGTGTAATCGTCGAGAATCACTCTGTGATTCTCGCCGATTCGTCGAGAATCACTTGTGATTCTCGACGAGTCGTCGAGAATCACTAGATGATTCTCGCCGGTTGAGGCCAGCTGACTCAACGTACCAGAAAATTCTCTTAAGGCAGAATCGTCGAGAATCACTAAGTGATTCTCGCCGATTCGTCGAGAATGTCTTTGCATTCTCGACGATTCGACGAGAATCTAATGTGATTCCCGCCGATTCTCCCCGGCCTCTATAACCTGTGATGCCAGAATTAGCCAAGTAGGATTCGGCGAGAATCGCAAGTGATTCTCACCGATTCGTCGAGAATCACTTATGATTCTCGTCGAATTTGACTTGGGCAAATTTCCGACATTTCCTGGACCGGTCCAGGTTTCAAGCGGTATTTCGAACCGGACTTCGGTCTTTGCTTTGGTGGGGCCCATAACGGTCATCCTTATGACCTAATGTATAAATACACAGGTATTGGTGAACAGTAAAAAAACGAATACAGAATACGAAAGGTAGCGGCCGTAAAACCCTAATTTCGCAAACCTTCTCCGTGGCCGCCGCTCGTACAGTGATCACCATTGCTGATCTTGATCTTCTCCAGATCCACGGTGATAGAAGCCAAGTCTTGCATAGCATCTCACGTGTCTAACCAGAGATCTTTTGTCTCTTGATTTGAGATAGGGAAATCCATCCTCGTCCGAATCGATCGAGACGATCGATCCTAGTGTGACCGTTGAAGACCTTGCCGACTTCGTAAGAAGATTGAATCTCCAGTGCTTTGCTGCTGTCTTCAGTTGCCGCCGCCAACACTGAGAGCCTTGCCTCCGCTCGTCGCCGCCGCCGGGTCTCGGGAGATTCTCTCCAAGTGAGATCTAGTCTATGGACTCTTCGTTGACTTCAAGAACACGTCGTCGAACGAAGAGGGAACCTTAGTCTCCATATGTTGTTTGTATTTCTTACAAGCTATTTTCAATTCTTTGTAAAGGACCGATTGGTCTCTAGTTGTAGGGTTGGGTGCAACCCGTGTTGTGGGAGTGTTGACTCCTACGTGTGGAAGGGTTCCTTCCGGAAGTGCAAGGATTGGATTTCAATCCTGTTGGTGAAGTGACCGAGTCGTCCCTGATTGGGAGATAGGTCGAAGGGGGAAAGTGGACGTACCCAAATCGGGGAACCACTATAAATTGCCTGTGTTATTTTCTGTGCTGTGTGGTTTGTTTTGATTCTGCAGGTACAATTTTAATTCCGCAAATACGCTGCAAGTCACCTATCCCCCCCCCCATGGGTGAAGCTAGTTGACACTAGGTGGACTTTCAGTTTGATCATAATCAATCCCTTCCTCTTACTTGTATCCTTGAGCAACAAGCCTTGCCTTGTTCCTCACTATCACACCTTGGGCATCAAGTTTGTTTCTAAATACCCACTTAGTCCCAATTACTGGATAGCCTTAGGCCTTGGAACTAAGTCCCAAACTTTACACCTCTTAAACTGGTTGAGTTCCTCTTGCATTGTAGTGATCCAGTTTGGATCTTGCTCTGCATCAGATATGGATTGAGGCTCAATTTGAGAGAGAAAACAGACAAGCATCACATCAGGGTTGAGTTGATGTCTTGTCTGCACTCCTACTAATATGTCTCCAATTACTTAAGATCTAGGGTGATCCCTAAGTGTGACAAGATCATTAGGTGGAGTTAGTTCAGCGACAGTTATTTGATTTAATTCCTCTTGTGGAATTGTATCAACTGTTGGAGAAAATTGAACTGCTTCCACAGTCTCTTCTTCACTTTCAGCTCTGATATAGCTTGTGGAGAGGGATGTGATTCAACCCTTGAGGTAAGGTTTAGATCATCCAAGCTCTCACACAAATTTTGTACCTGCAGATTATTGTTGGTAGAGATGTCTCTCTCCTTGTAAAACATATTAGATTCATCAAATGTCACATGCATAGATTCCTCAATTTTTAATGTTGATTTATTAAGCACCCTATATGCCTTACTGACCTGGGAATATCCTAGGAAAATTCTCATTGCAGCCTTAGCTTCAAACTTTCTAAGATGTTTCTTGTCATTGTTGTGAATATAGCATATACATCCAAATACTTTAACATAGGTGATTATAGGTTTCTTCCCTTTGAGTAGTTCATAGGGAGTCTTAAGCTTTAGTTTATGTATTAGGTTTCTATTCAGGACATAATTTGTTGTGCTTACTACCTCTGCCCAATAGGAAAGAGACATGTAAGCATCTGCAAGCAATGTACCTGCAGCTTCAATAAGTGTCCTATTCTTCCTTTCAACTACCCCATTTTGTTGAGGAGTTCTTGGAGCTGAGAAATAATGTCTGATACCTTCCTTCTCACAGAACTCTTGCATAAGAAGAGATTCAAACTCAGTGCCATGATCACTTCTGATCAATGCAACTTGAGTAGAGTACTCAATCTGTATGTTCTTGAGAAAATCTGTGAGAACCTTAAAAGTATCTGACTTAGTTCTCAAAAAGAAAACTCATGTGAATCTGGAGAAATCATCTGCAATAAATAATGTATAAGACTTTCCTCCTAGACTTTGTACTGCAATAGGGCCAAAAAGGTCCATATGGAGCAAGTACAAAATTCTAGGTTTATTAATGGATTTGAAACTAGATTTAGTTTGCTTGCCTAGTTGACAAGCCCTACAAAGGCCTTCCTTCTTGTAGGGACCAGAAGGTAAACCTCTAACAAGAATGTCCTTAGATAACCTAGCTATATTGTTATGGTTTACATGTCCTAGTCTTTTGTTCCATAAGCTAGTTTGAATGCTGCCAGAATTGAATAAGCAAATTTCAGATTTAGCTGATTCAAAATTTACTAAGTAGATGTTGTCTTGTCTAATTCTTGTTAAAACAGTTGTGTTGTTTAAAGAAATAAGACATAAAGAGTTAGTGAAGCTTACTTGATAACCTGTATCACATAGTTGGTTTACTGATATCAGGTTATGTTAGGGAAGCACATGAGGATCTTGTCATTGACCTTAGTCAGAGTAATTTCCTTATCCAATGTTCTGAGCTCACTGATGATGGAGCTCAGCCTGGTGTACATTGCTTCCACAGATTCTGCTTCATCTTTCCTGAAATTTTCATATTAGGATATGAGGTTGGATCTTCTATACTTCCTCTCATCAGCAGAGCCTGCTACTATTTGGTTGAGGGAATTCCAAATGGCTTTGGCAGATGTACATTCAGCAACTTTCTGAAATATATCATCTGACATAGTTTGGGCCAGTGTGTTCATAGCTCTGGCATCAACAAATCTTTGCTTTCTTATGTTCATCAGCTTAATCTGGAGGAGGCACTGCACTGAGATTTACTGGAGTTGAAGTAGAGGGCACTGGAGCTGGTGGTCCTGTTAAGATGGAATTAAAGATGTCCTCATCAATAGAGTTCATATAAAGCTTGATTCTTGCCTTCCAGATCCCAAAATTTTGCAAGTTGTAGACTGGAGGTCTGGTGCTGGCATAATCCTTGTTTTGTGCCATGATATCAGAAAATAAAATCTAATCAGAGAAACTAATAAGACTTATTCAGTGTTTATCCTGAGGATCTTGATTAATCCAGGTGTAAGCCTGTATGATGTGATTAACCTGCGTCTGATACAAATTGAAAGATAGGGTAAGCTCTGAAAAACTCTAGAGGGGGGGGGGGTGAATAGAGTTTTTAAAATCTTTTTGATTTTTGCTAAAATAAGAAGTCTTTAATAAAATATGTTACTATGATATAGGTGTATGCGTGTACAAGTGCAGCAGATGAACTAGAGAAAAGATAACTAAGCTAGAAAATAAAACATATCACAGCACAAGCACACAGGAAGATCACAGCCACACAGACAACACAAGAATTTTTATAGTGGTTCCCCAAACTTGGGTACATCCACTCTTCTACCACCATAGATAGGAATCCACTACAGGTTTTGATCAGGTGACTGCCACCAATGAGCTTTTGATCAGGTGCTCAAAAACCAACCCAAGTCTTTTGGAAGGAGACTTGCAACCAGAATAATTTTGAAGGAAATTAAAACCCTGTACAGAGGTGGCTAAGAGAGGTTGATGGAAGTCTTCTTTTCTCAAGTCAAAATGAGAAGACTATGTGGATTCTGTGGTGTTGTCAAAGCTCCCCCTGAAATCTTGAATGGTTCAGGAGTGGAAGCTTTTCTAAGGGTGAGTAGGCCTTTTGCTATATGATCAACTCTCCAGAGATCCTTTGACTGATTTGAATATTCTTGTCCCTTGAGGTCCCTGAAAACAAAGAAGGTGAAGAAGAAGGACTCTTGATTGTGATTGTTGTTCTTTCTTCTTCTTTGAGAGCAATTGATTTCCTGAGAACTGTATGCACAACACTTATTTTTTTCTTTTGTCTGTCTGCTTTTTCCACATGCCTTCTTGTTGATCTCAAGAGTTTTTGTATTGACTTATTTCTGGTAGAGAGATGATCAGATTGATAACTGACTCAAGGTCGAATTCAAAAACCTGCAATAAATGCTCAGCTGAAATCTGGGAAATGAAAACGGCAAGTATGCTGTCATATATTCTATTCTATGTCTGTCCCGAGATATAAGCAATTAACTCCATGGAGGATATTTGCAATAAATGCAGCCAGTAACGGCTCGATTCAAAGGATATAAGTACATTGATTATCCAGGGAATTAACGGCCTATAATAGATATAAAATAAGGAGACAGAAAAGGAAAGAATAAATAACAATATGTCTTACAGTTTTCGTCGACCAGAGAATAGCTTTTGTCGACCTGTGATCAGCTTTCATCGACCTGTGATCAGCTTTCGTCTACCTGTGATCAGCTAACAACTGCACTACATAAACTGATGGATACTGTGCTCTAAGTTCGTCGACCTGAGAATGTGAAATTAGTCGACCTTAGAACTTGGTCAAACTGACGGCGTTGAGATAATAGCACATCTGGCGTTGAGTCGTTTGAGAGTGTTGAGTCATTGATAGCGTTGAGAGCGTTGAGTGATCTTTGGCTCTGAGTAAGCTTTGGCTTTGAGTGAATTATGGCGCTGAGTCAATTATGGCGCTGAGTGATCTTTGTCGCTGAGAGTTGAAGTGTTAGTCGACCTGAGAATAGAGTTCGTCGAGCTCAGCTCAGAGAATTTTATCTTTGATTTAGTCGAGCTGAGCACGACTTTCGTCGACCGGAGATCGACGAACGTAGATCTTCTTTTTTTAAAACTTGAATTCTCTAAGTCTTGAGTCTTTGGTAGTGTTGGAGGCTGGTCCTTTGTACTGTTGACTCTAAGGACTTGACCTAGACTCTAGAAACACATAAAACTTGACCCTTCTATACAACATGGGTCACACCCTAAGAAGAGAACCTAGCCCAAATCACCAAGGGGTTCCAACAGTGATCCTGACCCAAATCAGAACTAGGGTTCCAACAACTGTTGGAAAGGACGCTACTTAATTTCTTAAATAAGTAGCAGAGCGCCACAGGTCAAGTGAAGGAACGCCAGACCCAATAATCCCCCCCCCCCCCTCTGATACCAAATGTAGGATCAAGCGCATACCCAACTGTTCTAAAAGCCCGGACTGTTGGAAAGGGCGCTACTTAATTTCTTAAATAAGTAGCAGAGCGTCACAGGTCAAGTGAAGGAATGCCAGACCCAACAGACATGGCCGAGCCTTGCATTCCATAGCCACGCCGGATCTTCAAGGTTCGCCAAGAGACACACCGTCTCCCCTTGATGCAACTCTATTTTGTAAAGGCGATTTACGGTGCACCTCACCTTCATGAGTAGCCTTGTATGATATTTGTCGAGCACCTACAGGATATCCTCATCCTTGATCACTATATGGTCGGTTTCGGTAAGTTGTATGAGGCTCGCGATATTGCTTCGGAGCTTCGGGATATAATATACTCCTGGAGCAACCACTGTTCTCCATTCCTACAGCTAAATAGGATTGAACCCTTACCCATGATTTGCATCATTGAGCCATCGCCGAACTTTACTTTTCCAGTGACATTTCCGTCCAGCTCGTGGAACTTTGCCTTGTTGCGGTCATATGGTTGCTAGCCCCATTGTCAAGGTACTAGACATGACATGGGTTAGCCTTGACCTCGGGCCTCGTTTTTCCTCGCTTAAAATGCAATGGGAGATATCTTGGCTCTTCATTTTCAAGCTCTAGCAATAGCGAAAATTTTCAAACCAGAGCCCTTTTTCAAATCTATGTCCTAGTTAAATAGGAGCACGACATGTGGCGAAATCTTGGCTGTACTTGAAATCCCATTTTTCCCTCTTCGTTCCGTTCTAGCTGGTAAGTGTTTCCCAAATAAAATTCCTCTTCTTTCTGCTACTTCCTCTTCTTCCATTAGCCCTAGATGTTATCGACATTAAACCCAAAAATTATTTGGTCTGTCAAGCGAAATTTTGCATCCACCTGTTCTTCTTTTCTCTATTCAGAAAATGTTCATTCTTTTCATCCTCCTGTATTGTCTATGTAACGCCACCAATTTTTTCTGTGATTATTTTATTCTCGTATGGCGTTACGGTGACGCGTTTTTGTGGCTTGTGCCATTTGTTGAGTGTGGTATAGCTCCTTAGAACTGAGTGGCCTATTTTGTAGCATATGGACAAGATCTCCCTAGCAAGCCGAGTTGTTTTGGGTGACCCGGTGAGGCCTCTTGGGGGATGCTTGTGTTCTGGCTTTAGGTGGGTATAACTCAAGTTCTGTTCGTCGAAAGTTAATTCCGACTTCGCCGTTGCGTTCGTAGCATGGGTATTTAACTACGGTGCGAATTTCGTCGAATTCCGAGGTAGTTCGGTTTTCGTGTCGTTTTGGGTGTGCCATTAGTAAAGACTAACTAGGAACCCTCTTATTTAATAAGAGAACCGACGGGTAGGCTGCAGTTGGCTGAACCGACGTGTTAAGGCTTATTTAAAATCCTTAATTAGAAGTGGCGGACCCACTCTCTTCCTTCTTCCCAAGACCGAAACCGCCTGCTCCTGTTCGCGGAAAACAGAGGCGGAAGCGGCGGACTGCCCTAGCCTTCGGACGGCGATTCCGGGAGCCTTCATGGACGGAATTTAATTCCGAAAGAGGCTTTGGCTTGCTCTCGCTCAGATCTACATTTCGACGGTAAGAGATTTGATTTTCGTGGAGTTTTAGGAGACTTGATTTTTCGGTTTCTTGTGGATTCTGCCATTTAAGCGCGGAGGGATGTGCTTTTAGGTGCTGCTGCTGCTAGTGCCGAGTGAAGAGGAGGAAAGCCGACCAAGCTTCGCCGGAAATCGAGGCAAGTGGTATTCTTGCCCTTGCCGTTTTGTTTCTTGATGAATTGGAAAAATCCCGGTTAGCCCTAGGGTAGAAGCCAAGCTTGTCCTTTTATCTTGCTGAAATTAGGGTTTAGTTTCTCCTAATGAGCGCCCCTCTTTGTGTTGTTGGTGCTCAACCCGCCGACGTAATACCACCAATTTAGACTCCAGATTTCTGTCTGGTTGTTGCCTTGCGGGTGAAGCCAGGGGAGAGAGAGTAGGAGGGGGTGCCTGCTGTGTATCTTGGTAAGAGCCGAATTTGGGCTCTCGGGTTGCCGTCGTTGAGTGTGGTGCACACACTCAAAGCCTTTGCGGGTTTGGCGTTGAGTGTGGTGCACACACTCAACGCCATAGCTGTAGTCAGTTTGAGATTTTGGCTAAGTACTAGGGCGTTGAGTGAGGTGGACTCACTCAACGCCGCAGCCCCTGCTAGCGGCTAAGTACTTTGGCGTTGAGTGAGTCGACCTCACTCAACGCCATTTCTGTTTTGGCGTTGAGTGAGGCGAGCTCACTCAACGTCGTGGTTTTCTGAGACGCTAAGTACTTTGCGTTGAGGGAGGTGCGCTCACTAAACGTCACGACCTTTTCTGAGGCCAAGTACTTTGGCGTTGAGTGAGTCGACCTCACTCAACGCCGTTTTCGGTTTGGCGTTGAGTGAGGTGAACTCACTCAATGCCGTCGCTTTCTGTGCGGCCAAGTACTTTGACGTTGAGTGAGGTGTGCTCACTCAACGCCACAGCCTTTTCGAGGCTAAGTACTTTGGCGTTGAGTGAGTTCACCTCACTCAACGCCATTTCTTGTTTGGCGTTGAGTGAGGTGACTTCACTCAACGCCATAGGCAAGTTTGCGGCCAAGTCCCGTGGCGTTGAGTGAGAGAACCTCACTCAATGCCATTTCTGCTTTGGAGTTGAGTGAGGTAGACTCACTCAACGCCACAGCCCTTCTTTGCGGCCAGAACCTCTGGCTTTGAGTGAAACCACCTCACTCAACGTCATTGCTGTTTTGGCGTTGAGTGAGGTCAGCTCACTCAACGCCGCAGATTTGCCTTGTTTGCGGCTAAGTGCCAGGGCGTTGAGTGAGTGAACCTCACTCAACGCCATTGCTGTTTTGGCATTGAGTGAGGTGGACTCACTCAACACCACAGTCTTCTTTTGCGGCTAAGTGGCAGGGCATTGAGTGAGTGAGCTTCACTCAACGCCATTGTTGTTTTGGCATTGAGTGAGGCCAGCTCACTCAACGCCACTTTCTCTGATTGTGGTTAAGTACCAGGGCATTGAGTGAGTGTACCTCACTCAACGCCATCGTTGTTTTGGCGTTGAGTGAGGTTAGCTAACTCAACGCCAGAGAATTCTTGCGGGAGGCATTGAGTGAGTAAACCTCACTCAATGCCATGCCTGTTTTGGCGTTGAGTGAGGCTAGCTCACTCAACGCCATAGTTGTTCTTCTGGTGGGCGTTGAGTGAGTGAACCTCACTCAACGCCATGGCTATTCTGGCGCTGAGTGAGGCTAACTCACTCAACGCCAAGGTCTGGTTAGGCGTTGAGTGGGTCCCACTCAATGACAAGCCGTGTTGAGTCATTTCAACAATTTTTCCCTACCTTGATTTTTGCTCCCGAGTGAAATCCTTGATTTTGATTTTTTTTAGGTTCCTTGTCGGCTATGTTTTACTTTCCTAAAGGTCGAATCGTGGGTCGTTGTTAGTAGTGGTGGTTTTGAAGCTCTTCATGGGGGAGGTGTTGTGTAATTTAGCCGTGGCCTCCCTTTTCTTCTATCTTGCTCCAGGTACGGGCCGGGCAAGGGGGTGGAAGATCCCTAGTGCTTTCACATGTAGACCCTTGAGCTTTGTTGGTTTGGAAATGGTGGTTGGGGGACTGAGTTTGCCTCCAACCCGGATCCACGTTGTTTATTTTGCTACTACCATCTCCCACAGCTTAGGGTGTTAGACGTTTCTTCCTTAGTAGATTGCAGCATTTTGGGCTCTTGGTAGCCTAGTGAACTCTGCAGGATGTAGTTTCTGGGCAGGGTTGGTGCTGTTTCATCGCACCTAGTGCATTTCTTTTTGTCTTGCCTTGGGCAGTTGTGACATTTACTGCTGCTTTTTTTTCCTCTTTCATTATTCATCCGATTGACACTTTCGTGTAGTTTTCCTTGTTTTGCTTGCTGAGGTATTCTTTCTTCTTTTGAATGCCTCAGGTTCTGAGCAGTAGCCAGTTTGGTGGCTAAGTTGCTGTGGTGTTGCTGGTGGTTTCTTGGACTTTGGAGATCATTCTTGATTTGTTTAGTGAGGTAGTTTTTCTACACTTTTCTTACAAACATATATATTTGTCAGTGGGTTCGTGTCAGGTTGTTGGCGCCCACTAGTAGTTTTTACCTTTGTACTAGATATGTTACTTTTGTTGCTACTATTTTCTTGAAATACTCTACTTGCTCTGGGGAGGATTTATGCTAGGTTGCTAGTTACTTTTAAAACTACAATTATTATTATAAGTATAGCTCATGATCAGCATGTTTTATAAAACTCAATCACTATTTTCCAAACAACGTATAAAGATCGTTTTCTTATATATAGTATAAATTAAATGTAGAGTCTTGCATAGCATAAGTGGTCCTCTTGGGGCTCTTATGCACTCCTTAGGATGTCTAACCTGAATAAAGTATTTTTCCGCAGCGTATAAGTATAGTTTTAAACTGTGGACTAGGTGATCCACCGAGCCGAGGGATACGGTCTCTAAAATATAACTGATTTTCTAATCATTAAACTCATGAATTTCTTTCATAAAGTAAAGTAGATGGTTTTGCCTAAGCGTCAGCAGTTATCCCCTGCTCGACGTGGCATCATGACGCGTGTTTTCTCATACTCTGATAATTCCTAAATTCGGAGAAAATACGGGTTGTGACAGTTGGTATCAGAGGGAGGTTGCTTGACAAGTTAGTCGGGAAACCTTCCTTTGATTGCATTAGTAGTTCGGCATCATGTCATTCACACACTGATATGTCATCAGTACGTCTTGGCAAAAGCACGAACACTACACTCATAGCATAACATGAAGTATACGGGGCATATTATGTAGTATGAGATGCATAATATGTGTTCGTATATGGATCCACCATAGGGGCAACATGTGAGGGTTATGTAGTATGGGATGCATAACCTCACCACATGGCTGCGACTAGCTCGTTTTCTTTTTCGTTGCATGAGGATGTTATGTAGTATGGGATGCATAATATTTTCATGAGTACGCCGCTCATAGCATGCATTAGGGCCTTTTTTAGGATGCATAGCACAAACATGCATAGCATAACATTGCATAAACACAACGTGCCAAGCTAAATACTGGCAGGATGACATATGTACACGCATAAGCTTTCAAGTCAAAAGTAATATAAAGTCATGCATTCCCGATCTAGGCACAAGAGTTAGTATGGTGGTGGTTAACCTACCTAGGTTAGGGCATAACATCAATTTTTGTAGAAAAAGATAAACTCTCAGAGCAAGTTTAGCAGCTTTAAGATCATATCTATATATGTATTGTCTGTACTTGTAGTTAGTTCTAGCCGTTGTACTAGGACCTGACTAGTGTTGTTATGCTTTTTTAGGATGGCGAGACGTCGTTCGACTAGATCGACTCCCCTGTCTGAGGGTGAGTCATCTGGAGCGCAGAATGACGCGATGATCGAGAGCCTGCAGCAGAGTAGCGATGCCTTGAGCAGGCAGATGGTGGAGATGCAGGCCCAGATTCAGTCCCTGGTGGCAGTTGTGGCAGGTCAGACTCGGGGTGTGCAAGGCCCTGCAGGGGGGTTAACTGTTCCTCCTCCTCCTGCACCCCTAAGACCTCTAGTGGTGGTGCCAGCAGAGATGACCTTCATCTCGCAGTTTCAGAGGCTGAGCCCTCCAACTTATGATGGAAAGGCAGATTTCATGGTCATAGACGATTGGCTGATCTCCATGGAGGAGATGTTCTCATACTCCGGTATTGTAGATGACCAGAGGGTGATGATAGCCGCCTATCAGCTTAAAGTTTTGGCTAAGAGTTGGTGGCTGAGAGAAAAGGAGAGCTTGGTAGCTGGATGCTCTTGGGAAGTGTTCAAGGAGATGCTGTTGAGGAAGTTCTTACCCTTGGTCGAGCGTGACCGCCTCATGAACAACTTCCTCCATCTGAAGCAAAGGCAACTCACGGTGGGTGAGTATGAGATAGAGTTCAGCAAGTTGAGCCGTTTTGCCCCTGGATTGGTCAGCATTGAGGTTGATCGAGTGAAGCGATTTCTCGGTGGCTTGAGGAGAAAGGTGCAGCAGTTGACTAGTGCTTATGGGTCAGAGACTTATGCAGGAGTAGTGGAGGCTGCTCTGAAGGTGGAGGCTATTGAGACCGCAAAGAGCAGAGGCCAGCAAATGAGGAAGGACAAGGGGAAGTCTGTGGAGGAGAAGAAACTCCAGGTACCCGGTGCTGCTCCGGGAAAGAAGAGCAAAGTGGTGTGTAGCTTTTGTGGCCGGTCAGGCCACCCTGTCGAGAGATGTTTCAAGAAGGCAGTAGCTCAGAGGAAGGAGTAGGTTCATGCAATTCAGGGTGCTCCTAGGAGGATGTCTCCTGTTCTGTTTGCAAGCGACCCAGGCATGATGCTGCCCAGTGCTGGTCCAAGGATAAAGTCTGCTATCAGTGTGGGCAGAAGGGACACATCAAGACTAGGTGTCCTCAGGTCCAGCCTGCTCTTCATGCAGTTCCACTTCAGACTCTACCTCCACCTCAATGTGTGGACAAGGGCAAGGGAAAGCTGAACGTGATCTCTTCCGAGGAGGCTCAAGCTTTGACTCAGGTCATCTAAGGTTAGTTGTCTTTCCATCCTGAAGGTTTTGTTCTTGTTTTACTAGAATATTTGCAGTATTGTTGTGTAGTTCCTTAGTTTTATGCTCCTATAGGGAAAATTAAGGTGAAGAACTGCTGGGCGCGTGTTCTATTTGACTCTGGCGCTACCCACTCGTTCGTGGCTAGGGCCTTTGTGGAGCGACATCGGTTGACTTTAGAACGAGTTCGGTATACCTTCCATATCAAGTTCTCCTCTGGTGAATCTATATTATCATATTTGGGCATGTTAGATTGCCCTGTTTTGTTGGGGGACTTCCTTGCGAAGGCATACCTGAAGATGATTGATCTGGAGGACTTCGATGTTATTCTGGGCATGGACTGGCTGTCTAGGTATGATGCAGTTATTCAGTGCAAAGGGAAGCGCTTGGACTTCATCAGGGACGACGGTCAGCCCGGAAGCGTGTATGATGATCTGAGCCAGGATTCTCTTGTCATCTCTGCGGTATGTGCTCAGAAGCTGTTTCTTTCGGATTGTTTTGCCTGTTTGGTCTCGGTTGTTGGACCGCTGTTAGTGTATGTACCGCGCTTGGAGAGATTCCAGTTGTTCGTGATTTCGCCAATGTTTTTTTGATCTTTCTCGGTCTTCCTCCCGAGCAGGATGTTGTGTTTGTGATTGATTTGGAGCGGGTACGCGTCCTGTTGCTAAGGCGCCGTATCGGATGGCCCCTCGTGAGTTAGAGGAGTTGTGAGTTCAGTTGGATGAACTGTTGGCAAAGGGATTTATCAGGCAGAGTTCGTCGCCTTGGGGTGCTCCTGTGCTGTTTGTAAAGAAGAAAGATGGGTCGATGCGGCTTTGCATCGACTACAGGGAGTTGAACAAAGCCACTATTAAGAACAGGTATCCTCTGCCGAGGATCGATGATTTATTTGACCAGTTGTGCGGTAGCACGGTGTTCTCCAAGATCGACCTTCATTCTGGCTATCATCAGCTCAGGATCCGTGAGGCAGATATTCCACGGACTGCGTTTAGATCGAGGCATGGACATTTTGAGTTCTTGGTGATGTCGTTTTGTTTGACCAACGCACCATCAGCCTTCATGGATATGATGAACCGGGTGTTCAAGGATTTCCTAGACAAGTTCGTGGTGGTCTTCATTGATGACGTGTTGGTTTATTCTCGCAGCACTGAGGAGCATGAGCAGCATATGCGCTTGGTTATATCGGAGTTGAGGAATCACAAGTTATTCGCCAAGCTGAGCAAGTGCGAATTTTGGTTGCCTCAGGTCTCATTTCTAGGCCACGTGGTGAACAAGGATGGGATCTCGGTCGACCCAGAAAAGGTTGCAGCAGTGATGGATTGGAGTAGGCAGAACACGCCTAAGGAGATCAGGAGCTTCCTAGGGTTGGCCGGCTACTACAAGAGGTTCGTGGAGGGTTTCTCTTCCCTAGCTGCACCTTTGACCAAGCTGCCTCAAAAGAACGTGGCTTTTGTTTGGAGCGAGAAGTGCGAAGAAGCCTTCCTGGAGTTAAAGAAGAGATTGTGCACTGCTCCTGTTCTGACCCTGCCTACTGAGGGTGTGGATTATGATGTTTACGTGGATGCTTTGTATATAGGTCTGGGTTGCGTATTAATGCAGGTTGGAAAGGTGATTGCCTATGGGTCAAGGCAACTGAAGACTTATGAGAAGAATTATCCTACGCATGACCTTGAGTTTGCAGCGGTGATTTATGCGTTGAAGCTATGGATGCATCTACTTTATGGGGCTTAGTGCAAGATCTTCACTGACCATAAGAGCCTGAAGTACATGTTCACGCAGAAGGAGTTGAATCTGCGCCAGCGGCGGTGGCTAGAGTATGTGGCCGATTATGACGTAGAGATGCAGTATCATCCAGGCAAGGCCAATGTGGTGGCCGACGCCCTGAGCCGAAAGACGAAAAAGATCTTTAATCTCTCCGTCGATCGTTTAGTGGAGGAGTTCCTCCTTATGGATATATCAGTGGGATGTTGTTGCTTGCAGAGTAGTTTATCAATGGCAGAGCCGTCTTGGATTTCTTTGACCAGACTGCACCAGAAGGACGATCCGGATCTTCTGTACTTATTCACCAGGACCGAGAAGGGGGAGTTGCCAGACTTTGCTATCGATGATGTGAGTACTTTGAAGTACCGCGGTAGATTTTGCATCCCCGCTGTTGGGGACATTAGAGGTATGATTTGCAGAGAGGCTCATGGATCCAGCGTTGCCTACCATCCAGGATCTACGAAGATGTATCGTGACTTAAAGCAAATTGCTTGGTGGTATGGCATGAAAGGTGATATAGCCCGATTTGTTGCTGAGTGCCACACTTGCAAGCGTGTGAAGGCCGATCATGGAAGGCCTGGTGGCAAGTTGACTTCGTTAGAGATCCCGACTTGGAAGTGGGAAAGTATATCTATGGACTTCATCACAGGCTTACCGAAATCCCCGAGGGGATTTGATTCTGTCTGGGTTATAGTGGATAGACTAACGAAGTGTGCTCACTTCATGTCATATAAGATTGATTACCCGATGAAGAAGATAGCTGAGTTGTACTTGAATGAAGTCATCCGACTGCACGGTGTGCCTGTTAGCATCGTTTTTGATCGAGACTCCCGGTTTACTTCTCGATTTTGGCAGAGTCTGCAGGAGGGTTTGGGTACGGATCTGAGGTATTCTACTGCTTACCACCCATAGACCAATGGGCAGACGGAGCGGGTGAACCAGATAGTTGAGGATATGATCCGATGCTACATTTTAGACCACGGTGGAGCGTGGGATGAGCGGCTGCGACTTATGGAATTTGCATACAACAACAATTATCAAGAAAGTTTTCAAATGGCTCTGTTCGAAGCCTTATATGGGAGGCGCTGCAGAACTCCCCTGTTTTGGGCTGAGGCGGGCGAGAGCCCCTTGTTGGGTCCAGATGC
The DNA here is from genome assembly GCA_039513925.1 of Platanthera zijinensis. NCBI lineage: Eukaryota > Viridiplantae > Streptophyta > Magnoliopsida > Asparagales > Orchidaceae > Platanthera > Platanthera zijinensis. The sequence continues at coordinate 52,057,389 of CM077095.1, forward strand.
ACTTGAGGAGATGGAAGTCGCAGTGAAGCTTATTCGAGAAAAGCTTCGTATAGCTCAGGAGAGATACGAGAAGAATGCCAATCGGCATAGGTCTGCCTTGGAGTTTTCTGTAGGGGACCTTGTATTTCTTAAGGTTTCCCCGATGGTGGGTGTAAAGAGGTTTGGTAAGAATCGGAAATTGGACCCGAGGTATGTGGGCCCGTTTTAGATTATGAAGCGGATTGGCGTGTCAGCTTATAGGTTGGAATTGCAAGCAAACTTCCCAGGTGTTCATAATGTTTTCCATGTAAGCCAATTGCGGAAGTGTGTGCGCAGCAGTGGGCAAGTCTTGGACGTTGTGCCCCAGTTGGAGCCCAATCTCTCTTTTGTGGAAGTGCTGGTCCGTATTTTGGATACTCAGGAACGGGTGCTGCGAAAGAAGTCCATTCCGATGGTGAAAGTTCTATGGAAGAATCAGGATTTGGAGAGCGCGACTTGGGAGCTAGAGTCGGCCATGAGATAGGCTTACCCTCACCTGTTTCCCTGATTTGATCGGTATGTTTCCCTTCTTGTAACTCCTATTTGTTACTTTTTCCTTCTATAGTAGAAGTGTTATGCGTAAAGTTTCGGGACGAAACTTTCTTTTAGGGGGAGTGACTGTAACGCCCCCGATTTTTTCTGCGATTATTTTATTCTCGTAGGGCATTACGGTGACGTGTTTTTGTGGCTTGTGCCATTTGTGGAGTGTGATATAGCTCTTAGAACTGAGTGGCCTATTTTGTAGCCTATGGGCAAGATCCCTAGCAAGCCGAGTCGTTTTGGGTGACCCGGTGAGGCCTCTTGGGGGATCCTTGTGTTCTGGATTTAGGTGGGTAAACTCGAGTTCTGTTCGTCGAAAGTTATTTCGAATTCGCCGTTGCGTTCGTAGCATGGGTATTTAGCTACGGTGCGAATTTTGTCGAATTCTGAGGTAGTTTGGTTTTCGTGTCGTTTTGGGTGTTGCCATTAGTAAAGACTAACTAGGAACCCTCTTATTTAATAAGAGAACCGGGGCTAGGCTGTAGTTAGGCTGAACCGACGTGTTAAGGCTTATTTAAAAGCCTTTATTAGAAGTGAGGGCCCACTCTTTCGTCTTCCCAAGACCGAAACCGCCTGCTCCTGTTCGCGAAAAACAGAGGCAGAAGAAGCGGGCGGACTGCCCTAGCCTTCGGACGGCGATTCGGGAGCCTTCGTGGACGGAATTCGATTCCGAAAGCGGCCTTTGGCTTGTGTCGCTCAGATCTACATTTCAAGGTAAGAGATTTGATTTTCGTGGAGTTTTAGGAGACTGAATTTTCGGTTTCTTGTGGATTCGCCATTTAAGCGCGGGAATGTGCTTTTAGGTGTTGCTGTGCTTGCTAGTGCGACAGTGAAAAGGAGTGAAAGCCGAGCAAGCTTCGCCGGAAATCGAGGCAAGTGGTATTCTTGCCCTTGCCATTTTTGTTCTCTTGATGAATTGGAAAAATCCCGGTTAGCCCTAGGGTAGAAGCCAAGCTTGTCCTTTTATCTTGCTGAAATTAGGGTTTAGTTTCTCCTAATGAGCCCCCTCTTTGTGCTGTTGGTGCTCAACCCACCGACGTAATACCGCCAATTTAGACTCCAGATTTCTGTCTGGTTGTTGCCTTGCGGGTGAAGCCGAGGGAGAGAGTAGGAGGGGGTGCCTGCTGTGTATCTTGGTAAGAGCCGAATTTGGGCTCTCGGGTTGCCGGCGTTGAGTGTGGTGCACACACTCAAAGTCTTTGAGGGTTTGGCATTGAGTGTGGTGCACACACTCAACGCCACAGATGTAGTCAGTTTGAGATTTTGGCTAAGTACTAGGGCGTTGAGTGAGGTGGACTCACTCAACGCCGCAACCCCTACTAGCGGCTAAGTACTTTGGCGTTGAGTGAGTTGACCTCACTCAACGCCATTTCTGTTTTGGCGTTGAGTGAGGCGAGCTCACTCACCGCCGTGGTTTTCTGAGACGCTAAGTACTTTGGCGTTGAGGGAGGTGCGCTCACTCAACGCCACGGCCTTTTCTGAGGCCAAGTACTTTGGCGTTGAGTGAGTCGACTCACTCAACGCCGTTTCGGGTTTGGCGTTGAGCGAGGTGAACTAACTCAACGCTGTCGCTTTCTGTGCCGCCAAGTACTTTGGCGTTGAGTGAGGTGTGCTCACTCAACGCCACAGCCTTTTTTGAGGCTAAGTACTTTGGCGTTGAGTGAGTTCACCTCACTCAGCGCCATTTCTTGTTTGGCGTTGAGTGAGGTGACTTCACTCAACGCCATAGGCAACTTTGCGGCCAAGTCCCGTGGCGTTGAGTGTGAGAACCTCACTCAACGCCATTTCTGCTTTGGCATTGAGTGAGGTAGACTCACTCAACGCCACAACCCTTCTTTGCGGCCAGAACCTTTGGCGTTGAGTGAAACAATTTCACTCAATGCCATTGATGTTTTGGCGTTGAGTGAGCTCAGCTCACTCAATGCCGCAGATTTGCCTTGTTTGCTGCTAAGTGCCAGGGCGTTGAGTGAGTGAACCTCACTCAACGCCATTGCTGTTTTGGCGTTGAGTGAGGTGGACTAACTCAACGTCGCAGTCTTCTTTTGCAGCTAAGTGGCAGGGCGTTGAGTGAGTGAGCTTCACTCAACGCCATTGCTGTTTTTGCATGAGTGAGGCCAGCTCACTCAACTCCACTTTCATCCGAGTTATTAAGTACCCATTTCCCATCTATCTATACCCACTCACCCGCTGTTTTGGCATTGAGTGAACCTCACTCAAATCTTTGGCTATACCCACCACCTCCCTCCCACTCAGAGAATTCTTCGGGAGGCTAATGACCACACTCCCCTTCTCAACGCAATCTTTCTTGCTAGTGAATAGCTCACCCACGCCATAGTTTTTTTCGATAAAATTCTGAAACCTACTTCACTCACAGAGTTCTGGAACTACTCAAAGCCATTC